>OX465109.1:11435399-12035399 GCA_949987565.1 Luidia sarsii | reverse complement strand
ATTGGAGGCCAAGTTTTAGCTTTGTGAAAGTAATTTTGAAGGAGATATTATCCTGCAAAGTAATTTTTCATTCCAGAAACACTGAGCCGACTGTTATGCTGTACATTCCAGAGATACAAGCTGCCTCACTGATAGGGGTGAGTTCCATTTGCTTGATGATGATTTCACGTGTTCTTGTCCGAAATTAATCAATTCAATATTAGTCGATAGCCTACTTCAAGGACCCTTTGCAAGCCAAGTTTTAGCTTTGTGAAATTAATATCGAAGGAGATATTCACCCGCAAATTTTCTTTTTCTTTCCAGGAACACTGCACCGACTGTTATGCGCTTCATTCCAGAGATACAAGCTCCCTCTCTGCTAAGGGTGAGTTCCCTTTGCTTGATGATGCTTTCATTGGTTCTTGTCCGATTTCGAATATTTTAACACTAGTCGATAGCCTATTCCACGGAATCATTGCAGGCCAAGTTTCAGCTTTGTGAAATTAATATCAATGGAGATATTCACCTGTAAAGTTTCTTTTTCTTTCCAGGAACACTGCACCGACTGTTAGGCTGTACATTCCAGAGATACAAGCTGCCTCACTGATAAGGATGAGTTCCATTTGCTTGATTATGATTTCACGTGTTCTTGTCCGAAATTAATCAATTTAATACTAGTCGATAGCCTATTTCAAGGACTCTTTGCAAGCCAAGTTTTAGCTTTGTGAAATTAATATCGAAGGAGATATTCACCCGCAAATTTTCTTTTTCTTTCCAGGAACACTGCACCGACTGTTATGCGCTTCATTCCAGAGATACAAGCTCCCTCTCTGCTAAGGGTGAGTTCCCTTTGCTTGATAATGCTTTCATTGGTTCTTGTCCGATTTCAAATATTTTAACAGTAGTCGATAGCCTATCCGAAGGACACATCGTAGGCCAAGTTTTAGCTTTGTGAATGTAATTTTGAAGGAGATATTATCCTGCAAAGTGATTTTTCTTTCCAGAAACACTGAGCCGACTGTTATGCTGTACATTCCAGAGATACAAGCTGCCTCACTGATAAGGGTGAGTTCCATTTGCTTGATGATGATTTCACGTGTTCTTGTCCGAAATTAATCAATTTAATACTAGTCGATAGCCTATTTCAAGGACTCTTTGCAAGCCAAGTTTTAGCTTTGTGAAATTAATATCGTGGAAGATATTAACCTGCAAAGTATTGTTTCTTTCCAGGAACACTGTGCCGACTGTTATGCTGTACATTCCAGAGATACAAGCTGCCTCACTGATCAGGGTGAGTTCCATTTGCTTGATGATGAATTCACGTGTTCTTGTCCGAAATTAATCAATTTAATACTAGTCGATAGCCTATTTCAAGGACTCTTTGCAAGCCAAGTTTTAGCTTTGTGAAATTAATATCGAAGGAGATATTCACCTGTAAAGTTTCTTTTTCTTTCCAGGAACACTGCACCGACTGTTATGCGCTTCATTCCAGAGATACAAGCTCCCTCTCTCCTAAGGGTGAGTTCCCTTTGCTTGATAATGCTTTCATTTGTTCTTGTCCGATTTCAAATATTTTAACACTAGTCGATAGCCTATTCCAAGGACTCATTGCAGGCCAAGTTTCAGCTTTGTGTAAGTAATATCGTGAGAGATATTAACTTGCAAAGTATTGTTTCTTTCCAGGAACACTGCGCCGACTGTTATGCTGTACATTCCAGAGATACAAGCTGCCTCACTGATAAGGGTGAGTTCCATTTGCTTGATGATGATTTCACGTGTTCTTGTCCGAAATTAATCAATTTAATACTAGTCGATAGCCTATTTCAAGGACTCTTTGCAAGCCAAGTTTTAGCTTTGTGAAATTAATATCGAAGGAGATATTCACCCGCAAAGTTTCTTTTTCTTTCCAGGAACACTGCACCGACTGTTATGCGCTTCATTCCAGAGATACAAGCTCCCTCTCTGCTAAGGGTGAGTTCGATTTGCTTGATGATGCTTTCATTGGTTCTTGTCCGATTTCAAATATTTTAACACTAGTCGATAGCCTATCCCAAGGACACATTGTAGGTCAAGTTTTAGCTTTGTGAATGTAATTTTGAAGGAGATATTATCCTGCAAAGTGATTTTTCTTTCCAGAAACACTGAGCCGACTGTTATGCTGTACATTCCAGAGATACAAGCTGCCTCACTGATAAGGGTGAGTTCCATTTGCTTGATGATGATTTCACGTGTTGTCCGAAATTAATCAATTTAATACTAGTCGATAGCCTATTTCAAGGACTCTTTGCAAGCCAAGTTTTAGCTTTGTGAAATTAATATCGAAGGAGATATTCACCTGTAAAGTTTCTTTTTCTTTCCAGGAACACTGCACCGTTTGTTATGCGCTTTATTCCGGAGATACAAGCTCCCTCTCTGCTAAGGGTGAGTTCCCTTTGCTTGATGATGCTTTCATTGGTTCTTGTCCGATTTCGAATATTTTAACACTAGTCGATAGCCTATTCCAAGGACTCATTGCAGGCCAAGTTTCAGCTTTGTGTAAGTAATATCGTGGGAGATATTAACCTGCAAAGTATTGTTTCTTTCCAGGAACACTGCGCCGACTGTTATGCTGTACATTCCAGAGATACAAGCTGCCTCACTGATAAGGGTGAGTTCCATTTGCTTGATGATGATTTCACGTGTTCTTGTCCGAAATTAATCAATTTAATACTAGTCGATAGCCTATTTCAAGGACTCTTTGCATTCCAAGTTTTAGCTTTGTGAAATTAATATCGAAGGAGATATTCACCCGCAAAGTTTCTTTTTCTTTCCAGGAACACTGCACCGACTGTTAGGCGCTTCATTCCAGAGATACAAGCTCCCTCTTTGCTAAGGGTGAGTTCCCTTTGCTTGATGATGCTTTCATTGGTTCTTGTCTGATTTCAAATATTTTAACAGTAGTCGATAGCCTATCCCAAGGACACATTGCAGGCCAAGTTTTAGCTTTGTGAAAGTAATTTTGAAGGAGATATTATCCTGCAAATTAATTTTTCTTTCCAGAAACACTGAGCCGACTGTAATGCTGTACATTCCAGAGATACAAGCTGCCTCACTGATAAGGGTGAAGTCCATTTGCTTGATGATGATATCACGTGTTCTTGTCCGAAATTAATCAATTTAATACTAGTCGATAGCCTATTTCAAGGACTCTTTGCAAGCCAAGTTTTAGCTTCGTGAAATTAATATCGAAGGAGATATTCACCTGTAAAGTTTATTTTTCTTTCCAGGAACACTGCACCGACTGTTAGGCTGTACATTCCAGAGATACAAGCTGCCTCACTGATAAGGATGAGTTCCATTTGCTTGATTATGATTTCACGTGTTCTTGTCCGAAATTAATCAATTTAATACTAGTCGATAGCCTATTTCAAGGACTCTTTGCAAGCCAAGTTTTAGCTTTGTGAAATTAATATCGAAGGAGATATTCACCTGTAAAGTTTCTTTTTCTTTCCAGGAACACTGCACCGACTGTTATGCGCTTCATTCCAGAGATACAAGCTCCCTCTCTGCTAAGGGTGAGTTCCCTTTGCTTGATGATGCTTTCATTGGTTCTTGTCCGATTTCGAATATTTTAACACTAGTCGATAGCCTATTCCAAGGAATCATTGCAGGCCAAGTTTCAGCTTTGTGAAATTAATATCAATGGAGATATTCACCTGTAAAGTTTCTTTTTCTTTCCAGGAACACTGCACCGACTGTTAGGCTGTACATTCCAGAGATACAAGCTGCCTCACTGATAAGGATGAGTTCCATTTGCTTGATTATGATTTCACGTGTTCTTGTCCGAAATTAATCAATTTAATACTAGTCGATAGCCTATTTCAAGGACTCTTTGCAAGCAAAGTTTTAGCTTTGTGAAATTAATATCGAAGGAGATATTCACCTGTAAAGTTTCTTTTTCTTTCCACGAACACTGCACCGACTGTTATGCGCTTCATTCCAGAGATACAAGCTCCCTCTCTGTTAAGGGTGAGTTCCCTTTGCTTGATGATGCTTTCATTGGTTCTTGTCCGATTTCAAATATTTTAACACTAGTCGATAGCCTATTCCAAGGACTCATTGCAGGCCAAGTTTCAGCTTTGTGTAAGTAATATCGTGGGAGATAATAACCTGCAAAGTATTGTTTCTTTCCAGGAACACTGTGCCGACTGTTATGCTGTACATTCCAGAGATACAAGCTGCCTCACTGATAAGGGTGAGTTCCATTTGCTTGATGATGATTTCACGTGTTTTTGTCCAAAATTAATCAATTTAATACTAGTCGATAGCCTATTCCAAGGACTCATTGCAGGCCAAGTTTCAGCTTTGTGTAAGTAATATCGTGGAAGATATTAACCTGCAAAGTATTGCTTCTTTCCAGGAACACTGTGCCGACTGTTATGCTGTACATTCCAGAGATACAAGCTGCCTCACTGATAAGGGTGAGTTCCATTTGCTTGATGATGAATTCACGTGTTCTTGTCTGAAATTAATCAATTTAATACTAGTCGATAGCCTATTTCAATGACTCTTTGCAAGCCAAGTTTTAGCTTTGTGAAATTAATATCGAAGGTGATATTCACCTGTAAAGTTTATTTTTCTTTCCAGGAACACTGCACCGACTGTAATGCGCTTCATTCCAGACATACAAGCTTCCTCTCTGCTGAGGGTGAGTTCCCTTTGCTTGATGATGCTTTCATTGGTTCTTGTCCGATTTCAAATATTTTAACATTAGTCGATAGCCTATCCCAAGGACACATTGCAGGCCAAGTTTTACCTTTGTGAAAGTAATTTTGAAGGAGATATTATCCTGCAAAGTAATTTTTCATTCCAGAAACACTGAGCCGACTGTTATGCTGTACATTCCAGAGATACAAGCTGCCTCACTGATAAGGGTGAGTTCCATTTGCTTGATGATGATTTCACGTGTTCTTGTCCGAAATTAATCAATTTAATATTAGTCGATAGCCTATTTCAAGGACCCTTTGCAAGCCAAGTTTTAGCTTTGTGAAATTAATATCGAAGGAGATATTCACCCGCAAATTTTCTTTTTCTTTCCAGGAACACTGCACCGACTGTTATGCGCTTCATTCCAGAGATACAAGCTCCCTCTCTGCTAAGGGTGAGTTCCCTTTGCTTGATGATGCTTTCATTGGTTCTTGTCCGATTTCAAATATTTTAACAGTAGTCGATAGCCTATCCCAAGGACACATCGTAGGCCAAGTTTTAGCTTTGTGAATGTAATTTTGAAGGAGATATTATCCTGCAAAGTGATTTTTCTTTCCAGAAACACTGAGCCGACTGTTATGCTGTACATTCCAGAGATATAAGCTGCCTCACTGATAAGGGTGAGTTCCATTTGCTTGATGATGATTTCACGTGTTCTTGTCCGAAATTAATCAATTTAATACTAGTCGATAGCCTATTTCAAGGACTCTTTGCAAGCCAAGTTTTAGCTTTGTGAAATTAATATCGAAGGAGATATTCACCGGTAAAGTTTCTTTTTCTTTCCAGGAACACTGCACCGACTGTTATGCGCTTCATTCCAGAGATACAAGCTCCCTCTCTGCTAAGGGTGAGTTCCCTTTGCTTGATGATGCTTTCATTGGTTCTTGTCCGATTTCAAATATTTTAACACTAGTCGATAGCCTATTCCAAGGACTCATTGCAGGCCAAGTTTCAGCTTTGTGTAAGTAATATCGTGGGAGATATTAACTTGCAAAGTATTGTTTCTTTCCAGAAACACTGAGCCGACTGTTATGCTGTACATTCCAGAGATACAAGCTGCCTCACTGATAAGGGTGAGTTCCATTTGCTTGATGATGATTTCACGTGTTCTTGTCCGAAATTAATCAATTTAATACTAGTCGATAGCCTATTTCAAGGACTCATTGCAGGCCAAGTTTCAGCTTTGTGTAAGTAATATCGTGGAAGATATTAACCTGCAAAGTATTGTTTCTTTCCAGGAACACTGTGCCGACTGTTATGCTGTACATTCCAGAGATACAAGCTGCCTCACTGATAAGGGTGAGTTCCATTTGCTTGATGATGAATTCACGTGTTCTTGTCCGAAATTAATCAATTGAATACTAGTCGATAGCCTATTTCAAGGACTCTTTGCAAGCCAAGTTTTGCTTTGTGAAATTAATATCGAAGGAGATATTCACCTGTAAAGTTTCTTTTTCTTTCCAGGAACACTGCACCGACTGTTATGCGCTTCATTCCAGAGATACAAGCTCCCTCTCTGCTAAGGGTGAGTTCCCTTTGCTTGATGATGCTTTCATTTGTTCTTGTCCGATTTCAAATATTTTAACACTAGTCGATAGCCTATTCCAAGGACTCATTGCAGGCCAAGTTTCAGCTTTGTGTAAGTAATATCGTGGGAGATATTAACTTGCAAAGTATTGTTTCTTTCCAGGAACACTGCGCCGACTGTTAAGCTGTACATTCCAGAGATACAAGCTGCCTCACTGATAAGGGTGAGTTCCATTTGCTTGATGATGATTTCACGTGTTCTTGTCCGAAATTAATCAATTTAATACTAGTCGATAGCCTATTTCAAGGACTCTTTGCAAGCCAAGTTTTAGCTTTGTGAAATTAATATCGAAGGAGATATTCACCCGCAAAGTTTCTTTTTCTTTCCAGGAACACTGCACCGACTGTTATGCGCTTCATTCCAGAGATACAAGCTCCCTCTCTGCTAAGGGTGAGTTCGATTTGCTTGATGATGCTTTCATTGGTTCTTGTCCGATTTCAAATATTTTAACACTAGTCGATAGCCTATCCCAAGGACACATTGTAGGTCAAGTTTTAGCTTTGTGAATGTAATTTTGAAGGAGATATTATCCTGCAAAGTGATTTTTCTTTCCAGAAACACTGAGCCGACTGTTATGCTGTACATTCCAGAGATACAAGCTGCCTCACTGATAAGGGTGAGTTCCATTTGCTTGATGATGATTTCACGTGTTGTTGTCCGAAATTAATCAATTTAATACTAGTCGATAGCCTATTTTAAGGACTCTTTGCAAGCCAAGTTTTAGCTTTGTGAAATTAATATCGAAGGAGATATTCACCTGTAAAGTTTCTTTTTCTTTCCAGGAACACTGCACCGACTGTTATGCGCTTTATTCCGGAGATACAAGCTCCCTCTCTGCTAAGGGTGAGTTCCCTTTGCTTGATGATGCTTTCATTGGTTCTTGTCCGATTTCGAATATTTTAACACTAGTCGATAGCCTATTCCAAGGACTCATTGCAGGCCAAGTTTCAGCTTTGTGTAAGTAATATCGTGGGAGATATTAACCTGCAAAGTATTGTTTCTTTCCAGGAACACTGTGCCGACTGTTATGCTGTACATTCCAGAGATACAAGCTGCCTCACTGATAAGGGTGAGTTCCATTTGCTTGATGATGATTTCACGTGTTGTTGTCCGAAATTAATCAATTTAATACTAGTCGATAGCCTATTTCAATGACTCTTTGCAAGCCAAGTTTTAGCTTTGTGAAATTAATATCGAAGGTGATATTCACCTGTAAAGTTTATTTTTCTTTCCAGGAACACTGCACCGACTGTAATGCGCTTCATTCCAGACATACAAGCTTCCTCTCTGCTGAGGGTGAGTTCCCTTTGCTTGATGATGCTTTCATTGGTTCTTGTCCGATTTCAAATATTTTAACATTAGTCGATAGCCTATCCCAAGGACACATTGCAGGCCAAGTTTTACCTTTGTGAAAGTAATTTTGAAGGAGATATTATCCTGCAAAGTAATTTTTCATTCCAGAAACACTGAGCCGACTGTTATGCTGTACATTCCAGAGATACAAGCTGCCTCACTGATAAGGGTGAGTTCCATTTGCTTGATGATGATTTTACGTGTTCTTGTCCGAAATTAATCAATTTAATATTAGTCGATAGCCTATTTCAAGGACCCTTTGCAAGCCAAGTTTTAGCTTTGTGAAATTAATATCGAAGGAGATATTCACCCGCAAATTTTCTTTTTCTTTCCAGGAACACTGCACCGACTGTTATGCGCTTCATTCCAGAGATACAAGCTCCCTCTCTGCTAAGGGTGAGTTCCCTTTGCTTGATGATGCTTTCATTGGTTCTTGTCCGATTTCAAATATTTTAACAGTAGTCGATAGCCTATCCCAAGGACACATCGTAGGCCAAGTTTTAGCTTTGTGAATGTAATTTTGAAGGAGATATTATCCTGCAAAGTGATTTTTCTTTCCAGAAACACTGAGCCGACTGTTATGCTGTACATTCCAGAGATACAAGCTGCCTCACTGATAAGGGTGAGTTCCATTTGCTTGATGATGATTTCACGTGTTCTTGTCCGGAATTAATCAATTTAATACTAGTCGATAGCCTATTTCAAGGACTCTTTGCAAGCCAAGTTTTAGCTTTGTGAAATTAATATCGAAGGAGATATTCACCTGTAAAGTTTCTTTTTCTTTCCGGGAACACTGCACCGACTGTTATGCGCTTCATTCCAGAGATACAAGCTCCCTCTCTGCTAAGGGTGAGTTCGATTTGCTTGATGATGCTTTCATTGGTTCTTGTCCGATTTCAAATATTTTAACACTAGTCGATAGCCTATCCCAAGGACACATTGTAGGTCAAGTTTTAGCTTTGTGAATGTAATTTTGAAGGAGATATTATCCTGCAAAGTGATTTTTCTTTCCAGAAACACTGAGCCGACTGTTATGCTGTACATTCCAGAGATACAAGCTGCCTCACTGATAAGGGTGAGTTCCATTTGCTTGATGATGATTTCACGTGTTGTTGTCCGAAATTAATCAATTTAATACTAGTCGATAGCCTATTTCAAGGACTCTTTGCAAGCCAAGTTTTAGCTTTGTGAAATTAATATCGAAGGAGATATTCACCTGTAAAGTTTCTTTTTCTTTCCAGGAACACTGCACCGACTGTTATGCGCTTCATTCCAGACATACAAGCTTCCTCTCTGCTGAGGGTGAGTTCCCTTTGCTTGATGATGCTTTCATTGGTTCTTGTCCGATTTCAAATATTTTAACACTAGTCGATAGCCTATCCCAAGGACACATTGTAGGTGAAGTTTTAGCTTTGTGAATGTAATTTTGAAGGAGATATTATCCTGCAAAGTGATTTTTCTTTCCAGAAACACTGAGCCGACCGTTATGCTGTACATTCCAGAGATACAAGCTGCCTCACTGATAAGGGTGAGTTCCATTTGCTTGATGATGATTTCACGTGTTGTTGTCCGAAATTAATCAATTTAATACTAGTCGATAGCCTATTTCAAGGACTCTTTGCAAGCCAAGTTTTAGCTTTGTGAAATTAATATCGAAGGAGATATTCACCTGTAAAGTTTCTTTTTCTTTCCAGGAACACTGCACCGACTGTTATGCGCTTCATTCCAGAGATACAAGCTCCCTCTCTGCTAAGGGTGAGTTCCCTTTGCTTGATGATGCTTTCATTGGTTCTTGTCCGATTTCGAATATTTTAACACTAGTCGATAGCCTATTCCAAGGAATCATTGCAGGCCAAGTTTCAGCTTTGTGAAATTAATATCAATGGAGATATTCACCTGTAAAGTTTCTTTTTCTTTCCAGGAACACTGCACCGACTGTTAGGCTGTACATTCCAGAGATACAAGCTGCCTCACTGATAAGGATGAGTTCCATTTGCTTGATTATGATTTCACGTGTTCTTGTCCGAAATTAATCAATTTAATACTAGTCGATAGCCTATTTCAAGGACTCTTTGCAAGCCAAGTTTTAGCTTTGTGAAATTAATATCGAAGGAGATATTCACCTGTAAAGTTTCTTTTTCTTTCCACGAACACTGCACCGACTGTTATGCGCTTCATTCCAGAGATACAAGCTCCCTCTCTGTTAAGGGTGAGTTCCCTTTGCTTGATGATGCTTTCATTGGTTCTTGTCCGATTTCAAATATTTTAACACTAGTCGATAGCCTATTCCAAGGACTCATTGCAGGCCAAGTTTCAGCTTTGTGTAAGTAATATCGTGGGAGATAATAACCTGCAAAGTATTGTTTCTTTCCAGGAACACTGTGCCGACTGTTATGCTGTACATTCCAGAGATACAAGCTGCCTCACTGATAAGGGTGAGTTCCATTTGCTTGATGATGATTTCACGTGTTTTTGTCCAAAATTAATCAATTTAATACTAGTCGATAGCCTATTCCAAGGACTCATTGCAGGCCAAGTTTCAGCTTTGTGTAAGTAATATCGTGGAAGATATTAACCTGCAAAGTATTGCTTCTTTCCAGGAACACTGTGCCGACTGTTATGCTGTACATTCCAGAGATACAAGCTGCCTCACTGATAAGGGTGAGTTCCATTTGCTTGATGATGAATTCACGTGTTCTTGTCTGAAATTAATCAATTTAATACTAGTCGATAGCCTATTTCAATGACTCTTTGCAAGCCAAGTTTTAGCTTTGTGAAATTAATATCGAAGGTGATATTCACCTGTAAAGTTTATTTTTCTTTCCAGGAACACTGCACCGACTGTAATGCGCTTCATTCCAGACATACAAGCTTCCTCTCTGCTGAGGGTGAGTTCCCTTTGCTTGATGATGCTTTCATTGGTTCTTGTCCGATTTCAAATATTTTAACATTAGTCGATAGCCTATCCCAAGGACACATTGCAGGCCAAGTTTTACCTTTGTGAAAGTAATTTTGAAGGAGATATTATCCTGCAAAGTAATTTTTCATTCCAGAAACACTGAGCCGACTGTTATGCTGTACATTCCAGAGATACAAGCTGCCTCACTGATAAGGGTGAGTTCCATTTGCTTGATGATGATTTCACGTGTTCTTGTCCGAAATTAATCAATTTAATATTAGTCGATAGCCTATTTCAAGGACCCTTTGCAAGCCAAGTTTTAGCTTTGTGAAATTAATATCGAAGGAGATATTCACCCGCAAATTTTCTTTTTCTTTCCAGGAACACTGCACCGACTGTTATGCGCTTCATTCCAGAGATACAAGCTCCCTCTCTGCTAAGGGTGAGTTCCCTTTGCTTGATGATGCTTTCATTGGTTCTTGTCCGATTTCAAATATTTTAACAGTAGTCGATAGCCTATCCCAAGGACACATCGTAGGCCAAGTTTTAGCTTTGTGAATGTAATTTTGAAGGAGATATTATCCTGCAAAGTGATTTTTCTTTCCAGAAACACTGAGCCGACTGTTATGCTGTACATTCCAGAGATATAAGCTGCCTCACTGATAAGGGTGAGTTCCATTTGCTTGATGATGATTTCACGTGTTCTTGTCCGAAATTAATCAATTTAATACTAGTCGATAGCCTATTTCAAGGACTCTTTGCAAGCCAAGTTTTAGCTTTGTGAAATTAATATCGAAGGAGATATTCACCGGTAAAGTTTCTTTTTCTTTCCAGGAACACTGCACCGACTGTTATGCGCTTCATTCCAGAGATACAAGCTCCCTCTCTGCTAAGGGTGAGTTCCCTTTGCTTGATGATGCTTTCATTGGTTCTTGTCCGATTTCAAATATTTTAACACTAGTCGATAGCCTATTCCAAGGACTCATTGCAGGCCAAGTTTCAGCTTTGTGTAAGTAATATCGTGGGAGATATTAACTTGCAAAGTATTGTTTCTTTCCAGAAACACTGAGCCGACTGTTATGCTGTACATTCCAGAGATACAAGCTGCCTCACTGATAAGGGTGAGTTCCATTTGCTTGATGATGATTTCACGTGTTCTTGTCCGAAATTAATCAATTTAATACTAGTCGATAGCCTATTTCAAGGACTCATTGCAGGCCAAGTTTCAGCTTTGTGTAAGTAATATCGTGGAAGATATTAACCTGCAAAGTATTGTTTCTTTCCAGGAACACTGTGCCGACTGTTATGCTGTACATTCCAGAGATACAAGCTGCCTCACTGATAAGGGTGAGTTCCATTTGCTTGATGATGAATTCACGTGTTCTTGTCCGAAATTAATCAATTGAATACTAGTCGATAGCCTATTTCAAGGACTCTTTGCAAGCCAAGTTTTGCTTTGTGAAATTAATATCGAAGGAGATATTCACCTGTAAAGTTTCTTTTTCTTTCCAGGAACACTGCACCGACTGTTATGCGCTTCATTCCAGAGATACAAGCTCCCTCTCTGCTAAGGGTGAGTTCCCTTTGCTTGATGATGCTTTCATTTGTTCTTGTCCGATTTCAAATATTTTAACACTAGTCGATAGCCTATTCCAAGGACTCATTGCAGGCCAAGTTTCAGCTTTGTGTAAGTAATATCGTGGGAGATATTAACTTGCAAAGTATTGTTTCTTTCCAGGAACACTGCGCCGACTGTTATGCTGTACATTCCAGAGATACAAGCTGCCTCACTGATAAGGGTGAGTTCCATTTGCTTGATGATGATTTCACGTGTTCTTGTCCGAAATTAATCAATTTAATACTAGTCGATAGCCTATTTCAAGGACTCTTTGCAAGCCAAGTTTTAGCTTTGTGAAATTAATATCGAAGGAGATATTCACCCGCAAAGTTTCTTTTTCTTTCCAGGAACACTGCACCGACTGTTATGCGCTTCATTCCAGAGATACAAGCTCCCTCTCTGCTAAGGGTGAGTTCGATTTGCTTGATGATGCTTTCATTGGTTCTTGTCCGATTTCAAATATTTTAACACTAGTCGATAGCCTATCCCAAGGACACATTGTAGGTCAAGTTTTAGCTTTGTGAATGTAATTTTGAAGGAGATATTATCCTGCAAAGTGATTTTTCTTTCCAGAAACACTGAGCCGACTGTTATGCTGTACATTCCAGAGATACAAGCTGCCTCACTGATAAGGGTGAGTTCCATTTGCTTGATGATGATTTCACGTGTTGTTGTCCGAAATTAATCAATTTAATACTAGTCGATAGCCTATTTTAAGGACTCTTTGCAAGCCAAGTTTTAGCTTTGTGAAATTAATATCGAAGGAGATATTCACCTGTAAAGTTTCTTTTTCTTTCCAGGAACACTGCACCGACTGTTATGCGCTTTATTCCGGAGATACAAGCTCCCTCTCTGCTAAGGGTGAGTTCCCTTTGCTTGATGATGCTTTCATTGGTTCTTGTCCGATTTCGAATATTTTAACACTAGTCGATAGCCTATTCCAAGGACTCATTGCAGGCCAAGTTTCAGCTTTGTGTAAGTAATATCGTGGGAGATATTAACCTGCAAAGTATTGTTTCTTTCCAGGAACACTGTGCCGACTGTTATGCTGTACATTCCAGAGATACAAGCTGCCTCACTGATAAGGGTGAGTTCCATTTGCTTGATGATGATTTCACGTGTTGTTGTCCGAAATTAATCAATTTAATACTAGTCGATAGCCTATTTCAATGACTCTTTGCAAGCCAAGTTTTAGCTTTGTGAAATTAATATCGAAGGTGATATTCACCTGTAAAGTTTATTTTTCTTTCCAGGAACACTGCACCGACTGTAATGCGCTTCATTCCAGACATACAAGCTTCCTCTCTGCTGAGGGTGAGTTCCCTTTGCTTGATGATGCTTTCATTGGTTCTTGTCCGATTTCAAATATTTTAACATTAGTCGATAGCCTATCCCAAGGACACATTGCAGGCCAAGTTTTACCTTTGTGAAAGTAATTTTGAAGGAGATATTATCCTGCAAAGTAATTTTTCATTCCAGAAACACTGAGCCGACTGTTATGCTGTACATTCCAGAGATACAAGCTGCCTCACTGATAAGGGTGAGTTCCATTTGCTTGATGATGATTTTACGTGTTCTTGTCCGAAATTAATCAATTTAATATTAGTCGATAGCCTATTTCAAGGACCCTTTGCAAGCCAAGTTTTAGCTTTGTGAAATTAATATCGAAGGAGATATTCACCCGCAAATTTTCTTTTTCTTTCCAGGAACACTGCACCGACTGTTATGCGCTTCATTCCAGAGATACAAGCTCCCTCTCTGCTAAGGGTGAGTTCCCTTTGCTTGATGATGCTTTCATTGGTTCTTGTCCGATTTCAAATATTTTAACAGTAGTCGATAGCCTATCCCAAGGACACATCGTAGGCCAAGTTTTAGCTTTGTGAATGTAATTTTGAAGGAGATATTATCCTGCAAAGTGATTTTTCTTTCCAGAAACACTGAGCCGACTGTTATGCTGTACATTCCAGAGATACAAGCTGCCTCACTGATAAGGGTGAGTTCCATTTGCTTGATGATGATTTCACGTGTTCTTGTCCGGAATTAATCAATTTAATACTAGTCGATAGCCTATTTCAAGGACTCTTTGCAAGCCAAGTTTTAGCTTTGTGAAATTAATATCGAAGGAGATATTCACCTGTAAAGTTTCTTTTTCTTTCCGGGAACACTGCACCGACTGTTATGCGCTTCATTCCAGAGATACAAGCTCCCTCTCTGCTAAGGGTGAGTTCGATTTGCTTGATGATGCTTTCATTGGTTCTTGTCCGATTTCAAATATTTTAACACTAGTCGATAGCCTATCCCAAGGACACATTGTAGGTCAAGTTTTAGCTTTGTGAATGTAATTTTGAAGGAGATATTAACCTGCAAAGTGATTTTTCTTTCCAGAAACACTGAGCCGACTGTTATGCTGTACATTCCAGAGATACAAGCTGCCTCACTGATAAGGGTGAGTTCCATTTGCTTGATGATGATTTCACGTGTTGTTGTCCGAAATTAATCAATTTAATACTAGTCGATAGCCTATTTCAAGGACTCTTTGCAAGCCAAGTTTTAGCTTTGTGAAATTAATATCGAAGGAGATATTCACCTGTAAAGTTTCTTTTTCTTTCCAGGAACACTGCACCGACTGTTATGCGCTTCATTCCAGACATACAAGCTTCCTCTCTGCTGAGGGTGAGTTCCCTTTGCTTGATGATGCTTTCATTGGTTCTTGTCCGATTTCAAATATTTTAACACTAGTCGATAGCCTATCCCAAGGACACATTGTAGGTGAAGTTTTAGCTTTGTGAATGTAATTTTGAAGGAGATATTATCCTGCAAAGTGATTTTTCTTTCCAGAAACACTGAGCCGACCGTTATGCTGTACATTCCAGAGATACAAGCTGCCTCACTGATAAGGGTGAGTTCCATTTGCTTGATGATGATTTCACGTGTTGTTGTCCGAAATTAATCAATTTAATACTAGTCGATAGCCTATTTCAAGGACTCTTTGCAAGCCAAGTTTTAGCTTTGTGAAATTAATATCGAAGGAGATATTCACCTGTAAAGTTTCTTTTTCTTTCCAGGAACACTGCACCGACTGTTATGCGCTTTATTCCGGAGATACAAGCTCCCTCTCTGCTAAGGGTGAGTTCCCTTTGCTTGATGATGCTTTCATTGGTTCTTGTCCGATTTCGAATATTTTAACACTAGTCGATAGCCTATTCCAAGGACTCATTGCAGGCCAAGTTTCAGCTTTGTGTAAGTAATATCGTGGGAGATATTAACCTGCAAAGTATTGTTTCTTTCCAGGAACACTGTGCCGACTGTTATGCTGTACATTCCAGAGATACAAGCTGCCTCACTGATAAGGGTGAGTTCCATTTGCTTGATGATGATATCACGTGTTCTTGTCCGAAATTAATCAATTTAATACTAGTCGATAGCCTATTTCAATGACTCTTTGCAAGCCAAGTTTTAGCTTTGTGAAATTAATATCGAAGGTGATATTCACCTGTAAAGTTTATTTTTCTTTCCAGGAACACTGCACCGACTGTAATGCGCTTCATTCCAGACATACAAGCTTCCTCTCTGCTGAGGGTGAGTTCCCTTTGCTTGATGATGCTTTCATTGGTTCTTGTCCGATTTCAAATATTTTAACATTAGTCGATAGCCTATCCCAAGGACACATTGCAGGCCAAGTTTTACCTTTGTGAAAGTAATTTTGAAGGAGATATTATCCTGCAAAGTAATTTTTCATTCCAGAAACACTGAGCCGACTGTTATGCTGTACATTCCAGAGATACAAGCTGCCTCACTGATAAGGGTGAGTTCCATTTGCTTGATGATGATTTCACGTGTTCTTGTCCGAAATTAATCAATTTAATATTAGTCGATAGCCTATTTCAAGGACCCTTTGCAAGCCAAGTTTTAGCTTTGTGAAATTAATATCGAAGGAGATATTCACCTGTAAAGTTTCTTTTTCTTTCCAGGAACACTGCACCGACTGTTATGCGCTTCATTCCAGAGATACAAGCTCCCTCTCTGCTAAGGGTGAGTTCCCTTTGCTTGATGATGCTTTCATTGGTTCTTGTCCGATTTCAAATATTTTAACACTAGTCGATAGCCTATTCCAAGGACTCATTGCAGGCCAAGTTTCAGCTTTGTGTAAGTAATATCGTGGGAGATATTAACTTGCAAAGTATTGTTTCTTTCCAGAAACACTAAGCCGACTGTTATGCTGTACATTCCAGAGATACAAGCTGCCTCACTGATAAGGGTGAGTTCCATTTGCTTGATGATGATTTCACGTGTTCTTGTCCGAAATTAATCAATTTAATACTAGTCGATAGCCTATTTCAAGGACTCATTGCAGGCCAAGTTTCAGCTTTGTGTAAGTAATATCGTGGAAGTTATTAACCTGCAAAGTATTGTTTCTTTCCAGGAACACTGTGCCGACTGTTATGCTGTACATTCCAGAGATACAAGCTGCCTCACTGATAAGGGTGAGTTCCATTTGCTTGATGATGAATTCACGTGTTCTTGTCCGAAATTAATCAATTTAATACTAGTCGATAGCCTATTTCAAGGACTCTTTGCAAGCCAAGTTTTAGCTTTGTGAAATTAATATCGAAGGAGATATTCACCTGTAAAGTTTCTTTTTCTTTCCAGGAACACTGCACCGACTGTTATGCGCTTCATTCCAGAGATACAAGCTCCCTCTCTGCTAAGGGTGAGTTCCCTTTGCTTGATGATGCTTTCATTTGTTCTTGTCCGATTTCAAATATTTTAACACTAGTCGATAGCCTATTCCAAGGACTCATTGCAGGCCAAGTTTCAGCTTTGTGTAAGTAATATCGTGGGAGATATTAACTTGCAAAGTATTGTTTCTTTCCAGGAACACTGCGCCGACTGTTATGCTGTACATTCCAGAGATACAAGCTGCCTCACTGATAAGGGTGAGTTCCATTTGCTTGATGATGATTTCACGTGTTCTTGTCCGAAATTAATCAATTTAATACTAGTCGATAGCCTATTTCAAGGACTCTTTGCAAGCCAAGTTTTAGCTTTGTGAAATTAATATCGAAGGAGATATTCACCCGCAAAGTTTCTTTTTCTTTCCAGGAACACTGCACCGACTGTTATGCGCTTCATTCCAGAGATACAAGCTCCCTCTCTGCTAAGGGTGAGTTCGATTTGCTTGATGATGCTTTCATTGGTTCTTGTCCGATTTCAAATATTTTAACACTAGTCGATAGCCTATCCCAAGGACACATTGTAGGTCAAGTTTTAGCTTTGTGAATGTAATTTTGAAGGAGATATTATCCTGCAAAGTGATTTTTCTTTCCAGAAACACTGAGCCGACTGTTATGCTGTACATTCCAGAGATACAAGCTGCCTCACTGATAAGGGTGAGTTCCATTTGCTTGATGATGATTTCACGTGTTGTTGTCCGAAATTAATCAATTTAATACTAGTCGATAGCCTATTTCAAGGACTCTTTGCAAGCCAAGTTTTAGCTTTGTGAAATTAATATCGAAGGAGATATTTACCTGCAAAGTTTCTTTTTCTTTCCAGGAACACTGCACCGACTGTTATGCGCTTTATTCCGGAGATACAAGCTCCCTCTCTGCTAAGGGTGAGTTCCCTTTGCTTGATGATGCTTTCATTGGTTCTTGTCCGATTTCGAATATTTTAACACTAGTCGATAGCCTATTCCAAGGACTCATTGCAGGCCAAGTTTCAGCTTTGTGTAAGTAATATCGTGGGAGATATTAACCTGCAAAGTATTGTTTCTTTCCAGGAACACTGTGCCGACTGTTATGCTGTACATTCCAGAGATACAAGCTGCCTCACTGATAAGGGTGAGTTCCATTTGCTTGATGATGATATCACGTGTTCTTGTCCGAAATTTATCAATTTAATACTAGTCGATAGCCTATTTCAAGGACTCTTTGCAAGCCAAGTTTTAGCTTCGTGAAATTAATATCGAAGGAGATATTCACCTGTAAAGTTTATTTTTCTTTCCAGGAACACTGCACCGACTGTTTTGCGCTTCATTCCAGACATACAATCTCCCTCTCTGCTAAGGGTGAGTTCCCTTTGCTTGATGATGCTTTCATTGGTTCTTGTCCGATTTCGAATATTTTAACACTAGTCGATAGCCTATTCCAAGGACTCATTGCAGGCCAAGTTTCAGCTTTGTGAAATTAATATCAATGGAGATATTCACCTGTAAAGTTTCTTTTTCTTTCCAGGAACACTGCACCGACTGTTAGGCTGTACATTCCAGAGATACAAGCTGCCTCACTGATAAGGATGAGTTCCATTTGCTTGATTATGATTTCACGTGTTCTTGTCCGAAATTAATCAATTTAATACTAGTCGATAGCCTATTTCAAGGACTCTTTGCAAGCCAAGTTTTAGCTTTGTGAAATTAATATCGAAGGAGATATTCACCTGTAAAGTTTCTTTTTCTTTCCAGGAACACTGCACCGACTGTTATGCGCTTCATTCCAGAGATACAAGCTCCCTCTCTGCTAAGGGTGAGTTCCCTTTGCTTGATGATGCTTTCATTGGTTCTTGTCCGATTTCAAATATTTTAACACTAGTCGATAGCCTATTCCAAGGACTCATTGCAGGCTAAGTTTCAGCTTTGTGTAAGTAATATCGTGGAAGATATTAACCTGCAAAGTATTGTTTCTTTCCAGGAACACTGTGCCGACTGTTATGCTGTACATTCCAGAGATACAAGCTGCCTCACTGATAAGGGTGAGTTCCATTTGCTTGATAATGAATTCACGTGTTGTTGTCCGAAATTAATCAATTTAATACTAGTCGATAGCCTATTTCAAGGACTCATTGCAGGCCAAGTTTCAGCTTTGTGTAAGTAATATCGTGGAAGATATTAACCTGCAAAGTATTGTTTCTTTCCAGGAACACTGTGCCGACTGTTATGCTGTACATTCCAGAGATACAAGCTGCCTCACTGATAAGGGTGAGTTCCATTTGCTTGATAATGAATTCACGTGTTCTTGTCCGAAATTAATCAATTTAATACTAGTCGATAGCCTCTTTCAAGGACTCTTTGCAAGCCAAGTTTTAGCTTTGTGAAATTAATATCGAAGGAGATATTCACCTGTAAAGTTTCTTTTTCTTTCCAGGAACACTGCACCGACTGTTATGCGCTTCATTCCAGAAATACAAGCTCCCTCTCTGCTAAGGGTGAGTTCCCTTTGCTTGATGATGCTTTCATTTGTTCTTGTCCGATTTCAAATATTTTAACACTAGTCGATAGCCTATTCCAAGGACTCATTGCAGGCCAAGTTTCAGCTTTGTGTAAGTAATATCGTGGGAGATATTAACTTGCAAAGTATTGTTTCTATCCAGGAACACTGCGCCGACTGTTATGCTGTACATTCTAGAGATACAAGCTGCCTCACTGATAAGGGTGAGTTCCATTTGCTTGATGATGATATCACGTGTTCTTGTCCGAAATTAATCAATTTAATACTAGTCGATAGCCTATTTCAAGGACTCTTTGCAAGCCAAGTTTTAGCTTCGTGAAATTAATATCGAAGGAGATATTCACCTGTAAAGTTTATTTTTCTTTCCAGGAACACTGCACCGACTGTTTTGCGCTTCATTCCAGACATACAATCACCCTCTCTGCTAAGGGTGAGTTCCCTTTGCTTGATGATGCTTTCATTGGTTCTTGTCCGATTTCGAATATTTTAACACTAGTCGATAGCCTATTCCAAGGACTCATTGCAGGCCAAGTTTCAGCTTTGTGAAATTAATATCAATGGAGATATTCACCTGTAAAGTTTCTTTTTCTTTCCAGGAACACTGCACCGACTGTTAGGCTGTACATTCCAGAGATACAAGCTGCCTCACTGATAAGGATGAGTTCCATTTGCTTGATTATGATTTAACGTGTTCTTGTCCGAAATTAATCAATTTAATACTAGTCGATAGCCTATTTCAAGGACTCTTTGCAAGCCAAGTTTTAGCTTTGTGAAATTAATATCGAAGGAGATATTCACCTGTAAAGTTTCTTTTTCTTTCCAGGAACACTGCACCGACTGTTATGCGCTTCATTCCAGAGATACAAGCTCCCTCTCTGCTAAGGGTGAGTTCCCTTTGCTTGATGATGCTTTCATTGGTTCTTGTCCGATTTCAAATATTTTAACACTAGTCGATAGCCTATTCCAAGGACTCATTGCAGGCTAAGTTTCAGCTTTGTGTAAGTAATATCGTGGGAGATAATAACCTGCAAAGTATTGTTTCTTTCCAGGAACGCTGCGCCGACTGTTATGATGTACATTCCAGAGATACAAGCTGCCTCACTGATAAGGGTGAAGTCCATTTGCTTGATGATGATTTCACGTGTTCTTGTCCGAAATTAATCAATTTAATACTAGTCGATAGCCTATTTCAAGGACTCTTTGCAAGCCAAGTTTTAGCTTTGTGAAATTAATATCGAAGGAGATATTCACCTGTAAAGTTTATTTTTCTTTCCAGGAACACTGCACCGACTGTTATGCGCTTCATTCCAGACATACAAGCTTCGTCTCTGCTGAGGGTGAGTTCCCTTTGCTTGATGATGCTTTCATTGGTTCTTGTCCGATTTCAAATATTTTAACATTAGTCGATAGCCTATCCCAAGGACACATTGCAGGCCAAGTTTTAGCTTTGTCAAAGTAATTTTGAAGGAGATATTATCCTGCAAAGTAATTTTTCATTCCAGAAACACTGAGCCGACTGTTATGCTGTACATTCCAGAGATACAAGCTGCCTCACTGATAAGGGTGAGTTCCATTTGCTTGATGATGATTTCACGTGTTCTTGTCCGAAATTAATCAATTTAATATTAGTCGATAGCCTATTTCAAGGACCCTTTGCAAGCCAAGTTTTAGCTTTGTGAAATTAATATCGAAGGAGATATTCACCCGCAAATTTTCTTTTTCTTTCCAGGAACACTGCACCGACTGTTATGCGCTTCATTCCAGAGATACAAGCTCCCTCTCTGCTAAGGGTGAGTTCCCTTTGCTTGATGATGCTTTCATTGGTTCTTGTCCGATTTCAAATATTTTAACAGTAGTCGATAGCCTATCCCAAGGACACATTGTAGGCCAAGTTTTAGCTTTGTGAATGTAATTTTGAAGGAGATATTATCCTGCAAAGTGATTTTTCTTTCCAGAAACACTGAGCCGACTGTTATGCTGTACATTCCAGAGATACAAGCTGCCTCACTGATAAGGGTGAGTTCCATTTGCTTGATGATGATTTCACGTGTTGTTGTCCGAAATTAATCAATTTAATACTAGTCGATAGCCCATTTTAAGGACTCTTTGCAAGCCAAGTTTTAGCTTTGTGAAATTAATATCGAAGGAGATATTCACCTGTTCAGTTTCTTTTTCTTTCCAGGAACACTGCACCGACTGTTATGCGCTTCATTCCAGAGATACAAGCTCCCTCTCTGCTAAGGGTGAGTTCCCTTTGCTTGATGATGGTTTCATTGGTTCTTGTCCGATTTCGAATATTTTAACACTAGTCGATAGCCTATTCCAAGGACTCATTGCAGGCCAAGTTTCAGCCTTGTGTAAGTAATATCGTGGGAGATATTAACCTGCAAAGTATTGTTTCTTTCCAGGAACACTGAGCCGACTGTTATGCTGTACGTTCCAGAGATACAAGCTGCCTCACTGATAAGGGTGAGTTCCATTTGCTTGATGATGATTTCACGTGTTCTTGTCCGAAATTAATCAATTTAATACTAGTCGATAGCCTATTTCAAGGACTCTTTGCAAGCCAAGTTTTAGCTTTGTAAAATTAATATCGAAGGAGATATTCACCTGTAAAGTTTCTTTTTCTTTCCAGGAACACTGCACCGACTGTTATGCGCTTCATTCCAGACATACAAGCTCCCTCTCTGCTAAGGGTGAGTTCCCTTTGCTTGATGATGCTTTCATTGGTTCTTGTCCGATTTCAAATATTTTAACACTAGTCGATAGCCTATCCCAAGGACACATTGCAGGCCAAGTTTTAGCTTTGTGAAAGTAATATCAAAGGAGATATTATCCTGCAAAATATTTTTTCTTTCCAGGAACACTGCGCCGACTGTTATGCTGTACATTCCAGAGATACAAGCTGCCTCACTGCTAAGGGTGAGTTCCCTTTGCTTGATGATGCTTTCATTGGTTCTTGTCTGATTTCAAATATTTTAACACTAGTCGATATCCTATTCCAAGGACTCATTGCAGGCCAAGTTTCAGCTTTGTGTAAGTAATATCGTGGGAGATATTAACCTGAAAAGTATTTTTTCTTTCCAGGAACACTGCACCGACTGTTATGCTGTACATTCCAGAGATACAAGCTGCCTCACTAATAAGGGTGAGTTCCATTTGCTTGATGATGATTTCACGTGTTCTTGTCCGAAATTAATCAATTTATTACTAGTCGATAGCCTATTTCAAGGACTCTTTGCAAGCCAAGTTTTAGCCTTGTGAAATTAATATCGAAGGAGATATTCACCTGTAAAGTTTCTTTTTCTTTCCAGGAACACTGCACCGACTGTTATGCGCTTCATTCCAGAGATACAAGCTCCCTCTCTGCTAAGGGTGAGTTCCCTTTGCTTGATGATGCTTTCATTGGTTCTTGTCCGATTTCAAATATTTTAACATTAGTCGATAGCCTATCCCAAGGACACATTGCAGGCCAAGTTTTAGCTTTGTGAAAGTAATTTTGAAGGAGATATTATCCTGCAAAGTAATTTTCCATTCCAGAAACACTGAGCCGACTGTTATGCTGTACATTCCAGAGATACAAGCTGCCTCACTGATAAGGGTGAGTTCCATTTGCTTGATGATGATTTCACGTGTTCTTGTCCGAAATTAATCAATTTAATATTAGTCGATAGCCTATTTCAAGGACCCTTTGCAAGCCAAGTTTTAGCTTTGTGAAATTAATATCGAAGGAGATATTCACCCGCAAATTTTCTTTTTCTTTCCAGGAACACTGCACCGACTGTTATGCGCTTCATTCCAGAGATACAAGCTCCCTCTCTGCTAAGGGTGAGTTCCCTTTGCTTGATGATGCTTTCATTGGTTCTTGTCCGATTTCAAATATTTTAACAGTAGTCGATAGCCTATCCCAAGGACACATTGTAGGCCAAGTTTTAGCTTTGTGTAAGTAATATCGTGGGAGATATTAACCTGAAAAGTATTTTTTCTTTCCAGGAACACTGCACCGACTGTTATGCTGTACATTCCAGAGATACAAGCTGCCTCACTGATAAGGGTGAGTTCCATTTGCTTGATGATGATTTCACGTGTTCTTGTCCGAAATTAATCAATTTAATACTAGTCGATAGCCTATTTCAAGGACTCTTTGGAAGCCAAGTTTTAGCTTTGTGAAATTAATATCGAAGGAGATATTCACCTGTAAAGTTTCTTTTTCTTTCCAGGAACACTGCACCGACTGTTATGCGCTTCATTCCAGACATACAAGCTCCCTCTCTGCTAAGGGTGAGTTCCCTTTGCTTGATGATGCTTTCATTGGTTCTTGTCCGATTTCAAATATTTTAACACTAGTCGATAGCCTATCCCAAGGACACATTGCAGGCCAAGTTTCAGCTTTGTGAAAGTAATATCAAAGGAGATATTATCCTGCAAAATATTTTTTCTTTCCAGGAACACTGCGCCGACTGTTATGCTGTACATTCCAGAGATACAAGCTGCCTCACTGATAAGGGTGAGTTCCATTTGCTTGATGATGATATCACGTGTTCTTGTCCGAAATTAATCAATTTAATACTAGTCGATAGCCTATTTCAAGGACTCTTTGCAAGCCAAGTTTTAGCTTCGTGAAATTAATATCGAAGGAGATATTCACCTGTAAAGTTTCTTTTTCTTTCCAGGAACACTGCACCGACTGTTATGCGCTTCATTCCAGAGATACAAGCTCCCTCTCTGCTAAGGGTGAGTTCCCTTTGCTTGATGATGCTTTCATTGGTTCTTGTGCGATTTCAAATATTTTAACACTAGTCGATAGCCTATCCCAAGGACACATTGCAGGCCAAGTTTTAGCTTTGTGAAAGTAATATCAAAGGAGATATTATCCTGCAAAATATTTTTTCTTTCCAGGAACACTGCGCCGACTGTTATGCTGTACATTCCAGAGATACAAGCTGCCTCACTGATAAGGGTGAAGTCCATTTGCTTGATGATGATTTCACGTGTTCTTGTCCGAAATTAATCAATTTAATACTAGTCGATAGCCTATTTCAAGGACTCTTTGCAAGCCAAGTTTTAGCTTTGTGAAATTAATATCGAAGGAGATATTCACCTGTAAAGTTTATTTTTCTTTCCAGGAACACTGCACCGACTGTTATGCGCTTCATTCCAGACATACAAGCTTCCTCTCTGCTGAGGGTGAGTTCCCTTTGCTTGATGATGCTTTCATTGGTTCTTGTCCGATTTCAAATATTTTAACATTAGTCGATAGCCTATCCCAAGGACACATTGCAGGCCAAGTTTTAGCTTTGTGAAAGTAATTTTGAAGGAGATATTATCCTGCAAAGTAATTTTTCATTCCAGAAACACTGAGCCGACTGTTATGCTGTACATTCCAGAGATACAAGCTGCCTCACTGATAAGGGTGAGTTCCATTTGCTTGATGATGATTTCACGTGTTCTTGTCCGAAATTAATCAATTTAATATTAGTCGATAGCCTATTTCAAGGACCCTTTGCAAGCCAAGTTTTAGCTTTGTGAAATTAATATCGAAGGAGATATTCACCTGTTCAGTTTCTTTTTCTTTCCAGGAACACTGCACCGACTGTTATGCGCTTCATTCCAGAGATACAAGCTCCCTCTCTGCTAAGGATGAGTTCCCTTTGCTTGATAATGCTTTCATTGGTTCTTGTCCGATTTCGAATATTTTAACACTAGTCGATAGCCTATTCCAAGGACTCATTGCAGGCCAAGTTTCAGCTTTGTGTAAGTAATATCGTGGGAGATATTAACCTGAAAAGTATTTTTTCTATCCAGGAACACTGCGCCGACTGTTATGCTGTACATTCTAGAGATACAAGCTGCCTCACTGATAAGGGTGAGTTCCATTTGCTTGATGATGATTTCACGTGTTCTTGTCCGAAATTAATCAATTTAATACTAGTCGATAGCCTATTTCAAGGACTCTTTGCAAGCCAAGTTTTAGCTTTGTGAAATTAATATCGAAGGAGATATTCACCTGTAAAGTTTCTTTTTCTTTCCAGGAACACTGCGCCGACTGTTATGCTGTACATTCCAGAGATACAAGCTGCCTCACTGCTTAGGGTGAGTTCCCTTTGCTTGATGATGCTTTCATTGGTTCTTGTCTGATTTCAAATATTTTAACACTAGTCGATAGCCTATTCCAAGGACTCATTGCAGGCCAAGTTTCAGCTTTGTGTAAGTAATATTGTGGGAGATATTAACCTGAAAAGTATTTTTTCTTTCCAGGAACACTGCACCGACTGTTATGCTGTACATTCCAGAGATACAAGCTGCCTCACTAATAAGGGTGAGTTCCATTTGCTTGATGATGATTTCACGTGTTCTTGTCCGAAATTAATCAATTTAATACTAGTCGATAGCCTATTTCAAGGACTCTTTGCAAGCCAAGTTTTAGCCTTGTGAAATTAATATCGAAGGAGATATTCACCTGTAAAGTTTCTTTTTCTTTCCAGGAACACTGCACCGACTGTTATGCGCTTCATTCCAGAGATACAAGCTCCCTCTCTGCTAAGGGTGAGTTCCCTTTGCTTGATGATGCTTTCATTGGATCTTGTCCGATTTCAAATATTTTAACATTAGTCGATAGCCTATCCCAAGGACACATTGCAGGCCAAGTTTTAGCTTTGTGAAAGTAATTTTGAAGGAGATATTATCCTGCAAAGTAATTTTCCATTCCAGAAACACTGAGCCGACTGTTATGCTGTACATTCCAGAGATACAAGCTGCCTCACTGATAAGGGTGAGTTCCATTTGCTTGATGATGATTTCACGTGTTCTTGTCCGAAATTAATCAATTTAATACTAGTCGATAGCCTATTTCAAGGACTCTTTGCAAGCCAAGTTTTAGCTTTGTGAAATTAATATCGAAGGAGATATTCACCTGTAAAGTTTCTTTTTCTTTCCAGGAACACTGCACCGACTGTTATGCGCTTCATTCCAGACATACAAGCTCCCTCTCTGCTAAGGGTGAGTTCCCTTTGCTTGATGGTGCTTTCATTGGTTCTTGTCCGATTTCAAATATTTTAACACTAGTCGATAGCCTATCCCAAGGACACATTGCAGGCCAAGTTTCAGCTTTGTGAAAGTAATATCAAAGGAGATATTATCCTGCAAAATATTTTTTCTTTCCAGGAACACTGCGCCGACTGTTATGCTGTACATTCCAGAGATACAAGCTGCCTCACTGATAAGGGTGAGTTCCATTTGCTTGATGATGATATCACGTGTTCTTGTCCGAAATTAATCAATTTAATACTAGTCGATAGCCTATTTCAAGGACTCTTTGCAAGCCAAGTTTTAGCTTCGTGAAATTAATATCGAAGGAGATATTCACCTGTAAAGTTTATTTTTCTTTCCAGGAACACTGCACCGACTGTTATGCGCTTCATTCCAGAGATACAAGCTCCCTCTCTGCTTAGGGTGAGTTCCCTTTGCTTGATGATGCTTTCATTGGTTCTTGTCCGATTTCAAATATTTTAACACTAGTCGATAGCCTATCCCAAGGACACATTGCAGGCCAAGTTTTAGCTTTGTGAAAGTAATATCAAAGGAGATATTATCCTGCAAAATATTTTTTCTTTCCAGGAACACTGCGCCGACTGTTATGCTGTACATTCCAGAGATACAAGCTGCCTCACTGATAAGGGTGAAGTCCATTTGCTTGATGATGATTTCACGTGTTCTTGTCCGAAATTAATCAATTTAATACTAGTCGATAGCCTATTTCAAGGACTCTTTGCAAGCCAAGTTTTAGCTTTGTGAAATTAATATCTAAGGAATTATTCACCTGTAAAGTTTCTTTTTCTTTCCAGGAACACTGCACCGACTGTTATGCGCTTCATTCCAGACATACAAGCTCCCTCTCTGCTAAGGGTGAGTTCCCTTTGCTTGATGATGCTTTCATTGGTTCTTGTCCGATTTCAAATATTTTAACACTAGTCGATAGCCTATCCCAAGGACACATTGCAGGCCAAGTTTTAGCTTTGTGAAAGTAATATCAAAGGAGATATTATCCTGCAAAATATTTTTTCTTTCCAGGAACACTGCGCCGACTGTTATGCTGTACATTCCAGAGATACAAGCTGCCTCACTGCTTAGGGTGAGTTCCCTTTGCTTGATGATGCTTTCATTGGTTCTTGTCTGATTTCAAATATTTTAACACTAGTCGATAGCCTATTCCAAGGACTCATTGCAGGCCAAGTTTCAGCTTTGTGTAAGTAATATTGTGGGAGATATTAACCTGAAAAGTATTTTTTCTTTCCAGGAACACTGCACCGACTGTTATGCTGTACATTCCAGAGATACAAGCTGCCTCACTAATAAGGGTGAGTTCCATTTGCTTGATGATGATTTCACGTGTTCTTGTCCGAAATTAATCAATTTAATACTAGTCGATAGCCTATTTCAAGGACTCTTTGCAAGCCAAGTTTTAGCCTTGTGAAATTAATATCGAAGGAGATATTCACCTGTAAAGTTTCTTTTTCTTTCCAGGAACACTGCACCGACTGTTATGCGCTTCATTCCAGAGATACAAGCTCCCTCTCTGCTAAGGGTGAGTTCCCTTTGCTTGATGATGCTTTCATTGGTTCTTGTCCGATTTCAAATATTTTAACATTAGTCGATAGCCTATCCCAAGGACACATTGCAGGCCAAGTTTTAGCTTTGTGAAAATAATTTTGAAGGAGATATTATCCTGCAAAGTAATTTTCCATTCCAGAAACACTGAGCCGACTGTTATGCTGTACATTCCAGAGATACAAGCTGCCTCACTGATAAGGGTGAGTTCCATTTGCTTGATGATGATATCACGTGTTCTTGTCCGAAATTAATCAATTTAATACTAGTCGATAGCCTATTTCAAGGACTCTTTGCAAGCCAAGTTTTAGCTTCGTGAAATTAATATCGAAGGAGATATTCACCTGTAAAGTTTATTTTTCTTTCCAGGAACACTGCACCGACTGTTATGCGCTTCATTCCAGACATACAAGCTCCCTCTCTGCTAAGGGTGAGTTCCCTTTGCTTGATGATGCTTTCATTGGTTCTTGTCCGATTTCAAATATTTTAACACTAGTCGAAAGCCTATCCCAAGGACACATTGCAGGCCAAGTTTTAGCTTTGTGAAAGTAATATCAAAGGAGATATTATCCTGCAAAATATTTTTTCTTTCCAGAAACATTGAGCCGACTGTTATGCTGTACATTCCAGAGATACAAGCTGCCTCACTGCTAAGGGTGAGTTCCCTTTGCTTGATGATGCTTTCATTGGTTCTTGTCCGATTTCAAATATTTTAACAGTAGTCGATAGCCTATCCCAAGGACACATTGTAGGCCAAGTTTTAGCTTTGTGTAAGTAATATCTTGGGAGATATTAACCTGAAAAGTATTTTTTCTTTCCAGGAACACTGCACCGACTGTTATGCTGTACATTCCAGAGATACAAGCTGCCTCACTGATAAGGGTGAGTTCCATTTGCTTGATGATGATTTCACGTGTTCTTGTCCGAAATTAATCAATTTAATACTAGTCGATAGCCTATTTCAAGGACTCTTTGCAAGCCAAGTTTTAGCTTTGTGAAATTAATATCGAAGGAGATATTCACCTGTAAAGTTTCTTTTTCTTTCCTTGAACACTGCACCGACTGTTATGCGCTTCATTCCAGACATACAAGCTCCCTCTCTGCTAAGGGTGAGTTCCCTTTGCTTGATGGTGCTTTCATTGGTTCTTGTCCGATTTCAAATATTTTAACACTAGTCGATAGCCTATCCCAAGGACACATTGCAGGCCAAGTTTCAGCTTTGTGAAAGTAATATCAAAGGAGATATTATCCTGCAAAAAAATTTTTCTTTCCAGGAACACTGCGCCGACTGTTATGCTGTACATTCCAGAGATACAAGCTGCCTCACTGATAAGGGTGAGTTCCATTTGCTTGATGATGATATCACGTGTTCTTGTCCGAAATTAATCAATTTAATACTAGTCGATAGCCTATTTCAAGGACTCTTTGCAAGCCAAGTTTTAGCTTCGTGAAATTAATATCGAAGGAGATATTCACCTGTAAAGTGTATTTTTCTTTCCAGGAACACTGCACCGACTGTTATGCGCTTCATTCCAGAGATACAAGCTCCCTCTCTGCTAAGGGTGAGTTCCCTTTGCTTGATGATGCTTTCATTGGTTCTTGTCCGATTTCAAATATTTTAACACTAGTCGATAGCCTATCCCAAGGACACATTGCAGGCCAAGTTTTAGCTTTGTGAAAGTAATATCAAAGGAGATATTATCCTGCAAAATATTTTTTCTTTCCAGGAACACTGCGCCGACTGTTATGCTGTACATTCCAGAGATACAAGCTGCCTCACTGATAAGGGTGAAGTCCATTTGCTTGATGATGATTTTACGTGTTCTTGTCCGAAATTAATCAATTTAATACTAGTCGATAGCCTATTTCAAGGACTCTTTGCAAGCCAAGTTTTAGCTTTGTGAAATTAATATCGAAGGAATTATTCACCTGTTCAGTTTCTTTTTCTTTCCAGGAACACTGCACCGACCGTTATGCGCTTCATTCCAGAGATACAAGCTCCCTCTCTGCTAAGGGTGAGTTCCCTTTGCTTGATGATGCTTTCATTGGTTATTGTCCGATTTCAAATATTTTAACACTAGTCGATAGCCTATTCCAAGGACTCATTGCAGGCCAAGTTTCAGCTTTGTGTAAGTAATATCGTGGGAGATATTAACCTGCAAAGTATTGTTTCTTTCCAGGAACACTGTGCCGACTGTTATGCTGTACGTTCCAGAGATACAAGCTGCCTCACTTATAAGGGTGAGTTCCATTTGCTTGATGATGATTTCACGTGTTCTTGTCCGAAATTAATCAATTTAATACTAGTCGATAGCCTATTTCAATGACTCTTTGCAAGCCAAGTTTTAGCTTTGTGAAATTAATATCGAAGGAGATATTCACCTGTAAAGTTTATTTTTCTTTCCAGGAACACTGCACCGACTGTTATGCGCTTCATTCCAGACATACAAGCTTCCTCTCTGCTGAGGGTGAGTTCCCTTTGCTTGATGATGCTTTCATTGGTTCTTGTCCGATTTCAAATATTTAAACATTAGTCGATAGCCTATCCCAAGGACACATTGGAGGCCAAGTTTTAGCTTTGTGAAAGTAATTTTGAAGGAGATATTATCCTGCAAAGTAATTTTTCATTCCAGAAACACTGAGCCGACTGTTATGCTGTACATTCCAGAGATACAAGCTGCCTCACTGATAAGGGTGAGTTCCATTTGCTTGATGATGATTTCACGTGTTCTTGTCCGAAATTAATCAATTTAATATTAGTCGATAGCCTATTTCAAGGACTCTTTGCAAGCCAAGTTTTAGCTTTGTGAAATTAATATCGAAGGAGATATTCACCTGTTAAGTTTCTTTTTCTTTCCAGGAACACTGCACCGACTGTTATGCGCTTCATTCCAGAGATACAAGCTCCCTCTCTGCTAAGGGTGAGTTCCCTTTGCTTGATGATGCTTTCATTGGTTCTTGTCCGATTTCGAATATTTTAACACTAGTCGATAGCCTATTCCAAGGACTCATTGCAGGCCAAGTTTCAGCTTTGTGTAAGTAATATCGTGGGAGATATTAACCTGAAAAGTATTTTTTCTATCCAGGAACACTGCGCCGACTGTTATGCTGTACATTCTAGAGATACAAGCTGCCTCACTGATAAGGGTGAGTTCCATTTGCTTGATGATGATTTCACGTGTTCTTGTCCGAAATTAATCAATTTAATACTAGTCGATAGCCTATTTCAAGGACTCTTTGCAAGCCAAGTTTTAGCTTTGTGAAAATAATATCGAAGGAGATATTCACCTGTAAAGTTTCTTTTTCTTTCCAGGAACACTGCACCGACTGTTATGCGCTTCATTCCAGACATACAAGCTCCCTCTCTGCTAAGGGTGAGTTCCCTTTGCTTGATGATGCTTTCATTGGTTCTTGTCCGATTTGAAATATTTTAACACTAGTCGATAGCCTATCCCAAGGACACATTGCAGGCCAAGTTTTAGCTTTGTGAAAGTAATATCAAAGGAGATATTATCCTGCAAAATATTTTTTCTTTCCAGGAACACTGCGCCGACTGTTATGCTGTACATTCCAGAGATACAAGCTGCCTCACTGATAAGGGTGAGTTCCATTTGCTTGATGATGATTTCACGTGTTCTTGTCCGAAATTAATCAATTTAATACTAGTCGATAGCCTATTTCAAGGACTCTTTGCAAGCCAAGTTTTAGCTTTGTGAAATTAATATCGAAGGAGATATTCACCTGTAAAGTTTCTTTTTCTTTCCAGGAACACTGCACCGACTGTTATGCGCTTCATTCCAGACATACAAGCTCCCTCTCTGCTAAGGGTGAGTTCCCTTTGCTTGATGATGCTTTCATTGGTTCTTGTCCGATTTCAAATATTTTAACACTAGTCGATAGCCTATCCCAAGGACACATTGCAGGCCAAGTTTTAGCTTTGTGAAAGTAATATCAAAGGAGATATTATCCTGCAAAATATTTTTTCTTTCCAGGAACACTGCGCCGACTGTTATGCTGTACATTCCAGTGATACAAGCTGCCTCACTGTCTAGGGTGAGTTCCCTTTGCTTGATGATGCTTTCATTGGTTCTTGTCTGATTTCAAATATTTTAACACTAGTCGATAGCCTATTCCAAGGACTCATTGCAGGCCAAGTTTCAGCTTTGTGTAAGTAATATTGTGGGAGATATTAACCTGAAAAGTATTTTTTCTTTCCAGGAACACTGCACCGACTGTTATGCTGTACATTCCAGAGATACAAGCTGCCTCACTAATAAGGGTGAGTTCTATTTGCTTGATGATGATTTCACGTGTTCTTGTCCGAAATTAATCAATTTAATACTAGTCGATAGCCTATTTCAAGGACTCTTTGCAAGCCAAGTTTTAGCCTTGTGAAATTAATATCGAAGGAGATATTCACCTGTAAAGTTTCTTTTTCTTTCCAGGAACACTGCACCGACTGTTATGCGCTTCATTCCAGAGATACAAGCTCCCTCTCTGCTAAGGGTGAGTTCCCTTTGCTTGATGATGCTTTCATTGGTTCTTGTCCGATTTCAAATATTTTAACATTAGTCGATAGCCTATCCCAAGGACACATTGCAGGCCAAGTTTTAGCTTTGTGAAAGTAATTTTGAAGGAGATATTATCCTGCAAAGTAATTTTCCATTCCAGAAACACTGAGCCGACTGTTATGCTGTACATTCCAGAGATACAAGCTGCCTCACTGATAAGGGTGAGTTCCATTTGCTTGATGATGATTTCACGTGTTCTTGTCCGAAATTAATCAATTTAATACTAGTCGATAGCCTATTTCAAGGACTCTTTGCAAGCCAAGTTTTAGCTTTGTGAAATTAATATCGAAGGAGATATTCACCTGTAAAGTTTCTTTTTCTTTCCAGGAACACTGCACCGACTGTTATGCGCTTCATTCCAGACATACAAGCTCCCTCTCTGCTAAGGGTGAGTTCCCTTTGCTTGATGATGCTTTCATTGGTTCTTGTCCGATTTCAAATATTTTAACACTAGTCGATAGCCTATCCCAAGGACACATTGCAGGCCAAGTTTTAGCTTTGTGAAAGTAATATCAAAGGAGATATTATCCTGCAAAATATTTTTTCTTTCCAGAAACATTGAGCCGACTGTTATGCTGTACATTCCAGAGATACAAGCTGCCTCACTGCTAAGGGTGAGTTCCCTTTGCTTGATGATGCTTTCATTGGTTCTTGTCCGATTTCAAATATTTTAACAGTAGTCGATAGCCTATCCCAAGGACACATTGTAGGCCAAGTTTTAGCTTTGTGTAAGTAATATCTTGGGAGATATTAACCTGAAAAGTATTTTTTCTTTCCAGGAACACTGCACCGACTGTTATGCTGTACATTCCAGAGATACAAGCTGCCTCACTGATAAGGGTGAGTTCCATTTGCTTGATGATGATTTCACGTGTTCTTGTCCGAAATTAATCAATTTAATACTAGTCGATAGCCTATTTCAAGGACTCTTTGCAAGCCAAGTTTTAGCTTTGTGAAATTAATATCGAAGGAGATATTCACCTGTAAAGTTTCTTTTTCTTTCCAGGAACACTGCACCGACTGTTATGCGCTTCATTCCAGACATACAAGCTCCCTCTCTGCTAAGGGTGAGTTCCCTTTGCTTGATGGTGCTTTCATTGGTTCTTGTCCGATTTCAAATATTTTAACACTAGTCGATAGCCTATCCCAAGGACACATTGCAGGCCAAGTTTCAGCTTTGTGAAAGTAATATCAAAGGAGATATTATCCTGCAAAATATTTTTTCTTTCCAGGAACACTGCGCCGACTGTTATGCTGTACATTCCAGAGATACAAGCTGCCTCACTGATAAGGGTGAGTTCCATTTGCTTGATGATGATATCACGTGTTCTTGTCCGAAATTAATCAATTTAATACTAGTCGATAGCCTATTTCAAGGACTCTTTGCAAGCCAAGTTTTAGCTTCGTGAAATTAATATCGAAGGAGATATTCACCTGTAAAGTTTATTTTTCTTTCCAGGAACACTGCACCGACTGTTATGCGCTTCATTCCAGAGATACAAGCTCCCTCTCTGCTAAGGGTGAGTTCCCTTTGCTTGATGATGCTTTCATTGGTTCTTGTCCGATTTCAAATATTTTAACACTAGTCGATAGCCTATCCCAAGGACACATTGCAGGCCAAGTTTTAGCTTTGTGAAAGTAATATCAAAGGAGATATTACCTGCAAAATATTTTTTCTTTCCAGGAACACTGCGCCGACTGTTATGCTGTACATTCCAGAGATACAAGCTGCCTCACTGATAAGGGTGAAGTCCATTTGCTTGATGATGATTTCACGTGTTCTTGTCCGAAATTAATCAATTTAATACTAGTCGATAGCCTATTTCAAGGACTCTTTGCAAGCCAAGTTTTAGCTTTGTGAAATTAATATCGAAGGAATTATTCACCTGTTCAGTTTCTTTTTCTTTCCAGGAACACTGCACCGACCGTTATGCGCTTCATTCCAGAGATACAAGCTCCCTCTCTGCTAAGGGTGAGTTCCCTTTGCTTGATGATGCTTTCATTGGTTATTGTCCGATTTCAAATATTTTAACACTAGTCGATAGCCTATTCCAAGGACTCATTGCAGGCCAAGTTTCAGCTTTGTGTAAGTAATATCGTGGGAGATATTAACCTGCAAAGTATTGTTTCTTTCCAGGAACACTGTGCCGACTGTTATGCTGTACGTTCCAGAGATACAAGCTGCCTCACTTATAAGGGTGAGTTCCATTTGCTTGATGATGATTTCACGTGTTCTTGTCCGAAATTAATCAATTTAATACTAGTCGATAGCCTATTTCAATGACTCTTTGCAAGCCAAGTTTTAGCTTTGTGAAATTAATATCGAAGGAGATATTCACCTGTAAAGTTTATTTTTCTTTCCAGGAACACTGCACCGACTGTTATGCGCTTCATTCCAGACATACAAGCTTCCTCTCTGCTGAGGGTGAGTTCCCTTTGCTTGATGATGCTTTCATTGGTTCTTGTCCGATTTCAAATATTTAAACATTAGTCGATAGCCTATCCCAAGGACACATTGCAGGCCAAGTTTTAGCTTTGTGAAAGTAATTTTGAAGGAGATATTATCCTGCAAAGTAATTTTTCATTCCAGAAACACTGAGCCGACTGTTATGCTGTACATTCCAGAGATACAAGCTGCCTCACTGATAAGGGTGAGTTCCATTTGCTTGATGATGATTTCACGTGTTCTTGTCCGAAATTAATCAATTTAATATTAGTCGATAGCCTATTTCAAGGACTCTTTGCAAGCCAAGTTTTAGCTTTGTGAAATTAATATCGAAGGAGATATTCACCTGTTAAGTTTCTTTTTCTTTCCAGGAACACTGCACCGACTGTTATGCGCTTCATTCCAGAGATACAAGCTCCCTCTCTGCTAAGGGTGAGTTCCCTTTGCTTGATGATGCTTTCATTGGTTCTTGTCCGATTTCGAATATTTTAACACTAGTCGATAGCCTATTCCAAGGACTCATTGCAGGCCAAGTTTCAGCTTTGTGTAAGTAATATCGTGGGAGATATTAACCTGAAAAGTATTTTTTCTATCCAGGAACACTGCGCCGACTGTTATGCTGTACATTCTAGAGATACAAGCTGCCTCACTGATAAGGGTGAGTTCCATTTGCTTGATGATGATTTCACGTGTTCTTGTCCGAAATTAATCAATTTAATACTAGTCGATAGCCTATTTCAAGGACTCTTTGCAAGCCAAGTTTTAGCTTTGTGAAAATAATATCGAAGGAGATATTCACCTGTAAAGTTTCTTTTTCTTTCCAGGAACACTGCACCGACTGTTATGCGCTTCATTCCAGACATACAAGCTCCCTCTCTGCTAAGGGTGAGTTCCCTTTGCTTGATGATGCTTTCATTGGTTCTTGTCCGATTTGAAATATTTTAACACTAGTCGATAGCCTATCCCAAGGACACATTGCAGGCCAAGTTTTAGCTTTGTGAAAGTAATATCAAAGGAGATATTATCCTGCAAAATATTTTTTCTTTCCAGGAACACTGCGCCGACTGTTATGCTGTACATTCCAGTGATACAAGCTGCCTCACTGTCTAGGGTGAGTTCCCTTTGCTTGATGATGCTTTCATTGGTTCTTGTCTGATTTCAAATATTTTAACACTAGTCGATAGCCTATTCCAAGGACTCATTGCAGGCCAAGTTTCAGCTTTGTGTAAGTAATATTGTGGGAGATATTAACCTGAAAAGTATTTTTTCTTTCCAGGAACACTGCACCGACTGTTATGCTGTACATTCCAGAGATACAAGCTGCCTCACTAATAAGGGTGAGTTCTATTTGCTTGATGATGATTTCACGTGTTCTTGTCCGAAATTAATCAATTTAATACTAGTCGATAGCCTATTTCAAGGACTCTTTGCAAGCCAAGTTTTAGCCTTGTGAAATTAATATCGAAGGAGATATTCACCTGTAAAGTTTCTTTTTCTTTCCAGGAACACTGCACCGACTGTTATGCGCTTCATTCCAGAGATACAAGCTCCCTCTCTGCTAAGGGTGAGTTCCCTTTGCTTGATGATGCTTTCATTGGTTCTTGTCCGATTTCAAATATTTTAACATTAGTCGATAGCCTATCCCAAGGACACATTGCAGGCCAAGTTTTAGCTTTGTGAAAGTAATTTTGAAGGAGATATTATCCTGCAAAGTAATTTTCCATTCCAGAAACACTGAGCCGACTGTTATGCTGTACATTCCAGAGATACAAGCTGCCTCACTGATAAGGGTGAGTTCCATTTGCTTGATGATGATTTCACGTGTTCTTGTCCGAAATTAATCAATTTAATACTAGTCGATAGCCTATTTCAAGGACTCTTTGCAAGCCAAGTTTTAGCTTTGTGAAATTAATATCGAAGGAGATATTCACCTGTAAAGTTTCTTTTTCTTTCCAGGAACACTGCACCGACTGTTATGCGCTTCATTCCAGACATACAAGCTCCCTCTCTGCTAAGGGTGAGTTCCCTTTGCTTGATGATGCTTTCATTGGTTCTTGTCCGATTTCAAATATTTTAACACTAGTCGATAGCCTATCCCAAGGACACATTGCAGGCCAAGTTTTAGCTTTGTGAAAGTAATATCAAAGGAGATATTATCCTGCAAAATATTTTTTCTTTCCAGAAACATTGAGCCGACTGTTATGCTGTACATTCCAGAGATACAAGCTGCCTCACTGCTAAGGGTGAGTTCCCTTTGCTTGATGATGCTTTCATTGGTTCTTGTCCGATTTCAAATATTTTAACAGTAGTCGATAGCCTATCCCAAGGACACATTGTAGGCCAAGTTTTAGCTTTGTGTAAGTAATATCTTGGGAGATATTAACCTGAAAAGTATTTTTTCTTTCCAGGAACACTGCACCGACTGTTATGCTGTACATTCCAGAGATACAAGCTGCCTCACTGATAAGGGTGAGTTCCATTTGCTTGATGATGATTTCACGTGTTCTTGTCCGAAATTAATCAATTTAATACTAGTCGATAGCCTATTTCAAGGACTCTTTGCAAGCCAAGTTTTAGCTTTGTGAAATTAATATCGAAGGAGATATTCACCTGTAAAGTTTCTTTTTCTTTCCAGGAACACTGCACCGACTGTTATGCGCTTCATTCCAGACATACAAGCTCCCTCTCTGCTAAGGGTGAGTTCCCTTTGCTTGATGGTGCTTTCATTGGTTCTTGTCCGATTTCAAATATTTTAACACTAGTCGATAGCCTATCCCAAGGACACATTGCAGGCCAAGTTTCAGCTTTGTGAAAGTAATATCAAAGGAGATATTATCCTGCAAAATATTTTTTCTTTCCAGGAACACTGCGCCGACTGTTATGCTGTACATTCCAGAGATACAAGCTGCCTCACTGATAAGGGTGAGTTCCATTTGCTTGATGATGATATCACGTGTTCTTGTCCGAAATTAATCAATTTAATACTAGTCGATAGCCTATTTCAAGGACTCTTTGCAAGCCAAGTTTTAGCTTCGTGAAATTAATATCGAAGGAGATATTCACCTGTAAAGTTTATTTTTCTTTCCAGGAACACTGCACCGACTGTTATGCGCTTCATTCCAGAGATACAAGCTCCCTCTCTGCTAAGGGTGAGTTCCCTTTGCTTGATGATGCTTTCATTGGTTCTTGTCCGATTTCAAATATTTTAACACTAGTCGATAGCCTATCCCAAGGACACATTGCAGGCCAAGTTTTAGCTTTGTGAAAGTAATATCAAAGGAGATATTACCTGCAAAATATTTTTTCTTTCCAGGAACACTGCGCCGACTGTTATGCTGTACATTCCAGAGATACAAGCTGCCTCACTGATAAGGGTGAAGTCCATTTGCTTGATGATGATTTCACGTGTTCTTGTCCGAAATTAATCAATTTAATACTAGTCGATAGCCTATTTCAAGGACTCTTTGCAAGCCAAGTTTTAGCTTTGTGAAATTAATATCGAAGGAATTATTCACCTGTTCAGTTTCTTTTTCTTTCCAGGAACACTGCACCGACCGTTATGCGCTTCATTCCAGAGATACAAGCTCCCTCTCTGCTAAGGGTGAGTTCCCTTTGCTTGATGATGCTTTCATTGGTTATTGTCCGATTTCAAATATTTTAACACTAGTCGATAGCCTATTCCAAGGACTCATTGCAGGCCAAGTTTCAGCTTTGTGTAAGTAATATCGTGGGAGATATTAACCTGCAAAGTATTGTTTCTTTCCAGGAACACTGTGCCGACTGTTATGCTGTACGTTCCAGAGATACAAGCTGCCTCACTTATAAGGGTGAGTTCCATTTGCTTGATGATGATTTCACGTGTTCTTGTCCGAAATTAATCAATTTAATACTAGTCGATAGCCTATTTCAATGACTCTTTGCAAGCCAAGTTTTAGCTTTGTGAAATTAATATCGAAGGAGATATTCACCTGTAAAGTTTATTTTTCTTTCCAGGAACACTGCACCGACTGTTATGCGCTTCATTCCAGACATACAAGCTTCCTCTCTGCTGAGGGTGAGTTCCCTTTGCTTGATGATGCTTTCATTGGTTCTTGTCCGATTTCAAATATTTAAACATTAGTCGATAGCCTATCCCAAGGACACATTGCAGGCCAAGTTTTAGCTTTGTGAAAGTAATTTTGAAGGAGATATTATCCTGCAAAGTAATTTTTCATTCCAGAAACACTGAGCCGACTGTTATGCTGTACATTCCAGAGATACAAGCTGCCTCACTGATAAGGGTGAGTTCCATTTGCTTGATGATGATTTCACGTGTTCTTGTCCGAAATTAATCAATTTAATATTAGTCGATAGCCTATTTCAAGGACTCTTTGCAAGCCAAGTTTTAGCTTTGTGAAATTAATATCGAAGGAGATATTCACCTGTTCAGTTTCTTTTTCTTTCCAGGAACACTGCACCGACCGTTATGCGCTTCATTCCAGAGATACAAGCTCCCTCTCTGCTAAGGGTGAGTTCCCTTTGCTTGATGATGCTTTCATTGGTTATTGTCCGATTTCAAATATTTTAACACTAGTCGATAGCCTATTCCAAGGACTCATTGCAGGCCAAGTTTCAGCTTTGTGTAAGTAATATCGTGGGAGATATTAACCTGCAAAGTATTGTTTCTTTCCAGGAACACTGTGCCGACTGTTATGCTGTACGTTCCAGAGATACAAGCTGCCTCACTTATAAGGGTGAGTTCCATTTGCTTGATGATGATTTCACGTGTTCTTGTCCGAAATTAATCAATTTAATACTAGTCGATAGCCTATTTCAATGACTCTTTGCAAGCCAAGTTTTAGCTTTGTGAAATTAATATCGAAGGAGATATTCACCTGTAAAGTTTATTTTTCTTTCCAGGAACACTGCACCGACTGTTATGCGCTTCATTCCAGACATACAAGCTTCCTCTCTGCTGAGGGTGAGTTCCCTTTGCTTGATGATGCTTTCATTGGTTCTTGTCCGATTTCAAATATTTAAACATTAGTCGATAGCCTATCCCAAGGACACATTGCAGGCCAAGTTTTAGCTTTGTGAAAGTAATTTTGAAGGAGATATTATCCTGCAAAGTAATTTTTCATTCCAGAAACACTGAGCCGACTGTTATGCTGTACATTCCAGAGATACAAGCTGCCTCACTGATAAGGGTGAGTTCCATTTGCTTGATGATGATTTCACGTGTTCTTGTCCGAAATTAATCAATTTAATATTAGTCGATAGCCTATTTCAAGGACTCTTTGCAAGCCAAGTTTTAGCTTTGTGAAATTAATATCGAAGGAGATATTCACCTGTTAAGTTTCTTTTTCTTTCCAGGAACACTGCACCGACTGTTATGCGCTTCATTCCAGAGATACAAGCTCCCTCTCTGCTAAGGGTGAGTTCCCTTTGCTTGATGATGCTTTCATTGGTTCTTGTCCGATTTCGAATATTTTAACACTAGTCGATAGCCTATTCCAAGGACTCATTGCAGGCCAAGTTTCAGCTTTGTGTAAGTAATATCGTGGGAGATATTAACCTGAAAAGTATTTTTTCTATCCAGGAACACTGCGCCGACTGTTATGCTGTACATTCTAGAGATACAAGCTGCCTCACTGATAAGGGTGAGTTCCATTTGCTTGATGATGATTTCACGTGTTCTTGTCCGAAATTAATCAATTTAATACTAGTCGATAGCCTATTTCAAGGACTCTTTGCAAGCCAAGTTTTAGCTTTGTGAAAATAATATCGAAGGAGATATTCACCTGTAAAGTTTCTTTTTCTTTCCAGGAACACTGCACCGACTGTTATGCGCTTCATTCCAGACATACAAGCTCCCTCTCTGCTAAGGGTGAGTTCCCTTTGCTTGATGATGCTTTCATTGGTTCTTGTCCGATTTGAAATATTTTAACACTAGTCGATAGCCTATCCCAAGGACACATTGCAGGCCAAGTTTTAGCTTTGTGAAAGTAATATCAAAGGAGATATTATCCTGCAAAATATTTTTTCTTTCCAGGAACACTGCGCCGACTGTTATGCTGTACATTCCAGAGATACAAGCTGCCTCACTGATAAGGGTGAGTTCCATTTGCTTGATGATGATTTCACGTGTTCTTGTCCGAAATTAATCAATTTAATACTAGTCGATAGCCTATTTCAAGGACTCTTTGCAAGCCAAGTTTTAGCTTTGTGAAATTAATATCGAAGGAGATATTCACCTGTAAAGTTTCTTTTTCTTTCCAGGAACACTGCACCGACTGTTATGCGCTTCATTCCAGACATACAAGCTCCCTCTCTGCTAAGGGTGAGTTCCCTTTGCTTGATGATGCTTTCATTGGTTCTTGTCCGATTTCAAATATTTTAACACTAGTCGATAGCCTATCCCAAGGACACATTGCAGGCCAAGTTTTAGCTTTGTGAAAGTAATATCAAAGGAGATATTATCCTGCAAAATATTTTTTCTTTCCAGGAACACTGCGCCGACTGTTATGCTGTACATTCCAGTGATACAAGCTGCCTCACTGTCTAGGGTGAGTTCCCTTTGCTTGATGATGCTTTCATTGGTTCTTGTCTGATTTCAAATATTTTAACACTAGTCGATAGCCTATTCCAAGGACTCATTGCAGGCCAAGTTTCAGCTTTGTGTAAGTAATATTGTGGGAGATATTAACCTGAAAAGTATTTTTTCTTTCCAGGAACACTGCACCGACTGTTATGCTGTACATTCCAGAGATACAAGCTGCCTCACTAATAAGGGTGAGTTCTATTTGCTTGATGATGATTTCACGTGTTCTTGTCCGAAATTAATCAATTTAATACTAGTCGATAGCCTATTTCAAGGACTCTTTGCAAGCCAAGTTTTAGCCTTGTGAAATTAATATCGAAGGAGATATTCACCTGTAAAGTTTCTTTTTCTTTCCAGGAACACTGCACCGACTGTTATGCGCTTCATTCCAGAGATACAAGCTCCCTCTCTGCTAAGGGTGAGTTCCCTTTGCTTGATGATGCTTTCATTGGTTCTTGTCCGATTTCAAATATTTTAACATTAGTCGATAGCCTATCCCAAGGACACATTGCAGGCCAAGTTTTAGCTTTGTGAAAGTAATTTTGAAGGAGATATTATCCTGCAAAGTAATTTTCCATTCCAGAAACACTGAGCCGACTGTTATGCTGTACATTCCAGAGATACAAGCTGCCTCACTGATAAGGGTGAGTTCCATTTGCTTGATGATGATTTCACGTGTTCTTGTCCGAAATTAATCAATTTAATACTAGTCGATAGCCTATTTCAAGGACTCTTTGCAAGCCAAGTTTTAGCTTTGTGAAATTAATATCGAAGGAGATATTCACCTGTAAAGTTTCTTTTTCTTTCCAGGAACACTGCACCGACTGTTATGCGCTTCATTCCAGACATACAAGCTCCCTCTCTGCTAAGGGTGAGTTCCCTTTGCTTGATGATGCTTTCATTGGTTCTTGTCCGATTTCAAATATTTTAACACTAGTCGATAGCCTATCCCAAGGACACATTGCAGGCCAAGTTTTAGCTTTGTGAAAGTAATATCAAAGGAGATATTATCCTGCAAAATATTTTTTCTTTCCAGAAACATTGAGCCGACTGTTATGCTGTACATTCCAGAGATACAAGCTGCCTCACTGCTAAGGGTGAGTTCCCTTTGCTTGATGATGCTTTCATTGGTTCTTGTCCGATTTCAAATATTTTAACAGTAGTCGATAGCCTATCCCAAGGACACATTGTAGGCCAAGTTTTAGCTTTGTGTAAGTAATATCTTGGGAGATATTAACCTGAAAAGTATTTTTTCTTTCCAGGAACACTGCACCGACTGTTATGCTGTACATTCCAGAGATACAAGCTGCCTCACTGATAAGGGTGAGTTCCATTTGCTTGATGATGATTTCACGTGTTCTTGTCCGAAATTAATCAATTTAATACTAGTCGATAGCCTATTTCAAGGACTCTTTGCAAGCCAAGTTTTAGCTTTGTGAAATTAATATCGAAGGAGATATTCACCTGTAAAGTTTCTTTTTCTTTCCAGGAACACTGCACCGACTGTTATGCGCTTCATTCCAGACATACAAGCTCCCTCTCTGCTAAGGGTGAGTTCCCTTTGCTTGATGGTGCTTTCATTGGTTCTTGTCCGATTTCAAATATTTTAACACTAGTCGATAGCCTATCCCAAGGACACATTGCAGGCCAAGTTTCAGCTTTGTGAAAGTAATATCAAAGGAGATATTATCCTGCAAAATATTTTTTCTTTCCAGGAACACTGCGCCGACTGTTATGCTGTACATTCCAGAGATACAAGCTGCCTCACTGATAAGGGTGAGTTCCATTTGCTTGATGATGATATCACGTGTTCTTGTCCGAAATTAATCAATTTAATACTAGTCGATAGCCTATTTCAAGGACTCTTTGCAAGCCAAGTTTTAGCTTCGTGAAATTAATATCGAAGGAGATATTCACCTGTAAAGTTTATTTTTCTTTCCAGGAACACTGCACCGACTGTTATGCGCTTCATTCCAGAGATACAAGCTCCCTCTCTGCTGAGGGTGAGTTCCCTTTGCTTGATGATGCTTTCATTGGTTCTTGTCCGATTTCAAATATTTTAACACTAGTCGATAGCCTATCCCAAGGACACATTGCAGGCCAAGTTTTAGCTTTGTGAAAGTAATATCAAAGGAGATATTATCCTGCAAAATATTTTTTCTTTCCAGGAACACTGCGCCGACTGTTATGCTGTACATTCCAGATATACAAGCTGCCTCACTGATAAGGGTGAAGTCCATTTGCTTGATGATGATTTCACGTGTTCTTGTCCGAAATTAATCAATTTAATACTAGTCGATAGCCTATTTCAAGGACTCTTTGCAAGCCAAGTTTTAGCTTTGTGAAATTAATATCGAAGGAATTATTCACCTGTAAAGTTTCTTTTTCTTTCCAGGAACACTGCACCGACCGTTATGCGCTTCATTCCAGAGATACAAGCTCCCTCTCTGCTAAGGGTGAGTTCCCTTTGCTTGATGATGCTTTCATTGGTTATTGTCCGATTTCAAATATTTTAACACTAGTCGATAGCCTATTCCAAGGACTCATTGCAGGCCAAGTTTCAGCTTTGTGTAAGTAATATCGTGGGAGATATTAACCTGCAAAGTATTGTTTCTTTCCAGGAACACTGTGCCGACTGTTATGCTGTACGTTCCAGAGATACAAGCTGCCTCACTTATAAGGGTGAGTTCCATTTGCTTGATGATGATTTCACGTGTTCTTGTCCGAAATTAATCAATTTAATACTAGTCGATAGCCTATTTCAATGACTCTTTGCAAGCCAAGTTTTAGCTTTGTGAAATTAATATCGAAGGAGATATTCACCTGTAAAGTTTATTTTTCTTTCCAGGAACACTGCACCGACTGTTATGCTCTTCATTCCAGACATACAAGCTTCCTCTCTGCTGAGGGTGAGTTCCCTTTGCTTGATGATGCTTTCATTGGTTCTTGTCCGATTTCAAATATTTAAACATTAGTCGATAGCCTATCCCAAGGACACATTGCAGGCCAAGTTTTAGCTTTGTGAAAGTAATTTTGAAGGAGATATTATCCTGCAAAGTAATTTTTCATTCCAGAAACACTGAGCCGACTGTTATGCTGTACATTCCAGAGATACAAGCTGCCTCACTGATAAGGGTGAGTTCCATTTGCTTGATGATGATTTCACGTGTTCTTGTCCGAAATTAATCAATTTAATATTAGTCGATAGCCTATTTCAAGGACTCTTTGCAAGCCAAGTTTTAGCTTTGTGAAATTAATATCGAAGGAGATATTCACCTGTTAAGTTTCTTTTTCTTTCCAGGAACACTGCACCGACTGTTATGCGCTTCATTCCAGAGATACAAGCTCCCTCTCTGCTAAGGGTGAGTTCCCTTTGCTTGATGATGCTTTCATTGGTTCTTGTCCGATTTCGAATATTTTAACACTAGTCGATAGCCTATTCCAAGGACTCATTGCAGGCCAAGTTTCAGCTTTGTGTAAGTAATATCGTGGGAGATATTAACCTGAAAAGTATTTTTTCTATCCAGGAACACTGCGCCGACTGTTATGCTGTACATTCTAGAGATACAAGCTGCCTCACTGATAAGGGTGAGTTCCATTTGCTTGATGATGATTTCACGTGTTCTTGTCCGAAATTAATCAATTTAATACTAGTCGATAGCCTATTTCAAGGACTCTTTGCAAGCCAAGTTTTAGCTTTGTGAAATTAATATCGAAGGAGATATTCACCTGTAAAGTTTCTTTTTCTTTCCAGGAACACTGCACCGACTGTTATGCGCTTCATTCCAGACATACAAGCTCCCTCTCTGCTAAGGGTGAGTTCCCTTTGCTTGATGGTGCTTTCATTGGTTCTTGTCCGATTTCAAATATTTTAACACTAGTCGATAGCCTATCCCAAGGACACATTGCAGGCCAAGTTTCAGCTTTGTGAAAGTAATATCAAAGGAGATATTATCCTGCAAAATATTTTTTCTTTCCAGGAACACTGCGCCGACTGTTATGCTGTACATTCCAGAGATACAAGCTGCCTCACTGATAAGGGTGAGTTCCATTTGCTTGATGATGATATCACGTGTTCTTGTCCGAAATTAATCAATTTAATACTAGTCGATAGCCTATTTCAAGGACTCTTTGCAAGCCAAGTTTTAGCTTTGTGAAATTAATATCGAAGGAGATATTCACCTGTTAAGTTTCTTTTTCTTTCCAGGAACACTGCACCGACTGTTATGCGCTTCATTCCAGAGATACAAGCTCCCTCTCTGCTAAGGGTGAGTTCCCTTTGCTTGATGATGCTTTCATTGGTTCTTGTCCGATTTCGAATATTTTAACACTAGTCGATAGCCTATTCCAAGGACTCATTGCAGGCCAAGTTTCAGCTTTGTGTAAGTAATATCGTGGGAGATATTAACCTGAAAAGTATTTTTTCTATCCAGGAACACTGCGCCGACTGTTATGCTGTACATTCTAGAGATACAAGCTGCCTCACTGATAAGGGTGAGTTCCATTTGCTTGATGATGATTTCACGTGTTCTTGTCCGAAATTAATCAATTTAATACTAGTCGATAGCCTATTTCAAGGACTCTTTGCAAGCCAAGTTTTAGCTTTGTGAAATTAATATCGAAGGAGATATTCACCTGTAAAGTTTCTTTTTCTTTCCAGGAACACTGCACCGACTGTTATGCGCTTCATTCCAGACATACAAGCTCCCTCTCTGCTAAGGGTGAGTTCCCTTTGCTTGATGGTGCTTTCATTGGTTCTTGTCCGATTTCAAATATTTTAACACTAGTCGATAGCCTATCCCAAGGACACATTGCAGGCCAAGTTTCAGCTTTGTGAAAGTAATATCAAAGGAGATATTATCCTGCAAAATATTTTTTCTTTCCAGGAACACTGCGCCGACTGTTATGCTGTACATTCCAGAGATACAAGCTGCCTCACTGATAAGGGTGAGTTCCATTTGCTTGATGATGATATCACGTGTTCTTGTCCGAAATTAATCAATTTAATACTAGTCGATAGCCTATTTCAAGGACTCTTTGCAAGCCAAGTTTTAGCTTTGTGAAATTAATATCGAAGGAGATATTCACCTGTTAAGTTTCTTTTTCTTTCCAGGAACACTGCACCGACTGTTATGCGCTTCATTCCAGAGATACAAGCTCCCTCTCTGCTAAGGGTGAGTTCCCTTTGCTTGATGATGCTTTCATTGGTTCTTGTCCGATTTCGAATATTTTAACACTAGTCGATAGCCTATTCCAAGGACTCATTGCAGGCCAAGTTTCAGCTTTGTGTAAGTAATATCGTGGGAGATATTAACCTGAAAAGTATTTTTTCTATCCAGGAACACTGCGCCGACTGTTATGCTGTACATTCTAGAGATACAAGCTGCCTCACTGATAAGGGTGAGTTCCATTTGCTTGATGATGATTTCACGTGTTCTTGTCCGAAATTAATCAATTTAATACTAGTCGATAGCCTATTTCAAGGACTCTTTGCAAGCCAAGTTTTAGCTTTGTGAAATTAATATCGAAGGAGATATTCACCTGTAAAGTTTCTTTTTCTTTCCAGGAACACTGCACCGACTGTTATGCGCTTCATTCCAGACATACAAGCTCCCTCTCTGCTAAGGGTGAGTTCCCTTTGCTTGATGGTGCTTTCATTGGTTCTTGTCCGATTTCAAATATTTTAACACTAGTCGATAGCCTATCCCAAGGACACATTGCAGGCCAAGTTTCAGCTTTGTGAAAGTAATATCAAAGGAGATATTATCCTGCAAAATATTTTTTCTTTCCAGGAACACTGCGCCGACTGTTATGCTGTACATTCCAGAGATACAAGCTGCCTCACTGATAAGGGTGAGTTCCATTTGCTTGATGATGATATCACGTGTTCTTGTCCGAAATTAATCAATTTAATACTAGTCGATAGCCTATTTCAAGGACTCTTTGCAAGCCAAGTTTTAGCTTCGTGAAATTAATATCGAAGGAGATATTCACCTGTAAAGTTTATTTTTCTTTCCAGGAACACTGCACCGACTGTTATGCGCTTCATTCCAGAGATACAAGCTCCCTCTCTGCTGAGGGTGAGTTCCCTTTGCTTGATGATGCTTTCATTGGTTCTTGTCCGATTTCAAATATTTTAACACTAGTCGATAGCCTATCCCAAGGACACATTGCAGGCCAAGTTTTAGCTTTGTGAAAGTAATATCAAAGGAGATATTATCCTGCAAAATATTTTTTCTTTCCAGGAACACTGCGCCGACTGTTATGCTGTACATTCCAGATATACAAGCTGCCTCACTGATAAGGGTGAAGTCCATTTGCTTGATGATGATTTCACGTGTTCTTGTCCGAAATTAATCAATTTAATACTAGTCGATAGCCTATTTCAAGGACTCTTTGCAAGCCAAGTTTTAGCTTTGTGAAATTAATATCGAAGGAATTATTCACCTGTAAAGTTTCTTTTTCTTTCCAGGAACACTGCACCGACCGTTATGCGCTTCATTCCAGAGATACAAGCTCCCTCTCTGCTAAGGGTGAGTTCCCTTTGCTTGATGATGCTTTCATTGGTTATTGTCCGATTTCAAATATTTTAACACTAGTCGATAGCCTATTCCAAGGACTCATTGCAGGCCAAGTTTCAGCTTTGTGTAAGTAATATCGTGGGAGATATTAACCTGCAAAGTATTGTTTCTTTCCAGGAACACTGTGCCGACTGTTATGCTGTACGTTCCAGAGATACAAGCTGCCTCACTTATAAGGGTGAGTTCCATTTGCTTGATGATGATTTCACGTGTTCTTGTCCGAAATTAATCAATTTAATACTAGTCGATAGCCTATTTCAATGACTCTTTGCAAGCCAAGTTTTAGCTTTGTGAAATTAATATCGAAGGAGATATTCACCTGTAAAGTTTATTTTTCTTTCCAGGAACACTGCACCGACTGTTATGCTCTTCATTCCAGACATACAAGCTTCCTCTCTGCTGAGGGTGAGTTCCCTTTGCTTGATGATGCTTTCATTGGTTCTTGTCCGATTTCAAATATTTAAACATTAGTCGATAGCCTATCCCAAGGACACATTGCAGGCCAAGTTTTAGCTTTGTGAAAGTAATTTTGAAGGAGATATTATCCTGCAAAGTAATTTTTCATTCCAGAAACACTGAGCCGACTGTTATGCTGTACATTCCAGAGATACAAGCTGCCTCACTGATAAGGGTGAGTTCCATTTGCTTGATGATGATTTCACGTGTTCTTGTCCGAAATTAATCAATTTAATATTAGTCGATAGCCTATTTCAAGGACTCTTTGCAAGCCAAGTTTTAGCTTTGTGAAATTAATATCGAAGGAGATATTCACCTGTTAAGTTTCTTTTTCTTTCCAGGAACACTGCACCGACTGTTATGCGCTTCATTCCAGAGATACAAGCTCCCTCTCTGCTAAGGGTGAGTTCCCTTTGCTTGATGATGCTTTCATTGGTTCTTGTCCGATTTCGAATATTTTAACACTAGTCGATAGCCTATTCCAAGGACTCATTGCAGGCCAAGTTTCAGCTTTGTGTAAGTAATATCGTGGGAGATATTAACCTGAAAAGTATTTTTTCTATCCAGGAACACTGCGCCGACTGTTATGCTGTACATTCTAGAGATACAAGCTGCCTCACTGATAAGGGTGAGTTCCATTTGCTTGATGATGATTTCACGTGTTCTTGTCCGAAATTAATCAATTTAATACTAGTCGATAGCCTATTTCAAGGACTCTTTGCAAGCCAAGTTTTAGCTTTGTGAAAATAATATCGAAGGAGATATTCACCTGTAAAGTTTCTTTTTCTTTCCAGGAACACTGCACCGACTGTTATGCGCTTCATTCCAGACATACAAGCTCCCTCTCTGCTAAGGGTGAGTTCCCTTTGCTTGATGATGCTTTCATTGAATCTTGTCCGATTTGAAATATTTTAACACTAGTCGATAGCCTATCCCAAGGACACATTGCAGGCCAAGTTTTAGCTTTGTGAAAGTAATATCAAAGGAGATATTATCCTGCAAAATATTTTTTCTTTCCAGGAACACTGCGCCGACTGTTATGCTGTACATTCCAGAGATACAAGCTGCCTCACTGATAAGGGTGAAGTCCATTTGCTTGATGATGATTTCACGTGTTCTTGTCCGAAATTAATCAATTTAATACTAGTCGATAGCCTATTTCAAGGACTCTTTGCAAGCCAAGTTTTAGCTTTGTGAAATTAATATCGAAGGAATGATTCACCTGTAAAGTTTTTTTTTCTTTCCAGGAACACTGCACCGACTGTTATGCGCTTCATTCCAGAGATACAAGCTCCCTCTCTGCTAAGGGTGAGTTCCCTTTGCTTGATGATGCTTTCATTGGTTCTTGTCCGATTTCAAATATTTTAACATTAGTCGATAGCCTATCCCAAGGACACATTGCAGGCCAAGTTTTAGCTTTGTGAAAGTAATTTTGAAGGAGATATTATCCTGCAAAGTAATTTTCCATTCCAGAAACACTGAGCCGACTGTTATGCTGTACATTCCAGAGATACAAGCTGCCTCACTGATAAGGGTGAGTTCCATTTGCTTGATGATGATTTCACGTGTTCTTGTCCGAAATTAATCAATTTAATACTAGTCGATAGCCTATTTCAAGGACTCTTTGCAAGCCAAGTTTTAGCTTTGTGAAATTAATATCGAAGGAGATATTCACCTGTAAAGTTTCTTTTTCTTTCCAGGAACACTGCACCGACTGTTATGCGCTTCATTCCAGATATACAAGCTCCCTCTCTGCTAAGGGTGAGTTCCCTTTGCTTGATGATGCTTTCATTGGTTCTTGTCCGATTTCAAATATTTTAACACTAGTCGAAAGCCTATCCCAAGGACACATTGCAGGCCAAGTTTTAGCTTTGTGAAAGTAATATCAAAGGAGATATTATCCTGCAAAATATTTTTTCTTTCCAGAAACATTGAGCCGACTGTTATGCTGTACATTCCAGAGATACAAGCTGCCTCACTGCTAAGGGTGAGTTCCCTTTGCTTGATGATGCTTTCATTGGTTCTTGTCCGATTTCAAATATTTTAACAGTAGTCGATAGCCTATCCCAAGGACACATTGTAGGCCAAGTTTTAGCTTTGTGTAAGTAATATCTTGGGAGATATTAACCTGAAAAGTATTTTTTCTTTCCAGGAACACTGCACCGACTGTTATGCTGTACATTCCAGAGATACAAGCTGCCTCACTGATAAGGGTGAGTTCCATTTGCTTGATGATGATTTCACGTGTTCTTGTCCGAAATTAATCAATTTAATACTAGTCGATAGCCTATTTCAAGGACTCTTTGCAAGCCAAGTTTTAGCTTTGTGAAATTAATATCGAAGGAGATATTCACCTGTAAAGTTTCTTTTTCTTTCCAGGAACACTGCACCGACTGTTATGCGCTTCATTCCAGACATACAAGCTCCCTCTCTGCTAAGGGTGAGTTCCCTTTGCTTGATGGTGCTTTCATTGGTTCTTGTCCGATTTCAAATATTTTAACACTAGTCGATAGCCTATCCCAAGGACACATTGCAGGCCAAGTTTCAGCTTTGTGAAAGTAATATCAAAGGAGATATTATCCTGCAAAATATTTTTTCTTTTCAGGAACACTGCGCCGACTGTTATGCTGTACATTCCAGAGATACAAGCTGCCTCACTGATAAGGGTGAGTTCCATTTGCTTGATGATGATATCACGTGTTCTTGTCCGAAATTAATCAATTTAATACTAGTCGATAGCCTATTTCAAGGACTCTTTGCAAGCCAAGTTTTTAGCTTCGTGAAATTAATATCGAAGGAGATATTCACCTGTAAAGTTTATTTTTCTTTCCAGGAACACTGCACCGACTGTTATGCGCTTCATTCCAGAGATACAAGCTCCCTCTCTGCTAAGGGTGAGTTCCCTTTGCTTGATGATGCTTTCATTGGTTCTTGTCCGATTTCAAATATTTTAACACTAGTCGATAGCCTATCCCAAGGACACATTGCAGGCCAAGTTTTAGCTTTGTGAAAGTAATATCAAAGGAGATATTATCCTGCAAAATATTTTTTCTTTCCAGGAACACTGCGCCGACTGTTATGCTGTACATTCCAGAGATACAAGCTGCCTCACTGATAAGGGTGAAGTCCATTTGCTTGATGATGATTTCACGTGTTCTTGTCCGAAATTAATCAATTTAATACTAGTCGATAGCCTATTTCAAGGACTCTTTGCAAGCCAAGTTTTAGCTTTGTGAAATTAATATCGAAGGAATTATTCACCTGTAAAGTTTCTTTTTCTTTCCAGGAACACTGCACCGACCGTTATGCGCTTCATTCCAGAGATACAAGCTCCCTCTCTGCTAAGGGTGAGTTCCCTTTGCTTGATGATGCTTTCATTGGTTATTGTCCGATTTCAAATATTTTAACACTAGTCGATAGCCTATTCCAAGGACTCATTGCAGGCCAAGTTTCAGCTTTGTGTAAGTAATATCGTGGGAGATATTAACCTGCAAAGTATTGTTTCTTTCCAGGAACACTGTGCCGACTGTTATGCTGTACGTTCCAGAGATACAAGCTGCCTCACTTATAAGGGTGAGTTCCATTTGCTTGATGATGATTTCACGTGTTCTTGTCCGAAATTAATCAATTTAATACTAGTCGATAGCCTATTTCAATGACTCTTTGCAAGCCAAGTTTTAGCTTTGTGAAATTAATATCGAAGGAGATATTCACCTGTAAAGTTTATTTTTCTTTCCAGGAACACTGCACCGACTGTTATGCGCTTCATTCCAGACATACAAGCTTCCTCTCTGCTGAGGGTGAGTTCCCTTTGCTTGATGATGCTTTCATTGGTTCTTGTCCGATTTCAAATATTTAAACATTAGTCGATAGCCTATCCCAAGGACACATTGCAGGCCAAGTTTTAGCTTTGTGAAAGTAATTTTGAAGGAGATATTATCCTGCAAAGTAATTTTTCATTCCAGAAACACTGAGCCGACTGTTATGCTGTACATTCCAGAGATACAAGCTGCCTCACTGATAAGGGTGAGTTCCATTTGCTTGATGGTGATTTCACGTGTTCTTGTCCGAAATTAATCAATTTAATATTAGTCGATAGCCTATTTCAAGGACTCTTTGCAAGCCAAGTTTTAGCTTTGTGAAATTAATATCGAAGGAGATATTCACCTGTTAAGTTTCTTTTTCTTTCCAGGAACACTGCACCGACTGTTATGCGCTTCATTCCAGAGATACAAGCTCCCTCTCTGCTAAGGGTGAGTTCCCTTTGCTTGATGATGCTTTCATTGGTTCTTGTCCGATTTCGAATATTTTAACACTAGTCGATAGCCTATTCCAAGGACTCATTGCAGGCCAAGTTTCAGCTTTGTGTAAGTAATATCGTGGGAGATATTAACCTGAAAAGTATTTTTTCTATCCAGGAACACTGCGCCGACTGTTATGCTGTACATTCTAGAGATACAAGCTGCCTCACTGATAAGGGTGAGTTCCATTTGCTTGATGATGATTTCACGTGTTCTTGTCCGAAATTAATCAATTTAATACTAGTCGATAGCCTATTTCAAGGACTCTTTGCAAGCCAAGTTTTAGCTTTGTGAAAATAATATCGAAGGAGATATTCACCTGTAAAGTTTCTTTTTCTTTCCAGGAACACTGCACCGACTGTTATGCGCTTCATTCCAGACATACAAGCTCCCTCTCTGCTAAGGGTGAGTTCCCTTTGCTTGATGATGCTTTCATTGGTTCTTGTCCGATTTGAAATATTTTAACACTAGTCGATAGCCTATCCCAAGGACACATTGCAGGCCAAGTTTTAGCTTTGTGAAAGTAATATCAAAGGAGATATTATCCTGCAAAATATTTTTTCTTTCCAGGAACACTGCGCCGACTGTTATGCTGTACATTCCAGAGATACAAGCTGCCTCACTGATAAGGGTGAAGTCCATTTGCTTGATGATGATTTCACGTGTTCTTGTCCGAAATTAATCAATTTAATACTAGTCGATAGCCTATTTCAAGGACTCTTTGCAAGCCAAGTTTTAGCTTTGTGAAATTAATATCGAAGGAATGATTCACCTGTAAAGTTTCTTTTTCTTTCCAGGAACACTGCACCGACTGTTATGCGCTTCATTCCAGACATACAAGCTCCCTCTCTGCTAAGGGTGAGTTCCCTTTGCTTGATGATGCTTTCATTGGTTCTTGTCCGATTTCAAATATTTTAACATTAGTCGATAGCTTATCCCAAGGACACATTGCAGGCCAAGTTTTAGCTTTGTGAAAGTAATTTTGAAAGAGATATTATCCTGCAAAGTAATTTTCCATTCCAGAAACACTGAGCCGACTGTTATGCTGTACATTCCAGAGATACAAGCTGCCTCACTGATAAGGGTGAGTTCCATTTGCTTGATGATGATTTCACGTGTTCTTGTCCGAAATTAATCAATTTAATATTAGTCGATAGCCTATTTCAAGGACCCTTTGCAAGCCAAGTTTTAGCTTTGTGAAATTAATATCGAAGGAGATATTCACCCGCAAATTTTCTTTTTTTTTCCAGGAACACTGCACCGACTGTTATGCGCTTCATTCCAGAGATACAAGCTCCCTCTCTGCTAAGGGTGAGTTCCCTTTGCTTGATGATGCTTTCATTAGGTCTTGTCCGATTTCAAATATTTTAACAGTAGTCGATAGCCTATCCCAAGGACACATTGTAGGCCAAGTTTTAGCTTTGTGTAAGTAATATCGTGGGAGATATTAACCTGAAAAGTATTTTTTCTTTCCAGGAACACTGCACCGACTGTTATGCTGTACATTCCAGAGATACAAGCTGCCTCACTGATAAGGGTGAGTTCCATTTGCTTGATGATGATTTCACGTGTTCTTGTCCGAAATTAATCAATTTAATACTAGTCGATAGCCTATTTCAATGACTCTTTGCAAGCCAAGTTTTAGCTTTGTGAAATTAATATCGAAGGAGATATTCACCTGTAAAGTTTATTTTTCTTTCCAGGAACACTGCACCGACTGTTATGCGCTTCATTCCAGACATACAAGCTTCCTCTCTGCTGAGGGTGAGTTCCCTTTGCTTGATGATGCTTTCATTGGTTCTTGTCCGATTTCAAATATTTAAACATTAGTCGATAGCCTATCCCAAGGACACATTGCAGGCCAAGTTTTAGCTTTGTGAAAGTAATTTTGAAGGAGATATTATCCTGCAAAGTAATTTTTCATTCCAGAAACACTGAGCCGACTGTTATGCTGTACATTCCAGAGATACAAGCTGCCTCACTGATAAGGGTGAGTTCCATTTGCTTGATGATGATTTCACGTGTTCTTGTCCGAAATTAATCAATTTAATATTAGTCGATAGCCTATTTCAAGGACTCTTTGCAAGCCAAGTTTTAGCTTTGTGAAATTAATATCGAAGGAGATATTCACCTGTTAAGTTTCTTTTTCTTTCCAGGAACACTGCACCGACTGTTATGCGCTTCATTCCAGAGATACAAGCTCCCTCTCTGCTAAGGGTGAGTTCCCTTTGCTTGATGATGCTTTCATTGGTTCTTGTCCGATTTCGAATATTTTAACACTAGTCGATAGCCTATTCCAAGGACTCATTGCAGGCCAAGTTTCAGCTTTGTGTAAGTAATATCGTGGGAGATATTAACCTGAAAAGTATTTTTTCTATCCAGGAACACTGCGCCGACTGTTATGCTGTACATTCTAGAGATACAAGCTGCCTCACTGATAAGGGTGAGTTCCATTTGCTTGATGATGATTTCACGTGTTCTTGTCCGAAATTAATCAATTTAATACTAGTCGATAGCCTATTTCAAGGACTCTTTGCAAGCCAAGTTTTAGCTTTGTGAAAATAATATCGAAGGAGATATTCACCTGTAAAGTTTCTTTTTCTTTCCAGGAACACTGCACCGACTGTTATGCGCTTCATTCCAGACATACAAGCTCCCTCTCTGCTAAGGGTGAGTTCCTTTTGCTTGATGATGCTTTCATTGGTTCTTGTCCGATTTGAAATATTTTAACACTAGTCGATAGCCTATCCCAAGGACACATTGCAGGCCAAGTTTTAGCTTTGTGAAAGTAATATCAAAGGAGATATTATCCTGCAAAATATTTTTTCTTTCCAGGAACACTGCGCCGACTGTTATGCTGTACATTCCAGAGATACAAGCTGCCTCACTGATAAGGGTGAAGTCCATTTGCTTGATGATGATTTCACGTGTTCTTGTCCGAAATTAATCAATTTAATACTAGTCGATAGCCTATTTCAAGGACTCTTTGCAAGCCAAGTTTTAGCTTTGTGAAATTAATATCGAAGGAATGATTCACCTGTAAAGTTTCTTTTTCTTTCCAGGAACACTGCACCGACTGTTATGCGCTTCATTCCAGACATACAAGCTCCCTCTCTGCTAAGGGTGAGTTCCCTTTGCTTGATGATGCTTTCATTGGTTCTTGTCCGATTTCAAATATTTTAACACTAGTCGATAGCCTATCCCAAGGACACATTGCAGGCCAAGTTTTAGCTTTGTGAAAGTAATATCAAAGGAGATATTATCCTGCAAAATATTTTTTCTTTCCAGGAACACTGCGCCGACTGTTATGCTGTACATTCCAGAGATACAAGCTGCCTCACTGCTAAGGGTGAGTTCCCTTTGCTTGATGATGCTTTCATTGGTTCTTGTCTGATTTCAAATATTTTAACACTAGTCGATAGCCTATTCCAAGGACTCATTGCAGGCCAAGTTTCAGCTTTTTGTAAGTAATATCGTGGGAGATATTAACCTGAAAAGTATTTTTTCTTTCCAGGAACACTGCACCGACTGTTATGCTGTACATTCCAGAGATACAAGCTGCCTCACTAATAAGGGTGAGTTCCATTTGCTTGATGATGATTTCACTTGTTCTTGTCCGAAATTAATCAATTTAATACTAGTCGATAGCCTATTTCAAGGACTCTTTGCAAGCCAAGTTTTAGCCTTGTGAAATTAATATCGAAGGAGATATTCACCTGTAAAGTTTCTTTTTCTTTCCAGGAACACTGCACCGACTGTTATGCGCTTCATTCCAGAGATACAAGCTCCCTCTCTGCTAAGGGTGAGTTCCCTTTGCTTGATGATGCTTTCATTGGTTCTTGTCCGATTTCAAATATTTTAACATTAGTCGATAGCCTATCCCAAGGACACATTGCAGGCCAAGTTTTAGCTTTGTGAAAGTAATTTTGAAAGAGATATTATCCTGCAAAGTAATTTTCCATTCCAGAAACACTGAGCCGACTGTTATGCTGTACATTCCAGAGATACAAGCTGCCTCACTGATAAGGGTGAGTTCCATTTGCTTGATGATGATTTCACGTGTTCTTGTCCGAAATTAATCAATTTAATATTAGTCGATAGCCTATTTCAAGGACCCTTTGCAAGCCAAGTTTTAGCTTTGTGAAATTAATATCGAAGGAGATATTCACCCGCAAATTTTCTTTTTCTTTCCAGGAACACTGCACCGACTGTTATGCGCTTCATTCCAGAGATACAAGCTCCCTCTCTGCTAAGGGTGAGTTCCCTTTGCTTGATGATGCTTTCATTGGTTCTTGTCCGATTTCAAATATTTTAACACTAGTCGATAGCCTATTCCAAGGACTCATTGCAGGCCAAGTTTCAGCTTTGTGTAAGTAATATCGTGGGAGATATTAACCTGAAAAGTATTTTTTCTATCCAGGAACACTGCGCCGACTGTTATGCTCTACATTCTAGAGATACAAGCTGCCTCACTGATAAGGGTGAGTTCCATTTGCTTGATGATGATTTCACGTGTTCTTGTCCGAAATTAATCAATTTAATACTAGTCGATAGCCTATTTCAAGGACTCTTTGCAAGCCAAGTTTTAGCTTTGTGAAAATAATATCGAAGGAGATATTCACCTGTAAAGTTTCTTTTTCTTTCCAGGAACACTGCACCGACTGTTATGCGCTTCATTCCAGACATACAAGCTCCCTCTCTGCTAAGGGTGAGTTCCCTTTGCTTGATGATGCTTTCATTGGTTCTTGTCCGATTTGAAATATTTTAACACTAGTCGATAGCCTATCCCAAGGACACATTGCAGGCCAAGTTTTAGCTTTGTGAAAGTAATATCAAAGGAGATATTATCCTGCAAAATATTTTTTCTTTCCAGGAACACTGCGCCGACTGTTATGCTGTACATTCCAGAGATACAAGCTGCCTCACTGATAAGGGTGAAGTCCATTTGCTTGATGATGATTTCACGTGTTCTTGTCCGAAATTAATCAATTTAATACTAGTCGATAGCCTATTTCAAGGACTCTTTGCAAGCCAAGTTTTAGCTTTGTGAAATTAATATCGAAGGAATGATTCACCTGTAAAGTTTCTTTTTCTTTCCAGGAACACTGCACCGACTGTTATGCGCTTCATTCCAGACATACAAGCTCCCTCTCTGCTAAGGGTGAGTTCCCTTTGCTTGATGATGCTTTCATTGGTTCTTGTCCGATTTCAAATATTTTAACATTAGTCGATAGCCTATCCCAAGGACACATTGCAGGCCAAGTTTTAGCTTTGTGAAAGTAATTTTGAAAGAGATATTATCCTGCAAAGTAATTTTCCATTCCAGAAACACTGAGCCGACTGTTATGCTGTACATTCCAGAGATACAAGCTGCCTCACTGATAAGGGTGAGTTCCATTTGCTTGATGATGATTTCACGTGTTCTTGTCCGAAATTAATCAATTTAATATTAGTCGATAGCCTATTTCAAGGACCCTTTGCAAGCCAAGTTTTAGCTTTGTGAAATTAATATCGAAGGAGATATTCACCCGCAAATTTTCTTTTTTTTTCCAGGAACACTGCACCGACTGTTATGCGCTTCATTCCAGAGATACAAGCTCCCTCTCTGCTAAGGGTGAGTTCCCTTTGCTTGATGATGCTTTCATTGGTTCTTGTCCGATTTCAAATATTTTAACAGTAGTCGATAGCCTATCCCAAGGACACATTGTAGGCCAAGTTTTAGCTTTGTGTAAGTAATATCGTGGGAGATATTAACCTGAAAAGTATTTTTTCTTTCCAGGAACACTGCACCGACTGTTATGCTGTACATTCCAGAGATACAAGCTGCCTCACTGATAAGGGTGAGTTCCATTTGCTTGATGATGATTTCACGTGTTCTTGTCCGAAATTAATCAATTTAATACTAGTCGATAGCCTATTTCAATGACTCTTTGCAAGCCAAGTTTTAGCTTTGTGAAATTAATATCGAAGGAGATATTCACCTGTAAAGTTTATTTTTCTTTCCAGGAACACTGCACCGACTGTTATGCGCTTCATTCCAGACATACAAGCTTCCTCTCTGCTGAGGGTGAGTTCCCTTTGCTTGATGATGCTTTCATTGGTTCTTGTCCGATTTCAAATATTTAAACATTAGTCGATAGCCTATCCCAAGGACACATTGCAGGCCAAGTTTTAGCTTTGTGAAAGTAATTTTGAAGGAGATATTATCCTGCAAAGTAATTTTTCATTCCAGAAACACTGAGCCGACTGTTATGCTGTACATTCCAGAGATACAAGCTGCCTCACTGATAAGGGTGAGTTCCATTTGCTTGATGATGATTTCACGTGTTCTTGTCCGAAATTAATCAATTTAATATTAGTCGATAGCCTATTTCAAGGACTCTTTGCAAGCCAAGTTTTAGCTTTGTGAAATTAATATCGAAGGAGATATTCACCTGTTAAGTTTCTTTTTCTTTCCAGGAACACTGCACCGACTGTTATGCGCTTCATTCCAGAGATACAAGCTCCCTCTCTGCTAAGGGTGAGTTCCCTTTGCTTGATGATGCTTTCATTGGTTCTTGTCCGATTTCGAATATTTTAACACTAGTCGATAGCCTATTCCAAGGACTCATTGCAGGCCAAGTTTCAGCTTTGTGTAAGTAATATCGTGGGAGATATTAACCTGAAAAGTATTTTTTCTATCCAGGAACACTGCGCCGACTGTTATGCTGTACATTCTAGAGATACAAGCTGCCTCACTGATAAGGGTGAGTTCCATTTGCTTGATGATGATTTCACGTGTTCTTGTCCGAAATTAATCAATTTAATACTAGTCGATAGCCTATTTCAAGGACTCTTTGCAAGCCAAGTTTTAGCTTTGTGAAAATAATATCGAAGGAGATATTCACCTGTAAAGTTTCTTTTTCTTTCCAGGAACACTGCACCGACTGTTATGCGCTTCATTCCAGACATACAAGCTCCCTCTCTGCTAAGGGTGAGTTCCTTTTGCTTGATGATGCTTTCATTGGTTCTTGTCCGATTTGAAATATTTTAACACTAGTCGATAGCCTATCCCAAGGACACATTGCAGGCCAAGTTTTAGCTTTGTGAAAGTAATATCAAAGGAGATATTATCCTGCAAAATATTTTTTCTTTCCAGGAACACTGCGCCGACTGTTATGCTGTACATTCCAGAGATACAAGCTGCCTCACTGATAAGGGTGAAGTCCATTTGCTTGATGATGATTTCACGTGTTCTTGTCCGAAATTAATCAATTTAATACTAGTCGATAGCCTATTTCAAGGACTCTTTGCAAGCCAAGTTTTAGCTTCGTGAAATTAATATCGAAGGAGATATTCACCTGTAAAGTTTATTTTTCTTTCCAGGAACACTGCACCGACTGTTGTGAGCTTCATTCCAGAGATACAAGCTCCCTCTCTGCTAAGGGTGAGTTCCCTTTGCTTGATGATGCTTTCATTGGTTCTTGTCCGATTTCAAATATTTTAACACTAGTCGATAGCCTATCCCAAGGACACATTGCAGGCCAAGTTTTAGCTTTGTTAAAAGTAATATTAAAGGAGATATTATCCTGCAAAATATTTTTTCTTTCCAGGAACACTGCGCCGACTGTTATGCTGTACATTCCAGAGATACAAGCTGCCTCACTGATAAGGGTGAAGTCCATTTGCTTGATGATGATTTCACGTGTTCTTGTCCGAAATTAATCAATTTAATACTAGTCGATAGCCTATTTCAAGGACTCTTTGCAAGCCAAGTTTTAGCTTTGTGAAATTAATATCGAAGGAATTATTCACCTGTAAAGTTTCTTTTTCTTTCCAGGAACACTGCACCGACCGTTATGCGCTTCATTCCAGACATACAAGCTCCCTCTCTGCTAAGGGTGAGTTCCCTTTGCTTGATGATGCTTTCATTGGTTCTTGTCCGATTTCAAATATTTTAACACTAGTCGATAGCCTATCCCAAGGACACATTGCAGGCCAAGTTTTAGCTTTGTGAAAGTAGTATCAAAGGAGATATTATCCTGCAAAATATTTTTTCTTTCCAGGAACACTGCGCCGACTGTTATGCTGTACATTCCAGAGATACAAGCTGCCTCACTGCTAAGGGTGAGTTCCCTTTGCTTGATGATGCTTTCATTGGTTCTTGTCTGATTTCAAATATTTTAACACTAGTCGATAGCCTATTCCAAGGACTCATTGCAGGCCAAGTTTCAGCTTTTTGTAAGTAATATCGTGGGAGATATTAACCTGAAAAGTATTTTTTCTTTCCAGGAACACTGCACCGACTGTTATGCTGTACATTCCAGAGATACAAGCTGCCTCACTAATAAGGGTGAGTTCCATTTGCTTGATGATGATTTCACGTGTTCTTGTCCGAAATTAATCAATTTAATACTAGTCGATAGCCTATTTCAAGGACTCTTTGCAAGCCAAGTTTTAGCCTTGTGAAATTAATATCGAAGGAGATATTCACCTGTAAAGTTTCTTTTTCTTTCCAGGAACACTGCACCGACTGTTATGCGCTTCATTCCAGAGATACAAGCTCCCTCTCTGCTAAGGGTGAGTTCCCTTTGCTTGATGATGCTTTCATTGGTTCTTGTCCGATTTCAAATATTTTAACATTAGTCGATAGCCTATCCCAAGGACACATTGCAGGCCAAGTTTTAGCTTTGTGAAAGTAATTTTGAAAGAGATATTATCCTGCAAAGTAATTTTCCATTCCAGAAACACTGAGCCGACTGTTATGCTGTACATTCCAGAGATACAAGCTGCCTCACTGATAAGGGTGAGTTCCATTTGCTTGATGATGATTTCACGTGTTCTTGTCCGAAATTAATCAATTTAATATTAGTCGATAGCCTATTTCAAGGACCCTTTGCAAGCCAAGTTTTAGCTTTGTGAAATTAATATCGAAGGAGATATTCACCCGCAAATTTTCTTTTTCTTTCCAGGAACACTGCACCGACTGTTATGCGCTTCATTCCAGAGATACAAGCTCCCTCTCTGCTAAGGGTGAGTTCCCTTTGCTTGATGATGCTTTCATTGGTTCTTGTCCGATTTCAAATATTTTAACAGTAGTCGATAGCCTATCCCAAGGACACATTGTAGGCCAAGTTTTAGCTTTGTGTAAGTAATATCGTGGGAGATATTAACCTGAAAAGTATTTTTTCTTTCCAGGAACACTGCACCGACTGTTATGCTGTACATTCCAGAGATACAAGCTGCCTCACTGATAAGGGTGAGTTCCATTTGCTTGATGATGATTTCACGTGTTCTTGTCCGAAATTAATCAATTTAATACTAGTCGATAGCCTATTTCAAGGACTCTTTGCAAGCCAAGTTTTAGCTTTGTGAAATTAATATCGAAGGAGATATTCACCTGTAAAGTTTCTTTTTCTTTCCAGGAACACTGCACCGACTGTTATGCGCTTCATTCCAGACATACAAGCTCCCTCTCTGCTAAGGGTGAGTTCCCTTTGCTTGATGATGCTTTCATTGGTTCTTGTCCGATTTCAAATATTTTAACACTAGTCGATAGCCTATCCCAAGGACACATTGCAGGCCAAGTTTCAGCTTTGTGAAAGTAATATCAAAGGAGATATTATCCTGCAAAATATTTTTTCTTTCCAGGAACACTGCGCCGACTGTTATGCTGTACATTCCAGAGATACAAGCTGCCTCACTGATAAGGGTGAGTTCCATTTGCTTGATGATGATATCACGTGTTCTTGTCCGAAATTAATCAATTTAATACTAGTCGATAGCCTATTTCAAGGACTCTTTGCAAGCCAAGTTTTAGCTTCGTGAAATTAATATCGAAGGAGATATTCACCTGTAAAGTTTATTTTTCTTTCCAGGAACACTGCACCGACTGTTATGCGCTTCATTCCAGAGATACAAGCTCCCTCTCTGCTAAGGGTGAGTTCCCTTTGCTTGATGATGCTTTCATTGGTTCTTGTCCGATTTCAAATATTTTAACACTAGTCGATAGCCTATCCCAAGGACACATTGCAGGCCAAGTTTTAGCTTTGTTAAAAGTAATATCAAAGGAGATATTATCCTGCAAAATATTTTTTCTTTCCAGGAACACTGCGCCGACTGTTATGCTGTACATTCCAGAGATACAAGCTGCCTCACTGATAAGGGTGAAGTCCATTTGCTTGATGATGATTTCACGTGTTCTTGTCCGAAATTAATCAATTTAATACTAGTCGATAGCCTATTTCAAGTACTCTTTGCAAGCCAAGTTTTAGCTTTGTGAAATTAATATCGAAGGAATGATTCACCTGTAAAGTTTCTTTTTCTTTCCAGGAACACTGCACCGACCGTTATGCGCTTCATTCCAGAGATACAAGCTCCCTCTCTGCTAAGGGTGAGTTCCCTTTGCTTGATGATGCTTTCATTGGTTATTGTCCGATTTCAAATATTTTAACACTAGTCGATAGCCTATTCCAAGGACTCATTGCAGGCCAAGTTTCAGCTTTGTGTAAGTAATATCGTGGGAGATATTAACCTGCAAAGTATTGTTTCTTTCCAGGAACACTGTGCCGACTGTTATGCTGTACGTTCCAGCGATACAAGCTGCCTCACTTATAAGGGTGAGTTCCATTTGCTTGATGATGATTTCACGTGTTCTTGTCCGAAATTAATCAATTTAATACTAGTCGATAGCCTATTTCAATGACTCTTTGCAAGCCAAGTTTTAGCTTTGTGAAATTAATATCGAAGGAGATATTCACCTGTAAAGTTTATTTTTCTTTCCAGGAACACTGCACCGACTGTTATGCGCTTCATTCCAGACATACAAGCTTCCTCTCTGCTGAGGGTGAGTTCCCTTTGCTTGATGATGCTTTCATTGGTTCTTGTCCGATTTCAAATATTTTAACATTAGTCGATAGCCTATCCCAAGGACACATTGCAGGCCAAGTTTTAGCTTTGTGAAAGTAATTTTGAAGGAGATATTATCCTGCTAAGTAATTTTTCATTCCAGAAACACTGAGCCGACTGTTATGCTGTACATTCCAGAGATACAAGCTGCCTCACTGATAAGGGTGAGTTCCATTTGCTTGATGATGATTTCACGTGTTCTTGTCCGAAATTAATCAATTTAATATTAGTCGATAGCCTATTTCAAGGACCCTTTGCAAGCCAAGTTTTAGCTTTGTGAAATTAATATCGAAGGAGATATTCACCCGCAAATTTTCTTTTTCTTTCCAGGAACACTGCACCGACTGTTATGCGCTTCATTCCAGAGATACAAGCTCCCTCTCTGCTAAGGGTGAGTTCCCTTTGCTTGATGATGCTTTCATTGGTTCTTGTCCGATTTCAAATATTTTAACAGTAGTCGATAGCCTATCCCAAGGACACATTGTAGGCCAAGTTTTAGCTTTGTGAATGTAATTTTGAAGGAGATATTATCCTGCAAAGTGATTTTTCTTTCCAGAAACACTTTGCCGACTGTTATGCTGTACATTCCAGAGATACAAGCTGCCTCACTGATAAGGGTGAGTTCCATTTGCTTGATGATGATTTCACGTGTTGTTGTCCGAAATTAATCAATTTAATACTAGTCGATAGCCTATTTCAAGGACTCTTTGCAAGCCAAGTTTTAGCTTTGTGAAATTAATATCGAAGGAGATATTCACCTGTTAAGTTTCTTTTTCTTTCCAGGAACACTGCACCGACTGTTATGCGCTTCATTCCAGAGATACAAGCTCCCTCTCTGCTAAGGGTGAGTTCCCTTTGCTTGATGATGCTTTCATTGGTTCTTGTCCGATTTCGAATATTTTAACACTAGTCGATAGCCTATTCCAAGGACTCATTGCAGGCCAAGTTTCAGCTTTGTGTAAGTAATATCGTGGGAGATATTAACCTGAAAAGTATTTTTTCTATCCAGGAACACTGCGCCGACTGTTATGCTGTACATTCTAGAGATACAAGCTGCCTCACTGATAAGGGTGAGTTCCATTTGCTTGATGATGATTTCACGTGTTCTTGTCCGAAATTAATCAATTTAATACTAGTCGATAGCCTATTTCAAGGACTCTTTGCAAGCCAAGTTTTAGCTTTGTGAAAATAATATCGAAGGAGATATTCACCTGTAAAGTTTCTTTTTCTTTCCAGGAACACTGCACCGACTGTTATGCGCTTCATTCCAGACATACAAGCTCCCTCTCTGCTAAGGGTGAGTTCCTTTTGCTTGATGATGCTTTCATTGGTTCTTGTCCGATTTGAAATATTTTAACACTAGTCGATAGCCTATCCCAAGGACACATTGCAGGCCAAGTTTTAGCTTTGTGAAAGTAATATCAAAGGAGATATTATCCTGCAAAATATTTTTTCTTTCCAGGAACACTGCGCCGACTGTTATGCTGTACATTCCAGAGATACAAGCTGCCTCACTGATAAGGGTGAAGTCCATTTGCTTGATGATGATTTCACGTGTTCTTGTCCGAAATTAATCAATTTAATACTAGTCGATAGCCTATTTCAAGGACTCTTTGCAAGCCAAGTTTTAGCTTTGTGAAATTAATATCGAAGGAATGATTCACCTGTAAAGTTTCTTTTTCTTTCCAGGAACACTGCACCGACTGTTATGCGCTTCATTCCAGACATACAAGCTCCCTCTCTGCTAAGGGTGAGTTCCCTTTGCTTGATGATGCTTTCATTGGTTCTTGTCCGATTTCAAATATTTTAACACTAGTCGATAGCCTATCCCAAGGACACATTGCAGGCCAAGTTTTAGCTTTGTGAAAGTAATATCAAAGGAGATATTATCCTGCAAAATATTTTTTCTTTCCAGGAACACTGCGCCGACTGTTATGCTGTACATTCCAGAGATACAAGCTGCCTCACTGCTAAGGGTGAGTTCCCTTTGCTTGATGATGCTTTCATTGGTTCTTGTCTGATTTCAAATATTTTAACACTAGTCGATAGCCTATTCCAAGGACTCATTGCAGGCCAAGTTTCAGCTTTTTGTAAGTAATATCGTGGGAGATATTAACCTGAAAAGTATTTTTTCTTTCCAGGAACACTGCACCGACTGTTATGCTGTACATTCCAGAGATACAAGCTGCCTCACTAATAAGGGTGAGTTCCATTTGCTTGATGATGATTTCACGTGTTCTTGTCCGAAATTAATCAATTTAATACTAGTCGATAGCCTATTTCAAGGACTCTTTGCAAGCCAAGTTTTAGCCTTGTGAAATTAATATCGAAGGAGATATTCACCTGTAAAGTTTCTTTTTCTTTCCAGGAACACTGCACCGACTGTTATGCGCTTCATTCCAGAGATACAAGCTCCCTCTCTGCTAAGGGTGAGTTCCCTTTGCTTGATGATGCTTTCATTGGTTCTTGTCCGATTTCAAATATTTTAACATTAGTCGATAGCCTATCCCAAGGACACATTGCAGGCCAAGTTTTAGCTTTGTGAAAGTAATTTTGAAAGAGATATTATCCTGCAAAGTAATTTTCCATTCCAGAAACACTGAGCCGACTGTTATGCTGTACATTCCAGAGATACAAGCTGCCTCACTGATAAGGGTGAGTTCCATTTGCTTGATGATGATTTCACGTGTTCTTGTCCGAAATTAATCAATTTAATATTAGTCGATAGCCTATTTCAAGGACCCTTTGCAAGCCAAGTTTTAGCTTTGTGAAATTAATATCGAAGGAGATATTCACCCGCAAATTTTCTTTTTCTTTCCAGGAACACTGCACCGACTGTTATGCGCTTCATTCCAGAGATACAAGCTCCCTCTCTGCTAAGGGTGAGTTCCCTTTGCTTGATGATGCTTTCATTGGTTCTTGTCCGATTTCAAATATTTTAACAGTAGTCGATAGCCTATCCCAAGGACACATTGTAGGCCAAGTTTTAGCTTTGTGTAAGTAATATCGTGGGAGATATTAACCTGAAAAGTATTTTTTCTTTCCAGGAACACTGCACCGACTGTTATGCTGTACATTCCAGAGATACAAGCTGCCTCACTGATAAGGGTGAGTTCCATTTGCTTGATGATGATTTCACGTGTTCTTGTCCGAAATTAATCAATTTAATACTAGTCGATAGCCTATTTCAAGGACTCTTTGCAAGCCAAGTTTTAGCTTTGTGAAATTAATATCGAAGGAGATATTCACCTGTAAAGTTTCTTTTTCTTTCCAGGAACACTGCACCGACTGTTATGCGCTTCATTCCAGACATACAAGCTCCCTCTCTGCTAAGGGTGAGTTCCCTTTGCTTGATGATGCTTTCATTGGTTCTTGTCCGATTTCAAATATTTTAACACTAGTCGATAGCCTATCCCAAGGACACATTGCAGGCCAAGTTTCAGCTTTGTGAAAGTAATATCAAAGGAGATATTATCCTGCAAAATATTTTTTCTTTCCAGGAACACTGCGCCGACTGTTATGCTGTACATTCCAGAGATACAAGCTGCCTCACTGATAAGGGTGAGTTCCATTTGCTTGATGATGATATCACGTGTTCTTGTCCGAAATTAATCAATTTAATACTAGTCGATAGCCTATTTCAAGGACTCTTTGCAAGCCAAGTTTTAGCTTCGTGAAATTAATATCGAAGGAGATATTCACCTGTAAAGTTTATTTTTCTTTCCAGGAACACTGCACCGACTGTTGTGCGCTTCATTCCAGAGATACAAGCTCCCTCTCTGCTAAGGGTGAGTTCCCTTTGCTTGATGATGCTTTCATTGGTTCTTGTCCGATTTCAAATATTTTAACACTAGTCGATAGCCTATCCCAAGGACACATTGCAGGCCAAGTTTTAGCTTTGTTAAAAGTAATATCAAAGGAGATATTATCCTGCAAAATATTTTTTCTTTCCAGGAACACTGCGCCGACTGTTATGCTGTACATTCCAGAGATACAAGCTGCCTCACTGATAAGGGTGAAGTCCATTTGCTTGATGATGATTTCACGTGTTCTTGTCCGAAATTAATCAATTTAATACTAGTCGATAGCCTATTTCAAGGACTCTTTGCAAGCCAAGTTTTAGCTTTGTGAAATTAATATCGAAGGAATTATTCACCTGTAAAGTTTCTTTTTCTTTCCAGGAACACTGCACCGACCGTTATGCGCTTCATTCCAGACATACAAGCTCCCTCTCTGCTAAGGGTGAGTTCCCTTTGCTTGATGATGCTTTCATTGGTTCTTGTCCGATTTCAAATATTTTAACACTAGTCGATAGCCTATCCCAAGGACACATTGCAGGCCAAGTTTTAGCTTTGTGAAAGTAGTATCAAAGGAGATATTATCCTGCAAAATATTTTTTCTTTCCAGGAACACTGCGCCGACTGTTATGCTGTACATTCCAGAGATACAAGCTGCCTCACTGCTAAGGGTGAGTTCCCTTTGCTTGATGATGCTTTCATTGGTTCTTGTCTGATTTCAAATATTTTAACACTAGTCGATAGCCTATTCCAAGGACTCATTGCAGGCCAAGTTTCAGCTTTTTGTAAGTAATATCGTGGGAGATATTAACCTGAAAAGTATTTTTTCTTTCCAGGAACACTGCACCGACTGTTATGCTGTACATTCCAGAGATACAAGCTGCCTCACTAATAAGGGTGAGTTCCATTTGCTTGATGATGATTTCACGTGTTCTTGTCCGAAATTAATCAATTTAATACTAGTCGATAGCCTATTTCAAGGACTCTTTGCAAGCCAAGTTTTAGCCTTGTGAAATTAATATCGAAGGAGATATTCACCTGTAAAGTTTCTTTTTCTTTCCAGGAACACTGCACCGACTGTTATGCGCTTCATTCCAGAGATACAAGCTCCCTCTCTGCTAAGGGTGAGTTCCCTTTGCTTGATGATGCTTTCATTGGTTCTTGTCCGATTTCAAATATTTTAACATTAGTCGATAGCCTATCCCAAGGACACATTGCAGGCCAAGTTTTAGCTTTGTGAAAGTAATTTTGAAAGAGATATTATCCTGCAAAGTAATTTTCCATTCCAGAAACACTGAGCCGACTGTTATGCTGTACATTCCAGAGATACAAGCTGCCTCACTGATAAGGGTGAGTTCCATTTGCTTGATGATGATTTCACGTGTTCTTGTCCGAAATTAATCAATTTAATATTAGTCGATAGCCTATTTCAAGGACCTTTGCAAGCCAAGTTTTAGCTTTGTGAAATTAATATCGAAGGAGATATTCACCCGCAAATTTTCTTTTTCTTTCCAGGAACACTGCACCGACTGTTATGCGCTTCATTCCAGAGATACAAGCTCCCTCTCTGCTAAGGGTGAGTTCCCTTTGCTTGATGATGCTTTCATTGGTTCTTGTCCGATTTCAAATATTTTAACAGTAGTCGATAGCCTATCCCAAGGACACATTGTAGGCCAAGTTTTAGCTTTGTGTAAGTAATATCGTGGGAGATATTAACCTGAAAAGTATTTTTTCTTTCCAGGAACACTGCACCGACTGTTATGCTGTACATTCCAGAGATACAAGCTGCCTCACTGATAAGGGTGAGTTCCATTTGCTTGATGATGATTTCACGTGTTCTTGTCCGAAATTAATCAATTTAATACTAGTCGATAGCCTATTTCAAGGACTCTTTGCAAGCCAAGTTTTAGCTTTGTGAAATTAATATCGAAGGAGATATTCACCTGTAAAGTTTCTTTTTCTTTCCAGGAACACTGCACCGACTGTTATGCGCTTCATTCCAGACATACAAGCTCCCTCTCTGCTAAGGGTGAGTTCCCTTTGCTTGATGATGCTTTCATTGGTTCTTGTCCGATTTCAAATATTTTAACACTAGTCGATAGCCTATCCCAAGGACACATTGCAGGCCAAGTTTCAGCTTTGTGAAAGTAATATCAAAGGAGATATTATCCTGCAAAATATTTTTTCTTTCCAGGAACACTGCGCCGACTGTTATGCTGTACATTCCAGAGATACAAGCTGCCTCACTGATAAGGGTGAGTTCCATTTGCTTGATGATGATATCACGTGTTCTTGTCCGAAATTAATCAATTTAATACTAGTCGATAGCCTATTTCAAGGACTCTTTGCAAGCCAAGTTTTAGCTTCGTGAAATTAATATCGAAGGAGATATTCACCTGTAAAGTTTATTTTTCTTTCCAGGAACACTGCACCGACTGTTATGCGCTTCATTCCAGAGATACAAGCTCCCTCTCTGCTAAGGGTGATTTCCCTTTGCTTGATGATGCTTTCATTGGTTCTTGTCCGATTTCAAATATTTTAACACTAGTCGATAGCCTATCCCAAGGACACATTGCAGGCCAAGTTTTAGCTTTGTTAAAAGTAATATCAAAGGAGATATTATCCTGCAAAATATTTTTTCTTTCCAGGAACACTGCGCCGACTGTTATGCTGTACATTCCAGAGATACAAGCTGCCTCACTGATAAGGGTGAAGTCCATTTGCTTGATGATGATTTCACGTGTTCTTGTCCGAAATTAATCAATTTAATACTAGTCGATAGCCTATTTCAAGTACTCTTTGCAAGCCAAGTTTTAGCTTTGTGAAATTAATATCGAAGGAATGATTCACCTGTAAAGTTTCTTTTTCTTTCCAGGAACACTGCACCGACCGTTATGCGCTTCATTCCAGAGATACAAGCTCCCTCTCTGCTAAGGGTGAGTTCCCTTTGCTTGATGATGCTTTCATTGGTTATTGTCCGATTTCAAATATTTTAACACTAGTCGATAGCCTATTCCAAGGACTCATTGCAGGCCAAGTTTCAGCTTTGTGTAAGTAATATCGTGGGAGATATTAACCTGCAAAGTATTGTTTCTTTCCAGGAACACTGTGCCGACTGTTATGCTGTACGTTCCAGAGATACAAGCTGCCTCACTTATAAGGGTGAGTTCCATTTGCTTGATGATGATTTCACGTGTTCTTGTCCGAAATTAATCAATTTAATACTAGTCGATAGCCTATTTCAATGACTCTTTGCAAGCCAAGTTTTAGCTTTGTGAAATTAATATCGAAGGAGATATTCACCTGTAAAGTTTATTTTTCTTTCCAGGAACACTGCACCGACTGTTATGCGCTTCATTCCAGACATACAAGCTTCCTCTCTGCTGAGGGTGAGTTCCCTTTGCTTGATGATGCTTTCATTGGTTCTTGTCCGATTTCAAATATTTTAACATTAGTCGATAGCCTATCCCAAGGACACATTGCAGGCCAAGTTTTAGCTTTGTGAAAGTAATTTTGAAGGAGATATTATCCTGCTAAGTAATTTTTCATTCCAGAAACACTGAGCCGACTGTTATGCTGTACATTCCAGAGATACAAGCTGCCTCACTGATAAGGGTGAGTTCCATTTGCTTGATGATGATTTCACGTGTTCTTGTCCGAAATTAATCAATTTAATATTAGTCGATAGCCTATTTCAAGGACCCTTTGCAAGCCAAGTTTTAGCTTTGTGAAATTAATATCGAAGGAGATATTCACCCGCAAATTTTCTTTTTCTTTCCAGGAACACTGCACCGACTGTTATGCGCTTCATTCCAGAGATACAAGCTCCCTCTCTGCTAAGGGTGAGTTCCCTTTGCTTGATGATGCTTTCATTGGTTCTTGTCCGATTTCAAATATTTTAACAGTAGTCGATAGCCTATCCCAAGGACACATTGTAGGCCAAGTTTTAGCTTTGTGAATGTAATTTTGAAGGAGATATTATCCTGCAAAGTGATTTTTCTTTCCAGAAACACTTTGCCGACTGTTATGCTGTACATTCCAGAGATACAAGCTGCCTCACTGATAAGGGTGAGTTCCATTTGCTTGATGATGATTTCACGTGTTGTTGTCCGAAATTAATCAATTTAATACTAGTCGATAGCCTATTTCAAGGACTCTTTGCAAGCCAAGTTTTAGCTTTGTGAAATTAATATCGAAGGAGATATTCACCTGTTAAGTTTCTTTTTCTTTCCAGGAACACTGCACCGACTGTTATGCGCTTCATTCCAGAGATACAAGCTCCCTCTCTGCTAAGGGTGAGTTCCATTTGCTTGATGATGCTTTCATTGGTTCTTGTCCGATTTCGAATATTTTAACACTAGTCGATAGCCTATTCCAAGGACTCATTGCAGGCCAAGTTTCAGCTTTGTGTAAGTAATATCGTGGGAGATATTAACCTGAAAAGTATTTTTTCTATCCAGGAACACTGCGCCGACTGTTATGCTGTACATTCTAGAGATACAAGCTGCCTCACTGATAAGGGTGAGTTCCATTTGCTTGATGATGATTTCACGTGTTCTTTTCCGAAATTAATCAATTTAATACTAGTCGATAGCCTATTTCAAGGACTCTTTGCAAGCAAAGTTTTAGCTTTGTGAAATTAATATCGAAGGAGATATTCACCCGCAAAGTTTCTTTTTCTTTCCAGGAACCCTGCACCGACTGTTTTGCACTTCATTCCAGAGATACAAGCTCCCTCTCTGCTAAGGGTGAGTTCCCTTTGCTTGATGATGGTTTCATTGGTTCTTGTCCGATTTCGAATATTTTAACACTAGTCGATAGCCTATTCCAAGGACTCATTGCAGGCCAAGTTTCAGCTTTGTGTAAGTAATATCGTGGGAGATATTAACCTGCAAAGTATTGTTTCTTTCCAGGAACACTGTGCCGACTGTTATGCTGTACGTTCCAGAGATACAAGCTGCCTCACTGATAAGGGTGAGTTCCATTTGCTTGATGATGATTTCACGTGTTCTTGTCCGAAATTAATCAATTTAATACTAGTCGATAGCCTATGTCAAGGACTCTTTGCAAGCCAAGTTTTAGCATTCTGAAATTAATATCGAAGGAGATATTCACCCGCAAAGTTCATTTTTCTTTCCAGGAACACTGCGCCGACTGATATGCGCTTCATTCCAGACATACAAGCTTCCTCTCTGCTAAGGGTGAGTTCCCTTTGCTTGATGATGCTTTCATTTGTTCTTGTCCGATTTCAAATATTTTAACACTAATCGATAGCCTATCCCAAGGACACATTGCAGGCCAAGTTTTAGCTTTGTGAAAGTAATTTTGAAGGAGATATTATCCTGCAAAGTAATTTTCCATTCCAGAAACACTGAGCCGACTGTTATGCTGTACATTCCAGAGATACAAGCTGCCTCACTGATAAGGGTGAGTTCCATTTGCTTGATGATGATTTCACGTGTTGTTGTCCGAAATTAATCAATTTAATATTAGTCGATAGCCTATTTCAAGGACCCTTTGCAAGCCAAGTTTTAGCTTTGTGAAATTAATATCGAAGGAGATATTCACCCGCAAATTTTCTTTTTCTTTCCAGGAACACTGCACCGACTGTTATGCGCTTCATTCCAGAGATACAAGCTCCCTCTCTGCTAAGGGTGAGTTCCCTTTGCTTGATGATGCTTTCATTGGTTCTTGTCCGATTTCAAATATTTTAACAGTAGTCGATAGCCTATCCCAAGGACACATTGTAGGCCAAGTTTGAGCTTTGTGTAAGTAATATCGTGGGAGATATTAACCTGAAAAGTATTTTTTCTTTCCAGGAACACTGCACCGACTGTTATGCTGTACATTCCAGAGATACAAGCTGCCTCACTGATAAGGGTGAGTTCCATTTGCTTGATGATGATTTCACGTGTTCTTGTCCGAAATTAATCAATTTAATACTAGTCGATAGCCTATTTCAAGGACTCTTTGCAAGCCAAGTTTTAGCTTTGTGAAATTAATATCGAAGGAGATATTCACCTGTAAAGTTTCTTTTTCTTTCCAGGAACACTGCACCGACTGTTATGCGCTTCATTCCAGACATACAAGCTCCCTCTCTGCTAAGGGTGAGTTCCCTTTGCTTGATGATGCTTTCATTGGTTCTTGTCCGATTTCAAATATTTTAACACTAGTCGATAGCCTATCCCAAGGACACATTGCAGGCCAAGTTCTAGCTTTGTGAAAGTAATATCAAAGGAGATATTATCCTGCAAAATATTGTTTCTTTCCAGGAACACTGCGCCGACTGTTATGCTGTACATTCCAGAGATACAAGCTGCCTCACTGATAAGGGTGAAGTCCATTTGCTTGATGATGATTTCACGTGTTCTTGTCCGAAATTAATCAATTTAATACTAGTCGATAGCCTATTTCAAGGACTCTTTGCAAGCCAAGTTTTAGCTTTGTGAAATTAATATCGAAGGAATTATTCACCTGTAAAGTTTCTTTTTCTTTCCAGGAACACTGCACCGACCGTTATGCGCTTCATTCCTGAGATACAAGCTCCCTCTCTGCTAAGGGTGAGTTCCCTTTGCTTGATGATGCTTTCATTGGTTATTGTCCGATTTCAAATATTTTAACACTAGTCGATAGCCTATTCCAAGGACTCATTGCAGGCCAAGTTTCAGCTTTGTGTAAGTAATATCGTGGGAGATATTAACCTGCAAAGTATTGTTTCTTTCCAGGAACACTGTGCCGACTGTTATGCTGTACGTTCCAGAGATACAAGCTGCCTCACTTATAAGGGTGAGTTCCATTTGCTTGATGATGATTTCACGTGTTCTTGTCCGAAATTAATCAATTTAATACTAGTTGATAGCCTATTTCAATGACTCTTTGCAAGCCAAGTTTTAGCTTTGTGAAATTAATATCGAAGGAGATATTCACCTGTAAAGTTTATTTTTCTTTCCAGGAACACTGCACCGACTGTTATGCGCTTCATTCCAGACATACAAGCTTCCTCTCTGCTAAGGGTGAGTTCCCTTTGCTTGATGATGCTTTCATTGGTTCTTGTCCGATTTCGAATATTTTAACACTAGTCGATAGCCTATTCCAAGGACTCATTGCAGGCCAAGTTTCAGCTTTGTGTAAGTAATATCGTGGGAGATATTAACCTGCAAAGTATTGTTTCTTTCCAGGAACACTGTGCCGACTGTTATGCTGTACATTCCAGAGATACAAGCTGCCTCACTGATAAGGGTGAGTTCCATTTGCTTGATGATGATTTCACGTGTTCTTGTCCGAAATTAATCAATTTAATACTAGTCGATAGCCTATTTCAAGGACTCTTTGCAAGCCAAGTTTTAGCTTTGTGAAATTAATATCGAAGGAATTATTCACCTGTAAAGTTTCTTTTTCTTTCCAGGAACACTGCACCGACCGTTATGCGCTTCATTCCAGAGATACAAGCTCCCTCTCTGCTAAGGGTGAGTTCCCTTTGCTTGATGATGCTTTCATTGGTTATTGTCCGATTTCAAATATTTTAACACTAGTCGATAGCCTATTCCAAGGACTCATTGCAGGCCAAGTTTCAGCTTTGTGTAAGTAATATCGTGGGAGATATTACCTGCAAAGTATTGTTTCTTTCCAGGAACACTGTGCCGACTGTTATGCTGTACGTTCCAGAGATACAAGCTGCCTCACTTATAAGGGTGAGTTCCATTTGCTTGATGATGATTTCACGTGTTCTTGTCCGAAATTAATCAATTTAATACTAGTCGATAGCCTATTTCAATGACTCTTTGCAAGCCAAGTTTTAGCTTTGTGAAATTAATATCGAAGGAGATATTCACCCGCAAAGTTTCTTTTTCTTTCCAGGAACCCTGCACCGACTGTTTTGCACTTCATTCCAGAGATACAAGCTCCCTCTCTGCTAAGGGTGAGTTCCCTTTGCTTGATGATGGTTTCATTGGTTCTTGTCCGATTTCGAATATTTTAACACTAGTCGATAGCCTATTCCAAGGACTCATTGCAGGCCAAGTTTCAGCTTTGTGTAAGTAATATCGTGGGAGATATTAACCTGCAAAGTATTGTTTCTTTCCAGGAACACTGTGCCGACTGTTATGCTGTACGTTCCAGAGATACAAGCTGCCTCACTGATAAGGGTGAGTTCCATTTGCTTGATGATGATTTCACGGGTTCTTGTCCGAAATTAATCAATTTAATACTAGTCGATAGCCTATGTCAAGGACTCTTTGCAAGCCAAGTTTTAGCATTCTGAAATTAATATCGAAGGAGATATTCACCCGCAAAGTTCATTTTTCTTTCCAGGAACACTGCGCCGACTGATATGCGCTTCATTCCAGACATACAATCTCCCTCTCTGCTAAGGGTGAGTTCCCTTTGCTTGATGATGCTTTCATTGGTTCTTGTCCGATTTCGAATATTTTAACACTAGTCTATAGCCTATTCCAAGGACTCATTGCAGGCCAAGTTTCAGCTTTGTGTAAGTAATATCGTGGGAGATATTAACCTGCAAAGTATTGTTTCTTTCCAGGAACACTGTGCCGACTGTTATGCTGTACATTCCAGAGATACAAGCTGCCTCACTGATAAGGGTGAGTTCCATTTGCTTGATGATGATTTCACGTGTTCTTGTCCGAAATTAATCAATTTATTACTAGTCGATAGCCTATTTTAAGGACTCATTGCAGGCCAAGTTTCAGCTTTGTGTAAGTAATATCGTGGAAGATATTAACCTGCAAAGTATTGTTTCTTTCCAGGAACACTGTGCCGACTGTTATGCTGTACATTCCGGAGATACAATCTCCCTCTCTGCTAAGGGTGAGTTCCCTTTGCTTGATGATGCTTTCATTGGTTCTTGTCCGATTTCAAATATTTTAACATTAGTCGTTAGCCTATCCCAAGGACACATTGCAGGCCAAGTTTTAGCTTTGTGAAAGTAATTTTGAAGGAGATATTATCCTGCAAAGTAATTTTTCATTCCAGAAACACTGAGCCGACTGTTATGCTGTACATTCCAGAGATACAAGCTGCCTCACTGATAAGGGTGAGTTCCATTTGCTTGATGATGATTTCACGTGTTCTTGTCCGAAATTAATCAATTTAATATTAGTCGATAGCCTATTTCAAGGACCCTTTGCAAGCCAAGTTTTAGCTTTGTGAAATTAATATCGAAGGAGATATTCACCCGCAAAGTTTCTTTTTCTTTCCAGGAACACTGCACCGACTGTTGTGCGCTTCATTCCAGAGATACAAGCTCCCTCTCTGCTAAGGGTGAGTTCCCTTTGCTTGATGATGCTTTCATTGGTTCTTGTCCGATTTCAAATATTTTAACACTAGTCGATAGCCTATCCCAAGGACACATTGTAGGCCAAGTTTTAGCTTTGTGAATGTAATTTTGAAGGAGATATTATCCCGCAAAGTGATTTTTCTTTCCAGAAACACTGAGCCGACTGTTATGCTGTACATTCCAGAGATACAAGCTGCCTCACTGATAAGGGTGAGTTCCATTTGCTTGATGATGATTTCACGTGTTGTTGTCCGAAATTAATCAATTTAATACTAGTCGATAGCCTATTTCAAGGACTCTTTGCAAGCCAAGTTTTAGCTTTGTGAAATTAATATCGAAGGAGATATTCACCTGTTAAGTTTCTTTTTCTTTCCAGGAACACTGCACCGACTGTTATGCGCTTCATTCCAGAGATACAAGCTCCCTCTCTGCTAAGGGTGAGTTCCCTTTGCTTGATGATGCTTTTATTGGTTCTTGTCCGATTTCGAATATTTTAACACTAGTCGATAGCCTATTCCAAGGACTCATTGCAGGCCAAGTTTCAGCTTTGTGTAAGTAATATCGTGGGAGATATTAACCTGCAAAGTATTGTTTCTTTCCAGGAACACTGTGCCGACTGTTATGCTGTACATTCCAGAGATACAAGCTGCCTCACTGATAAGGGTGAGTTCCATTTGCTTGATGATGATATCACGTGTTCTTGTCCGAAATTAATCAATTTAATACTAGTCGATAGCCTATTTCAAGGACTCTTTGCAAGCCAAGTTTTAGCATTCTGGAATTAATATCGAAGGAGATATTCACCCGCAAAGTTCATTTTTCTTTCCAGGAACACTGCGCCGACTGATATGCGCTTCATTCCAGACATACAAGCTCCCTCTCTGCTAAGGGTGAGTTCCCTTTGCTTGATGATGCTTTCATTTGTTCTTGTCCGATTTCAAATATTTTAACACTAATCGATAGCCTATCCCAAGGACACATTGTAGGCCAAGTTTTAGCTTTGTGAATGTAATTTTGAAGGAGATATTATCCTGCAAAGTAATTTTATTTCCAGAAACATTGAGCCGACTGTTATGCTGTACATTCCAGAGATACAAGCTGCCTCCCTGATAAGGGTGAGTTCCCTTTGCTTGATGATGCTTTCATTGGTTCTTGTCCGATTTCAAATATTTTAACACTAGTCAATAGCTTATCCCAAGGACACATTGCAAGCCAAGTTTTAGCTTTGTGTATGTAATTTTGAAGGAGATATTATCCTGCAAAGTAATTTTTCTTTCCAGAAACACTGAGCCGACTGTTATGCTGTACATTACAGAGATACAAGCTGCCTCACTGATAAGGGTGAGTTCCATTTGCTTGATGATGATTTCACGTGTTCTTGTCCGAAATTAATCAATTTAATACTAGTCGATAGCCTATTTCAAGGACTCTTTGCAAGCCAAGTTTTAGCTTTGTGAAATTAATATCGAAGGAGATATTCACCCGCAAAGTTCATTTTTCTTTCCAGGAACACTGCGCCGACTGATATGCGCTTCATTCCAGACATACAAGCTCCCTCTCTGCTAAGGGTGAGTTCCCTTTGCTTGATGATGCTTTCATTGGTTCTTGTCCGATTTCAAATATTTTAACACTAATCGATAGCCTATTCCAAGGACACATTGTAGGCCAAGTTTTAGCTTTGTGAATGTAATTTTGAAGGAGATATTATCCTGCAAAGTAATTTTCTTTCCAGAAACACTAAGCCGACTGTTACGCTGTACATTCCAGAGTCACAAGCTGCCTCACTGATAAGGGTGAGTTCCATTTGCTTGATGATGATTTCACGTGTTCTTGTCCGAAATTAATCAATTTAATACTAGTCGATAGCCTATTTCAAGGACTCTTTGCAAGCCAAGTTTTAGCTTTGTGAAATTAATATCGAAGGAGATTTTCACCTGCAAAGTTTCTTTTTCTTTCCAGGAACCCTGCACCGACTGTTATGCACTTTATTCCAGAGATACAAGCTCCCTCTCTGCTAAGGGTGAGTTCCCTTTGCTTGATGATGCTTTCATTGGTTCTTGTCCGATTTCGAATATTTTAACACTAGTCGATAGCCTATTCCAAGGACTCATTGCAGGCCAAGTTTCAGCTTTGTGTAAGTAATATCGTGGGAGATATTAACCTGCAAAGTATTGTTTCTTTCCAGGAACACTGTGCCGACTGTTATGCTGTACATTCCAGAGATACAAGCTGCCTCACTGATAAGGGTGAGTTCCATTTGCTTGATGATGATATCACGTGTTCTTGTCCGAAATTAATCAATTTAATACTAGTCGATAGCCTATTTCAAGGACTCTTTGCAAGCCAAGTTTTAGCTTTGTGAAATTAATATCGAAGGAGATATTCACCTGTTAAGTTTCTTTTTCTTTCCAGGAACACTGCACCGACTGTTATGCGCTTCATTCCAGAGATACAAGCTCCCTCTCTGCTAAGGGTGAGTTCCCTTTGGTTGATGATGCTTTTATTGGTTCTTGTCCGATTTCGAATATTTTAACACTAGTCGATAGCCTATTCCAAGGACTCATTGCAGGCCAAGTTTCAGCTTTGTGTAAGTAATATCGTGGGAGATATTAACCTGAAAAGTATTTTTTCTTTCCAGGAACACTGCGCCGACTGTTATGCTGTACATTCCAGAGATACAAGCTGCCTCACTGATAAGGGTGAGTTCCATTTGCTTGATGATGATTTCACGTGTTCTTGTCCGAAATTAATCAATTTAATACTAGTCGATAGCCTATTTCAAGGACTCTTTGCAAGCCAAGTTTTAGCTTTGTGAAATTAATATCGAAGGAGATTTTCACCCGCAAAGTTTCTTTTTCTTTCCAGGAACCCTGCACCGACTGTTATGCACTTCATTCCAGAGATACAAGCTCCCTCTCTGGTAAGGGTGAGTTCCCTTTGCTTGATGATGCTTTCATTGGTTCTTGTCCGATTTCAAATATTTTAACACTAGTCGATAGCCTATTCCAAGGACTCATTGCAGGCCAAGTTTCAGCTTTGTGTAAGTAATATCGTGGGAGATATTAACCTGCAAAGTATTGTTTCTTTCCAGGAACACTGTGCCGACTGTTATGCTGTACATTCCAGAGATACAAGCTGCCTCACTGATAAGGGTGAGTTCCATTTGCTTGATGATGATATCACGTGTTCTTGTCCGAAATTAATCAATTTAATACTAGTCGATAGCCTATTTCAAGGACTCTTTGCAAGACAAGTTTTAGCTTCGTGAAATTAATATCGAAGGAGATATTCACCTGTAAAGTTTATTTTTCTTTCCAGGAACACTGCACCGACTGTTATGCGCTTCATTCCAGACATACAATCTCCCTCTCTGCTTAGGGTGAGTTCCCTTTGCTTGATGATGCTTTCATTGGTTCTTGTCCGATTTCAAATATTTTAACACTAGTCGATAGCCTATCCCAAGGACACATTGTAGGCCAAGTTTTAGCTTTGTGAATGTAATTTTGAAGGAGATATTATCCTGCAAAGTGATTTTTCTTTCCAGAAACACTGAGCCGACTGTTATGCTGTACATTCCAGAGATACAAGCTGCCTCACTGATAAGGGTGAGTTCCATTTGCTTGATGATGATTTCACGTGTTGTTGTCCGAAATTAATCAATTTAATACTAGTCGATAGCCTATTTCAAGGACTCTTTGCAAGCCAAGTTTTAGCTTTGTGAAATTAATATCGAAGGAGATATTCACCCGCAAAGTTCATTTTTCTTTCCAGGAACACTGCGCCGACTGATATGCGCTTCATTCCAGACATACAAGCTCCCTCTCTGCTAAGGGTGAGTTCCCTTTGCTTGATGATGCTTTCATTGGTTCTTGTCCGATTTCAAATATTTTAACACTAATCGATAGCCTATTCCAAGGACACATTGTAGGCCAAGTTTTAGCTTTGTGAATGTAATTTTGAAGGAGATATTATCCTGCAAAGTAATTTTCTTTCCAGAAACACTAAGCCGACTGTTACGCTGTACATTCCAGAGTCACAAGCTGCCTCACTGATAAGGGTGAGTTCCATTTGCTTGATGATGATTTCACGTGTTCTTGTCCGAAATTAATCAATTTAATACTAGTCGATAGCCTATTTCAAGGACTCTTTGCAAGCCAAGTTTTAGCTTTGTGAAATTAATATCGAAGGAGATTTTCACCTGCAAAGTTTCTTTTTCTTTCCAGGAACCCTGCACCGACTGTTATGCACTTTATTCCAGAGATACCAGCTCCCTCTCTGCTAAGGGTGAGTTCCCTTTGCTTGATGATGCTTTCATTGGTTCTTGTCCGATTTCGAATATTTTAACACTAGTCGATAGCCTATTCCAAGGACTCATTGCAGGCCAAGTTTCAGCTTTGTGTAAGTAATATCGTGGGAGATATTAACCTGCAAAGTATTGTTTCTTTCCAGGAACACTGTGCCGACTGTTATGCTGTACATTCCAGAGATACAAGCTGCCTCACTGATAAGGGTGAGTTCCATTTGCTTGATGATGATATCACGTGTTCTTGTCCGAAATTAATCAATTTAATACTAGTCGATAGCCTATTTCAAGGACTCTTTGCAAGCCAAGTTTTAGCTTTGTGAAATTAATATCGAAGGAGATATTCACCTGTTAAGTTTCTTTTTCTTTCCAGGAACACTGCACCGACTGTTATGCGCTTCATTCCAGAGATACAAGCTCCCTCTCTGCTAAGGGTGAGTTCCCTTTGGTTGATGATGCTTTTATTGGTTCTTGTCCGATTTCGAATATTTTAACACTAGTCGATAGCCTATTCCAAGGACTCATTGCAGGCCAAGTTTCAGCTTTGTGTAAGTAATATCGTGGGAGATATTAACCTGAAAAGTATTTTTTCTTTCCAGGAACACTGCGCCGACTGTTATGCTGTACATTCCAGAGATACAAGCTGCCTCACTGATAAGGGTGAGTTCCATTTGCTTGATGATGATTTCACGTGTTCTTGTCCGAAATTAATCAATTTAATACTAGTCGATAGCCTATTTCAAGGACTCTTTGCAAGCCAAGTTTTAGCTTTGTGAAATTAATATCGAAGGAGATTTTCACCCGCAAAGTTTCTTTTTCTTTCCAGGAACCCTGCACCGACTGTTATGCACTTCATTCCAGAGATACAAGCTCCCTCTCTGGTAAGGGTGAGTTCCCTTTGCTTGATGATGCTTTCATTGGTTCTTGTCCGATTTCAAATATTTTAACACTAGTCGATAGCCTATTCCAAGGACTCATTGCAGGCCAAGTTTCAGCTTTGTGTAAGTAATATCGTGGGAGATATTAACCTGCAAAGTATTGTTTCTTTCCAGGAACACTGTGCCGACTGTTATGCTGTACATTCCAGAGATACAAGCTGCCTCACTGATAAGGGTGAGTTCCATTTGCTTGATGATGATATCACGTGTTCTTGTCCGAAATTAATCAATTTAATACTAGTCGATAGCCTATTTCAAGGACTCTTTGCAAGACAAGTTTTAGCTTCGTGAAATTAATATCGAAGGAGATATTCACCTGTAAAGTTTATTTTTCTTTCCAGGAACACTGCACCGACTGTTATGCGCTTCATTCCAGACATACAATCTCCCTCTCTGCTAAGGGTGAGTTCCCTTTGCTTGATGATGCTTTCATTGGTTCTTGTCCGATTTCAAATATTTTAACACTAGTCGATAGCCTATCCCAAGGACACATTGTAGGCCAAGTTTTAGCTTTGTGAATGTAATTTTGAAGGAGATATTATCCTGCAAAGTGATTTTTCTTTCCAGAAACACTGAGCCGACTGTTATGCTGTACATTCCAGAGATACAAGCTGCCTCACTGATAAGGGTGAGTTCCATTTGCTTGATGATGATTTCACGTGTTGTTGTCCGAAATTAATCAATTTAATACTAGTCGATAGCCTATTTCAAGGACTCTTTGCAAGCCAAGTTTTAGCTTTGTGAAATTAATATCGAAGGAGATATTCACCCGCAAAGTTCATTTTTCTTTCCAGGAACACTGCGCCGACTGATATGCGCTTCATTCCAGACATACAAGCTCCCTCTCTGCTAAGGGTGAGTTCCCTTTGCTTGATGATGCTTTCATTGGTTCTTGTCCGATTTCAAATATTTTAACACTAGTCGATAGCCTATTCCAAGGACTCATTGCAGGCCAAGTTTCAGCTTTGTGTAAGTAATATCGTGGGAGATATTAACCTGCAAAGTATTGTTTCTTTCCAGGAACACTGTGCCGACTGTTATGCTGTACATTCCAGAGATACAAGCTGCCTCACTGATAAGGGTGAGTTCCATTTGCTTGATGATGATATCACGTGTTCTTGTCCGAAATTAATCAATTTAATACTAGTCGATAGCCTATTTCAAGGACTCTTTGTAAGACAAGTTTTAGCTTCGTGAAATTAATATCGAAGGAGATATTCACCTGTAAAGTTTATTTTTCTTTCCAGGAACACTGCACCGACTGTTATGCGCTTCATTCCAGACATACAATCTCCCTCTCTGCTTAGGGTGAGTTCCCTTTGCTTGATGATGCTTTCATTGGTTCTTGTCCGATTTCAAATATTTTAACACTAGTCGATAGCCTATCCCAAGGACACATTGTAGGCCAAGTTTTAGCTTTGTGAATGTAATTTTGAAGGAGATATTATCCTGCAAAGTGATTTTTCTTTCCAGAAACACTGAGCCGACTGTTATGCTGTACATTCCAGAGATACAAGCTGCCTCACTGATAAGGGTGAGTTCCATTTGCTTGATGATGATTTCACGTGTTGTTGTCCGAAATTAATCAATTTAATACTAGTCGATAGCCTATTTCAAGGACTCTTTGCAAGCCAAGTTTTAGCTTTGTGAAATTAATATCGAAGGAGATATTCACCCGCAAAGTTCATTTTTCTTTCCAGGAACACTGCGCCGACTGATATGCGCTTCATTCCAGACATACAAGCTCCCTCTCTGCTAAGGGTGAGTTCCCTTTGCTTGATGATGCTTTCATTGGTTCTTGTCCGATTTCAAATATTTTAACACTAATCGATAGCCTATTCCAAGGACACATTGTAGGCCAAGTTTTAGCTTTGTGAATGTAATTTTGAAGGAGATATTATCCTGCAAAGTAATTTTCTTTCCAGAAACACTAAGCCGACTGTTACGCTGTACATTCCAGAGTCACAAGCTGCCTCACTGATAAGGGTGAGTTCCATTTGCTTGATGATGATTTCACGTGTTCTTGTCCGAAATTAATCAATTTAATACTAGTCGATAGCCTATTTCAAGGACTCTTTGCAAGCCAAGTTTTAGCTTTGTGAAATTAATATCGAAGGAGATTTTCACCTGCAAAGTTTCTTTTTCTTTCCAGGAACCCTGCACCGACTGTTATGCACTTTATTCCAGAGATACCAGCTCCCTCTCTGCTAAGGGTGAGTTCCCTTTGCTTGATGATGCTTTCATTGGTTCTTGTCCGATTTCGAATATTTTAACACTAGTCGATAGCCTATTCCAAGGACTCATTGCAGGCCAAGTTTCAGCTTTGTGTAAGTAATATCGTGGGAGATATTAACCTGCAAAGTATTGTTTCTTTCCAGGAACACTGTGCCGACTGTTATGCTGTACATTCCAGAGATACAAGCTGCCTCACTGATAAGGGTGAGTTCCATTTGCTTGATGATGATATCACGTGTTCTTGTCCGAAATTAATCAATTTAATACTAGTCGATAGCCTATTTCAAGGACTCTTTGCATGCCAAGTTTTAGCTTTGTGAAATTAATATCGAAGGAGATATTCACCTGTTAAGTTTCTTTTTCTTTCCAGGAACACTGCACCGACTGTTATGCGCTTCATTCCAGAGATACAAGCTCCCTCTCTGCTAAGGGTGAGTTCCCTTTGGTTGATGATGCTTTTATTGGTTCTTGTCCGATTTCGAATATTTTAACACTAGTCGATAGCCTATTCCAAGGACTCATTGCAGGCCAAGTTTCAGCTTTGTGTAAGTAATATCGTGGGAGATATTAACCTGAAAAGTATTTTTTCTTTCCAGGAACACTGCGCCGACTGTTATGCTGTACATTCCAGAGATACAAGCTGCCTCACTGATAAGGGTGAGTTCCATTTGCTTGATGATGATTTCACGTGTTCTTGTCCGAAATTAATCAATTTAATACTAGTCGATAGCCTATTTCAAGGACTCTTTGCAAGCCAAGTTTTAGCTTTGTGAAATTAATATCGAAGGAGATTTTCACCCGCAAAGTTTCTTTTTCTTTCCAGGAACCCTGCACCGACTGTTATGCACTTCATTCCAGAGATACAAGCTCCCTCTCTGGTAAGGGTGAGTTCCCTTTGCTTGATGATGCTTTCATTGGTTCTTGTCCGATTTCAAATATTTTAACACTAGTCGATAGCCTATTCCAAGGACTCATTGCAGGCCAAGTTTCAGCTTTGTGTAAGTAATATCGTGGGAGATATTAACCTGCAAAGTATTGTTTCTTTCCAGGAACACTGTGCCGACTGTTATGCTGTACATTCCAGAGATACAAGCTGCCTCACTGATAAGGGTGAGTTCCATTTGCTTGATGATGATATCACGTGTTCTTGTCCGAAATTAATCAATTTAATACTAGTCGATAGCCTATTTCAAGGACTCTTTGCAAGACAAGTTTTAGCTTCGTGAAATTAATATCGAAGGAGATATTCACCTGTAAAGTTTATTTTTCTTTCCAGGAACACTGCACCGACTGTTATGCGCTTCATTCCAGACATACAATCTCCCTCTCTGCTAAGGGTGAGTTCCCTTTGCTTGATGATGCTTTCATTGGTTCTTGTCCGATTTCAAATATTTTAACACTAGTCGATAGCCTATCCCAAGGACACATTGTAGGCCAAGTTTTAGCTTTGTGAATGTAATTTTGAAGGAGATATTATCCTGCAAAGTGATTTTTCTTTCCAGAAACACTGAGCCGACTGTTATGCTGTACATTCCAGAGATACAAGCTGCCTCACTGATAAGGGTGAGTTCCATTTGCTTGATGATGATTTCACGTGTTGTTGTCCGAAATTAATCAATTTAATACTAGTCGATAGCCTATTTCAAGGACTCTTTGCAAGCCAAGTTTTAGCTTTGTGAAATTAATATCGAAGGAGATATTCACCCGCAAAGTTCATTTTTCTTTCCAGGAACACTGCGCCGACTGATATGCGCTTCATTCCAGACATACAAGCTCCCTCTCTGCTAAGGGTGAGTTCCCTTTGCTTGATGATGCTTCCATTGGTTCTTGTCCGATTTCAAATATTTTAACACTAATCGATAGCCTATTCCAAGGACACATTGTAGGCCAAGTTTTAGCTTTGTGAATGTAATTTTGAAGGAGATATTATCCTGCAAAGTAATTTTCTTTCCAGAAACACTAAGCCGACTGTTACGCTGTACATTCCAGAGTCACAAGCTGCCTCACTGATAAGGGTGAGTTCCATTTGCTTGATGATGATTTCACGTGTTCTTGTCCGAAATTAATCAATTTAATACTAGTCGATAGCCTATTTCAAGGACTCTTTGCAAGCCAAGTTTTAGCTTTGTGAAATTAATATCGAAGGAGATTTTCACCTGCAAAGTTTCTTTTTCTTTCCAGGAACCCTGCACCGACTGTTATGCACTTTATTCCAGAGATACAAGCTCCCTCTCTGCTAAGGGTGAGTTCCCTTTGCTTGATGATGCTTTCATTGGTTCTTGTCCGATTTCGAATATTTTAACACTAGTCGATAGCCTATTCCAAGGACTCATTGCAGGCCAAGTTTCAGCTTTGTGTAAGTAATATCGTGGGAGATATTAACCTGCAAAGTATTGTTTCTTTCCAGGAACACTGTGCCGACTGTTATGCTGTACATTCCAGAGATACAAGCTGCGTCACTGATAAGGGTGAGTTCCATTTGCTTGATGATGATATCACGTGTTCTTGTCCGAAATTAATCAATTTAATACTAGTCGATAGCCTATTTCAAGGACTCTTTGCAAGCCAAGTTTTAGCTTTGTGAAATTAATATCGAAGGAGATATTCACCTGTTAAGTTTCTTTTTCTTTCCAGGAACACTGCACCGACTGTTATGCGCTTCATTCCAGAGATACAAGCTCCCTCTCTGCTAAGGGTGAGTTCCCTTTGGTTGATGATGCTTTTATTGGTTCTTGTCCGATTTCGAATATTTTAACACTAGTCGATAGCCTATTCCAAGGACTCATTGCAGGCCAAGTTTCAGCTTTGTGTAAGTAATATCGTGGGAGATATTAACCTGAAAAGTATTTTTTCTTTCCAGGAACACTGCGCCGACTGTTATGCTGTACATTCCAGAGATACAAGCTGCCTCACTGATAAGGGTGAGTTCCATTTGCTTGATGATGATATCACGTGTTCTTGTCCGAAATTAATCAATTTAATACTAGTCGATAGCCTATTTCAAGGACTCTTTGCAAGACAAGTTTTAGCTTCGTGAAATTAATATCGAAGGAGATATTCACCTGTAAAGTTTATTTTTCTTTCCAGGAACACTGCACCGACTGTTATGCGCTTCATTCCAGACATACAATCTCCCTCTCTGCTAAGGGTGAGTTCCCTTTGCTTGATGATGCTTTCAATGGTTCTTGTCCGATTTCGAATATTTTAACACTAGTCGATAGCCTATTCCAAGGACTCATTGCAGGCCAAGTTTCAGCTTTGTGTAAGTAATATCGTGGGAGATATTAACCTGCAAAGTATTGTTTCTTTCCAGGAACACTGTGCCGACTGTTATGCTGTACATTCCAGAGATACAAGCTGCCTCACTGATAAGGGTGAGTTCCATTTGCTTGATGATGATTTCACGTGTTCTTGTCCGAAATTAATCAATTTAATACTAGTCGATAGCCTATTCCAAGGACTCATTGCAGGCCAAGTTTCAGCTTTGTGTAAGTAATATCGTGGGAGATATTAACCTGCAAAGTATTGTTTCTTTCCAGGAACACTGTGCCGACTGTTATGCTGTACGTTCCAGAGATACAAGCTGCCTCACTGATAACGGTGAGTTCCATTTGCTTGATGATGATTTCACGTGTTCTTGTCCGAAATTAATCAATTTAATACTAGTCGATAGCCTATTTCAAGGACTCTTTGCAAGCCAAGTTTTAGCTTTGTGAAATTAATATCGAAGGAGATATTCACCTGTAAAGTTTCTTTTTCTTTCCAGGAACCCTGCACCGACTGTTATGCGCTTCATTCCAGACATACAAGCTCCCTCTCTGCTAAGGGGGAGTTCCCTTTGCTTGATGATGCTTTCATTGGTTCTTGTCCGATTTCAAATATTTTAACACTAGTCGATAGCCTATCCCAAGGACACATTGCAGGCCAAGTTTTAGCTTTGTGAAAGTAATATCAAAGGAGATATTATCCTGCAAAACATTTTTTCTTTCCAGGAACACTCCGCCGACTGTTATGCTGTACATTCCAGAGATACAAGCTACCTCACTGCTAAGGGTGAGTTCCCTTTGCTTGATGATGCTTTCATTGGTTCTTGTCCGATTTTAAATATTTTAACACTAGTCGATAGCCTATTCCAAGGACTCATTGCAGGCCAAGTTTCAGCTTTGTGTAAGTAATATCGTGGGAGATATTAACCTGCAAAGTATTGTTTCTTTCCAGGAACACTGTGCCGACTGTTATGCTGTACGTTCCAGAGATACAAGCTGCCTCACTGATAAGGGTGATTCCATTTGCTTGATGATGATTTCACGTGTTCTTGTCCGAAATTAATCAATTTAATACTAGTCGATAGCCTATTCCAAGGACTCATTGCAGGCCAAGTTTCAGCTTTGTGTAAGTAATATCGTGGGAGATATTAACCTGCAAAGTATTGTTTCTTTCCAGGAACACTGTGCCGACTGTTATGCTGTACGTTCCAGAGATACAAGCTGCCTCACTGATAACGGTGAGTTCCATTTGCTTGATGATGATTTCACGTGTTCTTGTCCGAAATTAATCAATTTAATACTAGTCGATAGCCTATTCCAAGGACTCATTGCAGGCCAAGTTTCAGCTTTGTGTAAGTAATATCGTGGGAGATATTAACCCGCAAAGTATTGTTTCTTTCCAGGAACACTGTGCCGACTGTTATGCTGTACGTTCCAGAGATACAAGCTGCCTCACTGATAACGGTGAGTTCCATTTGCTTGATGATGATTTCACGTGTTCTTGTCCGAAATTAATCAATTTAATACTAGTCGATAGCCTATTTCAAGGACTCTTTGCAAGCCAAGTTTTAGCTTTGTGAAATTAATATCGAAGGAGATATTCACCTGTAAAGTTTCTTTTTCTTTCCAGGAACCCTGCACCGACTGTTATGCGCTTCATTCCAGACATACAAGCTCCCTCTCTGCTAAGGGGGAGTTCCCTTTGCTTGATGATGCTTTCATTGGTTCTTGTCCGATTTCAAATATTTTAACACTAGTCGATAGCCTATCCCAAGGACACATTGCAGGCCAAGTTTTAGCTTTGTGAAAGTAATATCAAAGGAGATATTATCCTGCAAAACATTTTTTCTTTCCAGGAACACTCCGCCGACTGTTATGCTGTACATTCCAGAGATACAAGCTACCTCACTGCTAAGGGTGAGTTCCCTTTGCTTGATGATGCTTTCATTGGTTCTTGTCCGATTTCAAATATTTTAACACTAGTCGATAGCCTATTCCAAGGACTCATTGCAGGCCAAGTTTCAGCTTTGTGTAAGTAATATCGTGGGAGATATTAACCTGCAAAGTATTGTTTCTTTCCAGGAACACTGTGCCGACTGTTATGCTGTACGTTCCAGAGATACAAGCTGCCTCACTGATAAGGGTGAGTTCCATTTGCTTGATGATGATTTCACGTGTTCTTGTCCGAAATTAATCAATTTAATACTAGTCGATAGCCTATTTCAAGGACTCTTTGCAAGCCAAGTTTTAGCATTCTGAAATTAATATCGAAGGAGATATTCACCCGCAAAGTTCATTTTTCTTTCCAGGAACACTGCGCCGACTGATATGCGCTTCATTCCAGACATACAAGCTCCCTCTCTGCTAAGGGTGAGTTCCCTTTGCTTGATGATGCTTTCATTTGTTCTTGTCCGATTTCAAATATTTTAACACTAATCGATAGCCTATCCCAAGGACACATTGTAGGCCAAGTTTTAGCTTTGTGAATGTAATTTTGAAGGAGATATTATCCTGCAAAGTAATTTTCTTTCCAGAAACATTGAGCCGACTGTTATGCTGTACATTCCAGAGATACAAGCTGCCTCACTGATAAGGGTGAGTTCCATTTGCTTGATGATGATTTCACGTGTTCTTGTCCGAAATTAATCAATTTAATACTAGTCGATAGCCTATTCCAAGGACTCATTGCAGGCCAAGTTTCAGCTTTGTGTAAGTAATATCGTGGGAGATATTAACCTGCAAAGTATTGTTTCTTTCCAGGAACACTGTGCCGACTGTTATGCTGTACGTTCCAGAGATACAAGCTGCCTCACTGATAACGGTGAGTTCCATTTGCTTGATGATGATTTCACGTGTTCTTGTCCGAAATTAATCAATTTAATACTAGTCGATAGCCTATTTCAAGGACTCTTTGCAAGCCAAGTTTTAGCTTTGTGAAATTAATATCGAAGGAGATATTCACCTGTAAAGTTTCTTTTTCTTTCCAGGAACACTGCACCGACTGTTATGCGCTTCATTCCAGACATACAAGCTCCCTCTCTGCTAAGGGGGAGTTCCCTTTGCTTGATGATGCTTTCATTGGTTCTTGTCCGATTTCAAATATTTTAACACTAGTCGATAGCCTATCCCAAGGACACATTGCAGGCCAAGTTTTAGCTTTGTGAAAGTAATATCAAAGGAGATATTATCCTGCAAAATATTTTTTCTTTCCAGGAACACTCCGCCGACTGTTATGCTGTACATTCCAGAGATACAAGCTGCCTCACTGCTAAGGGTGAGTTCCCTTTGCTTGATGATGCTTTCATTGGTTCTTGTCCGATTTCAAATATTTTAACACTAGTCGATAGCCTATTCCAAGGACTCATTGCAGGCCAAGTTTCAGCTTTGTGTAAGTAATATCGTGGGAGATATTAACCTGCAAAGTATTGTTTCTTTCCAGGAACACTGTGCCGACTGTTATGCTGTACGTTCCAGAGATACAAGCTGCCTCACTGATAAGGGTGAGTTCCATTTGCTTGATGATGATTTCACGTGTTCTTGTCCGAAATTAATCAATTTAATACTAGTCGATAGCCTATTTCAAGGACTCTTTGCAAGCCAAGTTTTAGCTTTGTGAAATTAATATCGAAGGAGATATTCACCTGTTAAGTTTCTTTTTCTTTCCAGGAACACTGCACCGACTGTTATGCGCTTCATTCCAGACATACAATCTCCCTCTCTGCTAAGGGTGAGTTCCCTTTGCTTGATGATGCTTTCAATGGTTCTTGTCCGATTTCGAATATTTTAACACTAGTCGATAGCCTATTCCAAGGACTCATTGCAGGCCAAGTTTCAGCTTTGTGTAAGTAATATCGTGGGAGATATTAACCTGCAAATTATTGTTTCTTTCCAGGAACACTGCACCGACTGTTATGCGCTTCATTCCAGACATACAATCTCCCTCTCTGCTAAGAGTGAGTTCCATTTGCTTGATGATGCTTTCATTGGTTCTTGTCCGATTTCGAATATTTTAACACTAGTCGATAGCCTATTCCAAGGACTCATTGCAGGCCAAGTTTCAGCTTTGTGTAAGTAATATCGTGGGAGATATTAACCTGCAAAGTATTGTTTCTTTCCAGGAACACTGTGCCGACTGTTATGCTGTACATTCCAGAGATACAAGCTGCCTCACTGATAAGGGTGAGTTCCATTTGCTTGATGATGATATCACGTGTTCTTGTCCGAAATTAATCAATTTAATACTAGTCGATAGCCTATTTCAAGGACTCTTTGCAAGACAAGTTTTAGCTTCGTGAAATCAATATCGAAGGAGATATTCACCTGTAAAGTTTATTTTTCTTTCCAGGAACACTGCACCGACTGTTATGCGCTTCATTCCAGACATACAATCTCCCTCTCTGCTAAGGGTGAGTTCCCTTTGCTTGATGATGCTTTCAATGGTTCTTGTCCGATTTCGAATATTTTAACACTAGTCGATAGCCTATTCCAAGGACTCATTGCAGGCCAAGTTTCAGCTTTGTGTAAGTAATATCGTGGGAGATATTAACCTGCAAAGTATTGTTTCTTTCCAGGAACACTGTGCCGACTGTTATGCTGTACATTCCAGAGATACAAGCTGCCTCACTGATAAGGGTGAGTTCCATTTGCTTGATGATGATTTCACGTGTTCTTGTCCGAAATTAATCAATTTAATACTAGTCGATAGCCTATTCCAAGGACTCATTGCAGGCCAAGTTTCAGCTTTGTGTAAGTAATATCGTGGGAGATATTAACCTGCAAAGTATTGTTTCTTTCCAGGAACACTGTGCCGACTGTTATGCTGTACGTTCCAGAGATACAAGCTGCCTCACTGATAAGGGTGAGTTCCATTTGCTTGATGATGATTTCACGTGTTCCTGTCCGAAATTAATCAATTTAATACTAGTCGATAGCCTATTTCAAGGACTCTTTGCAAGCCAAGTTTTAGCTTTGTGAAATTAATATCGAAGGAGATATTCACCTGTAAAGTTTCTTTTTCTTTCCAGGAACCCTGCACCGACTGTTATGCGCTTCATTCCAGACATACAAGCTCCCTCTCTGCTAAGGGGGAGTTCCCTTTGCTTGATGATGCTTTCATTGGTTCTTGTCCGATTTCAAATATTTTAACACTAGTCGATAGCCTATCCTAAGGACACATTGCAGGCCAAGTTTTAGCTTTGTGAAAGTAATATCAAAGGAGATATTATCCTGCAAAATATTTTTTCTTTCCAGGAACACTCCGCCGACTGTTATGCTGTACATTCCAGAGATACAAGCTGCCTCACTGCTAAGGGTGAGTTCCCTTTGCTTGATGATGCTTTTATTGGTTCTTGTCCGATTTCGAATATTTTAACACTAGTCGATAGCCTATTCCAAGGACTCATTGCAGGCCAAGTTTCAGCTTTGTGTAAGTAATATCGTGGGAGATATTAACCTGCAAATTATTGTTTCTTTCCAGGAACACTGCACCGACTGTTATGCGCTTCATTCCAGACATACAATCTCCCTCTCTGCTAAGAGTGAGTTCCCTTTGCTTGATGATGCTTTCATTGGTTCTTGTCCGATTTCGAATATTTTAACACTAGTCGATAGCCTATTCCAAGGACTCATTGCAGGCCAAGTTTCAGCTTTGTGTAAGTAATATCGTGGGAGATATTAACCTGCAAAGTAGTGTTTCTTTCCAGGAACACTGTGCCGACTGTTATGCTGTACGTTCCAGAGATACAAGCTGCCTCACTGATAACGGTGAGTTCCATTTGCTTGATGATGATTTCACGTGTTCTTGTCCGAAATTAATCAATTTAATACTAGTCGATAGCCTATTTCAAGGACTCTTTGCAAGCCAAGTTTTAGCTTTGTGAAATTAATATCGAAGGAGATATTCACCTGTAAAGTTTCTTTTTCTTTCCAGGAACACTGCACCGACTGTTATGCGCTTCATTCCAGACATACAAGCTCCCTCTCTGCTAAGGGGGAGTTCCCTTTGCTTGATGATGCTTTCATTGGTTCTTGTCCGATTTCAAATATTTTAACACTAGTCGATAGCCTATCCCAAGGACACATTGCAGGCCAAGTTTTAGCTTTGTGAAAGTAATATCAAAGGAGATATTATCCTGCAAAATATTTTTTCTTTCCAGGAACACTCCGCCGACTGTTATGCTGTACATTCCAGAGATACAAGCTGCCTCACTGCTAAGGGTGAGTTCCCTTTGCTTGATGATGCTTTCATTGGTTCTTGTCCGATTTCAAATATTTTAACACTAGTCGATAGCCTATTCCAAGGACTCATTGCAGGCCAAGTTTCAGCTTTGTGTAAGTAATATCGTGGGAGATATTAACCTGCAAAGTATTGTTTCTTTCCAGGAACACTGTGCCGACTGTTATGCTGTACGTTCCAGAGATACAAGCTGCCTCACTGATAAGGGTGAGTTCCATTTGCTTGATGATGATTTCACGTGTTCTTGTCCGAAATTAATCAATTTAATACTAGTCGATAGCCTATTTCAAGGACTCTTTGCAAGCCAAGTTTTAGCTTTGTGAAATTAATATCGAAGGAGATATTCACCTGTTAAGTTTCTTTTTCTTTCCAGGAACACTGCACCGACTGTTATGCGCTTCATTCCAGACATACAATCTCCCTCTCTGCTAAGAGTGAGTTCCCTTTGCTTGATGATGCTTTCATTGGTTCTTGTCCGATTTCGAATATTTTAACACTAGTCGATAGCCTATTCCAAGGACTCATTGCAGGCCAAGTTTCAGCTTTGTGTAAGTAATATCGTGGGAGATATTAACCTGCAAAGTATTGTTTCTTTCCAGGAACACTGTGCCGACTGTTATGCTGTACATTCCAGAGATACAAGCTGCCTCACTGATAAGGGTGAGTTCCATTTGCTTGATGATGATATCACGTGTTCTTGTCCGAAATTAATCAATTTAATACTAGTCGATAGCCTATTTCAAGGACTCTTTGCAAGACAAGTTTTAGCTTCGTGAAATTAATATCGAAGGAGATATTCACCTGTAAAGTTTATTTTTCTTTCCAGGAACACTGCACCGACTGTTATGCGCTTCATTCCAGACATACAATCTCCCTCTCTGCTAAGGGTGAGTTCCCTTTGCTTGATGATGCTTTCAATGGTTCTTGTCCGATTTCGAATATTTTAACACTAGTCGATAGCCTATTCCAAGGACTCATTGCAGGCCAAGTTTCAGCTTTGTGTAAGTAATATCGTGGGAGATATTAACCTGCAAAGTATTGTTTCTTTCCAGGAACACTGTGCCGACTGTTATGCTGTACATTCCAGAGATACAAGCTGCCTCACTGATAAGGGTGAGTTCCATTTGCTTGATGATGATTTCACGTGTTCTTGTCCGAAATTAATCAATTTAATACTAGTCGATAGCCTATTCCAAGGACTCATTGCAGGCCAAGTTTCAGCTTTGTGTAAGTAATATCGTGGGAGATATTAACCTGCAAAGTATTGTTTCTTTCCAGGAACACTGTGCCGACTGTTATGCTGTACGTTCCAGAGATACAAGCTGCCTCACTGATAAGGGTGAGTTCCATTTGCTTGATGATGATTTCACGTGTTCTTGTCCGAAATTAATCAATTTAATACTAGTCGATAGCCTATTTCAAGGACTCTTTGCAAGCCAAGTTTTAGCTTTGTGAAATTAATATCGAAGGAGATATTCACCTGTAAAGTTTCTTTTTCTTTCCAGGAACCCTGCACCGACTGTTATGCGCTTCATTCCAGACATACAAGCTCCCTCTCTGCTAAGGGGGAGTTCCCTTTGCTTGATGATGCTTTCATTGGTTCTTGTCCGATTTCAAATATTTTAACACTAGTCGATAGCCTATCCTAAGGACACATTGCAGGCCAAGTTTTAGCTTTGTGAAAGTAATATCAAAGGAGATATTATCCTGCAAAATATTTTTTCTTTCCAGGAACACTCCGCCGACTGTTATGCTGTACATTCCAGAGATACAAGCTGCCTCACTGCTAAGGGTGAGTTCCCTTTGCTTGATGATGCTTTTATTGGTTCTTGTCCGATTTCGAATATTTTAACACTAGTCGATAGCCTATTCCAAGGACTCATTGCAGGCCAAGTTTCAGCTTTGTGTAAGTAATATCGTGGGAGATATTAACCTGCAAAGTATTGTTTCTTTCCAGGAACACTGTGCCGACTGTTATGCTGTACGTTCCAGAGATACAAGCTGCCTCACTGATAAGGGTGAGTTCCATTTGCTTGATGATGATTTCACGTGTTCTTGTCCGAAATTAATCAATTTAATACTAGTCGATAGCCTATTTCAAGGACTCTTTGCAAGCCAAGTTTTAGCTTTGTGAAATTAATATCGAAGGAGATATTCACCTGTTAAGTTTCTTTTTCTTTCCAGGAACACTGCACCGACTGTTATGCGCTTCATTCCAGACATACAATCTCCCTCTCTGCTAAGAGTGAGTTCCCTTTGCTTGATGATGCTTTCATTGGTTCTTGTCCGATTTCGAATATTTTAACACTAGTCGATAGCCTATTCCAAGGACTCATTGCAGGCCAAGTTTCAGCTTTGTGTAAGTAATATCGTGGGAGATATTAACCTGCAAAGTATTGTTTCTTTCCAGGAACACTGTGCCGACTGTTATGCTGTACATTCCAGAGATACAAGCTGCCTCACTGATAAGGGTGAGTTCCATTTGCTTGATGATGATATCACGTGTTCTTGTCCGAAATTAATCAATTTAATACTAGTCGATAGCCTATTTCAAGGACTCTTTGCAAGACAAGTTTTAGCTTCGTGAAATTAATATCGAAGGAGATATTCACCTGTAAAGTTTATTTTTCTTTCCAGGAACACTGCACCGACTGTTATGCGCTTCATTCCAGACATACAATCTCCCTCTCTGCTAAGGGTGAGTTCCCTTTGCTTGATGATGCTTTCAATGGTTCTTGTCCGATTTCGAATATTTTAACACTAGTCGATAGCCTATTCCAAGGACTCATTGCAGGCCAAGTTTCAGCTTTGTGTAAGTAATATCGTGGGAGATATTAACCTGCAAAGTATTGTTTCTTTCCAGGAACACTGTGCCGACTGTTATGCTGTACATTCCAGAGATACAAGCTGCCTCACTGATAAGGGTGAGTTCCATTTGCTTGATGATGATTTCACGTGTTCTTGTCCGAAATTAATCAATTTAATACTAGTCGATAGCCTATTCCAAGGACTCATTGCAGGCCAAGTTTCAGCTTTGTGTAAGTAATATCGTGGGAGATATTAACCTGCAAAGTATTGTTTCTTTCCAGGAACACTGTGCCGACTGTTATGCTGTACGTTCCAGAGATACAAGCTGCCTCACTGATAAGGGTGAGTTCCATTTGCTTGATGATGATTTCACGTGTTCTTGTCCGAAATTAATCAATTTAATACTAGTCGATAGCCTATTTCAAGGACTCTTTGCAAGCCAAGTTTTAGCTTTGTGAAATTAATATCGAAGGAGATATTCACCTGTAAAGTTTCTTTTTCTTTCCAGGAACCCTGCACCGACTGTTATGCGCTTCATTCCAGACATACAAGCTCCCTCTCTGCTAAGGGGGAGTTCCCTTTGCTTGATGATGCTTTCATTGGTTCTTGTCCGATTTCAAATATTTTAACACTAGTCGATAGCCTATCCTAAGGACACATTGCAGGCCAAGTTTTAGCTTTGTGAAAGTAATATCAAAGGAGATATTATCCTGCAAAATATTTTTTCTTTCCAGGAACACTCCGCCGACTGTTATGCTGTACATTCCAGAGATACAAGCTGCCTCACTGCTAAGGGTGAGTTCCCTTTGCTTGATGATGCTTTTATTGGTTCTTGTCCGATTTCGAATATTTTAACACTAGTCGATAGCCTATTCCAAGGACTCATTGCAGGCCAAGTTTCAGCTTTGTGTAAGTAATATCGTGGGAGATATTAACCTGCAAATTATTGTTTCTTTCCAGGAACACTGCACCGACTGTTATGCGCTTCATTCCAGACATACAATCTCCCTCTCTGCTAAGAGTGAGTTCCCTTTGCTTGATGATGCTTTCATTGGTTCTCGTCCGATTTCGAATATTTTAACACTAGTCGATAGCCTATTCCAAGGACTCATTGCAGGCCAAGTTTCAGCTTTGTGTAAGTAATATCGTGGGAGATATTAACCTGCAAAGTAGTGTTTCTTTCCAGGAACACTGTGCAGACTGTTATGCTGTACATTCCAGAGATACAAGCTGCCTCACTGATAAGGGTGAGTTCCATTTGCTTGATGATGATTTCACGTGTTCTTGTCCGAAATTAATCAATTTAATACTAGTCGATAGCCTATTTCAAGGACTCTTTGCAAGCCAAGTTTTAGCATTCTGAAATTAATATCGAAGGAGATATTCACCCGCAAAGTTCATTTTTCTTTCCAGGAACACTGCGCCGACTGATATGCGCTTCATTCCAGACATACAAGCTCCCTCTCTGCTAAGGGTGAGTTCCCTTTGCTTGATGATGCTTTCATTTGTTCTTGTCCGATTTCAAATATTTTAACACTAATCGATAGCCTATCCCAAGGACACATTGTAGGCCAAGTTTTAGCTTTGTGAATGTAATTTTGAAGGAGATATTATCCTGCAAAGTAATTTTCTTTCCAGAAACATTGAGCCGACTGTTATGCTGTACATTCCAGAGATACAAGCTGCCTCACTGATAAGGGTGAGTTCCATTTGCTTGATGATGATTTCACGTGTTCTTGTCCGAAATTAATCAATTTAATACTAGTCGATAGCCTATTCCAAGGACTCATTGCAGGCCAAGTTTCAGCTTTGTGTAAGTAACATCGTGGGAGATATTAACCTGCAAAGTATTGTTTCTTTCCAGGAACACTGTGCCGACTGTTATGCTGTACGTTCCAGAGATACAAGCTGCCTCACTGATAACGGTGAGTTCCATTTGCTTGATGATGATTTCACGTGTTCTTGTCCGAAATTAATCAATTTAATACTAGTCGATAGCCTATTTCAAGGACTCTTTGCAAGCCAAGTTTTAGCTTTGTGAAATTAATATCGAAGGATATATTCACCTGTAAAGTTTCTTTTTCTTTCCAGGAACACTGCACCGACTGTTATGCGCTTCATTCCAGACATACAAGCTCCCTCTCTGCTAAGGGGGAGTTCCCTTTGCTTGATGATGCTTTCATTGGTTCTTGTCCGATTTCAAATATTTTAACACTAGTCGATAGCCTATCCCAAGGACACATTGCAGGCCAAGTTTTAGCTTTGTGAAAGTAATATCAAAGGAGATATTATCCTGCAAAATATTTTTTCTTTCCAGGAACACTCCGCCGACTGTTATGCTGTACATTCCAGAGATACAAGCTGCCTCACTGCTAAGGGTGAGTTCCCTTTGCTTGATGATGCTTTCATTGGTTCTTGTCCGATTTCAAATATTTTAACACTAATCGATAGCCTATTCCAAGGACACATTGTAGGCCAAGTTTTAGCTTTGTGAATGTAATTTTGAAGGAGATATTATCCTGCAAAGTAATTTTCTTTCCAGAAACACTAAGCCGACTGTTACGCTGTACATTCCAGAGTCACAAGCTGCCTCACTGATAAGGGTGAGTTCCATTTGCTTGATGATGATTTCACGTGTTCTTGTCCGAAATTAATCAATTTAATACTAGTCGATAGCCTATTTCAAGGACTCTTTGCAAGCCAAGTTTTAGCTTTGTGAAATTAATATCGAAGGAGATATTCACCTGTTAAGTTTCTTTTTCTTTCCAGGAACACTGCACCGACTGTTATGCGCTTCATTCCAGACATACAATCTCCCTCTCTGCTAAGGGTGAGTTCCCTTTGCTTGATGATGCTTTCAATGGTTCTTGTCCGATTTCGAATATTTTAACACTAGTCGATAGCCTATTCCAAGGACTCATTGCAGGCCAAGTTTCAGCTTTGTGTAAGTAATATCGTGGGAGATATTAACCTGCAAAGTATTGTTTCTTTCCAGGAACACTGTGCCGACTGTTATGCTGTACATTCCAGAGATACAAGCTGCCTCACTGATAAGGGTGAGTTCCATTTGCTTGATGATGATTTCACGTGTTCTTGTCCGAAATTAATCAATTTAATACTAGTCGATAGCCTATTCCAAGGACTCATTGCAGGCCAAGTTTCAGCTTTGTGTAAGTAATATCGTGGGAGATATTAACCTGCAAAGTATTGTTTCTTTCCAGGAACACTGTGCCGACTGTTATGCTGTACGTTCCAGAGATACAAGCTGCCTCACTGATAACGGTGAGTTCCATTTGCTTGATGATGATTTCACGTGTTCTTGTCCGAAATTAATCAATTTAATACTAGTCGATAGCCTATTTCAAGGACTCTTTGCAAGCCAAGTTTTAGCTTTGTGAAATTAATATCGAAGGAGATATTCACCTGTAAAGTTTCTTTTTCTTTCCAGGAACCCTGCACCGACTGTTATGCGCTTCATTCCAGACATACAAGCTCCCTCTCTGCTAAGGGGGAGTTCCCTTTGCTTGATGATGCTTTCATTGGTTCTTGTCCGATTTCAAATATTTTAACACTAGTCGATAGCCTATCCCAAGGACACATTGCAGGCCAAGTTTTAGCTTTGTGAAAGTAATATCAAAGGAGATATTATCCTGCAAAATATTTTTTCTTTCCAGGAACACTCCGCCGACTGTTATGCTGTACATTCCAGAGATACAAGCTGCCTCACTGCTAAGGGTGAGTTCCCTTTGCTTGATGATGCTTTCATTGGTTCTTGTCCGATTTCAAATATTTTAACACTAGTCGATAGCCTATTCCAAGGACTCATTGCAGGCCAAGTTTCAGCTTTGTGTAAGTAATATCGTGGGAGATATTAACCTGCAAAGTATTGTTTCTTTCCAGGAACACTGTGCCGACTGTTATGCTGTACGTTCCAGAGATACAAGCTGCCTCACTGATAAGGGTGAGTTCCATTTGCTTGATGATGATTTCACGTGTTCTTGTCCGAAATTAATCAATTTAATACTAGTCGATAGCCTATTTCAAGGACTCTTTGCAAGCCAAGTTTTAGCTTTGTGAAATTAATATCGAAGGAGATATTCACCTGTTAAGTTTCTTTTTCTTTCCAGAAACACTGCACCGACTGTTATGCGCTTCATTCCAGAGATACAAGCTCCCTCTCTGCTAAGAGTGAGTTCCCTTTGCTTGATGATGCTTTTATTGGTTCTTGTCCGATTTCGAATATTTTAACACTAGTCGATAGCCTATTCCAAGGACTCATTGCAGGCCAAGTTTCAGCTTTGTGTAAGTAATATCGTGGGAGATATTAACCTGCAAATTATTGTTTCTTTCCAGGAACACTGCACCGACTGTTATGCGCTTCATTCCAGACATACAATCTCCCTCTCTGCTAAGAGTGAGTTCCCTTTGCTTGATGATGCTTTCATTGGTTCTTGTCCGATTTCGAATATTTTAACACTAGTCGATAGCCTATTCCAAGGACTCATTGCAGGCCAAGTTTCAGCTTTGTGTAAGTAATATCGTGGGAGATATTAACCTGCAAAGTATTGTTTCTTTCCAGGAACACTGTGCAGACTGTTATGCTGTACATTCCAGAGATACAAGCTGCCTCACTGATAAGGGTGAGTTCCATTTGCTTGATGATGATTTCACGTGTTCTTGTCCGAAATTAATCAATTTAATACTAGTCGATAGCCTATTTCAAGGACTCTTTGCAAGCCAAGTTTTAGCTTTGTGAAAGTAATATCAAAGGAGATATTATCCTGCAAAATATTTTTTCTTTCCAGGAACACTCCGCCGACTGTTATGCTGTACATTCCAGAGATACAAGCTGCCTCACTGCTAAGGGTGAGTTCCCTTTGCTTGATGATGCTTTCATTGGTTCTTGTCCGATTTCAAATATTTTAACACTAATCGATAGCCTATTCCAAGGACACATTGTAGGCCAAGTTTTAGCTTTGTGAATGTAATTTTGAAGGAGATATTATCCTGCAAAGTAATTTTCTTTCCAGAAACACTAAGCCGACTGTTACGCTGTACATTCCAGAGTCACAAGCTGCCTCACTGATAAGGGTGAGTTCCATTTGCTTGATGATGATTTCACGTGTTCTTGTCCGAAATTAATCAATTTAATACTAGTCGATAGCCTATTTCAAGGACTCTTTGCAAGCCAAGTTTTAGCTTTGTGAAATTAATATCGAAGGAGATATTCACCTGTTAAGTTTCTTTTTCTTTCCAGGAACACTGCACCGACTGTTATGCGCTTCATTCCAGAGATACAAGCTCCCTCTCTGCTAAGGGTGAGTTCCCTTTGCTTGATGATGCTTTTATTGGTTCTTGTCCGATTTCGAATATTTTAACACTAGTCGATAGCCTATTCCAAGGACTCATTGCAGGCCAAGTTTCAGCTTTGTGTAAGTAATATCGTGGGAGATATTAACCTGCAAATTATTGTTTCTTTCCAGGAACACTGCACCGACTGTTATGCGCTTCATTCCAGACATACAATCTCCCTCTCTGCTAAGAGTGAGTTCCCTTTGCTTGATGATGCTTTCATTGGTTCTTGTCCGATTTCGAATATTTTAACACTAGTCGATAGCCTATTCCAAGGACTCATTGCAGGCCAAGTTTCAGCTTTGTGTAAGTAATATCGTGGGAGATATTAACCTGCAAAGTATTGTTTCTTTCCAGGAACACTGTGCCGACTGTTATGCTGTACATTCCAGAGATACAAGCTGCCTCACTGATAAGGGTGAGTTCCATTTGCTTGATGATGATATCACGTGTTCTTGTCCGAAATTAATCAATTTAATACTAGTCGATAGCCTATTTCAAGGACTCTTTGCAAGACAAGTTTTAGCTTCGTGAAATTAATATCGAAGGAGATATTCACCTGTAAATTTTATTTTTCTTTCCAGGAACACTGCACCGACTGTTATGCGCTTCATTCCAGACATACAATCTCCCTCTCTGCTAAGGGTGAGTTCCCTTTGCTTGATGATGCTTTCAATGGTTCTTGTCCGATTTCGAATATTTTAACACTAGTCGATAGCCTATTCCAAGGACTCATTGCAGGCCAAGTTTCAGCTTTGTGTAAGTAATATCGTGGGAGATATTAACCTGCAAAGTATTGTTTCTTTCCAGGAACACTGTGCCGACTGTTATGCTGTACATTCCAGAGATACAAGCTGCCTCACTGATAAGGGTGAGTTCCATTTGCTTGATGATGATTTCATTGGTTCTTGTCCGAAATTAATCAATTTAATACTAGTCGATAGCCTATTCCAAGGACTCATTGCAGGCCAAGTTTCAGCTTTGTGTAAGTAATATCGTGGGAGATATTAACCTGCAAAGTATTGTTTCTTTCCAGGAACACTGTGCCGACTGTTATGCTGTACATTCCAGAGATACAAGCTGCCTCACTGATAAGGGTGAGTTCCATTTGCTTGATGATGATTTCATTGGTTCTTGTCCGAAATTAATCAATTTAATACTAGTCGATAGCCTATTCCAAGGACTCATTGCAGGCCAAGTTTCAGCTTTGTGTAAGTAATATCGTGGGAGATATTAACCTGCAAAGTATTGTTTCTTTCCAGGAACACTGTGCCGACTGTTATGCTGTACGTTCCAGAGATACAAGCTGCCTCACTGATAACGGTGAGTTCCATTTGCTTGATGATGATTTCACGTGTTCTTGTCCGAAATTAATCAATTTAATACTAGTCGATAGCCTATTTCAAGGACTCTTTGCAAGCCAAGTTTTAGCTTTGTGAAATTAATATCGAAGGAGATATTCACCTGTAAAGTTTCTTTTTCTTTCCAGGAACCCTGCACCGACTGTTATGCGCTTCATTCCAGACATACAAGCTCCCTCTCTGCTAAGGGGGAGTTCCCTTTGCTTGATGATGCTTTCATTGGTTCTTGTCCGATTTCAAATATTTTAACACTAGTCGATAGCCTATCCCAAGGACACATTGCAGGCCAAGTTTTAGCTTTGTGAAAGTAATATCAAAGGAGATATTATCCTGCAAAATATTTTTTCTTTCCAGGAACACTCCGCCGACTGTTATGCTGTACATTCCAGAGATACAAGCTGCCTCACTGCTAAGGGTGAGTTCCCTTTGCTTGATGATGCTTTCATTGGTTCTTGTCCGATTTCAAATATTTTAACACTAGTCGATAGCCTATTCCAAGGACTCATTGCAGGCCAAGTTTCAGCTTTGTGTAAGTAATATCGTGGGAGATATTAACCTGCAAATTATTGTTTCTTTCCAGGAACACTGCACCGACTGTTATGCGCTTCATTCCAGACATACAATCTCCCTCTCTGCTAAGAGTGAGTTCCCTTTGCTTGATGATGCTTTCATTGGTTCTTGTCCGATTTCGAATATTTTAACACTAGTCGATAGCCTATTCCAAGGACTCATTGCAGGCCAAGTTTCAGCTTTGTGTAAGTAATATCGTGGGAGATATTAACCTGTTAAGTTTCTTTTTCTTTCCAGGAACACTGCACCGACTGTTATGCGCTTCATTCCAGAGATACAAGCTCCCTCTCTGCTAAGGGTGAGTTCCCTTTGCTTGATGATGCTTTTATTGGTTCTTGTCCGATTTCGAATATTTTAACACTAGTCGATAGCCTATTCCAAGGACTCATTGCAGGCCAAGTTTCAGCTTTGTGTAAGTAATATCGTGGGAGATATTAACCTGCAAATTATTGTTTCTTTCCAGGAACACTGCACCGACTGTTATGCGCTTCATTCCAGACATACAATCTCCCTCTCTGCTAAGAGTGAGTTCCCTTTGCTTGATGATGCTTTCATTGGTTCTTGTCCGATTTCGAATATTTTAACACTAGTCGATAGCCTATTCCAAGGACTCATTGCAGGCCAAGTTTCAGCTTTGTGTAAGTAATATCGTGGGAGATATTAACCTGCAAAGTATTGTTTCTTTCCAGGAACACTGTGCAGACTGTTATGCTGTACATTCCAGAGATACAAGCTGCCTCACTGAAAAGGGTGAGTTCCATTTGCTTGATGATGATTTCACGTGTTCTTGTCCGAAATTAATCAATTTAATACTAGTCGATAGCCTATTTCAAGGACTCTTTGCAAGCCAAGTTTTAGCTTTGTGAAAGTAATATCAAAGGAGATATTATCCTGCAAAATATTTTTTCTTTCCAGGAACACTCCGCCGACTGTTATGCTGTACATTCCAGAGATACAAGCTGCCTCACTGCTAAGGGTGAGTTCCCTTTGCTTGATGATGCTTTCATTGGTTCTTGTCCGATTTCAAATATTTTAACACTAATCGATAGCCTATTCCAAGGACACATTGTAGGCCAAGTTTTAGCTTTGTGAATGTAATTTTGAAGGAGATATTATCCTGCAAAGTAATTTTCTTTCCAGAAACACTAAGCCGACTGTTACGCTGTACATTCCAGAGTCACAAGCTGCCTCACTGATAAGGGTGAGTTCCATTTGCTTGATGATGATTTCACGTGTTCTTGTCCGAAATTAATCAATTTAATACTAGTCGATAGCCTATTTCAAGGACTCTTTGCAAGCCAAGTTTTAGCTTTGTGAAATTAATATCGAAGGAGATATTCACCTGTTAAGTTTCTTTTTCTTTCCAGGAACACTGCACCGACTGTTATGCGCTTCATTCCAGAGATACAAGCTCCCTCTCTGCTAAGGGTGAGTTCCCTTTGCTTGATGATGCTTTTATTGGTTCTTGTCCGATTTCGAATATTTTAACACTAGTCGATAGCCTATTCCAAGGACTCATTGCAGGCCAAGTTTCAGCTTTGTGTAAGTAATATCGTGGGAGATATTAACCTGCAAATTATTGTTTCTTTCCAGGAACACTGCACCGACTGTTATGCGCTTCATTCCAGACATACAATCTCCCTCTCTGCTAAGAGTGAGTTCCCTTTGCTTGATGATGCTTTCATTGGTTCTTGTCCGATTTCGAATATTTTAACACTAGTCGATAGCCTATTCCAAGGACTCATTGCAGGCCAAGTTTCAGCTTTGTGTAAGTAATATCGTGGGAGATATTAACCTGCAAAGTATTGTTTCTTTCCAGGAACACTGTGCCGACTGTTATGCTGTACATTCCAGAGATACAAGCTGCCTCACTGATAAGGGTGAGTTCCATTTGCTTGATGATGATATCACGTGTTCTTGTCCGAAATTAATCAATTTAATACTAGTCGATAGCCTATTTCAAGGACTCTTTGCAAGACAAGTTTTAGCTTCGTGAAATTAATATCGAAGGAGATATTCACCTGTAAAGTTTATTTTTCTTTCCAGGAACACTGCACCGACTGTTATGCGCTTCATTCCAGACATACAATCTCCCTCTCTGCTAAGGGTGAGTTCCCTTTGCTTGATGATGCTTTCAATGGTTCTTGTCCGATTTCGAATATTTTAACACTAGTCGATAGCCTATTCCCAGGACTCATTGCAGGCCAAGTTTCAGCTTTGTGTAAGTAATATCGTGGGAGATATTAACCTGCAAAGTATTGTTTCTTTCCAGGAACACTGTGCCGACTGTTATGCTGTACATTCCAGAGATACAAGCTGCCTCACTGCTAAGGGTGAGTTCCCTTTGCTTGATGATGCTTTCATTGGTTCTTGTCCGATTTCAAATATTTTAACACTAGTCGATAGCCTATTCCAAGGACTCATTGCAGGCCAAGTTTCAGCTTTGTGTAAGTAATATCGTGGGAGATATTAACCTGCAAAGTATTGTTTCTTTCCAGGAACACTGTGCCGACTGTTATGCTGTACGTTCCAGAGATACAAGCTGCCTCACTGATAACGGTGAGTTCCATTTGCTTGATGATGATTTCACGTGTTCTTGTCCGAAATTAATCAATTTAATACTAGTCGATAGCCTATTTCAAGGACTCTTTGCAAGCCAAGTTTTAGCTTTGTGAAATTAATATCGAAGGAGATATTCACCTGTTAAGTTTCTTTTTCTTTCCAGGAACACTGCACCGACTGTTATGCGCTTCATTCCAGAGATACAAGCTCCCTCTCTGCTAAGGGTAAGTTCCCTTTGCTTGATGATGCTTTTATTGGTTCTTGTCCGATTTCGAATATTTTAACACTAGTCGATAGCCTATTCCAAGGACTCATTGCAGGCCAAGTTTCAGCTTTGTGTAAGTAATATCGTGGGAGATATTAACCTGCAAATTATTGTTTCTTTCCAGGAACACTGCACCGACTGTTATGCGCTTCATTCCAGACATACAATCTCCCTCTCTGCTAAGAGTGAGTTCCCTTTGCTTGATGATGCTTTCATTGGTTCTTGTCCGATTTCGAATATTTTAACACTAGTCGATAGCCTATTCCAAGGACTCATTGCAGGCCAAGTTTCAGCTTTGTGTAAGTAATATCGTGGGAGATATTAACCTGCAAAGTATTGTTTCTTTCCAGGAACACTGTGCAGACTGTTATGCTGTACATTCCAGAGATACAAGCTGCCTCACTGATAAGGGTGAGTTCCATTTGCTTGATGATGATTTCACGTGTTCTTGTACGAAATTAATCAATTTAATACTAGTCGATAGCCTATTTCAAGGACTCTTTGCAAGCCAAGTTTTAGCATTCTGAAATTAATATCGAAGGAGATATTCACCCGCAAAGTTAATTTTTCTTTCCAGGAACACTGCGCCGACTGATATGCGCTTCATTCCAGACATACAAGCTCCCTCTCTGCTAAGGGTGAGTTCCCTTTGCTTGATGATGCTTTCATTTGTTCTTGTCCGATTTCAAATATTTTAACACTAATCGATAGCCTATCCCAAGGACACATTGTAGGCCAAGTTTTAGCTTTGTGAATGTAATTTTGAAGGAGATATTATCCTGCAAAGTAATTTTCTTTCCAGAAACATTGAGCCGACTGTTATGCTGTACATTCCAGAGATACAAGCTGCCTCACTGATAAGGGTGAGTTCCCTTTGCTTGATGATGCTTTCATTGGTTCTTGTCCGATTTCAAATATTTTAACACTAGTCGATAGCTAATCGCAAGGACACATTGCAAGCCAAGTTTTAGCTTTGTGAATGTAATTTTGAAGGAGATATTATCCTGCAAAGTAATTTTTCTTTCCAGAAACACTGAGCCGACTGTTATGCTGTACATTACAGAGATACAAGCTGCCTCACTGATAAGGGTGAGTTCCATTTGTTTGATGATGATTTCACGTGTTCTTGTCCGAAATTAATCAATTTAATACTAGTCGATAGCCTATTTCAAGGACTCTTTGCAAGCCAAGTTTTAGCTTTGTGAAATTAATATCGAAGGAGATATTCACCCGCAAAGTTCATTTTTCTTTCCAGGAACACTGCGCCGACTGATATGCGCTTCATTCCAGACATACAAGCTCCCTCTCTGCTAAGGGTGAGTTCCCTTTGCTTGATGATGCTTTCATTGGTTCTTGTCCGATTTCAAATATTTTAACACTAGTCGATAGCCTATCCCAAGGACACATTGCAGGCCAAGTTTTAGCTTTGTGAAAGTAATATCAAAGGAGATATTATCCTGCAAAATATTTTTTCTTTCCAGGAACACTCCGCCGACTGTTATGCTGTACATTCCAGAGATACAAGCTGCCTCACTGCTAAGGGTGAGTTCCCTTTGCTTGATGATGCTTTCATTGGTTCTTGTCCGATTTCAAATATTTTAACACTAATCGATAGCCTATTCCAAGGACACATTGTAGGCCAAGTTTTAGCTTTGTGAATGTAATTTTGAAGGAGATATTATCCTGCAAAGTAATTTTCTTTCCAGAAACACTAAGCCGACTGTTACGCTGTACATTCCAGAGTCACAAGCTGCCTCACTGATAAGGGTGAGTTCCATTTGCTTGATGATGATTTCACGTGTTCTTGTCCGAAATTAATCAATTTAATACTAGTCGATAGCCTATTTCAAGGACTCTTTGCAAGCCAAGTTTTAGCTTTGTGAAATTAATATCGAAGGAGATTTTCACCCGCAAAGTTTCTTTTTCTTTCCAGGAACCCTGCACCGACTGTTATGCACTTTATTCCAGAGATACAAGCTCCTTCTCTGCTAAGGGTGAGTTCCCTTTGCTTGATGATGCTTTCATTGGTTCTTGTCCGATTTCGAATATTTTAACACTAGTCGATAGCCTATTCCAAGGACTCATTGCTGGCCAAGTTTCAGCTTTGTGTAAGTAATATCGTGGGAGATATTAACCTGCAAAGTATTGTTTCTTTCCAGGAACACTGTGCCGACTGTTATGCTGTACATTCCAGAGATACAAGCTGCCTCACTGATAAGGGTGAGTTCCATTTGCTTGATGATGATATCACGTGTTCTTGTCCGAAATTAATCAATTTAATACTAGTCGATAGCCTATTTCAAGGACTCTTTGCAAGCCAAGTTTTAGCTTTGTGAAATTAATATCGAAGGAGATATTCACCTGTTAAGTTTCTTTTTCTTTCCAGGAACACTGCACCGACTGTTATGCGCTTCATTCCAGAGATACAAGCTCCCTCTCTGCTAAGGGTGAGTTCCCTTTGGTTGATGATGCTTTTATTGGTTCTTGTCCGATTTCGAATATTTTAACACTAGTCGATAGCCTATTCCAAGGACTCATTGCAGGCCAAGTTTCAGCTTTGTGTAAGTAATATCGTGGGAGATATTAACCTGCAAAGTATTGTTTCTTTCCAGGAACACTGTGCCGACTGTTATGCTGTACATTCCAGAGATACAAGCTGCCTCACTGATAAGGGTGAGTTCCATTTGCTTGATGATGATATCACGTGTTCTTGTCCGAAATTAATCAATTTAATACTAGTCGATAGCCTATTTCAAGGACTCTTTGCAAGACAAGTTTTAGCTTCGTGAAATTAATATCGAAGGAGATATTCACCTGTAAAGTTTATTTTTCTTTCCAGGAACACTGCACCGACTGTTATGTGCTTCATTCCAGACATACAATCTCCCTCTCTGCTAAGGGTGAGTTCCCTTTGCTTGATGATGCTTTCAATGGTTCTTGTCCGATTTCGATAATTTTAACACTAGTCGATAGCCTATTCCAAGGACTCATTGCAGGCCAAGTTTCAGCTTTGTGTAAGTAATATCGTGGGAGATATTAACCTGCAAAGTATTGTTTCTTTCCAGGAACACTGTGCCGACGGTTATGCTGTACATTCCAGAGATACAAGCTGCCTCACTGATAAGGGTGAGTTCCATTTGCTTGATGATGATTTCACGTGTTCTTGTCCGAAATTAATCAATTTAATACTAGTCGATAGCCTATTCCAAGGACTCATTGCAGGCCAAGTTTTAGCTTTGTGAAATTAATATCGAAGGAGATATTTACCTGTAAAGATTCTTTTTCTTTCCAGAAACACTGCACCGACTGTTATGCTGTACATTCCAGAGATACAAGCTTCCTCACTGATAAGGGTGAGTTCCATTTGCTTGATGATGATTTCACGTGTTCTTGTCCGAAATTAATCAATTTAATACTAGTCGATAGCCTATTCCAAGGACTCATTGCAGGCCAAGTTTCAGCTTTGTGTAAGTAATATCGTGGGAGATATTAACCTGCAAAATATTGTTTCTTTCCAGGATCACTGTGCCGACTGTTATGCTGTACATTCCAGACATACAAGCTCCCTCTCTGCTAAGGGGGAGTTCCCTTTGCTTGATGATGCTTTCATTGGTTCTTGTCCGATTTCAAATATTTTAACACTAGTCGATAGCCTATCCCAAGGACACATTGCAGGCCAAGTTTTAGCTTTGTGAAAGTAATATCAAAGGAGATATTATCCTGCAAAATATTTTTTCTTTCCAGGAACACTCCGCCGACTGTTATGCTGTACATTCAAGAGATACAAGCTGCCTCACTGCTAAGGGTGAGTTCCCTTTGCTTGATGATGCTTTCATTGGTTCTTGTATGATTTCAAATATTTTAACACTAGTCGATAGCCTATTCCAAGGACTCATTGCAGGCCAAGTTTCAGCTTTGTGTAAGTAATATCGTGGGAGATATTAACCTGCAAAGTATTGTTTCTTTCCAGGAACACTGTGCCGACTGTTATGCTGTACGTTCCAGAGATACAAGCTGCCTCACTGATAAGGGTGAGTTCCATTTGCTTGATGATGATTTCTCGTGTTCTTGTCCGAAATTAATCAATTTAATACTAGTCGATAGCCTATTTCAAGGACTCTTTGCAAGCCAAGTTTTAGCTTTGTGTAATTAATATTGAAGGAGATATTCACCTGTAAAGTTTCTTTTTCTTTCCAGGAACACTGCACGGACTGTTTTGCGCTTCATTCCAGAGATACAAGCTCCCTCTCTGCTAAGGGTGAGTTCCCTTTGCTTGATGATGCTTTCATTGGTTCTTGTCCGATTTCAAATATTTTAACACTAGTCGATAGCCTATCCCAAGGACACATTGCAGGCCAAGTTTTAGCTTTGTGAAAGTAATATCAAAGGAGATATTATCCTGCAAAATATTTTTTCTTTCCAGGAACACTCCGCCGACTGTTATGCTGTACATTCCAGAGATACAAGCTGCCTCACTGCTAAGGGTGAGTTCCCTTTGCTTGATGATGCTTTCATTGGTTCTTGTCCGATTTCAAATATTTTAACACTAATCGATAGCCTATTCCAAGGACACATTGTAGGCCAAGTTTTAGCTTTGTGAATGTAATTTTGAAGGAGATATTATCCTGCAAAGTAATTTTCTTTCCAGAAACACTAAGCCGACTGTTACGCTGTACATTCCAGAGTCACAAGCTGCCTCACTGATAAGGGTGAGTTCCATTTGCTTGATGATGATTTCACGTGTTCTTGTCCGAAATTAATCAATTTAATACTAGTCGATAGCCTATTTCAAGGACTCTTTGCAAGCCAAGTTTTAGCTTTGTGAAATTAATATCGAAGGAGATTTTCACCCGCAAAGTTTCTTTTTCTTTCCAGGAACCCTGCACCGACTGTTATGCACTTTATTCCAGAGATACAAGCTCCTTCTCTGCTAAGGGTGAGTTCCCTTTGCTTGATGATGCTTTCATTGGTTCTTGTCCGATTTCGAATATTTTAACACTAGTCGATAGCCTATTCCAAGGACTCATTGCTGGCCAAGTTTCAGCTTTGTGTAAGTAATATCGTGGGAGATATTAACCTGCAAAGTATTGTTTCTTTCCAGGAACACTGTGCCGACTGTTATGCTGTACATTCCAGAGATACAAGCTGCCTCACTGATAAGGGTGAGTTCCATTTGCTTGATGATGATATCACGTGTTCTTGTCCGAAATTAATCAATTTAATACTAGTCGATAGCCTATTTCAAGGACTCTTTGCAAGCCAAGTTTTAGCTTTGTGAAATTAATATCGAAGGAGATATTCACCTGTTAAGTTTCTTTTTCTTTCCAGGAACACTGCACCGACTGTTATGCGCTTCATTCCAGAGATACAAGCTCCCTCTCTGCTAAGGGTGAGTTCCCTTTGGTTGATGATGCTTTTATTGGTTCTTGTCCGATTTCGAATATTTTAACACTAGTCGATAGCCTATTCCAAGGACTCATTGCAGGCCAAGTTTCAGCTTTGTGTAAGTAATATCGTGGGAGATATTAACCTGCAAAGTATTGTTTCTTTCCAGGAACACTGTGCCGACTGTTATGCTGTACATTCCAGAGATACAAGCTGCCTCACTGATAAGGGTGAGTTCCATTTGCTTGATGATGATATCACGTGTTCTTGTCCGAAATTAATCAATTTAATACTAGTCGATAGCCTATTTCAAGGACTCTTTGCAAGACAAGTTTTAGCTTCGTGAAATTAATATCGAAGGAGATATTCACCTGTAAAGTTTATTTTTCTTTCCAGGAACACTGCACCGACTGTTATGTGCTTCATTCCAGACATACAATCTCCCTCTCTGCTAAGGGTGAGTTCCCTTTGCTTGATGATGCTTTCAATGGTTCTTGTCCGATTTCGATAATTTTAACACTAGTCGATAGCCTATTCCAAGGACTCATTGCAGGCCAAGTTTCAGCTTTGTGTAAGTAATATCGTGGGAGATATTAACCTGCAAAGTATTGTTTCTTTCCAGGAACACTGTGCCGACGGTTATGCTGTACATTCCAGAGATACAAGCTGCCTCACTGATAAGGGTGAGTTCCATTTGCTTGATGATGATTTCACGTGTTCTTGTCCGAAATTAATCAATTTAATACTAGTCGATAGCCTATTCCAAGGACTCATTGCAGGCCAAGTTTTAGCTTTGTGAAATTAATATCGAAGGAGATATTTACCTGTAAAGATTCTTTTTCTTTCCAGAAACACTGCACCGACTGTTATGCTGTACATTCCAGAGATACAAGCTTCCTCACTGATAAGGGTGAGTTCCATTTGCTTGATGATGATTTCACGTGTTCTTGTCCGAAATTAATCAATTTAATACTAGTCGATAGCCTATTCCAAGGACTCATTGCAGGCCAAGTTTCAGCTTTGTGTAAGTAATATCGTGGGAGATATTAACCTGCAAAATATTGTTTCTTTCCAGGATCACTGTGCCGACTGTTATGCTGTACATTCCAGACATACAAGCTCCCTCTCTGCTAAGGGGGAGTTCCCTTTGCTTGATGATGCTTTCATTGGTTCTTGTCCGATTTCAAATATTTTAACACTAGTCGATAGCCTATCCCAAGGACACATTGCAGGCCAAGTTTTAGCTTTGTGAAAGTAATATCAAAGGAGATATTATCCTGCAAAATATTTTTTCTTTCCAGGAACACTCCGCCGACTGTTATGCTGTACATTCAAGAGATACAAGCTGCCTCACTGCTAAGGGTGAGTTCCCTTTGCTTGATGATGCTTTCATTGGTTCTTGTATGATTTCAAATATTTTAACACTAGTCGATAGCCTATTCCAAGGACTCATTGCAGGCCAAGTTTCAGCTTTGTGTAAGTAATATCGTGGGAGATATTAACCTGCAAAGTATTGTTTCTTTCCAGGAACACTGTGCCGACTGTTATGCTGTACGTTCCAGAGATACAAGCTGCCTCACTGATAAGGGTGAGTTCCATTTGCTTGATGATGATTTCTCGTGTTCTTGTCCGAAATTAATCAATTTAATACTAGTCGATAGCCTATTTCAAGGACTCTTTGCAAGCCAAGTTTTAGCTTTGTGTAATTAATATTGAAGGAGATATTCACCTGTAAAGTTTCTTTTTCTTTCCAGGAACACTGCACGGACTGTTTTGCGCTTCATTCCAGAGATACAAGCTCCCTCTCTGCTAAGGGTGAGTTCCCTTTGCTTGATGATGCTTTCATTGGTTCTTGTCCGATTTCAAATATTTTAACACTAGTCGATAGCCTATTCCAAGGACTCATTGCAGGCCAAGTTTCAGCTTTGTGTAAGTAATATCGTGGGAGATATTAACCTGCAAAGTATTGTTTCTTTCCAGGAACACTGCGCCGACTGTTATGCTGTACATTCCAGAGATACAAGCTGCCTCACTGATAAGGGTGAGTTCCATTTGTTTGATGATGATTTCACGTGTTCTTGTCCGAAATTAATCAATTTAAAAATAGTCGATAGCCTATTTCAAGGACTCTTTGCAAGCCAAGTTTTGGCTTTGTAAAATTAATATCGAAGGAGATATTCACCTGTAAAGTTTCTTTTTCTTTCCAGGAACACTGCACCGACTGTTATGCGCTTCATTCCAGACATACAAGCTCCCTCTCTGCTAAGGGTGAGTTCCCTTTGCTTGATGATGGTTTCATTGGTTCTTGTCCGATTTCGAATATTTTAACACTAGTCGATAGCCTATCCTAAGGACACATTGCAAGCCAAGTTTTAGCTTTGTGAAAGTAATATCGAAGGAGATATTATCCTGGAAAGTATTTTTTCTTTCCAGGAACACTGCACCGACTGTTATGCGCTTCATTCCAGACATACAAGCTCCGTCTCTGCTAAGGGTGAGTTCCCTTTGCTTGATGATGCTTTCATTGGTTCTTGTCCGATTTCAAATATTTTAACACTAGTCGATAGCCTATCCCAAGGACACATTGCAGGCCAAGTTTCAGCTTTGTGAAAGTAATATCAAAGGAGATATTATCCTGCAAAATATTTTTTCTTTCCAGGAACACTGCGCCGACTGTTATGCTGTACATTCCAGAGATACAAGCTGCCTCACTGCTAAGGGTGAGTTCCCTTTGCTTGATGATGCTTTCATTGGTTCTTGTCCGATTTCAAATATTTTAACACTAGTCGATAGCCTATTCCAAGGACTCATTGCAGGCCAAGTTTCAGCTTTGTGTAAGTAATATCGTGGGAGATATTAACCTGCAAAGTATTGTTTCTTTCCAGGAACACTGTGCCGACTGTTATGCTGTACGTTCCAGAGATACAAGCTGCCTCACTGATAAGGGTGAGTTCCATTTGCTTGATGATGATTTCTCGTGTTCTTGTCCGAAATTAATCAATTTAATACTAGTCGATAGCCTATTTCAAGGACTCTTTGCAAGCCAAGTTTTAGCTTTGTGTAATTAATATTGAAGGAGATATTCACCTGTAAAGTTTCTTTTTCTTTCCAGGAACACTGCACGGACTGTTTTGCGCTTCATTCCAGAGATACAAGCTCCCTCTCTGCTAAGGGTGAGTTCCCTTTGCTTGATGATGCTTTCATTGGTTCTTGTCCGATTTCAAATATTTTAACACTAGTCGATAGCCTATTCCAAGGACTCATTGCAGGCCAAGTTTCAGCTTTGTGTAAGTAATATCGTGGGAGATATTAACCTGCAAAGTATTGTTTCTTTCCAGGAACACTGCGCCGACTGTTATGCTGTACATTCCAGAGATACAAGCTGCCTCACTGATAAGGGTGAGTTCCATTTGTTTGATGATGATTTCACGTGTTCTTGTCCGAAATTAATCAATTTAAAAATAGTCGATAGCCTATTTCAAGGACTCTTTGCAAGCCAAGTTTTGGCTTTGTGAAATTAATATCGAAGGAGATATTCACCTGTAAAGTTTCTTTTTCTTTCCAGGAACACTGCACCGACTGTTATGCGCTTCATTCCAGACATACAAGCTCCCTCTCTGCTAAGGGTGAGTTCCCTTTGCTTGATGATGGTTTCATTGGTTCTTGTCCGATTTCGAATATTTTAACACTAGTCGATAGCCTATCCTAAGGACACATTGCAAGCCAAGTTTTAGCTTTGTGAAAGTAATATCGAAGGAGATATTATCCTGCAAAATATTTTTTCTTTCCAGGAACACTGCGCCGACTGTTATGCTGTACATTCCAGAGATACAAGCTGCCTCACTGCTAAGGGTGAGTTCCCTTTGCTTGATGATGCTTTCATTGGTTCTTGTCCGATTTCAAATATTTTAACACTAGTCGATAGCCTATTCCAAGGACTCATTGCAGGCCAAGTTTCAGCTTTGTGTAAGTAATATCGTGGGAGATATTAACCTGCAAAGTATTGTTTCTTTCCAGGAACACTGTGCCGACTGTTATGCTGTACGTTCCAGAGATACAAGCTGCCTCACTGATAACGGTGAGTTCCATTTGCTTGATGATGATTTCACGTGTTCTTGTCCGAAATTAATCAATTTAATACTAGTCGATAGCCTATTTCAAGGACTCTTTGCAAGCCAAGTTTTAGCTTTGTGAAATTAATATCGAAGGAGATATTCACCTGTAAAGTTTCTTTTTCTTTCCAGGAACACTGCACCGACTGTTATGCGCTTCATTCCAGACATACAAGCTCCCTCTCTGCTAAGGGGGAGTTCCCTTTGCTTGATGATGCTTTCATTGGTTCTTGTCCGATTTCAAATATTTTAACACTAGTCGATAGCCTATCCCAAGGACACATTGCAGGCCAAGTTTTAGCTTTGTGAAAGTAATATCAAAGGAGATATTATCCTGCAAAATATTTTTTCTTTCCAGGAATACTCCGCCGACTGTTATGCTGTACATTCCAGAGATACAAGCTGCCTCACTGCTAAGGGTGAGTTCCCTTTGCTTGATGATGCTTTCATTGGTTCTTGTCCGATTTCAAATATTTTAACACTAGTCGATAGCCTATTCCAAGGACTCATTGCAGGCCAAGTTTCAGCTTTGTGTAAGTAATATCATGGGAGATATTAACCTGCAAAGTATTGTTTCTTTCCAGGAACACTGTGCCGACTGTTATGCTGAACGTTCCAGAGATACAAGCTGCCTCACTGATAAGGGTGAGTTCCATTTGCTTGATGATGATTTCACGTGTTCTTGTCCGAAATTAATCAATTTAATACTAGTCGATAGCCTATTTCAAGGACTCTTTGCAAGCCAAGTTTTAGCTTTGTGAAATTAATATCGAAGGAGATATTCACCTGTAAAGTTTCTTTTTCTTTCCAGGAACACTGCACCGACTGTTATGCGCTTCATTCCAGACATACAAGCTCCCTCTCTGCTAAGGGTGAGTTCCCTTTGCTTGATGATGGTTTCATTGGTTCTTGTCCGATTTCGAATATTTTAACACTAGTCGATAGCCTATCCTAAGGACACATTGCAAGCCAAGTTTTAGCTTTGTGAAAGTAATATCGAAGGAGATATTATCCTGGAAAGTATTTTTTCTTTCCAGGAACACTGCACCGACTGTTATGCGCTTCATTCCAGACATACAAGCTCCGTCTCTGCTAAGGGTGAGTTCCCTTTGCTTGATGATGCTTTCATTGGTTCTTGTCCGATTTCAAATATTTTAACACTAGTCGATAGCCTATCCCAAGGACACATTGCAGGCCAAGTTTCAGCTTTGTGAAAGTAATATCAAAGGAGATATTATCCTGCAAAATATTTTTTCTTTCCAGGAACACTGCGCCGACTGTTATGCTGTACATTCCAGAGATACAAGCTGCCTCACTGCTAAGGGTGAGTTCCCTTTGCTTGATGATGCTTTCATTGGTTCTTGTCCGATTTCAAATATTTTAACACTAGTCGATAGCCTATTCCAAGGACTCATTGCAGGCCAAGTTTCAGCTTTGTGTAAGTAATATCGTAGGAGATATTAACCTGAAAAGTATTTTTTCTTTCCAGGAACACTGCGCCGACTGTTATGCTGTACATTCCAGAGATACAAGCTGCCTCACTGATAAGGGTGAGTTCCATTTGCTTGATGATGATTTCACGTGTTCTTGTCCGAAATTAATCAATTTAATACTAGTCGATAGCCTATTTCAAGGACTCTTTGCAAGCCAAGTTTTAGCTTTGTGAAATTAATATCGAAGGAGATATTCATCCGCAAAGTTTCTTTTTCTTTCCAGGAACCCTGCACCGACTGTTATACACTTCATTCCAGAGATACAAGCTCCCTCTCTGCTAAGGGGGAGTTCCCTTTGCTTGATGATGCTTTCATTGGTTCTTGTCCGATTTCAAATATTTTAACACTAGTCGATAGCCTATCCCAAGGACACATTGCAGGCCAAGTTTTAGCTTTGTGAAAGTAATATCAAAGGAGATATTATCCTGCAAAATATTTTTTCTTTCCAGGAACACTGCGCCGACTGTTATGCTGTACATTCCAGAGATACAAGCTGCCTCACTGCTAAGGGTGAGTTCCCTTTGCTTGATGATGCTTTCATTGGTTCTTGTCCGATTTCAAATATTTTAACACTAGTCGATAGCCTATTCCAAGGACTCATTGCAGGCCAAGTTTAAGCTTTGTGTAAGTAATATCGTTGGAGATATTAACCTGCAAAGTATTGTTTCTTTCCAGGAACACTCTGCCGACTGTTATGCTGTACGTTCCAGAGATACAAGCTGCCTCACTGATAAGGGTGAGTTCCATTTGCTTGATGATGATTTCACGTGTTCTTGTCCGAAATTAATCAATTTAATACTAGTCGATAGCCTATTTCAAGGACTCTTTGCAAGCCAAGTTTTAGCTTTGTGAAATTAATATCGAAGGAGATATTCACCTGTAAAGTTTCTTTTTCTTTCCAGGAACCCTGCACCGACTGTTATGCGCTTCATTCCAGACATACAAGCTCCCTCTCTGCTAAGGGTGAGTTCCCTTTGCTTGATGATGGTTTCATTGGTTCTTGTCCGATTTCGAATATTTTAACACTAGTCGATAGCCTATCCCAAGGACACATTGCAAGCCAAGTTTTAGCTTTGTGAAAGTAATATCGAAGGACATATTATCCTGGAAAGTATTTTTTCTTTCCAGGAAAACTGCGCCGACTTTTATGCTGTACATTCCAGAGATACAAGCTGCCTCACTGATAAGGGTGAGTTCCATTTGCTTGATGATGATTTCACGTGTTCTTGTCCGAAATTATTCAATTTGATACTAGTCGATAGCCTATTTCAAGGACTCTTTGCAAGCCAAGTTTTAGCTTTGTGAAATTAATATCGAAGGAGATATTCACCCGCAAAGTTTCTTTTTCTTTCCAGGAACCCTGCACCGACTGTTATGCACTTCATTCCAGACATACAAGCTCCCTCTCTGCTAAGGGTGAGTTCCCTTTGCTTGATGATGCTTTCATTTGTTCTTGTCCGATTTCAAATATTTTAACACTAATCGATAGCCTATCCCAAGGACACATTGTAGGCCAAGTTTTAGCTTTGTGAATGTAATTTTGAAGGAGATATTATCCTGGAAAGTATTTTTTCTTTCCAGGAAAACTGCGCCGACTTTTATGCTGTACATTCCAGAGATACAAGCTGCCTCACTGATAAAGGTGAGTTCCATTTGCTTGATGATGATTTCACGTGTTCTTGTCCGAAATTAATCAATTTAATACTAGTCGATAGCCTATTTCAAGGACTCTTTGCAAGCCAATTTTAGCTTTGTGAAATTAATACCGAAAGAGACATTCACCTGTAAAGTTTCTTTTTCTTTCCAGGAACACTGCACCGACTGTTATGCGCTTCATTCCAGACATACAAGCTCCCTCTCTGATAAGGGTGAGTTTCCTTTGCTTGATGATGCTTTCATTGGTTCTTGTCCAATTTCAAATATTTTAACACTAGTCGATAGCCTTTTCCAAGGACTCATTGCAGGCCAAGTTTCAGCTTTGTGTAAGTAATATCGTGGGAGATATTAACCTGAAAAGTATTTTTTCTTTCCAGGAACACTGTGCCGACTGTTATGCTGTACGTTCCAGAGATACAAGCTGCCTCACTGATAAGGGTGAGTTCCATTTGCTTGATGATGATTTCACGTGTTCTTGTCCGAAATTAATCAATTTAATACTAGTCGATAGCCTATTTCAAGGACTCTTTGCAAGCCAAGTTTTAGCTTTGTGAAATTAATATCGAAGGAGATATTCACCCGCAAAGTTTCTTTTTCTTTCCAGGAACCCAGCACCGACTGTTATGCACTTCATTCCAGAGATACAAGCTCCCTCTCTGCTAAGGGGGAGTTCCCTTTGCTTGATGATGCTTTCATTGGTTCTTGTCCGATTTCAAATATTTTAACACTAGTCGATAGCCTATCCCAAGGACACATTGCAGGCCAAGTTTTAGCTTTGTGAAAGTAATATCAAAGGAGATATTATCCTGCAAAATATGTTTTCTTTCCAGGAACACTGCGCCGACTGTTATGCTGTACATTCCAGCGATACAAGCTGCCTCACTGCTAAGGGTGAGTTCCCTTTGCTTGATGATGCTTTCATTGGTTCTTGTCCGATTTCAAATATTTTAACACTAGTCGATAGCCTATTCCAAGGACGCATTGCAGGCCAAGTTTCAGCTTTGTGTAAGTAATATCGTGGGAGATATTAACCTGCAAAGTATTGTTTCTTTCCAGGAACACTGTGCCGACTGTTATGCTGTACGTTCCAGAGATACAAGCTGCCTCACTGATAAGGGTGAGTTCCATTTGCTTGATGATGATTTCACGTGTTCTTGTCCGAAATTAATCAATTTAATACTAGTCGATAGCCTATTTCAAGGACTCTTTGCAAGCCAAGTTTTAGCTTTGTGAAATTAATATCGAAGGAGATATTCACCTGTAAAGTTTCTTTTTCTTTCCAGGAACACTGCACCGACTGTTATGCGCTTCATTCCAGACATACAAGCTCCCTCTCTGCTAAGGGTGAGTTCCCTTTGCTTGATGATGGTTTCATTGGTTCTTGTCCGATTTCGAATATTTTAACACTAGTCGATAGCCTATCCTAAGGACACATTGCAAGCCAAGTTTTAGCTTTGTGAAAGTAATATCGAAGGAGATATGATCCTGGAAAGTATTTTTTCTTTCCAGGAACACTGCACCGACTGTTATGCGCTTCATTCCAGACATACAAGCTCCGTCTCTGCTAAGGGTGAGTTCCCTTTGCTTGATGATGCTTTCATTGGTTATCCGATTTCAAATATTTTAACACTAGTCGATAGCCTATCCCAAGGACACATTGCAGGCCAAGTTTCAGCTTTGTGAAAGTAATATCAAAGGAGATATTATCCTGCAAAATATTTTTTCTTTCCAGGAACACTGCGCCGACTGTTATGCTGTACATTCCAGAGATACAAGCTGCCTCACTGCTAAGGGTGAGTTCCCTTTGCTTGATGATGATTTCACGTGTTCTTGTCCGAAATTAATCAATTTAATACTAGTCGATAGCCTATTCCAAGGACTCATTGCAGGCCAAGTTTTAGCTTTGTGAAATTAATATCGAAGGAGATATTTACCTGTAAAGATTCTTTTTCTTTCCAGAAACACTGCACCGACTGTTATGCTGTACATTCCAGAGATACAAGCTGCCTCACTGATAAGGGTGAGTTCCATTTGCTTGATGATGATTTCACGTGTTCTTGTCCGAAATTAATCAATTTAATACTAGTCGATAGCCTATTCCAAGGACTCATTGCAGGCCAAGTTTCAGCTTTGTGTAAGTAATATCGTGGGAGATATTAACCTGCAAAATATTGTTTCTTTCCAGGATCACTGTGCCGACTGTTATGCTGTACATTCCAGACATACAAGCTCCCTCTCTGCTAAGGGGGAGTTCCCTTTGCTTGATGATGCTTTCATTGGTTCTTGTCCGATTTCAAATATTTTAACACTAGTCGATAGCCTATCCCAAGGACACATTGCAGGCCAAGTTTTAGCTTTGTGAAAGTAATATCAAAGGAGATATTATCCTGCAAAATATTTTTTCTTTCCAGGAACACTCCGCCGACTGTTATGCTGTACATTCAAGAGATACAAGCTGCCTCACTGCTAAGGGTGAGTTCCCTTTGCTTGATGATGCTTTCATTGGTTCTTGTATGATTTCAAATATTTTAACACTAGTCGATAGCCTATTCCAAGGACTCATTGCAGGCCAATTTTCAGCTTTGTGTAAGTAATATCGTGGGAGATATTAACCTGCAAAGTATTGTTTCTTTCCAGGAACACTGTGCCGACTGTTATGCTGTACGTTCCAGAGATACAAGCTGCCTCACTGATAAGGGTGAGTTCCATTTGCTTGATGATGATTTCTCGTGTTCTTGTCCGAAATTAATCAATTTAATACTAGTCGATAGCCTATTTCAAGGACTCTTTGCAAGCCAAGTTTTAGCTTTGTGTAATTAATATTGAAGGAGATATTCACCTGTAAAGTTTCTTTTTCTTTCCAGGAACACTGCACGGACTGTTTTGCGCTTCATTCCAGAGATACAAGCTCCCTCTCTGCTAAGGGTGAGTTCCCTTTGCTTGATGATGCTTTCATTGGTTCTTGTCCGATTTCAAATATTTTAACACTAGTCGATAGCCTATTCCAAGGACTCATTGCAGGCCAAGTTTCAGCTTTGTGTAAGTAATATCGTGGGAGATATTAACCTGCAAAGTATTGTTTCTTTCCAGGAACACTGCGCCGACTGTTATGCTGTACATTCCAGAGATACAAGCTGCCTCACTGATAAGGGTGAGTTCCATTTGTTTGATGATGATTTCACGTGTTCTTGTCCGAAATTAATCAATTTAAAAATAGTCGATAGCCTATTTCAAGGACTCTTTGCAAGCCAAGTTTTGGCTTTGTGAAATTAATATCGAAGGAGATATTCACCTGTAAAGTTTCTTTTTCTTTCCAGGAACACTGCACCGACTGTTATGCGCTTCATTCCAGACATACAAGCTCCCTCTCTGCTAAGGGTGATTTCCCTTTGCTTGATGATGGTTTCATTGGTTCTTGTCCGATTTCGAATATTTTAACACTAGTCGATAGCCTATCCTAAGGACACATTGCAAGCCAAGTTTTAGCTTTGTGAAAGTAATATCGAAGGAGATATTATCCTGGAAAGTATTTTTTCTTTCCAGGAACACTGCACCGACTGTTATGCGCTTCATTCCAGACATACAAGCTCCGTCTCTGCTAAGGGTGAGTTCCCTTTGCTTGATGATGCTTTCATTGGTTCTTGTCCGATTTCAAATATTTTAACACTAGTCGATAGCCTATCCCAAGGACACATTGCAGGCCAAGTTTCAGCTTTGTGAAAGTAATATCAAAGGAGATATTATCCTGCAAAATATTTTTTCTTTCCAGGAACACTGCGCCGACTGTTATGCTGTACATTCCAGAGATACAAGCTGCCTCACTGCTAAGGGTGAGTTCCCTTTGCTTGATGATGCTTTCATTGGTTCTTGTCCGATTTCAAATATTTTAACACTAGTCGATAGCCTATTCCAAGGACTCATTGCAGGCCAAGTTTCAGCTTTGTGTAAGTAATATCGTGGGAGATATTAACCTGCAAAGTATTGTTTCTTTCCAGGAACACTGTGCCGACTGTTATGCTGTACGTTCCAGAGATACAAGCTGCCTCACTGATAACGGTGAGTTCCATTTGCTTGATGATGATTTCACGTGTTCTTGTCCGAAATTAATCAATTTAATACTAGTCGATAGCCTATTTCAAGGACTCTTTGCAAGCCAAGTTTTAGCTTTGTGAAATTAATATCGAAGGAGATATTCACCTGTAAAGTTTCTTTTTCTTTCCAGGAACACTGCACCGACTGTTATGCGCTTCATTCCAGACATACAAGCTCCCTCTCTGCTAAGGGGGAGTTCCCTTTGCTTGATGATGCTTTCATTGGTTCTTGTCCGATTTCAAATATTTTAACACTAGTCGATAGCCTATCCCAAGGACACATTGCAGGCCAAGTTTTAGCTTTGTGAAAGTAATATCAAAGGAGATATTATCCTGCAAAATATTTTTTCTTTCCAGGAATACTCCGCCGACTGTTATGCTGTACATTCCAGAGATACAAGCTGCCTCACTGCTAAGGGTGAGTTCCCTTTGCTTGATGATGCTTTCATTGGTTCTTGTCCGATTTCAAATATTTTAACACTAGTCGATAGCCTATTCCAAGGACTCATTGCAGGCCAAGTTTCAGCTTTGTGTAAGTAATATCATGGGAGATATTAACCTGCAAAGTATTGTTTCTTTCCAGGAACACTGTGCCGACTGTTATGCTGTACGTTCCAGAGATACAAGCTGCCTCACTGATAAGGGTGAGTTCCATTTGCTTGATGATGATTTCACGTGTTCTTGTCCGAAATTAATCAATTTAATACTAGTCGATAGCCTATTTCAAGGACTCTTTGCAAGCCAAGTTTTAGCTTTGTGAAATTAATATCGAAGGAGATATTCACCTGTAAAGTTTCTTTTTCTTTCCAGGAACACTGCACCGACTGTTATGCGCTTCATTCCAGACATACAAGCTCCCTCTCTGCTAAGGGTGAGTTCCCTTTGCTTGATGATGGTTTCATTGGTTCTTGTCCGATTTCGAATATTTTAACACTAGTCGATAGCCTATCCTAAGGACACATTGCAAGCCAAGTTTTAGCTTTGTGAAAGTAATATCGAAGGAGATATTCACCCGCAAAGTTTCTTTTTCTTTCCAGGAACCCTGCACCGACTGTTATGCACTTCATTCCAGAGATACAAGCTCCCTCTCTGCTAAGGGGGAGTTCCCTTTGCTTGATGATGCTTTCATTGGTTCTTGTCCGATTTCAAATATTTTAACACTAGTCGATAGCCTATCCCAAGGACACATTGCAGGCCAAGTTTTAGCTTTGTGAAAGTAATATCAAAGGAGATATTATCCTGCAAAATATTTTTTCTTTCCAGGAACACTGCGCCGACTGTTATGCTGTACATTCCAGAGATACAAGCTGCCTCACTGCTAAGGGTGAGTTCCCTTTGCTTGATGATGCTTTCATTGGTTCTTGTCCGATTTCAAATATTTTAACACTAGTCGATAGCCTATTCCAAGGACTCATTGCAGGCCAAGTTTCAGCTTTGTGTAAGTAATATCGTAGGAGATATTAACCTGAAAAGTATTTTTTCTTTCCAGGAACACTGCGCCGACTGTTATGCTGTACATTCCAGAGATACAAGCTGCCTCACTGATAAGGGTGAGTTCCATTTGCTTGATGATGATTTCACGTGTTCTTGTCCGAAATTAATCAATTTAATACTAGTCGATAGCCTATTTCAAGGACTCTTTGCAAGCCAAGTTTTAGCTTTGTGAAATTAATATCGAAGGAGATATTCACCCGCAAAGTTTCTTTTTCTTTCCAGGAACCCTGCACCGACTGTTATACACTTCATTCCAGAGATACAAGCTCCCTCTCTGCTAAGGGGGAGTTCCCTTTGCTTGATGATGCTTTCATTGGTTCTTGTCCGATTTCAAATATTTTAACACTAGTCGATAGCCTATCCTAAGGACACATTGCAAGCCAAGTTTTAGCTTTGTGAAAGTAATATCGAAGGAGATATTCACCCGCAAAGTTTCTTTTTCTTTCCAGGAACCCTGCACCGACTGTTATGCACTTCATTCCAGAGATACAAGCTCCCTCTCTGCTAAGGGGGAGTTCCCTTTGCTTGATGATGCTTTCATTGGTTCTTGTCCGATTTCAAATATTTTAACACTAGTCGATAGCCTATCCCAAGGACACATTGCAGGCCAAGTTTTAGCTTTGTGAAAGTAATATCAAAGGAGATATTATCCTGCAAAATATTTTTTCTTTCCAGGAACACTGCGCCGACTGTTATGCTGTACATTCCAGAGATACAAGCTGCCTCACTGCTAAGGGTGAGTTCCCTTTGCTTGATGATGCTTTCATTGGTTCTTGTCCGATTTCAAATATTTTAACACTAGTCGATAGCCTATTCCAAGGACTCATTGCAGGCCAAGTTTCAGCTTTGTGTAAGTAATATCGTAGGAGATATTAACCTGAAAAGTATTTTTTCTTTCCAGGAACACTGCGCCGACTGTTATGCTGTACATTCCAGAGATACAAGCTGCCTCACTGATAAGGGTGAGTTCCATTTGCTTGATGATGATTTCACGTGTTCTTGTCCGAAATTAATCAATTTAATACTAGTCGATAGCCTATTTCAAGGACTCTTTGCAAGCCAAGTTTTAGCTTTGTGAAATTAATATCGAAGGAGATATTCACCCGCAAAGTTTCTTTTTCTTTCCAGGAACCCTGCACCGACTGTTATACACTTCATTCCAGAGATACAAGCTCCCTCTCTGCTAAGGGGGAGTTCCCTTTGCTTGATGATGCTTTCATTGGTTCTTGTCCGATTTCAAATATTTTAACACTAGTCGATAGCCTATCCCAAGGACACATTGCAGGCCAAGTTTTAGCTTTGTGAAAGTAATATCAAAGGAGATATTATCCTGCAAAATATTTTTTCTTTCCAGGAACACTGCGCCGACTGTTATGCTGTACATTCCAGAGATACAAGCTGCCTCACTGCTAAGGGTGAGTTCCCTTTGCTTGATGATGCTTTCATTGGTTCTTGTCCGATTTCAAATATTTTAACACTAGTCGATAGCCTATTCCAAGGACTCATTGCAGGCCAAGTTTAAGCTTTGTGTAAGTAATATCGTTGGAGATATTAACCTGCAAAGTATTGTTTCTTTCCAGGAACACTCTGCCGACTGTTATGCTGTACGTTCCAGAGATACAAGCTGCCTCACTGATAAGGGTGAGTTCCATTTGCTTGATGATGATTTCACGTGTTCTTGTCCGAAATTAATCAATTTAATACTAGTCGATAGCCTATTTCAAGGACTCTTTGCAAGCCAAGTTTTAGCTTTGTGAAATTAATATCGAAGGAGATATTCACCTGTAAAATTTCTTTTTCTTTCCAGGAACCCTGCACCGACTGTTATGCGCTTCATTCCAGACATACAAGCTCCCTCTCTGCTAAGGGTGAGTTCCCTTTGCTTGATGATGGTTTCATTGGTTCTTGTCCGATTTCGAATATTTTAACACTAGTCGATAGCCTATCCCAAGGACACATTGCAAGCCAAGTTTTAGCTTTGTGAAAGTAATATCGAAGGAGATATTATCCTGGAAAGTATTTTTTCTTTCCAGGAAAACTGCGCCGACTTTTATGCTGTACATTCCAGAGATACAAGCTGCCTCACTGATAAGGGTGAGTTCCATTTGCTTGATGATGATTTCACGTGTTCTTGTCCGAAATTATTCAATTTGATACTAGTCGATAGCCTATTTCAAGGACTCTTTGCAAGCCAAGTTTTAGCTTTGTGAAATTAATATCGAAGGAGATATTCACCCGCAAAGTTTCTTTTTCTTTCCAGGAACCCTGCACCGACTGTTATGCACTTCATTCCAGACATACAAGCTCCCTCTCTGCTAAGGGTGAGTTCCCTTTGCTTGATGATGCTTTCATTTGTTCTTGTCCGATTTCAAATATTTTAACACTAATCGATAGCCTATCCCAAGGACACATTGTAGGCCAAGTTTTAGCTTTGTGAATGTAATTTTGAAGGAGATATTATCCTGGAAAGTATTTTTTCTTTCCAGGAAAACTGCGCCGACTTTTATGCTGTACATTCCAGAGATACAAGCTGCCTCACTGATAAAGGTGAGTTCCATTTGCTTGATGATGATTTCACGTGTTCTTGTCCGAAATTAATCAATTTAATACTAGTCGATAGCCTATTTCAAGGACTCTTTGCAAGCCAATTTTAGCTTTGTGAAATTAATACCGAAAGAGACATTCACCTGTAAAGTTTCTTTTTCTTTCCAGGAACACTGCACCGACTGTTATGCGCTTCATTCCAGACATACAAGCTCCCTCTCTGCTAAGGGTGAGTTCCCTTTGCTTGATGATGCTTTCATTGGTTCTTGTCCAATTTCAAATATTTTAACACTAGTCGATAGCCTTTTCCAAGGACTCATTGCAGGCCAAGTTTCAGCTTTGTGTAAGTAATATCGTGGGAGATATTAACCTGAAAAGTATTTTTTCTTTCCAGGAACACTGTGCCGACTGTTATGCTGTACGTTCCAGAGATACAAGCTGCCTCACTGATAAGGGTGAGTTCCATTTGCTTGATGATGATTTCACGTGTTCTTGTCCGAAATTAATCAATTTAATACTAGTCGATAGCCTATTTCAAGGACTCTTTGCAAGCCAAGTTTTAGCTTTGTGAAATTAATATCGAAGGAGATATTCACCCGCAAAGTTTCTTTTTCTTTCCAGGAACCCAGCACCGACTGTTATGCACTTCATTCCAGAGATACAAGCTCCCTCTCTGCTAAGGGGGAGTTCCCTTTGCTTGATGATGCTTTCATTGGTTCTTGTCCGATTTCAAATATTTTAACACTAGTCGATAGCCTATCCCAAGGACACATTGCAGGCCAAGTTTTAGCTTTGTGAAAGTAATATCAAAGGAGATATTATCCTGCAAAATATGTTTTCTTTCCAGGAACACTGCGCCGACTGTTATGCTGTACATTCCAGCGATACAAGCTGCCTCACTGCTAAGGGTGAGTTCCCTTTGCTTGATGATGCTTTCATTGGTTCTTGTCCGATTTCAAATATTTTAACACTAGTTGATAGCCTATTCCAAGGACGCATTGCAGGCCAAGTTTCAGCTTTGTGTAAGTAATATCGTGGGAGATATTAACCTGCAAAGTATTGTTTCTTTCCAGGAACACTGTGCCGACTGTTATGCTGTACGTTCCAGAGATACAAGCTGCCTCACTGATAAGGGTGAGTTCCATTTGCTTGATGATGATTTCACGTGTTCTTGTCCGAAATTAATCAATTTATTACTAGTCGATAGCCTATTTCAAGGACTCTTTGCAAGCCAAGTTTTAGCTTTGTGAAATTAATATCGAAGGAGATATTCACCTGTAAAGTTTCTTTTTCTTTCCAGGAACACTGCACCGACTGTTATGCGCTTCATTCCAGACATAAAAGCTCCCTCTCTGCTAAGGGTGAGTTCCCTTTGCTTGATGATGGTTTCATTGGTTCTTGTCCGATTTCGAATATTTTAACACTAGTCGATAGCCTATCCTAAGGACACATTGCAAGCCAAGTTTTAGCTTTGTGAAAGTAATATCGAAGGAGATATTATCCTGGAAAGTATTTTTTCTTTCCAGGAACACTGCACCGACTGTTATGCGCTTCATTCCAGACATACAAGCTCCGTCTCTGCTAAGGGTGAGTTCCCTTTGCTTGATGATGCTTTCATTGGTTCTTGTCCGATTTCAAATATTTTAACACTAGTCGATAGCCTATCCCAAGGACACATTGCAGGCCAAGTTTCAGCTTTGTGAAAGTAATATCAAAGGAGATATTATCCTGCAAAATATTTTTTCTTTCCAGGAACACTGCGCCGACTGTTATGCTGTACATTCCAGAGATACAAGCTGCCTCACTGCTAAGGGTGAGTTCCCTTTGCTTGATGATGCTTTCATTGGTTCTTGTCCGATTTCAAATATTTTAACACTAGTCGATAGCCTATTCCAAGGACTCATTGCAGGCCAAGTTTCAGCTTTGTGTAAGTAATATCGTAGGAGATATTAACCTGAAAAGTATTTCTTCTTTCCAGGAACACTGCGCCGACTGTTATGCTGTACATTCCAGAGATACAAGCTGCCTCACTGATAAGGGTGAGTTCCATTTGCTTGATGATGATTTCACGTGTTCTTGTCCGAAATTAATCAAATTAATACTAGTCGATAGCCTATTTCAAGGACTCTTTGCAAGCCAAGTTTTAGCTTTGTGAAATTAATATCGAAGGAGATATTCACCCGCAAAGTTTCTTTTTCTTTCCAGGAACCCTGCACCGACTGTTATGCACTTCATTCCAGAGATACAAGCTCCCTCTCTGCTAAGGGGGAGTTCCCTTTGCTTGATGATGCTTTCATTGGTTCTTGTCTGATTTCAAATATTTTAACACTAGTCGATAGCCTATCCCAAGGACACATTGCAGGCCAAGTTTTAGCTTTGTGAAAGTAATATCAAAGGAGATATTATCCTGCAAAATATTTTTTCTTTCCAGGAACACTACGCCGACTGTTATGCTGTACATTCCAGAGATACAAGCTGCCTCACTGCTAAGGGTGAGTTCCCTTTGCTTGATGATGCTTTCATTGGTTCTTGTCCGATTTCAAATATTTTAACACTAGTCGATAGCCTATTCCAAGGACTCATTGCAGGCCAAGTTTAAGCTTTGTGTAAGTAATATCGTTGGAGATATTAACCTGCAAAGTATTGTTTCTTTCCAGGAACACTCTGCCGACTGTTATGCTGTACGTTCCAGAGATACAAGCTGCCTCACTGATAAGGGTGAGTTCCATTTGCTTGATGATGATTTCACGTGTTCTTGTCCGAAATTAATCAATTTAATACTAGTCGATAGCCTATTTCAAGGACTCTTTGCAAGCCAAGTTTTAGCTTTGTGAAATTAATATCGAAGGAGATATTCACCTGTAAAGTTTCTTTTTCTTTCCAGGAACCCTGCACCGACTGTTATGCGCTTCATTCCAGACATACAAGCTCCCTCTCTGCTAAGGGTGAGTTCCCTTTGCTTGATGATGGTTTCATTGGTTCTTGTCCGATTTCGAATATTTTAACACTAGTCGATAGCCTATCCCAAGGACACATTGCAAGCCAAGTTTTAGCTTTGTGAAAGTAATATCGAAGGAGATATTATCCTGGAAAGTATTTTTTCTTTCCAGGAAAACTGCGCCGACTTTTATGCTGTACATTCCAGAGATACAAGCTGCCTCACTGATAAGGGTGAGTTCCATTTGCTTGATGATGATTTCACGTGTTCTTGTCCGAAATTATTCAATTTGATACTAGTCGATAGCCTATTTCAAGGACTCTTTGCAAGCCAAGTTTTAGCTTTGTGAAATTAATATCGAAGGAGATATTCACCCGCAAAGTTTCTTTTTCTTTCCAGGAACCCTGCACCGACTGTTATGCACTTCATTCCAGACATACAAGCTCCCTCTCTGCTAAGGGTGAGTTCCCTTTGCTTGATGATGCTTTCATTTGTTCTTGTCCGATTTCAAATATTTTAACACTAATCGATAGCCTATCCCAAGGACACATTGTAGGCCAAGTTTTAGCTTTGTGAATGTAATTTTGAAGGAGATATTATCCTGGAAAGTATTTTTTCTTTCCAGGAAAACTGCGCCGACTTTTATGCTGTACATTCCAGAGATACAAGCTGCCTCACTGATAAAGGTGAGTTCCATTTGCTTGATGATGATTTCACGTGTTCTTGTCCGAAATTAATCAATTTAATACTAGTCGATAGCCTATTTCAAGGACTCTTTGCAAGCCAATTTTAGCTTTGTGAAATTAATACCGAAAGAGACATTCACCTGTAAAGTTTCTTTTTCTTTCCAGGAACACTGCACCGACTGTTATGCGCTTCATTCCAGACATACAAGCTCCCTCTCTGCTAAGGGTGAGTTCCCTTTGCTTGATGATGCTTTCATTGGTTCTTGTCCGATTTCAAATATTTTAACACTAGTCGATAGCCTATCCCAAGGACACATTGCAGGCCAAGTTTTAGCTTTGTGAAAGTAATATCAAAGGAGATATTATCCTGCAAAATATTTTTTCTTTCCAGGAACACTGCGCCGACTGTTATGCTGTACATTCCAGAGATACAAGCTGCATCACTGCTAAGGGTGAGTTTCCTTTGCTTGATGATGCTTTCATTGGTTCTTGTCCAATTTCAAATATTTTAACACTAGTCGATAGCCTTTTCCAAGGACTCATTGCAGGCCAAGTTTCAGCTTTGTGTAAGTAATATCGTGGGAGATATTAACCTGAAAAGTATTTTTTCTTTCCAGGAACACTGTGCCGACTGTTATGCTGTACGTTCCAGAGATACAAGCTGCCTCACTGATAAGGGTGAGTTCCATTTGCTTGATGATGATTTCACGTGTTCTTGTCCGAAATTAATCAATTTAATACTAGTCGATAGCCTATTTCAAGGACTCTTTGCAAGCCAAGTTTTAGCTTTGTGAAATTAATATCGAAGGAGATATTCACCCGCAAAGTTTCTTTTTCTTTCCAGGAACCCAGCACCGACTGTTATGCACTTCATTCCAGAGATACAAGCTCCCTCTCTGCTAAGGGGGAGTTCCCTTTGCTTGATGATGCTTTCATTGGTTCTTGTCCGATTTCAAATATTTTAACACTAGTCGATAGCCTATCCCAAGGACACATTGCAGGCCAAGTTTTAGCTTTGTGAAAGTAATATCAAAGGAGATATTATCCTGCAAAATATGTTTTCTTTCCAGGAACACTGCGCCGACTGTTATGCTGTACATTCCAGCGATACAAGCTGCCTCACTGCTAAGGGTGAGTTCCCTTTGCTTGATGATGCTTTCATTGGTTCTTGTCCGATTTCAAATATTTTAACACTAGTTGATAGCCTATTCCAAGGACGCATTGCAGGCCAAGTTTCAGCTTTGTGTAAGTAATATCGTGGGAGATATTAACCTGCAAAGTATTGTTTCTTTCCAGGAACACTGTGCCGACTGTTATGCTGTACGTTCCAGAGATACAAGCTGCCTCACTGATAAGGGTGAGTTCCATTTGCTTGATGATGATTTCACGTGTTCTTGTCCGAAATTAATCAATTTATTACTAGTCGATAGCCTATTTCAAGGACTCTTTGCAAGCCAAGTTTTAGCTTTGTGAAATTAATATCGAAGGAGATATTCACCTGTAAAGTTTCTTTTTCTTTCCAGGAACACTGCACCGACTGTTATGCGCTTCATTCCAGACATACAAGCTCCCTCTCTGCTAAGGGTGAGTTCCCTTTGCTTGATGATGGTTTCATTGGTTCTTGTCCGATTTCGAATATTTTAACACTAGTCGATAGCCTATCCTAAGGACACATTGCAAGCCAAGTTTTAGCTTTGTGAAAGTAATATCGAAGGAGATATTATCCTGGAAAGTATTTTTTCTTTCCAGGAACACTGCACCGACTGTTATGCGCTTCATTCCAGACATACAAGCTCCGTCTCTGCTAAGGGTGAGTTCCCTTTGCTTGATGATGCTTTCATTGGTTCTTGTCCGATTTCAAATATTTTAACACTAGTCGATAGCCTATCCCAAGGACACATTGCAGGCCAAGTTTCAGCTTTGTGAAAGTAATATCAAAGGAGATATTATCCTGCAAAATATTTTTTCTTTCCAGGAACACTGCGCCGACTGTTATGCTGTACATTCCAGAGATACAAGCTGCCTCACTGCTAAGGGTGAGTTCCCTTTGCTTGATGATGCTTTCATTGGTTCTTGTCCGATTTCAAATATTTTAACACTAGTCGATAGCCTATTCCAAGGACTCATTGCAGGCCAAGTTTCAGCTTTGTGTAAGTAATATCGTAGGAGATATTAACCTGAAAAGTATTTCTTCTTTCCAGGAACACTGCGCCGACTGTTATGCTGTACATTCCAGAGATACAAGCTGCCTCACTGATAAGGGTGAGTTCCATTTGCTTGATGATGATTTCACGTGTTCTTGTCCGAAATTAATCAAATTAATACTAGTCGATAGCCTATTTCAAGGACTCTTTGCAAGCCAAGTTTTAGCTTTGTGAAATTAATATCGAAGGAGATATTCACCCGCAAAGTTTCTTTTTCTTTCCAGGAACCCTGCACCGACTGTTATGCACTTCATTCCAGAGATACAAGCTCCCTCTCTGCTAAGGGGGAGTTCCCTTTGCTTGATGATGCTTTCATTGGTTCTTGTCTGATTTCAAATATTTTAACACTAGTCGATAGCCTATCCCAAGGACACATTGCAGGCCAAGTTTTAGCTTTGTGAAAGTAATATCAAAGGAGATATTATCCTGCAAAATATTTTTTCTTTCCAGGAACACTACGCCGACTGTTATGCTGTACATTCCAGAGATACAAGCTGCCTCACTGCTAAGGGTGAGTTCCCTTTGCTTGATGATGCTTTCATTGGTTCTTGTCCGATTTCAAATATTTTAACACTAGTCGATAGCCTATTCCAAGGACTCATTGCAGGCCAAGTTTAAGCTTTGTGTAAGTAATATCGTTGGAGATATTAACCTGCAAAGTATTGTTTCTTTCCAGGAACACTCTGCCGACTGTTATGCTGTACGTTCCAGAGATACAAGCTGCCTCACTGATAAGGGTGAGTTCCATTTGCTTGATGATGATTTCACGTGTTCTTGTCCGAAATTAATCAATTTAATACTAGTCGATAGCCTATTTCAAGGACTCTTTGCAAGCCAAGTTTTAGCTTTGTGAAATTAATATCGAAGGAGATATTCACCTGTAAAGTTTCTTTTTCTTTCCAGGAACCCTGCACCGACTGTTATGCGCTTCATTCCAGACATACAAGCTCCCTCTCTGCTAAGGGTGAGTTCCCTTTGCTTGATGATGGTTTCATTGGTTCTTGTCCGATTTCGAATATTTTAACACTAGTCGATAGCCTATCCCAAGGACACATTGCAAGCCAAGTTTTAGCTTTGTGAAAGTAATATCGAAGGAGATATTATCCTGGAAAGTATTTTTTCTTTCCAGGAAAACTGCGCCGACTTTTATGCTGTACATTCCAGAGATACAAGCTGCCTCACTGATAAGGGTGAGTTCCATTTGCTTGATGATGATTTCACGTGTTCTTGTCCGAAATTATTCAATTTGATACTAGTCGATAGCCTATTTCAAGGACTCTTTGCAAGCCAAGTTTTAGCTTTGTGAAATTAATATCGAAGGAGATATTCACCCGCAAAGTTTCTTTTTCTTTCCAGGAACCCTGCACCGACTGTTATGCACTTCATTCCAGACATACAAGCTCCCTCTCTGCTAAGGGTGAGTTCCCTTTGCTTGATGATGCTTTCATTTGTTCTTGTCCGATTTCAAATATTTTAACACTAATCGATAGCCTATCCCAAGGACACATTGTAGGCCAAGTTTTAGCTTTGTGAATGTAATTTTGAAGGAGATATTATCCTGGAAAGTATTTTTTCTTTCCAGGAAAACTGCGCCGACTTTTATGCTGTACATTCCAGAGATACAAGCTGCCTCACTGATAAAGGTGAGTTCCATTTGCTTGATGATGATTTCACGTGTTCTTGTCCGAAATTAATCAATTTAATACTAGTCGATAGCCTATTTCAAGGACTCTTTGCAAGCCAATTTTAGCTTTGTGAAATTAATACCGAAAGAGACATTCACCTGTAAAGTTTCTTTTTCTTTCCAGGAACACTGCACCGACTGTTATGCGCTTCATTCCAGACATACAAGCTCCCTCTCTGCTAAGGGTGAGTTCCCTTTGCTTGATGATGCTTTCATTGGTTCTTGTCCGATTTCAAATATTTTAACACTAGTCGATAGCCTATCCCAAGGACACATTGCAGGCCAAGTTTTAGCTTTGTGAAAGTAATATCAAAGGAGATATTATCCTGCAAAATATTTTTTCTTTCCAGGAACACTGCGCCGACTGTTATGCTGTACATTCCAGAGATACAAGCTGCATCACTGCTAAGGGTGAGTTTCCTTTGCTTGATGATGCTTTCATTGGTTCTTGTCCAATTTCAAATATTTTAACACTAGTCGATAGCCTTTTCCAAGGACTCATTGCAGGCCAAGTTTCAGCTTTGTGTAAGTAATATCGTGGGAGATATTAACCTGAAAAGTATTTTTTCTTTCCAGGAACACTGTGCCGACTGTTATGCTGTACGTTCCAGAGATACAAGCTGCCTCACTGATAAGGGTGAGTTCCATTTGCTTGATGATGATTTCACGTGTTCTTGTCCGAAATTAATCAATTTAATACTAGTCGATAGCCTATTTCAAGGACTCTTTGCAAGCCAAGTTTTAGCTTTGTGAAATTAATATCGAAGGAGATATTCACCCGCAAAGTTTCTTTTTCTTTCCAGGAACCCAGCACCGACTGTTATGCACTTCATTCCAGAGATACAAGCTCCCTCTCTGCTAAGGGGGAGTTCCCTTTGCTTGATGATGCTTTCATTGGTTCTTGTCCGATTTCAAATATTTTAACACTAGTCGATAGCCTATCCCAAGGACACATTGCAGGCCAAGTTTTAGCTTTGTGAAAGTAATATCAAAGGAGATATTATCCTGCAAAATATGTTTTCTTTCCAGGAACACTGCGCCGACTGTTATGCTGTACATTCCAGCGATACAAGCTGCCTCACTGCTAAGGGTGAGTTCCCTTTGCTTGATGATGCTTTCATTGGTTCTTGTCCGATTTCAAATATTTTAACACTAGTCGATAGCCTATTCCAAGGACGCATTGCAGGCCAAGTTTCAGCTTTGTGTAAGTAATATCGTGGGAGATATTAACCTGCAAAGTATTGTTTCTTTCCAGGAACACTGTGCCGACTGTTATGCTGTACGTTCCAGAGATACAAGCTGCCTCACTGATAAGGGTGAGTTCCATTTGCTTGATGATGATTTCACGTGTTCTTGTCCGAAATTAATCAATTTAATACTAGTCGATAGCCTATTTCAAGGACTCTTTGCAAGCCAAGTTTTAGCTTTGTGAAATTAATATCGAAGGAGATATTCACCTGTAAAGTTTCTTTTTCTTTCCAGGAACACTGCACCGACTGTTATGCGCTTCATTCCAGACATACAAGCTCCCTCTCTGCTAAGGGTGAGTTCCCTTTGCTTGATGATGGTTTCATTGGTTCTTGTCCGATTTCGAATATTTTAACACTAGTCGATAGCCTATCCTAAGGACACATTGCAAGCCAAGTTTTAGCTTTGTGAAAGTAATATCGAAGGAGATATTATCCTGGAAAGTATTTTTTCTTTCCAGGAACACTGCACCGACTGTTATGCGCTTCATTCCAGACATACAAGCTCCGTCTCTGCTAAGGGTGAGTTCCCTTTGCTTGATGATGCTTTTATTGGTTCTTGTCCGATTTCAAATATTTTAACACTAGTCGATAGCCTATCCCAAGGACACATTGCAGGCCAAGTTTCAGCTTTGTGAAAGTAATATCAAAGGAGATATTATCCTGCAAAATATTTTTTCTTTCCAGGAACACTGCGCCTACTGTTATGCTGTACATTCCAGAGATACAAGCTGCCTCACTGATAAGGGTGAGTTCCATTTGCTTGATGATGATTTCACGTGTTCTTGTCCGAAATTAATCAATTTAATACTAGTCGATAGCCTATTTCAAGGACTCTTTGCAAGCCAAGTTTTAGCTTTGTGAAATTAATATCGAAGGAGATATTCACCCGCAAAGTTTCTTTTTCTTTCCAGGAACCCTGCACCGACTGTTATGCACTTCATTCCAGAGATACAAGCTCCCTCTCTGCTAAGGGGGAGTTCCCTTTGCTTGATGATGCTTTCATTGGTTCTTGTCCGATTTCAAATATTTTAACACTAGTCGATAGCCCATCCCAAGGACACATTGCAGGCCAAGTTTTAGCTTTGTGAAAGTAATATCAAAGGAGATATTATCCTGCAAAATATTTTTTCTTTCCAGGAACACTGCGCCGACTGTTATGCTGTACATTCCAGAGATACAAGCTGCCTCACTGCTAAGGGTGAGTTCCCTTTGCTTGATGATGCTTTCATTGGTTCTTGTCCGATTTCAAATATTTTAACACTAGTCGATAGCCTATTCCAAGGACTCATTGCAGGCCAAGTTTTAGCTTTGTGAAATTAATATCGAAGGAGATATTCACCCGCAAAGTTTCTTTTTCTTTCCAGGAACCCTGCACCGACTGTTATGCACTTCATTCCAGAGATACAAGCTCCCTCTCTGCTAAGGGGGAGTGACCTTTGCTTGATGATGCTTTCATTGGTTCTTGTCCGATTTCAAATATTTTAACACTAGTCGATAGCCTATCCCAAGGACACATTGCAGGCCAAGTTTTAGCTTTGTGAAAGTAATATCAAAGGAGATATTATCCTGCAAAATATTTTTTCTTTCCAGGAACACTGCGCCGACTGTTATGCTGTACATTCCAGAGATACAAGCTGCCTCACTGCTAAGGGTGAGTTCCCTTTGCTTGATGATGCTTTCATTGGTTCTTGTCCGATTTCAAATATTTTAACACTAGTCGATAGCCTATTCCAAGGACTCATTGCAGGCCAAGTTTTAGCTTTGTGAAATTAATATCGAAGGAGATATTCACCCGCAAAGTTTCTTTTTCTTTCCAGGAACCCTGCACCGACTGTTATGCACTTCATTCCAGAGATACAAGCTCCCTCTCTGCTAAGGGGGAGTTCCCTTTGCTTGATGATGCTTTCATTGGTTCTTGTCCGATTTCAAATATTTTAACACTAGTCGATAGCCTATCCCAAGGACACATTGCAGGCCAAGTTTTAGCTTTGTGAAAGTAATATCAAAGGAGATATTATCCTGCAAAATATTTTTTCTTTCCAGGAACACTGCGCCGACTGTTATGCTGTACATTCCAGAGATACAAGCTGCCTCACTGCTAAGGGTGAGTTCCCTTTGCTTGATGATGCTTTCATTGGTTCTTGTCCGATTTCAAATATTTTAACACTAGTCGATAGCCTATTCCAAGGACTCATTGCAGGCCAAGTTTCAGCTTTGTGTAAGTAATATCGTTGGAGATATTAACCTGCAAAGTATTGTTTCTTTCCAGGAACACTCTGCCGACTGTTATGCTGTACGTTCCAGAGATACAAGCTGCCTCACTGATAAGGGTGAGTTCCATTTGCTTGATGATGATTTCACGTGTTCTTGTCCGAAATTAATCAATTTAATACTAGTAGATAGCCTATTTCAAGGACTCTTTGCAAGCCAAGTTTTAGCTTTGTGAAATTAATATCGAAGGAGATATTCACCTGTAAAGTTTCTTTTTCTTTCCAGGAACCCTGCACCGACTGTTATGCGCTTCATTCCAGACATACAAGCTCCCTCTCTGCTAAGGGTGAGTTCCCTTTGCTTGATGATGGTTTCATTGGTTCTTGTCCGATTTCGAATATTTTAACACTAGTCGATAGCCTATCCCAAGGACACATTGCAAGCCAAGTTTTAGCTTTGTGAAAGTAATATCGAAGGAGATATTATCCTGGAAAGTATTTTTTCTTTCCAGGAAAACTGCGCCGACTTTTATGCTGTACATTCCAGAGATACAAGCTGCCTCACTGATAAGGGTGAGTTCCATTTGCTTGATGATGATTTCACGTGTTCTTGTCCGAAATTATTCAATTTAATACTAGTCGATAGCCTATTTCAAGGACTCTTTGGAAGCCAAGTTTTAGCTTTGTGAAATAAATATCGAAGGAGATATTCACCCGCAAAGTTTCTTTTTCTTTCCAGGAACCCTGCACCGACTGTTATGCACTTCATTCCAGACATACAAGCTCCCTCTCTGCTAAGGGTGAGTTCCCTTTGCTTGATGATGCTTTCATTTGTTCTTGTCCGATTTCAAATATTTTAACACTAGTCGATAGCCTATCCCAAGGACACATTGCAGGCCAAGTTTTAGCTTTGTGAAAGTAAAATCAAAGGAGATATTATCCTGCAAAATATGTTTTCTTTCCAGGAACACTGCGCCGACTGTTATGCTGTACATTCCAGCGATACAAGCTGCCTCACTGCTAAGGGTGAGTTCCCTTTGCTTGATGATGCTTTCATTGGTTCTTGTCCGATTTCAAATATTTTAACACTAGTCGATAGCCTATTCCAAGGACGCATTGCAGGCCAAGTTTCAGCTTTGTGTAAGTAATATCGTGGGAGATATTAACCTGCAAAGTATTGTTTCTTTCCAGGAACACTGTGCCGACTGTTATGCTGTACGTTCCAGAGATACAAGCTGCCTCACTGATAAGGGTGAGTTCCATTTGCTTGATGATGATTTCACGTGTTCTTGTCCGAAATTAATCAATTTAATACTAGTCGATAGCCTATTTCAAGGACTCTTTGCAAGCCAAGTTTTAGCTTTGTGAAATTAATATCGAAGGAGATATTCACCTGTAAAGTTTCTTTTTCTTTCCAGGAACACTGCACCGACTGTTATGCGCTTCATTCCAGACATACAAGCTCCCTCTCTGCTAAGGGTGAGTTCCCTTTGCTTGATGATGGTTTCATTGGTTCTTGTCCGATTTCGAATATTTTAACACTAGTCGATAGCCTATCCTAAGGACACATTGCAAGCCAAGTTTTAGCTTTGTGAAAGTAATATCGAAGGAGATATTATCCTGGAAAGTATTTTTTCTTTCCAGGAACACTGCACCGACTGTTATGCGCTTCATTCCAGACATACAAGCTCCGTCTCTGCTAAGGGTGAGTTCCCTTTGCTTGATGATGCTTTCATTGGTTCTTGTCCGATTTCAAATATTTTAACACTAGTCGATAGCCTATCCCAAGGACACATTGCAGGCCAAGTTTCAGCTTTGTGAAAGTAATATCAAAGGAGATATTATCCTGCAAAATATTTTTTCTTTCCAGGAACACTGCGCCGACTGTTATGCTGTACATTCCAGAGATACAAGCTGCCTCACTGCTAAGGGTGAGTTCCCTTTGCTTGATGATGCTTTCATTGGTTCTTGTCCGATTTCAAATATTTTAACACTAGTCGATAGCCTATTCCAAGGACTCATTGCAGGCCAAGTTTCAGCTTTGTGTAAGTAATATCGTAGGAGATATTAACCTGAAAAGTATTTTTTCTTTCCAGGAACACTGCGCCGACTGTTATGCTGTACATTCCAGAGATACAAGCTGCCTCACTGATAAGGGTGAGTTCCATTTGCTTGATGATGATTTCACGTGTTCTTGTCCGAAATTAATCAATTTAATACTAGTCGATAGCCTATTTCAAGGACTCTTTGCAAGCCAAGTTTTAGCTTTGTGAAATTAATATCGAAGGAGATATTCACCCGCAAAGTTTCTTTTTCTTTCCAGGAACCCTGCACCGACTGTTATACACTTCATTCCAGAGATACAAGCTCCCTCTCTGCTAAGGGGGAGTTCCCTTTGCTTGATGATGCTTTCATTGGTTCTTGTCCGATTTCAAATATTTTAACACTAGTCGATAGCCTATCCCAAGGACACATTGCAGGCCAAGTTTTAGCTTTGTGAAAGTAATATCAAAGGAGATATTATCCTGCAAAATATTTTTTCTTTCCAGGAACACTGCGCCGACTGTTATGCTGTACATTCCAGAGATACAAGCTGCCTCACTGCTAAGGGTGAGTTCCCTTTGCTTGATGATGCTTTCATTGGTTCTTGTCCGATTTCAAATATTTTAACACTAGTCGATAGCCTATTCCAAGGACTCATTGCAGGCCAAGTTTAAGCTTTGTGTAAGTAATATCGTTGGAGATATTAACCTGCAAAGTATTGTTTCTTTCCAGGAACACTCTGCCGACTGTTATGCTGTACGTTCCAGAGATACAAGCTGCCTCACTGATAAGGGTGAGTTCCATTTGCTTGATGATGATTTCACGTGTTCTTGTCCGAAATTATTCAATTTGATACTAGTCGATAGCCTATTTCAAGGACTCTTTGCAAGCCAAGTTTTAGCTTTGTGAAATTAATATCGAAGGAGATATTCACCCGCAAAGTTTCTTTTTCTTTCCAGGAACCCTGCACCGACTGTTATGCACTTCATTCCAGACATACAAGCTCCCTCTCTGCTAAGGGTGAGTTCCCTTTGCTTGATGATGCTTTCATTTGTTCTTGTCCGATTTCAAATATTTTAACACTAATCGATAGCCTATCCCAAGGACACATTGTAGGCCAAGTTTTAGCTTTGTGAATGTAATTTTGAAGGAGATATTATCCTGGAAAGTATTTTTTCTTTCCAGGAAAACTGCGCCGACTTTTATGCTGTACATTCCAGAGATACAAGCTGCCTCACTGATAAAGGTGAGTTCCATTTGCTTGATGATGATTTCACGTGTTCTTGTCCGAAATTAATCAATTTAATACTAGTCGATAGCCTATTTCAAGGACTCTTTGCAAGCCAATTTTAGCTTTGTGAAATTAATACCGAAAGAGACATTCACCTGTAAAGTTTCTTTTTCTTTCCAGGAACACTGCACCGACTGTTATGCGCTTCATTCCAGACATACAAGCTCCCTCTCTGCTAAGGGTGAGTTCCCTTTGCTTGATGATGCTTTCATTGGTTCTTGTCCGATTTCAAATATTTTAACACTAGTCGATAGCCTATCCCAAGGACACATTGCAGGCCAAGTTTTAGCTTTGTGAAAGTAATATCAAAGGAGATATTATCCTGCAAAATATTTTTTCTTTCCAGGAACACTGCGCCAACTGTTATGCTGTACATTCCAGAGATACAAGCTGCCTCACTGCTAAGGGTGAGTTCCCTTTGCTTGATGATGCTTTCATTGGTTCTTGTCCGATTTCAAATATTTTAACACTAGTCGATAGCCTATTCCAAGGACTCATTGCAGGCCAAGTTTAAGCTTTGTGTAAGTAATATCGTTGGAGATATTAACCTGCAAAGTATTGTTTCTTTCCAGGAACACTCTGCCGACTGTTATGCTGTACGTTCCAGAGATACAAGCTGCCTCACTGATAAGGGTGAGTTCCATTTGCTTGATGATGATTTCACGTGTTCTTGTCCGAAATTAATCAATTTAATACTAGTCGATAGCCTATTTCAAGGACTCTTTGCAAGCCAAGTTTTAGCTTTGTGAAATTAATATCGAAGGAGATATTCACCTGTAAAGTTTCTTTTTCTTTCCAGGAACCCTGCACCGACTGTTATGCGCTTCATTCCAGACATACAAGCTCCCTCTCTGCTAAGGGTGAGTTCCCTTTGCTTGATGATGGTTTCATTGGTTCTTGTCCGATTTCGAATATTTTAACACTAGTCGATAGCCTATCCCAAGGACACATTGCAAGCCAAGTTTTAGCTTTGTGAAAGTAATATCGAAGGAGATATTATCCTGGAAAGTATTTTTTCTTTCCAGGAAAACTGCGCCGACTTTTATGCTGTACATTCCAGAGATACAAGCTGCCTCACTGATAAGGGTGAGTTCCATTTGCTTGATGATGATTTCACGTGTTCTTGTCCGAAATTATTCAATTTGATACTAGTCGATAGCCTATTTCAAGGACTCTTTGCAAGCCAAGTTTTAGCTTTGTGAAATTAATATCGAAGGAGATATTCACCCGCAAAGTTTCTTTTTCTTTCCAGGAACCCTGCACCGACTGTTATGCACTTCATTCCAGACATACAAGCTCCCTCTCTGCTAAGGGTGAGTTCCCTTTGCTTGATGATGCTTTCATTTGTTCTTGTCCGATTTCAAATATTTTAACACTAATCGATAGCCTATCCCAAGGACACATTGTAGGCCAAGTTTTAGCTTTGTGAATGTAATTTTGAAGGAGATATTATCCTGGAAAGTATTTTTTCTTTCCAGGAAAACTGCGCCGACTTTTATGCTGTACATTCCAGAGATACAAGCTGCCTCACTGATAAAGGTGAGTTCCATTTGCTTGATGATGATTTCACGTGTTCTTGTCCGAAATTAATCAATTTAATACTAGTCGATAGCCTATTTCAAGGACTCTTTGCAAGCCAATTTTAGCTTTGTGAAATTAATACCGAAAGAGACATTCACCTGTAAAGTTTCTTTTTCTTTCCAGGAACACTGCACCGACTGTTATGCGCTTCATTCCAGACATACAAGCTCCCTCTCTGCTAAGGGTGAGTTCCCTTTGCTTGATGATGCTTTCATTGGTTCTTGTCCGATTTCAAATATTTTAACACTAGTCGATAGCCTATCCCAAGGACACATTGCAGGCCAAGTTTTAGCTTTGTGAAAGTAATATCAAAGGAGATATTATCCTGCAAAATATTTTTTCTTTCCAGGAACACTGCGCCGACTGTTATGCTGTACATTCCAGAGATACAAGCTGCATCACTGCTAAGGGTGAGTTTCCTTTGCTTGATGATGCTTTCATTGGTTCTTGTCCAATTTCAAATATTTTAACACTAGTCGATAGCCTTTTCCAAGGACTCATTGCAGGCCAAGTTTCAGCTTTGTGTAAGTAATATCGTGGGAGATATTAACCTGAAAAGTATTTTTTCTTTCCAGGAACACTGTGCCGACTGTTATGCTGTACGTTCCAGAGATACAAGCTGCCTCACTGATAAGGGTGAGTTCCATTTGCTTGATGATGATTTCACGTGTTCTTGTCCGAAATTAATCAATTTACTACTAGTCGATAGCCTATTTCAAGGACTCTTTGCAAGCCAAGTTTTAGCTTTGTGAAATTAATATCGAAGGAGATATTCACCCGCAAAGTTTCTTTTTCTTTCCAGGAACCCAGCACCGACTGTTATGCACTTCATTCCAGAGATACAAGCTCCCTCTCTGCTAAGGGGGAGTTCCCTTTGCTTGATGATGCTTTCATTGGTTCTTGTCCGATTTCAAATATTTTAACACTAGTCGATAGCCTATCCCAAGGACACATTGCAGGCCAAGTTTTAGCTTTGTGAAAGTAATATCAAAGGAGATATTATCCTGCAAAATATGTTTTCTTTCCAGGAACACTGCGCCGACTGTTATGCTGTACATTCCAGCGATACAAGCTGCCTCACTGCTAAGGGTGAGTTCCCTTTGCTTGATGATGCTTTCATTGGTTCTTGTCCGATTTCAAATATTTTAACACTAGTCGATAGCCTATTCCAAGGACGCATTGCAGGCCAAGTTTCAGCTTTGTGTAAGTAATATCGTGGGAGATATTAACCTGCAAAGTATTGTTTCTTTCCAGGAACACTGTGCCGACTGTTATGCTGTACGTTCCAGAGATACAAGCTGCCTCACTGATAAGGGTGAGTTCCATTTGCTTGATGATGATTTCACGTGTTCTTGTCCGAAATTAATCAATTTAATACTAGTCGATAGCCTATTTCAAGGACTCTTTGCAAGCCAAGTTTTAGCTTTGTGAAAATAATATCGAAGGAGATATTCACCTGTAAAGTTTCTTTTTCTTTCCAGGAACACTGCACCGACTGTTATGCGCTTCATTCCAGACATACAAGCTCCCTCTCTGCTAAGGGTGAGTTCCCTTTGCTTGATGATGGTTTCATTGGTTCTTGTCCGATTTCGAATATTTTAACACTAGTCGATAGCCTATCCTAAGGACACATTGCAAGCCAAGTTTTAGCTTTGTGAAAGTAATATCGAAGGAGATATTATCCTGGAAAGTATTTTTTCTTTCCAGGAACACTGCACCGACTGTTATGCGCTTCATTCCAGACATACAAGCTCCGTCTCTGCTAAGGGTGAGTTCCCTTTGCTTGATGATGCTTTCATTGGTTCTTGTCCGATTTCAAATATTTTAACACTAGTCGATAGCCTATCCCAAGGACACATTGCAGGCCAAGTTTCAGCTTTGTGAAAGTAATATCAAAGGAGATATTATCCTGCAAAATATTTTTTCTTTCCAGGAACACTGCGCCTACTGTTATGCTGTACATTCCAGAGATACAAGCTGCCTCACTGATAAGGGTGAGTTCCATTTGCTTGATGATGATTTCACGTGTTCTTGTCCGAAATTAATCAATTTAATACTAGTCGATAGCCTATTTCAAGGACTCTTTGCAAGCCAAGTTTTAGCTTTGTGAAATTAATATCGAAGGAGATATTCACCCGCAAAGTTTCTTTTTCTTTCCAGGAACCCTGCACCGACTGTTATGCACTTCATTCCAGAGATACAAGCTCCCTCTCTGCTAAGGGGGAGTTCCCTTTGCTTGATGATGCTTTCATTGGTTCTTGTCCGATTTCAAATATTTTAACACTAGTCGATAGCCTATTCCAAGGACTCATTGCAGGCCAAGTTTTAGCTTTGTGAAATTAATATCGAAGGAGATATTCACCCGCAAAGTTTCTTTTTCTTTCCAGGAACCCTGCACCGACTGTTATGCACTTCATTCCAGAGATACAAGCTCCCTCTCTGCTAAGGGGGAGTTCCCTTTGCTTGATGATGCTTTCATTGGTTCTTGTCCGATTTCAAATATTTTAACACTAGTCGATAGCCTATCCCAAGGACACATTGCAGGCCAAGTTTTAGCTTTGTGAAAGTAATATCAAAGGAGATATTATCCTGCAAAATATTTTTTCTTTCCAGGAACACTGCGCCGACTGTTATGCTGTACATTCCAGAGATACAAGCTGCCTCACTGCTAAGGGTGAGTTCCCTTTGCTTGATGATGCTTTCATTGGTTCTTGTCCGATTTCAAATATTTTAACACTAGTCGATAGCCTATTCCAAGGACTCATTGCAGGCCAAGTTTCAGCTTTGTGTAAGTAATATCGTTGGAGATATTAACCTGCAAAGTATTGTTTCTTTCCAGGAACACTCTGCCGACTGTTATGCTGTACGTTCCAGAGATACAAGCTGCCTCACTGATAAGGGTGAGTTCCATTTGCTTGATGATGATTTCACGTGTTCTTGTCCGAAATTAATCAATTTAATACTAGTAGATAGCCTATTTCAAGGACTCTTTGCAAGCCAAGTTTTAGCTTTGTGAAATTAATATCGAAGGAGATATTCACCTGTAAAGTTTCTTTTTCTTTCCAGGAACCCTGCACCGACTGTTATGCGCTTCATTCCAGACATACAAGCTCCCTCTCTGCTAAGGGTGAGTTCCCTTTGCTTGATGATGGTTTCATTGGTTCTTGTCCGATTTCGAATATTTTAACACTAGTCGATAGCCTATCCCAAGGACACATTGCAAGCCAAGTTTTAGCTTTGTGAAAGTAATATCGAAGGAGATATTATCCTGGAAAGTATTTTTTCTTTCCAGGAAAACTGCGCCGACTTTTATGCTGTACATTCCAGAGATACAAGCTGCCTCACTGATAAGGGTGAGTTCCATTTGCTTGATGATGATTTCACGTGTTCTTGTCCGAAATTATTCAATTTAATACTAGTCGATAGCCTATTTCAAGGACTCTTTGCAAGCCAAATTTTAGCTTCGTGAAATTAATATCGAAGGAGATATTCACCTGTAAAGTTTATTTTTCTTTCCAGGAACACTGCACCGACTGTTATGCGCTTCATTCCAGAGATACAAGCTCCCTCTCTGCTAAGGGTGAGTTCCCTTTGCTTGATGATGCTTTCATTGGTTCTTGTCCGATTTCAAATATTTTAACACTAGTCGATAGCCTATCCCAAGGACACATTGCAGGCCAAGTTTTAGCTTTGTGAAAGTAATATCAAAGGAGATATTATCCTGCAAAATATGTTTTCTTTCCAGGAACACTGCGCCGACTGTTATGCTGTACATTCCAGAGATACAAGCTGCCTCACTGATAAGGGTGAAGTCCATTTGCTTGATGATGATTTCACGTGTTCTTGTCCGAAATTAATCAATTTAATACTAGTCGATAGCCTATTTCAAGGACTCTTTGCAAGCCAAGTTTTAGCTTTGTGAAATTAATATCGAAGGAATTATTCACCTGTAAAGTTTCTTTTTCTTTCCAGGAACACTGCACCGACCGTTATGCGCTTCATTCCAGAGATACAAGCTCCCTCTCTGCTAAGGGTGAGTTCCCTTTGCTTGATGATGCTTTCATTGGTTATTGTCCGATTTCAAATATTTTAACACTAGTCGATAGCCTATTCCAAGGACTCATTGCAGGCCAAGTTTCAGCTTTGTGTAAGTAATATCGTGGGAGATATTAACCTGCAAAGTATTGTTTCTTTCCAGGAACACTGTGCCGACTGTTATGCTGTACGTTCCAGAGATACAAGCTGCCTCACTTATAAGGGTGAGTTCCATTTGCTTGATGATGATTTCACGTGTTCTTGTCCGAAATTAATCAATTTAATACTAGTCGATAGCCTATTTCAAGGACTCTTTGCAAGCCAAGTTTTAGCTTTGTGAAAATAATATCGAAGGAGATATTCACCTGTAAAGTTTCTTTTTTTTTCTAGGAACACTGCACCGACTGTTATGCGCTTCATTCCAGACATACAAGCTCCCTCTCTGCTAAGGGTGAGTTCCCTTTGCTTGATGATGCTTTCATTGGTTCTTGTCCGATTTGAAATATTTTAACACTAGTCGATAGCCTATCCCAAGGACACATTGCAGGCCAAGTTTTAGCTTTGTGAAAGTAATATCAAAGGAGATATTATCCTGCAAAATATTTTTTCTTTCCAGGAACACTGCGCCGACTGTTATGCTGTACATTCCAGAGATACAAGCTGCCTCACTGATAAGGGTGAGTTCCATTTGCTTGATGATGATTTCACGTGTTCTTGTCCGAAATTAATCAATTTAATACTAGTCGATAGCCTATTTCAAGGACTCTTTGCAAGCCAAGTTTTAGCTTTGTGAAATTAATATCGAAGGAGATATTCACCTGTAAAGTTTCTTTTTCTTTCCAGGAACACTGCACCGACTGTTATGCGCTTCATTCCAGACATACAAGCTCCCTCTCTGCTAAGGGTGAGTTCCCTTTGCTTGATGATGCTTTCATTGGTTCTTGTCCGATTTCAAATATTTTAACACTAGTCGATAGCCTATCCCAAGGACACATTGCAGGCCAAGTTTTAGCTTTGTGAAAGTAATATCAAAGGAGATATTATCCTGCAAAATATTTTTTCTTTCCAGGAACACTGCGCCGACTGTTATGCTGTACATTCCAGTGATACAAGCTGCCTCACTGTCTAGGGTGAGTTCCCTTTGCTTGATGATGCTTTCATTGGTTCTTGTCTGATTTCAAATATTTTAACACTAGTCGATAGCCTATTCCAAGGACTCATTGCAGGCCAAGTTTCAGCTTTGTGTAAGTAATATTGTGGGAGATATTAACCTGAAAAGTATTTTTTCTTTCCAGGAACACTGCACCGACTGTTATGCTGTACATTCCAGAGATACAAGCTGCCTCACTAATAAGGGTGAGTTCCATTTGCTTGATGATGATTTCACGTGTTCTTGTCCGAAATTAATCAATTTAATACTAGTCGATAGCCTATTTCAAGGACTCATTGCAGGCCAAGTTTCAGCTTTGTGTAAGTAATATTGTGGGAGATATTAACCTGCAAAGTATTGTTTCTTTCCAGGAACACTGTGCCGACTGTTATGCTGTACGTTCCAGAGATACAAGCTGCCTCACTGATAAGGGTGAGTTCCATTTGCTTGATGATGATTTCACGTGTTCTTGTCCGAAATTAATCAATTTAATACTAGTCGATAGCCTATTTCAAGGACTCTTTGCAAGCCAAGTTTTAGCTTTGTGAAATTAATATCGAAGGAGATATTCACCTGTAAAGTTTCTTTTTCTTTCCAGGAACACTGCACCGACTGTTATGCGCTTCATTCCAGACATACAAGCTCCCTCTCTGCTAAGGGTGAGTTCCCTTTGCTTGATGATGGTTTCATTGGTTCTTGTCCGATTTCGAATATTTTAACACTAGTCGATAGCCTATCCTAAGGACACATTGCAAGCCAAGTTTTAGCTTTGTGAAAGTAATATCGAAGGAGATATTATCCTGGAAAGTATTTTTTCTTTCCAGGAACACTGCACCGACTGTTATGCGCTTCATTCCAGACATACAAGCTCCGTCTCTGCTAAGGGTGAGTTCCCTTTGCTTGATGATGCTTTCATTGGTTCTTGTCCGATTTCAAATATTTTAACACTAGTCGATAGCCTATCCCAAGGACACATTGCAGGCCAAGTTTCAGCTTTGTGAAAGTAATATCAAAGGAGATATTATCCTGCAAAATATTTTTTCTTTCCAGGAACACTGCGCCTACTGTTATGCTGTACATTCCAGAGATACAAGCTGCCTCACTGATAAGGGTGAGTTCCATTTGCTTGATGATGATTTCACGTGTTCTTGTCCGAAATTAATCAATTTAATACTAGTCGATAGCCTATTTCAAGGACTCTTTGCAAGCCAAGTTTTAGCTTTGTGAAATTAATATCGAAGGAGATATTCACCCGCAAAGTTTCTTTTTCTTTCCAGGAACCCTGCACCGACTGTTATGCACTTCATTCCAGAGATACAAGCTCCCTCTCTGCTAAGGGGGAGTTCCCTTTGCTTGATGATGCTTTCATTGGTTCTTGTCCGATTTCAAATATTTTAACACTAGTCGATAGCCTATCCCAAGGACACATTGCAGGCCAAGTTTTAGCTTTGTGAAAGTAATATCAAAGGAGATATTATCCTGCAAAATATTTTTTCTTTCCAGGAACACTGCGCCGACTGTTATGCTGTACATTCCAGAGATACAAGCTGCCTCACTGCTAAGGGTGAGTTCCCTTTGCTTGATGATGCTTTCATTGGTTCTTGTCCGATTTCAAATATTTTAACACAAGTCGATAGCCTATTCCAAGGACTCATTGCAGGCCAAGTTTTAGCTTTGTGAAATTAATATCGAAGGAGATATTCACCCGCAAAGTTTCTTTTTCTTTCCAGGAACCCTGCACCGACTGTTATGCACTTCATTCCAGAGATACAAGCTCCCTCTCTGCTAAGGGGGAGTTCCCTTTGCTTGATGATGCTTTCATTGGTTCTTGTCCGATTTCAAATATTTTAACACTAGTCGATAGCCTATCCCAAGGACACATTGCAGGCCAAGTTTTAGCTTTGTGAAAGTAATATCAAAGGAGATATTATCCTGCAAAATATTTTTTCTTTCCAGGAACACTGCGCCGACTGTTATGCTGTACATTCCAGAGATACAAGCTGCCTCACTGCTAAGGGTGAGTTCCCTTTGCTTGATGATGCTTTCATTGGTTCTTGTCCGATTTCAAATATTTTAACACTAGTCGATAGCCTATTCCAAGGACTCATTGCAGGCCAAGTTTCAGCTTTGTGTAAGTAATATCGTTGGAGATATTAACCTGCAAAGTGTTGTTTCTTTCCAGGAACACTCTGCCGACTGTTATGCTGTACGTTCCAGAGATACAAGCTGCCTCACTGATAAGGGTGAGTTCCATTTGCTTGATGATGATTTCACGTGTTCTTGTCCGAAATTAATCAATTTAATACTAGTAGATAGCCTATTTCAAGGACTCTTTGCAAGCAAAGTTTTAGCTTTGTGAAATTAATATCGAAGGAGATATTCACCTGTAAAGTTTCTTTTTCTTTCCAGGAACCCTGCACCGACTGTTATGCGCTTCATTCCAGACATACAAGCTCCCTCTCTGCTAAGGGTGAGTTCCCTTTGCTTGATGATGGTTTCATTGGTTCTTGTCCGATTTCGAATATTTTAACACTAGTCGATAGCCTATCCCAAGGACACATTGCAAGCCAAGTTTTAGCTTTGTGAAAGTAATATCGAAGGAGATATTATCCTGGAAAGTATTTTTTCTTTCCAGGAAAACTGCGTCGACTTTTATGCTGTACATTCCAGAGATACAAGCTGCCTCACTGATAAGGGTGAGTTCCATTTGCTTGATGATGATTTCACGTGTTCTTGTCCGAAATTATTCAATTTAATACTAGTCGATAGCCTATTTCAAGGACTCTTTGGAAGCCAAGTTTTAGCTTTGTGAAATAAATATCGAAGGAGATATTCACCCGCAAAGTTTCTTTTTCTTTCCAGGAACCCTGCACCGACTGTTATGCACTTCATTCCAGACATACAAGCTCCCTCTCTGCTAAGGGTGAGTTCCCTTTGCTTGATGATGCTTTCATTTGTTCTTGTCCGATTTCAAATATTTTAACACTAGTCGATAGCCTATCCCAAGGACACATTGCAGGCCAAGTTTTAGCTTTGTGAAAGTAATATCAAAGGAGATATTATCCTGCAAAATATGTTTTCTTTCCAGGAACACTGCGCCGACTGTTATGCTGTACATTCCAGCGATACAAGCTGCCTCACTGCTAAGGGTGAGTTCCCTTTGCTTGATGATGCTTTCATTGGTTCTTGTCCGATTTCAAATATTTTAACACTAGTCGATAGCCTATTCCAAGGACGCATTGCAGGCCAAGTTTCAGCTTTGTGTAAGTAATATCGTGGGAGATATTAACCTGCAAAGTATTGTTTCTTTCCAGGAACACTGTGCCGACTGTTATGCGCTTCATTCCAGACATACAAGCTCCCTCTCTGCTAAGGGTGAGTTCCCTTTGCTTGATGATGGTTTCATTGGTTCTTGTCCGATTTCGAATATTTTAACACTAGTCGATAGCCTATCCTAAGGACACATTGCAAGCCAAGTTTTAGCTTTGTGAAAGTAATATCGAAGGAGATATTATCCTGGAAAGTATTTTTTCTTTCCAGGAACACTGCACCGACTGTTATGCGCTTCATTCCAGACATACAAGCTCCGTCTCTGCTAAGGGTGAGTTCCCTTTGCTTGATGATGCTTTCATTGGTTCTTGTCCGATTTCAAATATTTTAACACTAGTCGATAGCCTATCCCAAGGACACATTGCAGGCCAAGTTTCAGCTTTGTGAAAGTAATATCAAAGGAGATATTATCCTGCAAAATATTTTTTCTTTCCAGGAACACTGCGCCGACTGTTATGCTGTACATTCCAGAGATACAAGCTGCCTCACTGATAAGGGTGAGTTCCATTTGCTTGATGATGATTTCACGTGTTCTTGTCCGAAATTAATCAATTTAATACTAGTCGATAGCCTATTTCAAGGACTCTTTGCAAGCCAAGTTTTAGCTTTGTGAAATTAATATCGAAGGAGATATTCACCCGCAAAGTTTCTTTTTCTTTCCAGGAACCCTGCACTGACTGTTATGCACTTCATTCCAGAGATACAAGCTCCCTCTCTGCTAAGGGGGAGTTCCCTTTGCTTGATGATGCTTTCATTGGTTCTTGTCCGATTTCAAATATTTTAACACTAGTCGATAGCCTATCCCAAGGACACATTGCAGGCAAAGTTTTAGCTTTGTGAAAGTAATATCAAAGGAGATATTATCCTGCAAAATATTTTTTCTTTCCAGGAACACTGCGCCGACTGTTATGCTGTACATTCCAGAGATACAAGCTGCCTCACTGCTAAGGGTGAGTTCCCTTTGCTTGATGATGCTTTCATTGGTTCTTGTCCGATTTCAAATATTTTAACACTAGTCGATAGCCTATTCCAAGGACTCATTGCAGGCCAAGTTTTAGCTTTGTGAAATTAATATCGAAGGAGATATTCACCCGCAAAGTTTCTTTTTCTTTCCAGGAACCCTGCACCGACTGTTATGCACTTCATTCCAGAGATACAAGCTCCCTCTCTGCTAAGGGGGAGTTCCCTTTGCTTGATGATGCTTTCATTGGTTCTTGTCCGATTTCAAATATTTTAACACTAGTCGATAGCCTATCCCAAGGACACATTGCAGGCCAAGTTTTAGCTTTGTGAAAGTAATATCAAAGGAGATATTATCCTGCAAAATATTTTTTCTTTCCAGGAACACTGTGCCGACTGTTATGCTGTACATTCCAGAGATACAAGCTGCCTCACTGCTAAGGGTGAGTTCCCTTTGCTTGATGATGCTTTCATTGGTTCTTGTCCGATTTCAAATATTTTAACACTAGTCGATAGCCTATTCCAAGGACTCATTGCAGGCCAAGTTTCAGCTTTGTGTAAGTAATATCGTTGGAGATATTAACCTGCAAAGTATTGTTTCTTTCCAGGAACACTCTGCCGACTGTTATGCTGTACGTTCCAGAGATACAAGCTGCCTCACTGATAAGGGTGAGTTCCATTTGCTTGATGATGATTTCACGTGTTCTTGTCCGAAATTAATCAATTCAATACTAGTCGATAGCCTATTTCAAGGACTCTTTGCAAGCCAAGTTTTAGCTTTGTGAAATTAATATCGAAGGAGATATTCACCTGTAAAGTTTCTTTTTCTTTCCAGGAACCCTGCACCGACTGTTATGCGCTTCATTCCAGACATACAAGCTCCCTCTCTGCTAAGGGTGAGTTCCCTTTGCTTGATGATGGTTTCATTGGTTCTTGTCCGATTTCGAATATTTTAACACTAGTCGATAGCCTATCCCAAGGACACATTGCAAGCCAAGTTTTAGCTTTGTGAAAGTAATATCGAAGGAGATATTATCCTGGAAAGTATTTTTTCTTTCCAGGAAAACTGCGCCGACTTTTATGCTGTACATTCCAGAGATACAAGCTGCCTCACTGATAAGGGTGAGTTCCATTTGCTTGATGATGATTTCACGTGTTCTTGTCCGAAATTATTCAATTTAATACTAGTCGATAGCCTATTTCAAGGACTCTTTGGAAGCCAAGTTTTAGCTTTGTGAAATTAATATCGAAGGAGATATTCACCCGCAAAGTTTCTTTTTCTTTCCAGGAACCCTGCACCGACTGTTATGCACTTCATTCCAGACATACAAGCTCCCTCTCTGCTAAGGGTGAGTTCCCTTTGCTTGATGATGGTTTCATTGGTTCTTGTCCGATTTCGAATATTTTAACACTAGTCGATAGCCTATCCCAAGGACACATTGCAAGCCAAGTTTTAGCTTTGTGAAAGTAATATCGAAGGAGATATTATCCTGGAAAGTATTTTTTCTTTCCAGGAAAACTGCGCCGACTTTTATGCTGTACATTCCAGAGATACAAGCTGCCTCACTGATAAGGGTGAGTTCCATTTGCTTGATGATGATTTCACGTGTTCTTGTCCGAAATTATTCAATTTAATACTAGTCGATAGCCTATTTCAAGGACTCTTTGGAAGCCAAGTTTTAGCTTTGTGAAATAAATATCGAAGGAGATATTCACCCGCAAAGTTTCTTTTTCTTTCCAGGAACCCTGCACCGACTGTTATGCACTTCATTCCAGACATACAAGCTCCCTCTCTGCTAAGGGTGAGTTCCCTTTGCTTGATGATGCTTTCATTTGTTCTTGTCCGATTTCAAATATTTTAACACTAGTCGATAGCCTATCCCAAGGACACATTGCAGGCCAAGTTTTAGCTTTGTGAAAGTAATATCAAAGGAGATATTATCCTGCAAAATATGTTTTCTTTCCAGGAACACTGCGCCGACTGTTATGCTGTACATTCCAGCGATACAAGCTGCCTCACTGCTAAGGGTGAGTTCCCTTTGCTTGATGATGCTTTCATTGGTTCTTGTCCGATTTCAAATATTTTAACACTAGTCGATAGCCTATTCCAAGGACGCATTGCAGGCCAAGTTTCAGCTTTGTGTAAGTAATATCGTGGGAGATATTAACCTGCAAAGTATTGTTTCTTTCCAGGAACACTGTGCCGACTGTTATGCGCTTCATTCCAGACATACAAGCTCCCTCTCTGCTAAGGGTGAGTTCCCTTTGCTTGATGATGGTTTCATTGGTTCTTGTCCGATTTCGAATATTTTAACACTAGTCGATAGCCTATCCTAAGGACACATTGCAAGCCAAGTTTTAGCTTTGTGAAAGTAATATCGAAGGAGATATTATCCTGGAAAGTATTTTTTCTTTCCAGGAACACTGCACCGACTGTTATGCGCTTCATTCCAGACATACAAGCTCCGTCTCTGCTAAGGGTGAGTTCCCTTTGCTTGATGATGCTTTCATTGGTTCTTGTCCGATTTCAAATATTTTAACACTAGTCGATAGCCTATCCCAAGGACACATTGCAGGCCAAGTTTCAGCTTTGTGAAAGTAATATCAAAGGAGATATTATCCTGCAAAATATTTTTTCTTTCCAGGAACACTGCGCCTACTGTTATGCTGTACATTCCAGAGATACAAGCTGCCTCACTGATAAGGGTGAGTTCCATTTGCTTGATGATGATTTCACGTGTTCTTGTCCGAAATTAATCAATTTAATACTAGTCGATAGCCTATTTCAAGGACTCTTTGCAAGCCAAGTTTTAGCTTTGTGAAATTAATATCGAAGGAGATATTCACCCGCAAAGTTTCTTTTTCTTTCCAGGAACCCTGCACCGACTGTTATGCACTTCATTCCAGAGATACAAGCTCCCTCTCTGCTAAGGGGGAGTTCCCTTTGCTTGATGATGCTTTCATTGGTTCTTGTCCGATTTCAAATATTTTAACACTAGTCGATAGCCTATCCCAAGGACACATTGCAGGCCAAGTTTTAGCTTTGTGAAAGTAATATCAAAGGAGATATTATCCTGCAAAATATTTTTTCTTTCCAGGAACACTGCGCCGACTGTTATGCTGTACATTCCAGAGATACAAGCTGCCTCACTGCTAAGGGTGAGTTCCCTTTGCTTGATGATGCTTTCATTGGTTCTTGTCCGATTTCAAATATTTTAACACTAGTCGATAGCCTATTCCAAGGACTCATTGCAGGCCAAGTTTTAGCTTTGTGAAATTAATATCGAAGGAGATATTCACCCGCAAAGTTTCTTTTTCTTTCCAGGAACCCTGCACCGACTGTTATGCACTTCATTCCAGAGATACAAGCTCCCTCTCTGCTAAGGGGGAGTTCCCTTTGCTTGATGATGCTTTCATTGGTTCTTGTCCGATTTCAAATATTTTAACACTAGTCGATAGCCTATCCCAAGGACACATTGCAGGCCAAGTTTTAGCTTTGTGAAAGTAATATCAAAGGAGATATTATCCTGCAAAATATTTTTTCTTTCCAGGAACACTGCGCCGACTGTTATGCTGTACATTCCAGAGATACAAGCTGCCTCACTGCTAAGGGTGAGTTCCCTTTGCTTGATGATGCTTTCATTGGTTCTTGTCCGATTTCAAATATTTTAACACTAGTCGATAGCCTATTCCAAGGACTCATTGCAGGCCAAGTTTCAGCTTTGTGTAAGTAATATCGTTGGAGATATTAACCTGCAAAGTATTGTTTCTTTCCAGGAACACTCTGCCGACTGTTATGCTGTACGTTCCAGAGATACAAGCTGCCTCACTGATAAGGGTGAGTTCCATTTGCTTGATGATGATTTCACGTGTTCTTGTCCGAAATTAATCAATTTAATACTAGTAGATAGCCTATTTCAAGGACTCTTTGCAAGCCAAGTTTTAGCTTTGTGAAATTAATATCGAAGGAGATATTCACCTGTAAAGTTTCTTTTTCTTTCCAGGAACCCTGCACCGACTGTTATGCGCTTCATTCCAGACATACAAGCTCCCTCTCTGCTAAGGGTGAGTTCCCTTTGCTTGATGATGGTTTCATTGGTTCTTGTCCGATTTCGAATATTTTAACACTAGTCGATAGCCTATCCCAAGGACACATTGCAAGCCAAGTTTTAGCTTTGTGAAAGTAATATCGAAGGAGATATTATCCTGGAAAGTATTTTTTCTTTCCAGGAAAACTGCGCCGACTTTTATGCTGTACATTCCAGAGATACAAGCTGCCTCACTGATAAGGGTGAGTTCCATTTGCTTGATGATGATTTCACGTGTTCTTGTCCGAAATTATTCAATTTAATACTAGTCGATAGCCTATTTCAAGGACTCTTTGGATGCCAAGTTTTAGCTTTGTGAAATAAATATCGAAGGAGATATTCACCCGCAAAGTTTCTTTTTCTTTCCAGGAACCCTGCACCGACTGTTATGCACTTCATTCCAGACATACAAGCTCCCTCTCTGCTAAGGGTGAGTTCCCTTTGCTTGATGATGCTTTCATTTGTTCTTGTCCGATTTCAAATATTTTAACACTAGTCGATAGCCTATCCCAAGGACACATTGCAGGCCAAGTTTTAGCTTTGTGAAAGTAATATCAAAGGAGATATTATCCTGCAAAATATGTTTTCTTTCCAGGAACACTGCGCCGACTGTTATGCTGTACATTCCAGCGATACAAGCTGCCTCACTGCTAAGGGTGAGTTCCCTTTGCTTGATGATGCTTTCATTGGTTCTTGTCCGATTTCAAATATTTTAACACTAGTCGATAGCCTATCCCAAGGACACATTGCAGGCCAAGTTTTAGCTTTGTGAAAGTAATATCAAAGGAGATATTATCCTGCAAAATATTTTTTCTTTCCAGGAACACTGCGCCGACTGTTATGCTGTACATTCCAGAGATACAAGCTGCCTCACTGCTAAGGGTGAGTTCCCTTTGCTTGATGATGCTTTCATTGGTTCTTGTCCGATTTCAAATATTTTAACACTAGTCGATAGCCTATTCCAAGGACTCATTGCAGGCCAAGTTTTAGCTTTGTGAAATTAATATCGAAGGAGATATTCACCCGCAAAGTTTCTTTTTCTTTCCAGGAACCCTGCACCGACTGTTATGCACTTCATTCCAGAGATACAAGCTCCCTCTCTGCTAAGGGGGAGTTCCCTTTGCTTGATGATGCTTTCATTGGTTCTTGTCCGATTTCAAATATTTTAACACTAGTCGATAGCCTATCCCAAGGACACATTGCAGGCCAAGTTTTAGCTTTGTGAAAGTAATATCGTGGGAGATATTATCCTGCAAAATATTTTTTCTTTCCAGGAACACTGTGCCGACTGTTATGCTGTACGTTCCAGAGATACAAGCTGCCTCACTGATAAGGGTGAGTTCCATTTGCTTGATGATGATTTCACGTGTTCTTGTCCGAAATTAATCAATTTAATACTAGTCGATAGCCTATTTCAAGGACTCTTTGCAAGCCAAGTTTTAGCTTTGTGAAATTAATATCGAAGGAGATATTCACCTGTAAAGTTTCTTTTTCTTTCCAGGAACACTGCACCGACTGTTATGCGCTTCATTCCAGACATACAAGCTCCCTCTCTGCTAAGGGTGAGTTCCCTTTGCTTGATGATGGTTTCATTGGTTCTTGTCCGATTTCGAATATTTTAACACTAGTCGATAGCCTATCCTAAGGACACATTGCAAGCCAAGTTTTAGCTTTGTGAAAGTAATATCGAAGGAGATATTATCCTGGAAAGTATTTTTTCTTTCCAGGAACACTGCACCGACTGTTATGCGCTTCATTCCAGACATACAAGCTCCGTCTCTGCTAAGGGTGAGTTCCCTTTGCTTGATAATGCTTTCATTGGTTCTTGTCCGATTTCAAATATTTTAACACTAGTCGATAGCCTATCCCAAGGACACATTGCAGGCCAAGTTTCAGCTTTGTGAAAGTAATATCAAAGGAGATATTATCCTGCAAAATATTTTTTCTTTCCAGGAACACTGCGCCGACTGTTATGCTGTACATTCCAGAGATACAAGCTGCCTCACTGATAAGGGTGAGTTCCATTTGCTTGATGATGATTTCACGTGTTCTTGTCCGAAATTAATCAATTTAATACTAGTCGATAGCCTATTTCAAGGACTCTTTGCAAGCCAAGTTTTAGCTTTGTGAAATTAATATCGAAGGAGATATTCACCCGCAAAGTTTCTTTTTCTTTCCAGGAACCCTGCACCGACTGTTATGCACTTCATTCCAGAGATACAAGCTCCCTCTCTGCTAAGGGGGAGTTCCCTTTGCTTGATGATGCTTTCATTGGTTCTTGTCCGATTTCAAATATTTTAACACTAGTCGATAGCCTATCCCAAGGACACATTGCAGGCCAAGTTTTAGCTTTGTGAAAGTAATATCAAAGGAGATATTATCCTGCAAAATATTTTTTCTTTCCAGGAACACTGCGCCGACTGTTATGCTGTACATTCCAGAGATACAAGCTGCCTCACTGCTAAGGGTGAGTTCCCTTTGCTTGATGATGCTTTCATTGGTTCTTGTCCGATTTCAAATATTTTAACACTAGTCGATAGCCTATTCCAAGGACTCATTGCAGGCCAAGTTTTAGCTTTGTGAAATTAATATCGAAGGAGATATTCACCCGCAAAGTTTCTTTTTCTTTCCAGGAACCCTGCACCGACTGTTATGCACTTCATTCCAGAGATACAAGCTCCCTCTCTGCTAAGGGGGAGTTCCCTTTGCTTGATGATGCTTTCATTGGTTCTTGTCCGATTTCAAATATTTTAACACTAGTCGATAGCCTATCCCAAGGACACATTGCAGGCCAAGTTTTAGCTTTGTGAAAGTAATATCAAAGGAGATATTATCCTGCAAAATATTTTTTCTTTCCAGGAACACTGTGCCGACTGTTATGCTGTACATTCCAGAGATACAAGCTGCCTCACTGCTAAGGGTGAGTTCCCTTTGCTTGATGATGCTTTCATTGGTTCCTGTCCGATTTCAAATATTTTAACACTAGTCGATAGCCTATTCCAAGGACTCATTGCAGGCCAAGTTTCAGCTTTGTGTAAGTAATATCGTTGGAGATATTAACCTGCAAAGTATTGTTTCTTTCCAGGAACACTCTGCCGACTGTTATGCTGTACGTTCCAGAGATACAAGCTGCCTCACTGATAAGGGTGAGTTCCATTTGCTTGATGATGATTTCACGTGTTCTTGTCCGAAATTAATCAATTTAATACTAGTCGATAGCCTATTTCAAGGACTCTTTGCAAGCCAAGTTTTAGCTTTGTGAAATTAATATCGAAGGAGATATTCACCTGTAAAGTTTCTTTTTCTTTCCAGGAACCCTGCACCGACTGTTATGCGCTTCATTCCAGACATACAAGCTCCCTCTCTGCTAAGGGTGAGTTCCCTTTGCTTGATGATGCTTTCATTTGTTCTTGTCCGATTTCAAATATTTTAACACTAATCGATAGCCTATCCCAAGGACACACTGTAGGCCAAGTTTTAGCTTTGTGAATGTAATTTTGAAGGAGATATTATCCTGGAAAGTATTTTTTCTTTCCAGGAAAACTGCGCCGACTTTTATGCTGTACATTCCAGAGATACAAGCTGCCTCACTGATAAGGGTGAGTTCCATTTGCTTGATGATGATTTCACGTGTTCTTGTCCGAAATTAATCAATTTAATACTAGTCGATAGCCTATTTCAAGGACTCTTTGCAAGCCAATTTTAGCTTTGTGAAATTAATACCGAAAGAGACATTCACCTGTAAAGTTTCTTTTTCTTTCCAGGAACACTGCACCGACTGTTATGCGCTTCATTCCAGACATACAAGCTCCCTCTCTGCTAAGGGTGAGTTCCCTTTGCTTGATGATGCTTTCATTGGTTCTTGTCCGATTTCAAATATTTTAACACTAGTCGATAGCCTATCCTAAGGACACATTGCAAGCCAAGTTTTAGCTTTGTGAAAGTAATATCGAAGGAGATATTATCCTGGAAAGTATTTTTTCTTTCCAGGAACACTGCACCGACTGTTATGCGCTTCATTCCAGACATACAAGCTCCGTCTCTGCTAAGGGTGAGTTCCCTTTGCTTGATGATGCTTTCATTGGTTCTTGTCCGATTTCAAATATTTTAACACTAGTCGATAGCCTATCCCAAGGACACATTGCAGGCCAAGTTTCAGCTTTGTGAAAGTAATATCAAAGGAGATATTATCCTGCAAAATATTTTTTCTTTCCAGGAAAACTGCGCCGACTTTTATGCTGTACATTCCAGAGATACAAGCTGCCTCACTGATAAGGGTGAGTTCCATTTGCTTGATGATGATTTCACGTGTTCTTGTCCGAAATTATTCAATTTAATACTAGTCGATAGCCTATTTCAAGGACTCTTTGGAAGCCAAGTTTTAGCTTTGTGAAATTAATATCGAAGGAGATATTCACCCGCAAAGTTTCTTTTTCTTTCCAGGAACCCTGCACCGACTGTTATGCACTTCATTCCAGACATACAAGCTCCCTCTCTGCTAAGGGTGAGTTCCCTTTGCTTGATGATGCTTTCATTTGTTCTTGTCCGATTTCAAATATTTTAACACTAATCGATAGCCTATCCCAAGGACACACTGTAGGCCAAGTTTTAGCTTTGTGAATGTAATTTTGAAGGAGATATTATCCTGGAAAGTATTTTTTCTTTCCAGGAAAACTGCGCCGACTTTTATGCTGTACATTCCAGAGATACAAGCTGCCTCACTGATAAGGGTGAGTTCCATTTGCTTGATGATGATTTCACGTGTTCTTGTCCGAAATTAATCAATTTAATACTAGTCGATAGCCTATTTCAAGGACTCTTTGCAAGCCAATTTTAGCTTTGTGAAATTAATACCGAAAGAGACATTCACCTGTAAAGTTTCTTTTTCTTTCCAGGAACACTGCACCGACTGTTATGCGCTTCATTCCAGACATACAAGCTCCCTCTCTGCTAAGGGTGAGTTCCCTTTGCTTGATGATGCTTTCATTGGTTCTTGTCCGATTTCAAATATTTTAACACTAGTCGATAGCCTATCCTAAGGACACATTGCAAGCCAAGTTTTAGCTTTGTGAAAGTAATATCGAAGGAGATATTATCCTGGAAAGTATTTTTTCTTTCCAGGAACACTGCACCGACTGTTATGCGCTTCATTCCAGACATACAAGCTCCGTCTCTGCTAAGGGTGAGTTCCCTTTGCTTGATGATGCTTTCATTGGTTCTTGTCCGATTTCAAATATTTTAACACTAGTCGATAGCCTATCCCAAGGACACATTGCAGGCCAAGTTTCAGCTTTGTGAAAGTAATATCAAAGGAGATATTATCCTGCAAAATATTTTTTCTTTCCAGGAACACTGCGCCGACTGTTATGCTGTACATTCCAGAGATACAAGCTGCCTCACTGATAAGGGTGAGTTCCATTTGCTTGATGATGATTTCACGTGTTCTTGTCCGAAATTTATCAATTTAATACTAGTCGATAGCCTATTTCAAGGACTCTTTGCAAGCCAAGTTTTAGCTTTGTGAAATTAATATCGAAGGAGATATTCACCCGCAAAGTTTCTTTTTCTTTCCAGGAACCCTGCACCGACTGTTATGCACTTCATTCCAGAGATACAAGCTCCCTCTCTGCTAAGGGGGAGTTCCCTTTGCTTGATGATGCTTTCATTGGTTCTTGTCCGATTTCAAATATTTTAACACTAGTCGATAGCCTATCCCAAGGACACATTGCAGGCCAAGTTTTAGCTTTGTGAAAGTAATATCAAAGGAGATATTATCCTGCAAAATATTTTTTCTTTCCAGGAACACTGCGCCGACTGTTATGCTGTACATTCCAGAGATACAAGCTGCCTCACTGCTAGGGGTGAGTTCCCTTTGCTTGATGATGCTTTCATTGGTTCTTGTCCGATTTCAAATATTTTAACACTAGTCGATAGCCTATTCCAAGGACTCATTGCAGGCCAAGTTTTAGCTTTGTGAAATTAATATCGAAGGAGATATTCACCCGCAAAGTTTCTTTTTCTTTCCAGGAACCCTGCACCGACTGTTATGCACTTCATTCCAGAGATACAAGCTCCCTCTCTGCTAAGGGGGAGTTCCCTTTGCTTGATGATGCTTTCATTGGTTCTTGTCCGATTTCAAATATCTTAACACTAGTCGATAGCCTATCCCAAGGACACATTGCAGGCCAAGTTTTAGCTTTGTGAAAGTAATATCAAAGGAGATATTATCCTGCAAAATATTTTTTCTTTCCAGGAACACTGCGCCGACTGTTATGCTGTACATTCCAGAGATACAAGCTGCCTCACTGCTAAGGGTGAGTTCCCTTTGCTTGATGATGCTTTCATTGGTTCTTGTCCGATTTCAAATATTTTAACACTAGTCGATAGCCTATTCCAAGGACTCATTGCAGGCCAAGTTTCAGCTTTGTGTAAGTAATATCGTTGGAGATATTAACCTGCAAAGTATTGTTTCTTTCCAGGAACACTCTGCCGACTGTTATGCTGTACGTTCCAGAGATACAAGCTGCCTCACTGATAAGGGTGAGTTCCATTTGCTTGATGATGATTTCACGTGTTCTTGTCCGAAATTAATCAATTTAATACTAGTAGATAGCCTTTTTCAAGGACTCTTTGCAAGCCAAGTTTTAGCTTTGTGAAATTAATATCGAAGGAGATATTCACCTGTAAAATTTCTTTTTCTTTCCAGGAACCCTGCACCGACTGTTATGCGCTTCATTCCAGACATACAAGCTCCCTCTCTGTTAAGGGTGAGTTCCCTTTGCTTGATGATGGTTTCATTGGTTCTTGTCCGATTTCGAATATTTTAACACTAGTCGATAGCCTATCCCAAGGACACATTGCAAGCCAAGTTTTAGCTTTGTGAAAGTAATATCGAAGGAGATATTATCCTGGAAAGTATTTTTTCTTTCCAGGAAAACTGCGCCGACTGTTATGCTGTACATTCCAGAGATACAAGCTGCCTCACTGATAAGGGTGAGTTCCATTTGCTTGATGATGATTTCACGTTTTCTTGTCCGAAATTAATCAATTTAATACTAGTCGATAGCCTATTTCAAGGACTCTTTGCAAGCCAAGTTTTAGCTTTGTGAAATTAATATCGAAGGAGATATTCACCCGCAAAGTTTCTTTTTCTTTCCAGGAACCCTGCACCGACTGTTATGCACTTCATTCCAGAGATACAAGCTCCCTCTCTGCTAAGGGGGAGTTCCCTTTGCTTGATGATGCTTTCATTGGTTCTTGTCCGATTTCAAATATTTTAACACTAGTCGATAGCCTATCCCAAGGACACATTGCAGGCCAAGTTTTAGCTTTGTGAAAGTAATATCAAAGGAGATATTATCCTGCAAAATATTTTTTCTTTCCAGGAACACTGCGCCGACTGTTATGCTGTACATTCCAGAGATACAAGCTGCCTCACTGCTAAGGGTGAGTTCCCTTTGCTTGATGATGCTTTCATTGGTTCTTGTCCGATTTCAAATATTTTAACACTAGTCGATAGCCTATTCCAAGGACTCATTGCAGGCCAAGTTTTAGCTTTGTGAAATTAATATCGAAGGAGATATTCACCCGCAAAGTTTCTTTTTCTTTCCAGGAACCTTGCACCGACTGTTATGCACTTCATTCCAGAGATACAAGCTCCCTCTCTGCTAAGGGGGAGTTCCCTTTGCTTGATGATGCTTTCATTGGTTCTTGTCCGATTTCAAATATTTTAACACTAGTCGATAGCCTATCCCAAGGACACATTGCAGGCCAAGTTTTAGCTTTGTGAAAGTAATATCAAAGGAGATATTATCCTGCAAAATATTTTTTCTTTCCAGGAACACTGTGCCGACTGTTATGCTGTACATTCCAGAGATACAAGCTGCCTCACTGCTAAGGGTGAGTTCCCTTTGCTTGATGATGCTTTCATTGGTTCTTGTCCGATTTCAAATATTTTAACACTAGTCGATAGCCTATTCCAAGGACTCATTGCAGGCCAAGTTTCAGCTTTGTGTAAGTAATATCGTTGGAGATATTAACCTGCAAAGTATTGTTTCTTTCCAGGAACACTCTGCCGACTGTTATGCTGTACGTTCCAGAGATACAAGCTGCCTCACTGATAAGGGTGAGTTCCATTTGCTTGATGATGATTTCACGTGTTCTTGTCCGAAATTAATCAATTTAATACTAGTCGATAGCCTATTTCAAGGACTCTTTGCAAGCCAAGTTTTAGCTTTGTGAAATTAATATCGAAGGAGATATTCACCTGTAAAGTTTCTTTTTCTTTCCAGGAACCCTGCACCGACTGTTATGCGCTTCATTCCAGACATACAAGCTCCCTCTCTGCTAAGGGTGAGTTCCCTTTGCTTGATGATGGTTTCATTGGTTCTTGTCCGATTTCGAATATTTTAACACTAGTCGATAGCCTATCCCAAGGACACATTGCAAGCCAAGTTTTAGCTTTGTGAAAGTAATATCGAAGGAGATATTATCCTGGAAAGTATTTTTTCTTTCCAGGAAAACTGCGCCGACTTTTATGCTGTACATTCCAGAGATACAAGCTGCCTCACTGATAAGGGTGAGTTCCATTTGCTTGATGATGATTTCACGTGTTCTTGTCCGAAATTATTCAATTTAATACTAGTCGATAGCCTATTTCAAGGACTCTTTGGAAGCCAAGTTTTAGCTTTGTGAAATTAATATCGAAGGAGATATTCACCCGCAAAGTTTCTTTTTCTTTCCAGGAACCCTGCACCGACTGTTATGCACTTCATTCCAGACATACAAGCTCCCTCTCTGCTAAGGGTGAGTTCCCTTTGCTTGATGATGCTTTCATTTGTTCTTGTCCGATTTCAAATATTTTAACACTAATCGATAGCCTATCCCAAGGACACACTGTAGGCCAAGTTTTAGCTTTGTGAATGTAATTTTGAAGGAGATATTATCCTGGAAAGTATTTTTTCTTTCCAGGAAAACTGCGCCGACTTTTATGCTGTACATTCCAGAGATACAAGCTGCCTCACTGATAAGGGTGAGTTCCATTTGCTTGATGATGATTTCACGTGTTCTTGTCCGAAATTAATCAATTTAATACTAGTCGATAGCCTATTTCAAGGACTCTTTGCAAGCCAATTTTAGCTTTGTGAAATTAATACCGAAAGAGACATTCACCTGTAAAGTTTCTTTTTCTTTCCAGGAACACTGCACCGACTGTTATGCGCTTCATTCCAGACATACAAGCTCCCTCTCTGCTAAGGGTGAGTTCCCTTTGCTTGATGATGCTTTCATTGGTTCTTGTCCGATTTCAAATATTTTAACACTAGTCGATAGCCTATCCTAAGGACACATTGCAAGCCAAGTTTTAGCTTTGTGAAAGTAATATCGAAGGAGATATTATCCTGGAAAGTATTTTTTCTTTCCAGGAACACTGCACCGACTGTTATGCGCTTCATTCCAGACATACAAGCTCCGTCTCTGCTAAGGGTGAGTTCCCTTTGCTTGATGATGCTTTCATTGGTTCTTGTCCGATTTCGAATATTTTAACACTAGTCGATAGCCTATCCCAAGGACACATTGCAGGCCAAGTTTCAGCTTTGTGAAAGTAATATCAAAGGAGATATTATCCTGCAAAATATTTTTTCTTTCCAGGAACACTGCGCCGACTGTTATGCTGTACATTCCAGAGATACAAGCTGCCTCACTGATAAGGGTGAGTTCCATTTGCTTGATGATGATTTCACGTGTTCTTGTCCGAAATTTATCAATTTAATACTAGTCGATAGCCTATTTCAAGGACTCTTTGCAAGCCAAGTTTTAGCTTTGTGAAATTAATATCGAAGGAGATATTCACCCGCAAAGTTTCTTTTTCTTTCCAGGAACCCTGCACCGACTGTTATGCACTTCATTCCAGAGATACAAGCTCCCTCTCTGCTAAGGGGGAGTTCCCTTTGCTTGATGATGCTTTCATTGGTTCTTGTCCGATTTCAAATATTTTAACACTAGTCGATAGCCTATCCCAAGGACACATTGCAGGCCAAGTTTTAGCTTTGTGAAAGTAATATCAAAGGAGATATTATCCTGCAAAATATTTTTTCTTTCCAGGAACACTGCGCCGACTGTTATGCTGTACATTCCAGAGATACAAGCTGCCTCACTGCTAAGGGTGAGTTCCCTTTGCTTGATGATGCTTTCATTGGTTCTTGTCCGATTTCAAATATTTTAACACTAGTCGATAGCCTATTCCAAGGACGCATTGCAGGCCAAGTTTCAGCTTTGTGTAAGTAATATCGTGGGAGTTATTAACCTGCAAAGTATTGTTTCTTTCCAGGAACACTGTGCCGACTGTTATGCTGTACGTTCCAGAGATACAAGCTGCCTCACTGATAAGGGTGAGTTCCATTTGCTTGATGATGATTTCACGTGTTCTTGTCCGAAATTAATCAATTTAATACTAGTCGATAGCCTATTTCAAGGACTCTTTGCAAGCCAAGTTTTAGCTTTGTGAAATTAATATCGAAGGAGATATTCACCTGTAAAGTTTCTTTTTCTTTCCAGGAACACTGCACCGACTGTTATGCGCTTCATTCCAGACATACAAGCTCCCTCTCTGCTAAGGGTGAGTTCCCTTTGCTTGATGATGGTTTCATTGGTTCTTGTCCGATTTCGAATATTTTAACACTAGTCGATAGCCTATCCTAAGGACACATTGCAAGCCAAGTTTTAGCTTTGTGAAAGTAATATCGAAGGAGATATTATCCTGGAAAGTATTTTTTCTTTCCAGGAACACTGCACCGACTGTTATGCGCTTCATTCCAGACATACAAGCTCCGTCTCTGCTAAGGGTGAGTTCCCTTTGCTTGATGATGCTTTCATTGGTTCTTGTCCGATTTCAAATATTTTAACACTAGTCGATAGCCTATCCCAAGGACACATTGCAGGCCAAGTTTCAGCTTTGTGAAAGTAATATCAAAGGAGATATTATCCTGCAAAATATTTTTTCTTTCCAGGAACACTGCGCCGACTGTTATGCTGTACATTCCAGAGATACAAGCTGCCTCACTGATAAGGGTGAGTTCCATTTGCTTGATGATGATTTCACGTGTTCTTGTCCGAAATTAATCAATTTAATACTAGTCGATAGCCTATTTCAAGGACTCTTTGCAAGCCAAGTTTTAGCTTTGTGAAATTAATATCGAAGGAGATATTCACCCGCAAAGTTTCTTTTTCTTTCCAGGAACCCTGCACCGACTGTTATGCACTTCATTCCAGAGATACAAGCTCCCTCTCTGCTAAGGGGGAGTTCCCTTTGCTTGATGATGCTTTCATTGGTTCTTGTCCGATTTCAAACATTTTAACACTAGTCGATAGCCTATCCCAAGGACACATTGCAGGCCAAGTTTTAGCTTTGTGAAAGTAATATCAAAGGAGATATTATCCTGCAAAATATTTTTTCTTTCCAGGAACACTGCGCCGACTGTTATGCTGTACATTCCAGAGATACAAGCTGCCTCACTGCTAAGGGTGAGTTCCCTGTGCTTGATGATGCTTTCATTGGTTCTTGTCCGATTTCAAATATTTTAACACTAGTCGATAGCCTATTCCAAGGACTCATTGCAGGCCAAGTTTTAGCTTTGTGAAATTAATATCGAAGGAGATATTTACCCGCAAAGTTTCTTTTTCTTTCCAGGAACCCTGCACCGACTGTTATGCACTTCATTCCAGAGATACAAGCTCCCTCTCTGCTAAGGGGGAGTTCCCTTTGCTTGATGATGCTTTCATTGGTTCTTGTCCGATTTCAAATATTTTAACACTAGTCGATAGCCTATCCCAAGGACACATTGCAGGCCAAGTTTTAGCTTTGTGAAAGTAATATCAAAGGAGATATTATCCTGCAAAATATTTTTTCTTTCCAGGAACACTGCGCCGACTGTTATGCTGTACATTCCAGAGATACAAGCTGCCTCACTGCTAAGGGTGAGTTCCCTTTGCTTGATGATGCTTTCATTGGTTCTTGTCCGATTTCAAATATTTTAACACTAGTCGATAGCCTATTCCAAGGACTCATTGCAGGCCAAGTTTCAGCTTTGTGTAAGTAATATCGTTGGAGATATTAACCTGCAAAGTATTGTTTCTTTCCAGGAACACTCTGCCGACTGTTATGCTGTACGTTCCAGAGATACAAGCTGCCTCACTGATAAGGGTGAGTTCCATTTGCTTGATGATGATTTCACGTGTTCTTGTCCGAAATTAATCAATTTAATACTAGTCGATAGCCTATTTCAAGGACTCTTTGCAAGCCAAGTTTTAGCTTTGTGAAATTAATATCGAAGGAGATATTCACCTGTAAAGTTTCTTTTTCTTTCCAGGAACCCTGCACCGACTGTTATGCGCTTCATTCCAGACATACAAGCTCCCTCTCTGCTAAGGGTGAGTTCCCTTTGCTTGATGATGGTTTCATTGGTTCTTGTCCGATTTCGAATATTTTAACACTAGTCGATAGCCTATCCCAAGGACACATTGCAAGCCAAGTTTTAGCTTTGTGAAAGTAATATCGAAGGAGATATTATCCTGGAAAGTATTTTTTCTTTCCAGGAAAACTGCGCCGACTTTTATGCTGTACATTCCAGAGATACAAGCTGCCTCACTGATAAGGGTGAGTTCCATTTGCTTGATGATGATTTCACGTGTTCTTGTCCGAAATTATTCAATTTAATACTAGTCGATAGCCTATTTCAAGGACTCTTTGGAAGCCAAGTTTTAGCTTTGTGAAATTAATATCGAAGGAGATATTCACCCGCAAAGTTTCTTTTTCTTTCCAGGAACCCTGCACCGACTGTTATGCACTTCATTCCAGACATACAAGCTCCCTCTCTGCTAAGGGTGAGTTCCCTTTGCTTGATGATGCTTTCATTTGTTCTTGTCCGATTTCAAATATTTTAACACTAGTCGATAGCCTATCCCAAGGACACATTGCAGGCCAAGTTTTAGCTTTGTGAAAGTAATATCAAAGGAGATATTATCCTGCAAAATATGTTTTCTTTCCAGGAACACTGCGCCGACTGTTATGCTGTACATTCCAGCGATACAAGCTGCCTCACTGCTAAGGGTGAGTTCCCTTTGCTTGATGATGCTTTCATTGGTTCTTGTCCGATTTCAAATATTTTAACACTAGTCGATAGCCTATTCCAAGGACGCATTGCAGGCCAAGTTTCAGCTTTGTGTAAGTAATATCGTGGGAGATATTAACCTGCAAAGTATTGTTTCTTTCCAGGAACACTGTGCCGACTGTTATGCTGTACGTTCCAGAGATACAAGCTGCCTCACTGATAAGGGTGAGTTCCATTTGCTTGATGATGATTTCACGTGTTCTTGTCCGAAATTAATCAATTTAATACTAGTCGATAGCCTATTTCAAGGACTCTTTGCAAGCCAAGTTTTAGCTTTGTGAAATTAATATCGAAGGAGATATTCACCTGTAAAGTTTCTTTTTCTTTCCAGGAACACTGCACCGACTGTTATGCGCTTCATTCCAGACATACAAGCTCCCTCTCTGCTAAGGGTGAGTTCCCTTTGCTTGATGATGGTTTCATTGGTTCTTGTCCGATTTCGAATATTTTAACACTAGTCGATAGCCTATCCTAAGGACACATTGCAAGCCAAGTTTTAGCTTTGTGAAAGTAATATCGAAGGAGATATTATCCTGGAAAGTATTTTTTCTTTCCAGGAACACTGCACCGACTGTTATGCGCTTCATTCCAGACATACAAGCTCCCTCTCTGCTAAGGGTGAGTTCCCTTTGCTTGATGATGCTTTCATTGGTTCTTGTCCGATTTCAAATATTTGAACACTAATCGATAGCCTATCCCAAGGACACATTGTAGGCCAAGTTTTAGCTTTGTGAATGTAATTTTGAAGGAGATATTATCCTGGAAAGTATTTTTTCTTTCCAGGAAAACTGCGCCGACTTTTATGCTGTACATTCCAGAGATACAAGCTGCCTCACTGATAAGGGTGAGTTCCATTTGCTTGATGATGATTTCACGTGTTCTTGTCCGAAATTAATCAATTTAATACTAGTCGATAGCCTATTTCAAGGACTCTTTGCAAGCCAATTTTAGCTTTGTGAAATTAATACCGAAAGAGACATTCACCTGTAAAGTTTCTTTTTCTTTCCAGGAACACTGCACCGACTGTTATGCGCTTCATTCCAGACATACAAGCTCCCTCTCTGCTAAGGGTGAGTTCCCTTTGCTTGATGATGCTTTCATTGGTTCTTGTCCGATTTCAAATATTTTAACACTAGTCGATAGCCTATCCCAAGGACACATTGCAGGCCAAGTTTTAGCTTTGTGAAAGTAATATCAAAGGAGATATTATCCTGCAAAATATGTTTTCTTTCCAGGAACACTGCGCCGACTGTTATGCTGTACATTCCAGCGATACAAGCTGCCTCACTGCTAAGGGTGAGTTCCCTTTGCTTGATGATGCTTTCATTGGTTCTTGTCCGATTTCAAATATTTTAACACTAGTCGATAGCCTATTCCAAGGACGCATTGCAGGCCAAGTTTCAGCTTTGTGTAAGTAATATCGTGGGAGATATTAACCTGCAAAGTATTGTTTCTTTCCAGGAACACTGTGCCGACTGTTATGCTGTACGTTCCAGAGATACAAGCTGCCTCACTGATAACGGTGAGTTCCATTTGCTTGATGATGATTTCACGTGTTCTTGTCCGAAATTAATCAATTTAATACTAGTCGATAGCCTATTTCAAGGACTCTTTGCAAGCCAAGTTTTAGCTTTGTGAAATTAATATCGAAGGAGATATTCACCTGTAAAGTTTCTTTTTCTTTCCAGGAACACTGCACCGACTGTTATGCGCTTCATTCCAGACATACAAGCTCCCTCTCTGCTAAGGGGGAGTTCCCTTTGCTTGATGATGCTTTCATTGGTTCTTGTCCGATTTCAAATATTTTAACACTAGTCGATAGCCTATCCCAAGGACACATTGCAGGCCAAGTTTTTGCTTTGTGAAAGTAATATCAAAGGAGATATTATCCTGCAAAATATTTTTTCTTTCCAGGAATACTCCGCCGACTGTTATGCTGTACATTCCAGAGATACAAGCTGCCTCACTGCTAAGGGTGAGTTCCCTTTGCTTGATGATGCTTTCATTGGTTCTTGTCCGATTTCAAATATTTTAACACTAGTCGATAGCCTATTCCAAGGACGCATTGCAGGCCAAGTTTCAGCTTTGTGTAAGTAATATCGTGGGAGATATTAACCTGCAAAGTATTGTTTCTTTCCAGGAACACTGTGCCGACTGTTATGCTGTACGTTCCAGAGATACAAGCTGCCTCACTGATAAGGGTGAGTTCCATTTGCTTGATGATGATTTCACGTGTTCTTGTCCGAAATTAATCAATTTAATACTAGTCGATAGCCTATTTCAAGGACTCTTTGCAAGCCAATTTTAGCTTTGTGAAATTAATACCGAAAGAGACATTCACCTGTAAAGTTTCTTTTTCTTTCCAGGAACACTGCACCGACTGTTATGCGCTTCATTCCAGACATACAAGCTCCCTCTCTGCTAAGGGTGAGTTCCCTTTGCTTGATGATGCTTTCATTGGTTCTTGTCCGATTTCAAATATTTTAACACTAGTCGATAGCCTATCCCAAGGACACATTGCAGGCCAAGTTTTAGCTTTGTGAAAGTAATATCAAAGGAGATATTATCCTGCAAAATATTTTTTCTTTCCAGGAACACTGCGCCGACTGTTATGCTGTACATTCCAGAGATACAAGCTGCATCACTGCTAAGGGTGAGTTCCCTTTGCTTGATGATGCTTTCATTGGTTCTTGTCCAATTTCAAATATTTTAACACTAGTCGATAGCCTTTTCCAAGGACTCATTGCAGGCCAAGTTTCAGCTTTGTGTAAGTAATATCGTGGGAGATATTAACCTGAAAAGTATTTTTTCTTTCCAGGAACACTGTGCCGACTGTTATGCTGTACGTTCCAGAGATACAAGCTGCCTCACTGATAAGGGTGAGTTCCATTTGCTTGATGATGATTTCACGTGTTCTTGTCCGAAAATAATCAATTTAATACTAGTCGATAGCCTATTTCAACGACTCTTTGCAAGCCAAGTTTTAGCTTTGTGAAATTAATATCGAAGGAGATATTCACCCGCAAAGTTTCTTTTTCTTTCCAGGAACCCTGCACCGACTGTTATGCACTTCATTCCAGAGATACAAGCTCCCTCTCTGCTAAGGGGGAGTTCCCTTTGCTTGATGATGCTTTCATTGGTTCTTGTCCGATTTCAAATATTTTAACACTAGTCGATAGCCTATCCCAAGGACACATTGCAGGCCAAGTTTTAGCTTTGTGAAAGTAATATCAAAGGAGATATTATCCTGCAAAATATGTTTTCTTTCCAGGAACACTGCGCCGACTGTTATGCTGTACATTCCAGCGATACAAGCTGCCTCACTGCTAAGGGTGAGTTCCCTTTGCTTGATGATGCTTTCATTGGTTCTTGTCCGATTTCAAATATTTTAACACTAGTCGATAGCCTATTCCAAGGACGCATTGCAGGCCAAGTTTCAGCTTTGTGTAAGTAATATCGTGGGAGATATTAACCTGCAAAGTATTGTTTCTTTCCAGGAACACTGTGCCGACTGTTATGCTGTACGTTCCAGAGATACAAGCTGCCTCACTGATAACGGTGAGTTCCATTTGCTTGATGATGATTTCACGTGTTCTTGTCCGAAATTAATCAATTTAATACTAGTCGATAGCCTATTTCAAGGACTCTTTGCAAGCCAAGTTTTAGCTTTGTGAAATTAATATCGAAGGAGATATTCACCTGTAAAGTTTCTTTTTCTTTCCAGGAACACTGCACCGACTGTTATGCGCTTCATTCCAGACATACAAGCTCCCTCTCTGCTAAGGGGGAGTTCCCTTTGCTTGATGATGCTTTCATTGGTTCTTGGCCGATTTCAAATATTTTAACACTAGTCGATAGCCTATCCCAAGGACACATTGCAGGCCAAGTTTTAGCTTTGTGAAAGTAATATCAAAGGAGATATTATCCTGCAAAATATTTTTTCTTTCCAGGAATACTCCGCCGACTGTTATGCTGTACATTCCAGAGATACAAGCTGCATCACTGCTAAGGGTGAGTTCCCTTTGCTTGATGATGCTTTCATTGGTTCTTGTCCAATTTCAAATATTTTAACACTAGTCGATAGCCTTTTCCAAGGACTCATTGCAGGCCAAGTTTCAGCTTTGTGTAAGTAATATCGTGGGAGATATTAACCTGAAAAGTATTTTTTCTTTCCAGGAACACTATGCCGACTGTTATGCTGTACGTTCCAGAGATACAAGCTGCCTCACTGATAAGGGTGAGTTCCATTTGCTTGATGATGATTTCACGTGTTCTTGTCCGAAATTAATCAATTTAATACTAGTCGATAGCCTATTTCAACGACTCTTTGCAAGCCAAGTTTTAGCTTTGGGAAATTAATATCGAAGGAGATATTCACCCGCAAAGTTTCTTTTTCTTTCCAGGAACCCTGCACCGACTGTTATGCACTTCATTCCAGAGATACAAGCTCCCTCTCTGCTAAGGGGGAGTTCCCTTTGCTTGATGATGCTTTCATTGGTTCTTGTCCGATTTCAAATATTTTAACACTAGTCGATAGCCTATCCCAAGGACACATTGCAGGCCAAGTTTTAGCTTTGTGAAAGTAATATCAAAGGAGATATTATCCTGCAAAATATTTTTTCTTTCCAGGAATACTCCGCCGACTGTTATGCTGTACATTCCAGAGATACAAGCTGCCTCACTGCTAAGGGTGAGTTCCCTTTGCTTGATGATGCTTTCATTGGTTCTTGTCCGATTTCAAATATTTTAACACTAGTCGATAGCCTATTCCAAGGACGCATTGCAGGCCAAGTTTCAGCTTTGTGTAAGTATTATCGTGGGAGATATTAACCTGCAAAGTATTGTTTCTTTCCAGGAACACTGTGCCGACTGTTATGCTGTACGTTCCAGAGATACAAGCTGCCTCACTGATAAGGGTGAGTTCCATTTGCTTGATGATGATTTCACGTGTTCTTGTCCGAAATTAATCAATTTAATACTAGTCGATAGCCTATTTCAAGGACTCTTTGCAAGCCAAGTTTTAGCTTTGTGAAATTAATATCGAAGGAGATATTCACCTGTAAAGTTTCTTTTTCTTTCCAGGAACACTGCACCGACTGTTATGCGCTTCATTCCAGACATACAAGCTCCCTCTCTGCTAAGGGTGAGTTCCCTTTGCTTGATGATGGTTTCATTGGTTCTTGTCCGATTTCGAATATTTTAACACTAGTCGATAGCCTATCCTAAGGACACATTGCAAGCCAAGTTTTAGCTTTGTGAAAGTAATATCGAAGGAGATATTATCCTGGAAAGTATTTTTTCTTTCCAGGAACACTGCACCGACTGTTATGCGCTTCATTCCAGACATACAAGCTCCGTCTCTGCTAAGGGTGAGTTCCCTTTGCTTGATGATGCTTTCATTGGTTCTTGTCCGATTTCAAATATTTTAACACTAGTCGATAGCCTATCCCAAGGACACATTGCAGGCCAAGTTTCAGCTTTGTGAATGTAATTTTGAAGGAGATATTATCCTGGAAAGTATTTTTTCTTTCCAGGAAAACTGCGCCGACTTTTATGCTGTACATTCCAGAGATACAAGCTGCCTCACTGATAAGGGTGAGTTCCATTTGCTTGATGATGATTTCACGTGTTCTTGTCCGAAATTAATCAATTTAATACTAGTCGATAGCCTATTTCAAGGACTCTTTGCAAGCCAATTTTAGCTTTGTGAAATTAATACCGAAAGAGACATTCACCTGTAAAGTTTCTTTTTCTTTCCAGGAACACTGCACCGACTGTTATGCGCTTCATTCCAGACATACAAGCTCCCTCTCTGCTAAGGGTGAGTTCCCTTTGCTTGATGATGCTTTCATTGGTTCTTGTCCGATTTCAAATATTTTAACACTAGTCGATAGCCTATCCCAAGGACACATTGCAGGCCAAGTTTTAGCTTTGTGAAAGTAATATCAAAGGAGATATTATCCTGCAAAATATTTTTTCTTTCCAGGAACACTGCGCCGACTGTTATGCTGTACATTCCAGAGATACAAGCTGCATCACTGCTAAGGGTGAGTTCCCTTTGCTTGATGATGCTTTCATTGGTTCTTGTCCAATTTCAAATATTTTAACACTAGTCGATAGCCTTTTCCAAGGACTCATTGCAGGCCAAGTTTCAGCTTTGTGTAAGTAATATCGTGGGAGATATTAACCTGAAAAGTATTTTTTCTTTCCAGGAACACTGTGCCGACTGTTATGCTGTACGTTCCAGAGATACAAGCTGCCTCACTGATAAGGGTGAGTTCCATTTGCTTGATGATGATTTCACGTGTTCTTGTCCGAAATTAATCAATTTAATACTAGTCGATAGCCTATTTCAACGACTCTTTGCAAGCCAAGTTTTAGCTTTGGGAAATTAATATCGAAGGAGATATTCACCCGCAAAGTTTCTTTTTCTTTCCAGGAACCCTGCACCGACTGTTATGCACTTCATTCCAGAGATACAAGCTCCCTCTCTGCTAAGGGGGAGTTCCCTTTGCTTGATGATGCTTTCATTGGTTCTTGTCCGATTTCAAATATTTTAACACTAGTCGATAGCCTATCCCAAGGACACATTGCAGGCCAAGTTTTAGCTTTGTGAAAGTAATATCAAAGGAGATATTATCCTGCAAAATATGTTTTCTTTCCAGGAACACTGCGCCGACTGTTATGCTGTACATTCCAGCGATACAAGCTGCCTCACTGCTAAGGGTGAGTTCCCTTTGCTTGATGATGCTTTCATTGGTTCTTGTCCGATTTCAAATATTTTAACACTAGTCGATAGCCTATTCCAAGGACGCATTGCAGGCCAAGTTTCAGCTTTGTGTAAGTAATATCGTGGGAGATATTAACCTGCAAAGTATTGTTTCTTTCCAGGAACACTGTGCCGACTGTTATGCTGTACGTTCCAGAGATACAAGCTGCCTCACTGATAACGGTGAGTTCCATTTGCTTGATGATGATTTCACGTGTTCTTGTCCGAAATTAATCAATTTAATACTAGTCGATAGCCTATTTCAAAGACTCTTTGCAAGCCAAGTTTTAGCTTTGTGAAATTAATATCGAAGGAGATATTCACCTGTAAAGTTTCTTTTTCTTTCCAGGAACACTGCACCGACTGTTATGCGCTTCATTCCAGACATACAAGCTCCCTCTCTGCTAAGGGGGAGTTCCCTTTGCTTGATGATGCTTTCATTGGTTCTTGTCCGATTTCAAATATTTTAACACTAGTCGATAGCCTATCCCAAGGACACATTGCAGGCCAAGTTTTAGCTTTGTGAAAGTAATATCAAAGGAGATATTATCCTGCAAAATATTTTTTCTTTCCAGGAATACTCCGCCGACTGTTATGCTGTACATTCCAGAGATACAAGCTGCCTCACTGCTAAGGGTGAGTTCCCTTTGCTTGATGATGCTTTCATTGGTTCTTGTCCGATTTCAAATATTTTAACACTAGTCGATAGCCTATTCCAAGGACGCATTGCAGGCCAAGTTTCAGCTTTGTGTAAGTAATATCGTGGGAGATATTAACCTGCAAAGTATTGTTTCTTTCCAGGAACACTGTGCCGACTGTTATGCTGTACGTTCCAGAGATACAAGCTGCCTCACTGATAAGGGTGAGTTCCATTTGCTTGATGATGATTTCACGTGTTCTTGTCCGAAATTAATCAATTTAATACTAGTCGATAGCCTATTTCAAGGACTCTTTGCAAGCTAAGTTTTAGCTTTGTGAAATTAATATCGAAGGAGATATTCACCCGCAAAGTTTCTTTTTCTTTCCAGGAACCCTGCACCGACTGTTATGCACTTCATTCCAGAGATACAAGCTCCCTCTCTGCTAAGGGGGAGTTCCCTTTGCTTGATGATGCTTTCATTGGTTCTTGTCCGATTTCAAATATTTTAACACTAGTCGATAGCCTATCCCAAGGACACATTGCAGGCCAAGTTTTAGCTTTGTGAAAGTAATATCAAAGGAGATATTATCCTGCAAAATATTTTTTCTTTCCAGGAACACTGCGCCGACTGTTATGCTGTACATTCCAGAGATACAAGCTGCCTCACTGCTAAGGGTGAGTTCCCTTTGCTTGATGATGCTTTCATTGGTTCTTGTCCGATTTCAAATATTTTAACACTAGTCGATAGCCTATTCCAAGGACTCATTGCAGGCCAAGTTTTAGCTTTGTGAAATTAATATCGAAGGAGATATTCACCCGCAAAGTTTCTTTTTCTTTCCAGGAACCCTGCACCGACTGTTATGCACTTCATTCCAGAGATACAAGCTCCCTCTCTGCTAAGGGGGAGTTCCCTTTGCTTGATGATGCTTTCATTGGTTCTTGTCCGATTTCAAATATTTTAACACTAGTCGATAGCCTATCCCAAGGACACATTGCAGGCCAAGTTTTAGCTTTGTGAAAGTAATATCAAAGGAGATATTATCCTGCAAAATATTTTTTCTTTCCAGGAACACTGCGCCGACTGTTATGCTGTACATTCCAGAGATACAAGCTGCCTCACTGCTAAGGGTGAGTTCCCTTTGCTTGATGATGCTTTCATTGGTTCTTGTCCGATTTCAAATATTTTAACACTAGTCGATAGCCTATTCCAAGGACTCATTGCAGGCCAAGTTTCAGCTTTGTGTAAGTAATATCGTTGGAGATATTAACCTGCAAAGTATTGTTTCTTTCCAGGAACACTCTGCCGACTGTTATGCTGTACGTTCCAGAGATACAAGCTGCCTCACTGATAAGGGTGAGTTCCATTTGCTTGATGATGATTTCACGTGTTCTTGTCCGAAATTAATCAATTTAATACTAGTCGATAGCCTATTTCAAGGACTCTTTGCAAGCCAAGTTTTAGCTTTGTGAAATTAATATCGAAGGAGATATTCACCTGTAAAGTTTCTTTTTCTTTCCAGGAACCCTGCACCGACTGTTATGCGCTTCATTCCAGACATACAAGCTCCCTCTCTGCTAAGGGTGAGTTCCCTTTGCTTGATGATGGTTTCATTGGTTCTTGTCCGATTTCGAATATTTTAACACTAGTCGATAGCCTATCCCAAGGACACATTGCAAGCCAAGTTTTAGCTTTGTGAAAGTAATATCGAAGGAGATATTATCCTGGAAAGTATTTTTTCTTTCCAGGAAAACTGCGCCGACTTTTATGCTGTACATTCCAGAGATACAAGCTGCCTCACTGATAAGGGTGAGTTCCATTTGCTTGATGATGATTTCACGTGTTCTTGTCCGAAATTATTCAATTTAATACTAGTCGATAGCCTATTTCAAGGACTCTTTGGAAGCCAAGTTTTAGCTTTGTGAAATTAATATCGAAGGAGATATTCACCCGCAAAGTTTCTTTTTCTTTCCAGGAACCCTGCACCGACTGTTATGCACTTCATTCCAGACATACAAGCTCCCTCTCTGCTAAGGGTGAGTTCCCTTTGCTTGATGATGCTTTCATTTGTTCTTGTCCGATTTCAAATATTTTAACACTAATCGATAGCCTATCCCAAGGACACATTGTAGGCCAAGTTTTAGCTTTGTGAATGCAATTTTGAAGGAGATATTATCCTGGAAAGTAGTTTTTCTTTCCAGGAAAACTGCGCCGACTTTTATGCTGTACATTCCAGAGATACAAGCTGCCTCACTGATAAGGGTGAGTTCCATTTGCTTGATGATGATTTCACGTGTTCTTGTCCGAAATTAATCAATTTAATACTAGTCGATAGCCTATTTCAAGGACTCTTTGCAAGCCAATTTTAGCTTTGTGAAATTAATACCGAAAGAGACATTCACCTGTAAAGTTTCTTTTTCTTTCCAGGAACACTGCACCGACTGTTATGCGCTTCATTCCAGACATACAAGCTCCCTCTCTGCTAAGGGTGAGTTCCCTTTGCTTGATGATGCTTTCATTGGTTCTTGTCCGATTTCAAATATTTTAACACTAGTCGATAGCCTATCCCAAGGACACATTGCAGGCCAAGTTTTAGCTTTGTGAAAGTAATATCAAAGGAGATATTATCCTGCAAAATATTTTTTCTTTCCAGGAACACTGCGCCGACTGTTATGCTGTACATTCCAGAGATACAAGCTGCATCACTGCTAAGGGTGAGTTCCCTTTGCTTGATGATGCTTTCATTGGTTCTTGTCCAATTTCAAATATTTTAACACTAGTCGATAGCCTTTTCCAAGGACTCATTGCAGGCCAAGTTTCAGCTTTGTGTAAGTAATATCGTGGGAGATATTAACCTGAAAAGTATTTTTTCTTTCCAGGAACACTGTGCCGACTGTTATGCTGTACGTTCCAGAGATACAAGCTGCCTCACTGATAAGGGTGAGTTCCATTTGCTTGATGATGATTTCACGTGTTCTTGTCCGAAATTAATCAATTTAATACTAGTCGATAGCGTATTTCAACGACTCTTTGCAAGCCAAGTTTTAGCTTTGTGAAATTAATATCGAAGGAGATATTCACCCGCAAAGTTTCTTTTTCTTTCCAGGAACCCTGCACCGACTGTTATGCACTTCATTCCAGAGATACAAGCTCCCTCTCTGCTAAGGGGGAGTTCCCTTTGCTTGATGATGCTTTCATTGGTTCTTGTCCGATTTCAAATATTTTAACACTAGTCGATAGCCTATTCCAAGGACACATTGCAGGCCAAGTTTTAGCTTTGTGAAAGTAATATCAAAGGAGATATTATCCTGCAAAATATGTTTTCTTTCCAGGAACACTGCGCCGACTGTTATGCTGTACATTCCAGCGATACAAGCTGCCTCACTGCTAAGGGTGAGTTCCCTTTGCTTGATGATGCTTTCATTGGTTCTTGTCCGATTTCAAATATTTTAACACTAGTCGATAGCCTATTCCAAGGACACATTGCAGGCCAAGTTTTAGCTTTGTGAAAGTAATATCGAAGGAGATATTATCCTGGAAAGTATTTTTTCTTTCCAGGAACACTGCACCGACTGTTATGCGCTTCATTCCAGACATACAAGCTCCGTCTCTGCTAAGGGTGAGTTCCCTTTGCTTGATGATGCTTTCATTGGTTCTTGTCCGATTTCAAATATTTTAACACTAGTCGATAGCCTATCCCAAGGACACATTGCAGGCCAAGTTTCAGCTTTGTGAAAGTAATATCAAAGGAGATATTATCCTGCAAAATATTTTTTCTTTCCAGGAACACTGCGCCGACTGTTATGCTGTACATTCCAGAGATACAAGCTGCCTCACTGATAAGGGTGAGTTCCATTTGCTTGATGATGATTTCACGTGTTCTTGTCCGAAATTAATCAATTTAATACTAGTCGATAGCCTATTTCAAGGACTCTTTGCAAGCCAAGTTTTAGCTTTGTGAAATTAATATCGAAGGAGATATTCACCCGCAAAGTTTCTTTTTCTTTCCAGGAACCCTGCACCGACTGTTATGCACTTCATTCCAGAGATACAAGCTCCCTCTCTGCTAAGGGGGAGTTCCCTTTGCTTGATGATGCTTTCATTGGTTCTTGTCCGATTTCAAATATTTTAACACTAGTCGATAGCCTATTCCAAGGACACATTGCAGGCCAAGTTTTAGCTTTGTGAAAGTAATATCAAAGGAGATATTATCCTGCAAAATATGTTTTCTTTCCAGGAACACTGCGCCGACTGTTATGCTGTACATTCCAGCGATACAAGCTGCCTCACTGCTAAGGGTGAGTTCCCTTTGCTTGATGATGCTTTCATTGGTTCTTGTCCGATTTCAAATATTTTAACACTAGTCGATAGCCTATTCCAAGGACGCATTGCAGGCCAAGTTTCAGCTTTGTGTAAGTAATATCGTGGGAGATATTAACCTGCAAAGTATTGTTTCTTTCCAGGAACACTGTGCCGACTGTTATGCTGTACGTTCCAGAGATACAAGCTGCCTCACTGATAAGGGTGAGTTCCATTTGCTTGATGATGATTTCACGTGTTCTTGTCCGAAATTAATCAATTTAATACTAGTCGATAGCCTATTTCAAGGACTCTTTGCAAGCCAAGTTTTAGCTTTGTGAAATTAATATCGAAGGAGATATTCACCTGTAAAGTTTCTTTTTCTTTCCAGGAACACTGCACCGACTGTTATGCGCTTCATTCCAGACATACAAGCTCCCTCTCTGCTAAGGGTGAGTTCCCTTTGCTTGATGATGGTTTCATTGGTTCTTGTCCGATTTCGAATATTTTAACACTAGTCGATAGCCTATCCTAAGGACACATTGCAAGCCAAGTTTTAGCTTTGTGAAAGTAATATCGAAGGAGATATTATCCTGGAAAGTATTTTTTCTTTCCAGGAACACTGCACCGACTGTTATGCGCTTCATTCCAGACATACAAGCTCCGTCTCTGCTAAGGGTGAGTTCCCTTTGCTTGATGATGCTTTCATTGGTTCTTGTCCGATTTCAAATATTTTAACACTAGTCGATAGCCTATCCCAAGGACACATTGCAGGCCAAGTTTCAGCTTTGTGAAAGTAATATCAAAGGAGATATTATCCTGCAAAATATTTTTTCTTTCCAGGAACACTGCGCCGACTGTTATGCTGTACATTCCAGAGATACAAGCTGCCTCACTGATAAGGGTGAGTTCCATTTGCTTGATGATGATTTCACGTGTTCTTGTCCGAAATTAATCAATTTAATACTAGTCGATAGCCTATTTCAAGGACTCTTTGCAAGCCAAGTTTTAGCTTTGTGAAATTAATATCGAAGGAGATATTCACCCGCAAAGTTTCTTTTTCTTTCCAGGAACCCTGCACCGACTGTTATGCACTTCATTCCAGAGATACAAGCTCCCTCTCTGCTAAGGGGGAGTTCCCTTTGCTTGATGATGCTTTCATTGGTTCTTGTCCGATTTCAAATATTTTAACACTAGTCGATAGCCTATCCCAAGGACACATTGCAGGCCAAGTTTTAGCTTTGTGAAAGTAATATCAAAGGAGATATTATCCTGCAAAATATTTTTTCTTTCCAGGAACACTGCGCCGACTGTTATGCTGTACATTCCAGAGATACAAGCTGCCTCACTGCTAAGGGTGAGTTCCCTTTGCTTGATGATGCTTTCATTGGTTCTTGTCCGATTTCAAATATTTTAACACTAGTCGATAGCCTATTCCAAGGACTCATTGCAGGCCAAGTTTTAGCTTTTTGAAATTAATATCGAAGGAGATATTCACCCGCAAAGTTTCTTTTTCTTTCCAGGAACCCTGCACCGACTGTTATGCGCTTCATTCCAGACATACAAGCTCCCTCTCTGCTAAGGGTGAGTTCCCTTTGCTTGATGATGGTTTCATTGGTTCTTGTCCGATTTCGAATATTTTAACACTAGTCGATAGCCTATCCCAAGGACACATTGCAAGCCAAGTTTTAGCTTTGTGAAAGTAATATCGAAGGAGATATTATCCTGGAAAGTATTTTTTCTTTCCAGGAAAACTGCGCCAACTTTTATGCTGTACATTCCAGAGATACAAGCTGCCTCACTGATAAGGGTGAGTTCCATTTGCTTCATGATGATTTCACGTGTTCTTGTCCGAAATTATTCAATTTAATACTAGTCGATAGCCTATTTCAAGGACTCTTTGCAAGCCAAGTTTTAGCTTTGTGAAATTAATATCGAAGGAGATATTCACCTGTAAACTTTCTTTTTCTTTCCAGGAACACTGCACCGACTGTTATGCGCTTCATTCCAGACATACAAGCTCCCTCTCTGCTAAGGGTGAGTTCCCTTTGCTTGATAATGCTTTTATTGGTTCTTGTCCGATTTCAAATATTTTAACACTAGTCGATAGCCTATCCCAAGGACACATTGTAGGCCGAGTTTTAGCTTTGTGAATGTAATTTTTAAGGAGATATTATCCTGCAAAGTAATTTTCTTTCCAGGAACACTGCGCCGACTGTTATGCTGTACATTCCAGAGATACAAGCTGCCTCACTGATAAGGGTGAGTTCCATTTGCTTGATGATGATTTCACGTGTTCTTGTCCGAAATTAATCAATTTAATACTAGTCGATAGCCTATTTCAAGGACTCTTTGCAAGCCAAGTTTTAGCTTTGTGAAATTAATATCGAAGGAGATATTCACCCGCAAAGTTTCTTTTTCTTTCCAGGAACCCTGCACCGACTGTTATGCACTTCATTCCAGAGATACAAGCTCCCTCTCTGCTAAGGGGGAGTTCCCTTTGCTTGATGATGCTTTCATTGGTTCTTGTCCGATTTCAAATATTTTAACACTAGTCGATAGCCTATCCCAAGGACACATTGCAGGCCAAGTTTTAGCTTTGTGAAAGTAATATCAAAGGAGATATTATCCTGCAAAATATTTTTTCTTTCCAGGAACACTGCGCCGACTGTTATGCTGTACATTCCAGAGATACAAGCTGCCTCACTGATAAGGGTGAGTTCCATTTGCTTCATGATGATTTCACGTGTTCTTGTCCGATTTCGAATATTTTAACACTAGTCGATAGCCTATCCCAAGGACACATTGCAAGCCAAGTTTTAGCTTTGTGAAAGTAATATCGAAGGAGATATTATCCTGGAAAGTATTTTTTCTTTCCAGGAAAACTGCGCCGACTTTTATGCTGTACATTCCAGAGATACAAGCTGCCTCACTGATAAGGGTGAGTTCCATTTGCTTCATGATGATTTCACGTGTTCTTGTCCGAAATTATTCAATTTAATACTAGTCGATAGCCTATTTCAAGGACTCTTTGCAAGCCAAGTTTTAGCTTTGTGAAATTAATATCGAAGGAGATATTCACCTGTAAACTTTCTTTTTCTTTCCAGGAACACTGCACCGACTGTTATGCGCTTCATTCCAGACATACAAGCTCCCTCTCTGCTAAGGGTGAGTTCCCTTTGCTTGATAATGCTTTTATTGGTTCTTGTCCGATTTCAAATATTTTAACACTAGTCGATAGCCTATCCCAAGGACACATTGCAGGCCGAGTTTTAGCTTTGTGAATGTAATTTTTAAGGAGATATTATCCTGCAAAGTAATTTTCTTTCCAGAAACATTGAGCCGACTGTCATGCTGTACATTCCAGAGATACAAGCTGCCTCACTGATAAGGGTGAGTTCCATTTGCTTGATGATGCTTTCATTGGTTCTTGTCCGATTTCAAATATTTTAACACTAGTCGATAGCCTATTCTAAGGACTCATTGCAGGCCAAGTTTCAGCTTTGTGTAAGTAATATCGTGGGAGATATTTACATGAAAAGTATTTTTTCTTTCCAGGAACACTGCGCCGACTGTTATGCTGTACATTCCAGAAATACAAGCTGCCTCACTGATAAGGGTGAGTTCCATTTGCTTGATGATGATTTCACGTGTTCTTGTCCGAAATTAATCAATTTAATACTAGTCGATAGCCTATTTCAAGGACTCTTTGCAAGCAAAGTTTTAGCTTTGTAAAATTAATATCGAAGGAGATATTCACCCGCAAAGTTTCTTTTTCTTTCCAGGAACCCTGCACCGACTGTTATGCACTTCATTCCAGAGATACAAGCTCCCTCTCTGCTAAGGGTGAGTTCTCTTTGCTTGATGATGCTTTCATTGGTTCTTGTCCGATTTCGAATATTTTAACACTAGTAGATAGTCTATTCCAAGGACTCATTGCAGGCCAAGTTTCAGCTTTGTGTAAGTAATATCGTGGGAGATATTAACCTGCAAAATATTGTTTCTTTCCAGGAACACTGTGCCGACTGTTATGCTGTACATTCCAGAGATACAAGCTGCCTCACTGATAAGGGTGAGTTCCATTTGCTTGATGATGATTTCACGTGTTCTTGTCCGAAATTAATCGATTTAATACTAGTCGATAGCCTATTTCAAGGACTCTTTGGAAGCCAAGTTTTAGCTTTGTGAAATTAATATCGAAGGAGATATTCACCCGCAAAGTTCATTTTTCTTTCCAGGAACACTGCGCCGACTGATATGCGCTTCATTCCAGACATACAAGCTCCCTCTCTGCTAAGGGTGAGTTCCCTTTGCTTGATGATGCTTTCATTGGTTCTTGTCCGATTTCAAATATTTTAACACTAGTCGATAGCTTATCCCAAGGACACATTGCAAGCCAAGTTTTACCTTTGTGAATATAATTTTGAAGGAGATATTATCCTGCAAAATATTTTTTCTTTCCAGGAACACTGCGCCGACTGTTATGCTGTACATTCCAGAGATACAAGCTGCCTCACTGATAAGGGTGAGTTCCATTTGTTTGATGATGATTTCACGTGTTCTTGTCCGAAATTAATCAATTTATTACTAGTCGATAGCCTATTTCAAGGACTCTTTGGAAGCCAAGTTTTAGCTTTGTGAAATTAATATCGAAGGAGATATTCACCCGCAAAGTTCATTTTTCTTTCCAGGAACACTGCGCCGACTGATATGCGCTTCATTCCAGACATACAAGCTCCCTCTCTGCTAAGGGTGAGTTCCCTTTGCTTGATGATGCTTTCATTGGTTCTTGTCCGATTTCAAATATTTTAACACTAATCGATAGCCTATCCCAAGGACACATTGTAGGCCAAGTTTTAGCTTTGTGAATGTAATTTTGAAGGAGATATTATCCTGCAAAGTAATTTTCTTTCCAGAAACACTAAGCCGACTGTTATGCTGTACATTCCAGAGTCACAAGCTGCCTCACTGATAAGGGTGAGTTCCATTTGCTTGATGATGATTTCACGTGTTCTTGTCCGAAATTAATCAATTTAATACTAGTCGATAGCCTATTTCAAGGACTCTTTGCAAGCCAAATTTTAGCTTTGTGAAATTAATATCGAAGGAGATATTCACCCGCAAAGTTTCTTTTTCTTTCCAGGAACCCTGCACCGACTGTTATGCACTTCATTCCAGAGATACAAGCTCCCTCTCTGCTAAGGGGGAGTTCCCTTTGCTTGATGATGCTTTCATTGGTTCTTGTCCGATTTCAAATATTTTAACACTAGTCGATAGCCTATCCCAAGGACACATTGCAGGCCAAGTTTTAGCTTTGTGAAAGTAATATCAAAGGAGATATTATCCTGCAAAATATTTTTTCTTTCCAGGAACACTGCGCCGACTGTTATGCTGTACATTCCAGAGATACAAGCTGCCTCACTGCTAAGGGTGAGTTCCCTTTGCTTGATGATGCTTTCATTGGTTCTTGTCCGATTTCAAATATTTTAACACTAGTCGATAGCCTATTCCAAGGACTAATTGCAGGCCAAGTTTTAGCTTTGTGTAATTAATATCGAAGGAGATATTCACCTGTAAAGTTTCTTTTTCTTTCCAGGAACCCTGCACCGACTGTTATGCGCTTCATTCCAGACATACAAGCTCCCTCTCTGCTAAGGGTGAGTTCCCTTTGCTTGATGATGGTTTCATTGGTTCTTGTCCGATTTCGAATATTTTAACACTAGTCGATAGCCTATCCCAAGGACACATTGCAAGCCAAGTTTTAGCTTTGTGAAAGTAATATCGAAGGAGATATTATCCTGGAAAGTATTTTTTCTTTCCAGGAAAACTGCGCCGACTTTTATGCTGTACATTCCAGAGATACAAGCTGCCTCACTTATAAGGGTGAGTTCCATTTGCTTGATGATGATTTAACGTGTTCTTGTCCGAAATTAATCAATTTAATACTAGTCGATAGCCTATTTCAAGGACTCTTTGCAAGCCAAGTTTTAGCTTTGTGAAATTAATATCGAAGGAGATATTCACCCGCAAAGTTTCTTTTTCTTTCCAGGAACCCTGCACCGACTGTTATGCACTTCATTCCAGAGATACAAGCTCCCTCTCTGCTAAGGGGGAGTTCCCTTTGCTTGATGATGCTTTCATTGGTTCTTGTCCGATTTCAAATATTTTAACACTAGTCGATAGCCTATCCCAAGGACACATTGCAGGCCAAGTTTTAGCTTTGTGAAAGTAATATCAAAGGAGATATTATCCTGCAAAATATTTTTTCTTTCCAGGAACACTGCGCCGACTGTTATGCTGTACATTCCAGAGATACAAGCTGCCTCACTGCTAAGGGTGAGTTCCCTTTGCTTGATGATGCTTTCATTGGTTCTTGTCCGATTTCAAATATTTTAACACTAGTCGATAGCCTATTCCAAGGACTAATTGCAGGCCAAGTTTTAGCTTTGTGTAATTAATATCGAAGGAGATATTCACCTGTAAAGTTTCTTTTTCTTTCCAGGAACCCTGCACCGACTGTTATGCGCTTCATTCCAGACATACAAGCTCCCTCTCTGCTAAGGGTGAGTTCCCTTTGCTTGATGATGGTTTCATTGGTTCTTGTCCGATTTCGAATATTTTAACACTAGTCGATAGCCTATCCCAAGGACACATTGCAAGCCAAGTTTTAGCTTTGTGAAAGTAATATCGAAGGAGATATTATCCTGGAAAGTATTTTTTCTTTCCAGGAAAACTGCGCCGACTTTTATGCTGTACATTCCAGAGATACAAGCTGCCTCACTTATAAGGGTGAGTTCCATTTGCTTGATGATGATTTAACGTGTTCTTGTCCGAAATTATTCAATTTAATACTAGTCGATAGCCTATTTCAAGGACTCTTTGCAAGCCAAGTTTTAGCTTTGTGAAATTAATATCGAAGGAGATATTCACCCGCAAAGTTTCTTTTTCTTTCCAGGAACCCTGCACCGACTGTTATGCTGTACATTCCAGAGATACAAGCTGCCTCACTTATAAGGGTGAGTTCCATTTGCTTGATGATGCTTTCATTGGTTCTTGTCCGATTTCAAATATTTTAACACTAGTCGATAGCCTATTCTAAGGACTCATTGCAGGCCAAGTTTCAGCTTTGTGTAAGTAATATCGTGGGAGATATTTACATGAAAAGTATTTTTTCTTTCCAGGAACACTGCGCCGACTGTTATGCTGTACATTCCAGAAATACAAGCTGCCTCACTGATAAGGGTGAGTTCCATTTGCTTGATGATGATTTCACGTGTTCTTGTCCGAAATTAATCAATTTAATACTAGTCGATAGCCTATTTCAAGGACTCTTTGCAAGCAAAGTTTTAGCTTTGTAAAATTAATATCGAAGGAGATATTCACCCGCAAAGTTTCTTTTTCTTTCCAGGAACCCTGCACCGACTGTTATGCACTTCATTCCAGAGATACAAGCTCCCTCTCTGCTAAGGGTGAGTTCTCTTTGCTTGATGATGCTTTCATTGGTTCTTGTCCGATTTCGAATATTTTAACACTAGTAGATAGTCTATTCCAAGGACTCATTGCAGGCCAAGTTTCAGCTTTGTGTAAGTAATATCGTGGGAGATATTAACCTGCAAAATATTGTTTCTTTCCAGGAACACTGTGCCGACTGTTATGCTGTACATTCCAGAGATACAAGCTGCCTCACTGATAAGGGTGAGTTCCATTTGCTTGATGATGATTTCACGTGTTCTTGTCCGAAATTAATCGATTTAATACTAGTCGATAGCCTATTTCAAGGACTCTTTGCAAGCCAAGTTTTAGCTTTGTGAATTTAATATCGAAGGAGATATTCACCTGTAAAGTTTCTTTTTCTTTCCAGGAACACTGCACCGACTGTTATGCGCTTCATTCCAGACATACAAGCTCCCTCTCTGCTAAGGGTGAGTTCCCTTTGCTTGATGATGCTTTCATTGGTTCTTGTCCGATTTCAAATATTTTAACACTAGTCGATAGCCTATCCCAAGGACACATTGCAGGCCACGTTTTAGTTTTGTGAAAGTAATATCGAAGGAGATATTATCCTGCAAAATATTTTTTCTTTCCAGGAACACTGCGCCGACTGTTATGCTGTACATTCCAGAGATACAAGCTGCCTCACTGCTGAGGGTGAGTTCCCTTTGCTTGATGATGCTTTCATTGGTTCTTGTCCGATTTCAAATATTTTAACACTAGTCGATAGCTTATCCCAAGGACACATTGCAAGCCAAGTTTTACCTTTGTGAATATAATTTTGAAGGAGATATTATCCTGCAAAATATTTTTTCTTTCCAGGAACACTGCGCCGACTGTTATGCTGTACATTCCAGAGATACAAGCTGCCTCACTGATAAGGGTGAGTTCCATTTGTTTGATGATGATTTCACGTGTTCTTGTCCGAAATTAATCAATTTATTACTAGTCGATAGCCTATTTCAAGGACTCTTTGGAAGCCAAGTTTTAGCTTTGTGAAATTAATATCGAAGGAGATATTCACCCGCAAAGTTCATTTTTCTTTCCAGGAACACTGCGCCGACTGATATGCGCTTCATTCCAGACATACAAGCTCCCTCTCTGCTAAGGGTGAGTTCCCTTTGCTTGATGATGCTTTCATTGGTTCTTGTCCGATTTCAAATATTTTAACACTAATCGATAGCCTATCCCAAGGACACATTGTAGGCCAAGTTTTAGCTTTGTGAATGTAATTTTGAAGGAGATATTATCCTGCAAAGTAATTTTCTTTCCAGAAACACTAAGCCGACTGTTATGCTGTACATTCCAGAGTCACAAGCTGCCTCACTGATAAGGGTGAGTTCCATTTGCTTGATGATGATTTCACGTGTTCTTGTCCGAAATTAATCAATTTAATACTAGTCGATAGCCTATTTCAAGGACTCTTTGCAAGCCAAATTTTAGCTTTGTGAAATTAATATCGAAGGAGATATTCACCCGCAAAGTTTCTTTTTCTTTCCAGGAACCCTGCACCGACTGTTATGCACTTCATTCCAGAGATACAAGCTCCCTCTCTGCTAAGGGGGAGTTCCCTTTGCTTGATGATGCTTTCATTGGTTCTTGTCCGATTTCAAATATTTTAACACTAGTCGATAGCCTATCCCAAGGACACATTGCAGGCCAAGTTTTAGCTTTGTGAAAGTAATATCAAAGGAGATATTATCCTGCAAAATATTTTTTCTTTCCAGGAACACTGCGCCGACTGTTATGCTGTACATTCCAGAGATACAAGCTGCCTCACTGCTAAGGGTGAGTTCCCTTTGCTTGATGATGCTTTCATTGGTTCTTGTCCGATTTCAAATATTTTAACACTAGTCGATAGCCTATTCCAAGGACTAATTGCAGGCCAAGTTTTAGCTTTGTGTAATTAATATCGAAGGAGATATTCACCTGTAAAGTTTCTTTTTCTTTCCAGGAACCCTGCACCGACTGTTATGCGCTTCATTCCAGACATACAAGCTCCCTCTCTGCTAAGGGTGAGTTCCCTTTGCTTGATGATGGTTTCATTGGTTCTTGTCCGATTTCGAATATTTTAACACTAGTCGATAGCCTATCCCAAGGACACATTGCAAGCCAAGTTTTAGCTTTGTGAAAGTAATATCGAAGGAGATATTATCCTGGAAAGTATTTTTTCTTTCCAGGAAAACTGCGCCGACTTTTATGCTGTACATTCCAGAGATACAAGCTGCCTCACTTATAAGGGTGAGTTCCATTTGCTTGATGATGATTTAACGTGTTCTTGTCCGAAATTAATCAATTTAATACTAGTCGATAGCCTATTTCAAGGACTCTTTGCAAGCCAAGTTTTAGCTTTGTGAAATTAATATCGAAGGAGATATTCACCCGCAAAGTTTCTTTTTCTTTCCAGGAACCCTGCACCGACTGTTATGCACTTCATTCCAGAGATACAAGCTCCCTCTCTGCTAAGGGGGAGTTCCCTTTGCTTGATGATGCTTTCATTGGTTCTTGTCCGATTTCAAATATTTTAACACTAGTCGATAGCCTATCCCAAGGACACATTGCAGGCCAAGTTTTAGCTTTGTGAAAGTAATATCAAAGGAGATATTATCCTGCAAAATATTTTTTCTTTCCAGGAACACTGCGCCGACTGTTATGCTGTACATTCCAGAGATACAAGCTGCCTCACTGCTAAGGGTGAGTTCCCTTTGCTTGATGATGCTTTCATTGGTTCTTGTCCGATTTCAAATATTTTAACACTAGTCGATAGCCTATTCCAAGGACTAATTGCAGGCCAAGTTTTAGCTTTGTGTAATTAATATCGAAGGAGATATTCACCTGTAAAGTTTCTTTTTCTTTCCAGGAACCCTGCACCGACTGTTATGCGCTTCATTCCAGACATACAAGCTCCCTCTCTGCTAAGGGTGAGTTCCCTTTGCTTGATGATGGTTTCATTGGTTCTTGTCCGATTTCGAATATTTTAACACTAGTCGATAGCCTATCCCAAGGACACATTGCAAGCCAAGTTTTAGCTTTGTGAAAGTAATATCGAAGGAGATATTATCCTGGAAAGTATTTTTTCTTTCCAGGAAAACTGCGCCGACTTTTATGCTGTACATTCCAGAGATACAAGCTGCCTCACTTATAAGGGTGAGTTCCATTTGCTTGATGATGATTTAACGTGTTCTTGTCCGAAATTATTCAATTTAATACTAGTCGATAGCCTATTTCAAGGACTCTTTGCAAGCCAAGTTTTAGCTTTGTGAAATTAATATCGAAGGAGATATTCACCCGCAAAGTTTCTTTTTCTTTCCAGGAACCCTGCACCGACTGTTATGCTGTACATTCCAGAGATACAAGCTGCCTCACTGCTAAGGGTGAGTTCCCTTTGCTTGATGATGCTTTCATTGGTTCTTGTCCGATTTCAAATATTTTAACACTAGTCGATAGCCTATTCCAATGACGCATTGCAGGCCGAGTTTTAGCTTTGTGAATGTAATTTTTAAGGAGATATTATCCTGCAAAGTAATTTTCTTTCCAGAAACATTGAGCCGACTGTCATGCTGTACATTCCAGAGATACAAGCTGCCTCACTGATAAGGGTGAGTTCCATTTGCTTGATGATGCTTTCATTGGTTCTTGTCCGATTTCAAATATTTTAACACTAGTCGATAGCCTATTCTAAGGACTCATTGCAGGCCAAGTTTCAGCTTTGTGTAAGTAATATCGTGGGAGATATTTACATGAAAAGTATTTTTTCTTTCCAGGAACACTGCGCCGACTGTTATGCTGTACATTCCAGAAATACAAGCTGCCTCACTGATAAGGGTGAGTTCCATTTGCTTGATGATGATTTCACGTGTTCTTGTCCGAAATTAATCAATTTAATACTAGTCGATAGCCTATTTCAAGGACTCTTTGCAAGCAAAGTTTTAGCTTTGTAAAATTAATATCGAAGGAGATATTCACCCGCAAAGTTTCTTTTTCTTTCCAGGAACCCTGCACCGACTGTTATGCACTTCATTCCAGAGATACAAGCTCCCTCTCTGCTAAGGGTGAGTTCCCTTTGCTTGATGATGCTTTCATTGGTTCTTGTCCGATTTCGAATATTTTAACACTAGTAGATAGTCTATTCCAAGGACTCATTGCAGGCCAAGTTTCAGCTTTGTGTAAGTAATATCGTGGGAGATATTAACCTGCAAAATATTGTTTCTTTCCAGGAACACTGTGCCGACTGTTATGCTGTACATTCCAGAGATACAAGCTGCCTCACTGATAAGGGTGAGTTCCATTTGCTTGATGATGATTTCACGTGTTCTTGTCCGAAATTAATCGATTTAATACTAGTCGATAGCCTATTTCAAGGACTCTTTGCAAGCCAAGTTTTAGCTTTGTGAATTTAATATCGAAGGAGATATTCACCTGTAAAGTTTCTTTTTCTTTCCAGGAACACTGCACCGACTGTTATGCGCTTCATTCCAGACATACAAGCTCCCTCTCTGCTAAGGGTGAGTTCCCTTTGCTTGATGATGCTTTCATTGGTTCTTGTCCGATTTCAAATATTTTAACACTAGTCGATAGCCTATCCCAAGGACACATTGCAGGCCACGTTTTAGTTTTGTGAAAGTAATATCGAAGGAGATATTATCCTGCAAAATATTTTTTCTTTCCAGGAACACTGCGCCGACTGTTATGCTGTACATTCCAGAGATACAAGCTGCCTCACTGCTGAGGGTGAGTTCCCTTTGCTTGATGATGCTTTCATTGGTTCTTGTCCGATTTCAAATATTTTAACACTAGTCGATAGCTTATCCCAAGGACACATTGCAAGCCAAGTTTTACCTTTGTGAATATAATTTTGAAGGAGATATTATCCTGCAAAATATTTTTTCTTTCCAGGAACACTGCGCCGACTGTTATGCTGTACATTCCAGAGATACAAGCTGCCTCACTGATAAGGGTGAGTTCCATTTGTTTGATGATGATTTCACGTGTTCTTGTCCGAAATTAATCAATTTAATACTAGTCGATAGCCTATTTCAAGGACTCTTTGCAAGCCAAGTTTTAGCTTTGTGAAATTAATATCGAAGGAGATATTCACCCGCAAAGTTCATTTTTCTTTCCAGGAACACTGCGCCGACTGATATGCGCTTCATTCCAGACATACAAGCTCCCTCTCTGCTAAGGGTGAGTTCCCTTTGCTTGATGATGCTTTCATTGGTTCTTGTCCGATTTCGAATATTTTAACACTAGTCGATAGCCTATCCCAAGGACACATTGCAAGCCAAGTTTTAGCTTTGTGAAAGTAATATCGAAGGAGATATTATCCTGGAAAGTATTTTTTCTTTCCAGGAAAACTGCGCCGACTTTTATGCTGTACATTCCAGAGATACAAGCTGCCTCACTTATAAGGGTGAGTTCCATTTGCTTGATGATGATTTAACGTGTTCTTGTCCGAAATTATTCAATTTAATACTAGTCGATAGCCTATTTCAAGGACTCTTTGCAAGCCAAGTTTTAGCTTTGTGAAATTAATATCGAAGGAGATATTCACCCGCAAAGTTTCTTTTTCTTTCCAGGAACCCTGCACCGACTGTTATGCTGTACATTCCAGAGATACAAGCTGCCTCACTGCTAAGGGTGAGTTCCCTTTGCTTGATGATGCTTTCATTGGTTCTTGTCCGATTTCAAATATTTTAACACTAGTCGATAGCCTATTCCAATGACGCATTGCAGGCCAAGTTTCAGCTTTGTGTAAGTATTATCGTGGGAGATATTAACCTGCAAAGTATTGTTTCTTTCCAGGAACACTGTGCCGACTGTTATGCTGTACGTTCCAGAGATACAAGCTGCCTCACTGATAAGGGTGAGTTCCATTTGCTTGATGATGATTTCACGTGTTCTTGTCCGAAATTAATCAATTTAATACTAGTCGATAGCCTATTTCAAGGACTCTTTGCAAGCCAAGTTTTAGCTTTGTGAAATTAATATCGAAGGAGATATTCACCTGTAAAGTTTCTTTTTCTTTCCAGGAACACTGCACCGACTGTTATGCGCTTCATTCCAGACATACAAGCTCCCTCTCTGCTAAGGGTGAGTTCCCTTTGCTTGATGATGGTTTCATTGGTTCTTGTCCGATTTCGAATATTTTAACACTAGTCGATAGCCTATCCTAAGGACACATTGCAAGCCAAGTTTTAGCTTTGTGAAAGTAATATCGAAGGAGATATTATCCTGGAAAGTATTTTTTCTTTCCAGGAACACTGCACCGACTGTTATGCGCTTCATTCCAGACATACAAGCTCCGTCTCTGCTAAGGGTGAGTTCCCTTTGCTTGATGATGCTTTCATTGGTTCTTGTCCGATTTCAAATATTTTAACACTAGTCGATAGCCTATCCCAAGGACACATTGCAGGCCAAGTTTCAGCTTTGTGAAAGTAATATCAAAGGAGATATTATCCTGCAAAATATTTTTTCTTTCCAGGAACACTGCGCCGACTGTTATGCTGTACATTCCAGAGATACAAGCTGCCTCACTTATAAGGGTGAGTTCCATTTGCTTGATGATGATTTCACGTGTTCTTGTCCGAAATTAATCAATTTAATACTAGTCGATAGCCTATTTCAAGGACTCTTTGCAAGCCAAGTTTTAGCTTTGTGAAATTAATATCGAAGGAGATATTCACCCGCAAAGTTTCTTTTTCTTTCCAGGAACCCTGCACCGACTGTTATGCACTTCATTCCAGAGATACAAGCTCCCTCTCTGCTAAGGGGGAGTTCCCTTTGCTTGATGATGCTTTCATTGGTTCTTGTCCGATTTCAAATATTTTAACACTAGTCGATAGCCTATCCCAAGGACACATTGCAGGCCAAGTTTTAGCTTTGTGAAAGTAATATCAAAGGAGATATTATCCTGCAAAATATTTTTTCTTTCCAGGAACACTGCGCCGACTGTTATGCTGTACATTCCAGAGATACAAGCTGCATCACTGCTAAGGGTGAGTTCCCTTTGCTTGATGATGCTTTCATTGGTTCTTGTCCGAAATTATTCAATTTAATACTGGTCGATAGCCTATTTCAAGGACTCTTTGCAAGCCAAGTTTTAGCTTTGTGAAATTAATATCGAAGGTGATATTCACCTGTAAAGTTCCTTTTTCTTTCCAGGAACACTGCACCGACTGTTATGCGCTTCATTCCAGACATACAAGCTCCCTCTCTGCTAAGGGTGAGTTCCCTTTGCTTGATGATGCTTTTATTGGTTCTTGTCCGATTTCAAATATTTTAACACTAGTCGATAGCCTATCCCAAGGACACATTGCAGGCCGAGTTTTAGCTTTGTGAATGTAATTTTTAAGGAGATATTATCCTGCAAAGTAATTTTCTTTCCAGAAACATTGAGCCGACTGTCATGCTGTACATTCCAGAGATACAAGCTGCCTCACTGATAAGGGTGAGTTCCATTTGCTTGATGATGATTTCACGTGTTCTTGTCCGAAATTAATCAATTTAATACTAGTCGATAGCCTATTTCAAGGACTCTTTGCAAGCCAAGTTTTAGCTTTGTGAAATTAATATCGAAGGAGATATTCACCTGTAAAGTTTCTTTTTCTTTCCAGGAACACTGCACCGACTGTTATGCGCTTCATTCCAGACATACAAGCTCCCTCTCTGCTAAGGGTGAGTTCCCTTTGCTTGATGATGGTTTCATTGGTTCTTGTCCGATTTCGAATTTTTTAACACTAGTCGATAGCCTATTCTAAGGACACATTGCAAGCCAAGTTTTAGCTTTGTGAAAGTAATATCGAAGGAGATATTATCCTGGAAAGTATGTTTTCTTTCCAGGAACACTGCACCGACTGTTATGCGCTTCATTCCAGACATACAAGCTCCGTCTCTGCTAAGGGTGAGTTCCCTTTGCTTGATGATGCTTTCATTGGTTCTTGTCCGATTTCAAATATTTTAACACTAGTCGATAGCCTATCCCAAGGACACATTGCAGGCCAAGTTTCAGCTTTGTGAAAGTAATATCAAAGGAGATATTATCCTGCAAAATATTTTTTCTTTCCAGGAACACTGCGCCGACTGTTATGCTGTACATTCCAGAGATACAAGCTGCCTCACTTATAAGGGTGAGTTCCATTTGCTTGATGATGATTTCACGTGTTCTTGTCCGAAATTAATCAATTTAATACTAGTCGATAGCCTATTTCAAGGACTCTTTGCAAGCCAAGTTTTAGCTTTGTGAAATTAATATCGAAGGAGATATTCACCCGCAAAGTTTCTTTTTCTTTCCAGGAACACTGCACCGACTGTTATGCACTTCATTCCAGAGATACAAGCTCCCTCTCTGCTAAGGGGGAGTTCCCTTTGCTTGATGATGCTTTCATTGGTTCTTGTCCGATTTCAAATATTTTAACACTAGTCGATAGCCTATTCCAAGGACACATTGCAGGCCAAGTTTTAGCTTTGTGAAAGTAATATCAAAGGAGATATTATCCTGCAAAATATGTTTTCTTTCCAGGAACACTGCGCCGACTGTTATGCTGTACATTCCAGCGATACAAGCTGCCTCACTGCTAAGGGTGAGTTCCCTTTGCTTGATGATGCTTTCATTGGTTCTTGTCCGATTTCAAATATTTTAACACTAGTCGATAGCCTATTCCAAGGACACATTGCAGGCCAAGTTTTAGCTTTGTGAAAGTAATATCGAAGGAGATATTATCCTGGAAAGTATTTTTTCTTTCCAGGAACACTGCACCGACTGTTATGCGCTTCATTCCAGACATACAAGCTCCGTCTCTGCTAAGGGTGAGTTCCCTTTGCTTGATGATGCTTTCATTGGTTCTTGTCCGATTTCAAATATTTTAACACTAGTCGATAGCCTATCCCAAGGACACATTGCAGGCCAAGTTTCAGCTTTGTGAAAGTAATATCAAAGGAGATATTATCCTGCAAAATATTTTTTCTTTCCAGGAACACTGCGCCGACTGTTATGCTGTACATTCCAGAGATACAAGCTGCCTCACTGATAAGGGTGAGTTCCATTTGCTTGATGATGATTTCACGTGTTCTTGTCCGAAATTAATCAATTTAATACTAGTCGATAGCCTATTTCAAGGACTCTTTGCAAGCCAAGTTTTAGCTTTGTGAAATTAATATCGAAGGAGATATTCACCCGCAAAGTTTCTTTTTCTTTCCAGGAACCCTGCACCGACTGTTATGCACTTCATTCCAGAGATACAAGCTCCCTCTCTGCTAAGGGGGAGTTCCCTTTGCTTGATGATGCTTTCATTGGTTCTTGTCCGATTTCAAATATTTTAACACTAGTCGATAGCCTATTCCAAGGACACATTGCAGGCCAAGTTTTAGCTTTGTGAAAGTAATATCAAAGGAGATATTATCCTGCAAAATATGTTTTCTTTCCAGGAACACTGCGCCGACTGTTATGCTGTACATTCCAGCGATACAAGCTGCCTCACTGCTAAGGGTGAGTTCCCTTTGCTTGATGATGCTTTCATTGGTTCTTGTCCGATTTCAAATATTTTAACACTAGTCGATAGCCTATTCCAAGGACGCATTGCAGGCCAAGTTTCAGCTTTGTGTAAGTAATATCGTGGGAGATATTAACCTGCAAAGTATTGTTTCTTTCCAGGAACACTGTGCCGACTGTTATGCTGTACGTTCCAGAGATACAAGCTGCCTCACTGATAAGGGTGAGTTCCATTTGCTTGATGATGATTTCACGTGTTCTTGTCCGAAATTAATCAATTTAATACTAGTCGATAGCCTATTTCAAGGACTCTTTGCAAGCCAAGTTTTAGCTTTGTGAAATTAATATCGAAGGAGATATTCACCTGTAAAGTTTCTTTTTCTTTCCAGGAACACTGCACCGACTGTTATGCGCTTCATTCCAGACATACAAGCTCCCTCTCTGCTAAGGGTGAGTTCCCTTTGCTTGATGATGGTTTCATTGGTTCTTGTCCGATTTCGAATATTTTAACACTAGTCGATAGCCTATCCTAAGGACACATTGCAAGCCAAGTTTTAGCTTTGTGAAAGTAATATCGAAGGAGATATTATCCTGGAAAGTATTTTTTCTTTCCAGGAACACTGCACCGACTGTTATGCGCTTCATTCCAGACATACAAGCTCCGTCTCTGCTAAGGGTGAGTTCCCTTTGCTTGATGATGCTTTCATTGGTTCTTGTCCGATTTCAAATATTTTAACACTAGTCGATAGCCTATCCCAAGGACACATTGCAGGCCAAGTTTCAGCTTTGTGAAAGTAATATCAAAGGAGATATTATCCTGCAAAATATTTTTTCTTTCCAGGAACACTGCGCCGACTGTTATGCTGTACATTCCAGAGATACAAGCTGCCTCACTGATAAGGGTGAGTTCCATTTGCTTGATGATGATTTCACGTGTTCTTGTCCGAAATTAATCAATTTAATACTAGTCGATAGCCTATTTCAAGGACTCTTTGCAAGCCAAGTTTTAGCTTTGTGAAATTAATATCGAAGGAGATATTCACCCGCAAAGTTTCTTTTTCTTTCCAGGAACCCTGCACCGACTGTTATGCACTTCATTCCAGAGATACAAGCTCCCTCTCTGCTAAGGGGGAGTTCCCTTTGCTTGATGATGCTTTCATTGGTTCTTGTCCGATTTCAAATATTTTAACACTAGTCGATAGCCTATCCCAAGGACACATTGCAGGCCAAGTTTTAGCTTTGTGAAAGTAATATCAAAGGAGATATTATCCTGCAAAATATTTTTTCTTTCCAGGAACACTGCGCCGACTGTTATGCTGTACATTCCAGAGATACAAGCTGCCTCACTGCTAAGGGTGAGTTCCCTTTGCTTGATGATGCTTTCATTGGTTCTTGTCCGATTTCAAATATTTTAACACTAGTCGATAGCCTATTCCAAGGACTCATTGCAGGCCAAGTTTTAGCTTTTTGAAATTAATATCGAAGGAGATATTCACCCGCAAAGTTTCTTTTTCTTTCCAGGAACCCTGCACCGACTGTTATGCGCTTCATTCCAGACATACAAGCTCCCTCTCTGCTAAGGGTGAGTTCCCTTTGCTTGATGATGGTTTCATTGGTTCTTGTCCGATTTCGAATATTTTAATACTAGTCGATAGCCTATCCCAAGGACACATTGCAAGCCAAGTTTTAGCTTTGTGAAAGTAATATCGAAGGAGATATTATCCTGGAAAGTATTTTTTCTTTCCAGGAAAACTGCGCCGACTTTTATGCTGTACATTCCAGAGATACAAGCTGCCTCACTGATAAGGGTGAGTTCCATTTGCTTCATGATGATTTCACGTGTTCTTGTCCGAAATTATTCAATTTAATACTAGTCGATAGCCTATTTCAAGGACTCTTTGCAAGCCAAGTTTTAGCTTTGTGAAATTAATATCGAAGGAGATATTCACCTGTAAACTTTCTTTTTCTTTCCAGGAACACTGCACCGACTGTTATGCGCTTCATTCCAGACATACAAGCTCCCTCTCTGCTAAGGGTGAGTTCCCTTTGCTTGATAATGCTTTTATTGGTTCTTGTCCGATTTCAAATATTTTAACACTAGTCGATAGCCTATCCCAAGGACACATTGCAGGCCGAGTTTTAGCTTTGTGAATGTAATTTTTAAGGAGATATTATCCTGCAAAGTAATTTTCTTTCCAGAAACATTGAGCCGACTGTCATGCTGTACATTCCAGAGATACAAGCTGCCTCACTGATAAGGGTGAGTTCCATTTGCTTGATGATGCTTTCATTGGTTCTTGTCCGATTTCAAATATTTTAACACTAGTCGATAGCCTATTCTAAGGACTCATTGCAGGCCAAGTTTCAGCTTTGTGTAAGTAATATCGTGGGAGATATTTACATGAAAAGTATTTTTTCTTTCCAGGAACACTGCGCCGACTGTTATGCTGTACATTCCAGAAATACAAGCTGCCTCACTGATAAGGGTGAGTTCCATTTGCTTGATGATGATTTCACGTGTTCTTGTCCGAAATTAATCAATTTAATACTAGTCGATAGCCTATTTCAAGGACTCTTTGCAAGCAAAGTTTTAGCTTTGTAAAATTAATATCGAAGGAGATATTCACCCGCAAAGTTTCTTTTTCTTTCCAGGAACCCTGCACCGACTGTTATGCACTTCATTCCAGAGATACAAGCTCCCTCTCTGCTAAGGGTGAGTTCCCTTTGCTTGATGATGCTTTCATTGGTTCTTGTCCGATTTCGAATATTTTAACACTAGTAGATAGTCTATTCCAAGGACTCATTGCAGGCCAAGTTTCAGCTTTGTGTAAGTAATATCGTGGGAGATATTAACCTGCAAAATATTGTTTCTTTCCAGGAACACTGTGCCGACTGTTATGCTGTACATTCCAGAGATACAAGCTGCCTCACTGATAAGGGTGAGTTCCATTTGCTTGATGATGATTTCACGTGTTCTTGTCCGAAATTAATCGATTTAATACTAGTCGATAGCCTATTTCAAGGACTCTTTGCAAGCCAAGTTTTAGCTTTGTGAATTTAATATCGAAGGAGATATTCACCTGTAAAGTTTCTTTTTCTTTCCAGGAACACTGCACCGACTGTTATGCGCTTCATTCCAGACATACAAGCTCCCTCTCTGCTAAGGGTGAGTTCCCTTTGCTTGATGATGCTTTCATTGGTTCTTGTCCGATTTCAAATATTTTAACACTAGTCGATAGCCTATCCCAAGGACACATTGCAGGCCACGTTTTAGTTTTGTGAAAGTAATATCGAAGGAGATATTATCCTGCAAAATATTTTTTCTTTCCAGGAACACTGCGCCGACTGTTATGCTGTACATTCCAGAGATACAAGCTGCCTCACTGCTGAGGGTGAGTTCCCTTTGCTTGATGATGCTTTCATTGGTTCTTGTCCGATTTCAAATATTTTAACACTAGTCGATAGCTTATCCCAAGGACACATTGCAAGCCAAGTTTTACCTTTGTGAATATAATTTTGAAGGAGATATTATCCTGCAAAATATTTTTTCTTTCCAGGAACACTGCGCCGACTGTTATGCTGTACATTCCAGAGATACAAGCTGCCTCACTGATAAGGGTGAGTTCCATTTGTTTGATGATGATTTCACGTGTTCTTGTCCGAAATTAATCAATTTAATACTAGTCGATAGCCTATTTCAAGGACTCTTTGCAAGCCAAGTTTTAGCTTTGTGAAATTAATATCGAAGGAGATATTCACCCGCAAAGTTCATTTTTCTTTCCAGGAACACTGCGCCGACTGATATGCGCTTCATTCCAGACATACAAGCTCCCTCTCTGCTAAGGGTGAGTTCCCTTTGCTTGATGATGCTTTCATTGGTTCTTGTCCGATTTCAAATATTTTAACACTAATCGATAGCCTATCCCAAGGACACATTGTAGGCCAAGTTTTAGCTTTGTGAATGTAATTTTGAAGGAGATATTATCCTGCAAAGTAATTTTCTTTCCAGAAACACTAAGCCGACTGTTATGCTGTACATTCCAGAGTCACAAGCTGCCTCACTGATAAGGGTGAGTTCCATTTGCTTGATGATGATTTCACGTGTTCTTGTCCGAAATTAATCAATTTAATACTAGTCGATAGCCTATTTCAAGGACTCTTTGCAAGCCAAGTTTTAGCTTTGTGAAATTAATATCGAAGGAGATATTCACCTGTAAAGTTTCTTTTTCTTTCCAGGAACACTGCACCGACTGTTATGCGCTTCATTCCAGACATACAAGCTCCCTCTCTGCTAAGGGTGAGTTCCCTTTGCTTGATGATGGTTTCATTGGTTCTTGTCCGATTTCGAATATTTTAACACTAGTCGATAGCCTATCCTAAGGACACATTGCAAGCCAAGTTTTAGCTTTGTGAAAGTAATATCGAAGGAGATATTATCCTGGAAAGTATTTTTTCTTTCCAGGAACACTGCACCGACTGTTATGCGCTTCATTCCAGACATACAAGCTCCGTCTCTGCTAAGGGTGAGTTCCCTTTGCTTGATGATGCTTTCATTGGTTCTTGTCCGATTTCAAATATTTTAACACTAGTCGATAGCCTATCCCAAGGACACATTGCAGGCCAAGTTTCAGCTTTGTGAAAGTAATATCAAAGGAGATATTATCCTGCAAAATATTTTTTCTTTCCAGGAACACTGCGCCGACTGTTATGCTGTACATTCCAGAGATACAAGCTGCCTCACTTATAAGGGTGAGTTCCATTTGCTTGATGATGATTTCACGTGTTCTTGTCCGAAATTAATCAATTTAATACTAGTCGATAGCCTATTTCAAGGACTCTTTGCAAGCCAAGTTTTAGCTTTGTGAAATTAATATCGAAGGAGATATTCACCCGCAAAGTTTCTTTTTCTTTCCAGGAACCCTGCACCGACTGTTATGCACTTCATTCCAGAGATACAAGCTCCCTCTCTGCTAAGGGGGAGTTCCCTTTGCTTGATGATGCTTTTATTGGTTCTTGTCCGATTTCAAATATTTTAACACTAGTCGATAGCCTATCCCAAGGACACATTGCAGGCCAAGTTTTAGCTTTGTGAAAGTAATATCAAAGGAGATATTATCCTGCAAAATATTTTTTCTTTCCAGGAACACTGCGCCGACTGTTATGCTGTACATTCCAGAGATACAAGCTGCCTCACTGCTAAGGGTGAGTTCCCTTTGCTTGATGATGCTTTCATTGGTTCTTGTCCGATTTCAAATATTTTAACACTAGTCGATAGCCTATTCCAAGGACTCATTGCAGGCCAAGTTTTAGCTTTGTGTAATTAATATCGAAGGAGATATTCACCTGTAAAGTTTCTTTTTCTTTCCAGGAACCCTGCACCGACTGTTATGCGCTTCATTCCAGACATACAAGCTCCCTCTCTGCTAAGGGTGAGTTCCCTTTGCTTGATGATGGTTTCATTGGTTCTTGTCCGATTTCGAATATTTTAACACTAGTCGATAGCCTATCCCAAGGACACATTGCAAGCCAAGTTTTAGCTTTGTGAAAGTAATATCGAAGGAGATATTATCCTGGAAAGTATTTTTTCTTTCCAGGAAAACTGCGCCGACTTTTATGCTGTACATTCCAGAGATACAAGCTGCCTCACTGATAAGGGTGAGTTCCATTTGCTTGATGATGATTTCACGTGTTCTTGTCCGAAATTATTCAATTTAATACTGGTCGATAGCCTATTTCAAGGACTCTTTGCAAGCCAAGTTTTAGCTTTGTGAAATTAATATCGAAGGTGATATTTACCTGTAAAGTTCCTTTTTCTTTCCAGGAACACTGCACCGACTGTTATGCGCTTCATTCCAGACATACAAGCTCCCTCTCTGCTAAGGGTGAGTTCCCTTTGCTTGATGATGCTTTTATTGGTTCTTGTCCGATTTCAAATATTTTAACACTAGTCGATAGCCTATCCCAAGGACACATTGCAGGCCGAGTTTTAGCTTTGTGAATGTAATTTTTAAGGAGATATTATCCTGCAAAGTAATTTTCTTTCCAGAAACATTGAGCCGACTGTCATGCTGTACATTCCAGAGATACAAGCTGCCTCACTGATAAGGGTGAGTTCCATTTGCTTGATGATGATTTCACGTGTTCTTGTCCGAAATTAATCAATTTAATACTAGTCGATAGCCTATTTCAAGGACTCTTTGCAAGCCAAGTTTTAGCTTTGTGAAATTAATATCGAAGGAGATATTCACCTGTAAAGTTTCTTTTTCTTTCCAGGAACACTGCACCGACTGTTATGCGCTTCATTCCAGACATACAAGCTCCCTCTCTGCTAAGGGTGAGTTCCCTTTGCTTGATGATGGTTTCATTGGTTCTTGTCCGATTTCGAATATTTTAACACTAGTCGATAGCCTATCCTAAGGACACATTGCAAGCCAAGTTTTAGCTTTGTGAAAGTAATATCGAAGGAGATATTATCCTGGAAAGTATTTTTTCTTTCCAGGAACACTGCACCGACTGTTATGCGCTTCATTCCAGACATACAAGCTCCGTCTCTGCTAAGGGTGAGTTCCCTTTGCTTGATGATGCTTTCATTGGTTCTTGTCCGATTTCAAATATTTTAACACTAGTCGATAGCCTATCCCAAGGACACATTGCAGGCCAAGTTTCAGCTTTGTGAAAGTAATATCAAAGGAGATATTATCCTGCAAAATATTTTTTCTTTCCAGGAACACTGCGCCGACTGTTATGCTGTACATTCCAGAGATACAAGCTGCCTCACTTATAAGGGTGAGTTCCATTTGCTTGATGATGATTTCACGTGTTCTTGTCCGAAATTAATCAATTTAATACTAGTCGATAGCCTATTTCAAGGACTCTTTGCAAGCCAAGTTTTAGCTTTGTGAAATTAATATCGAAGGAGATATTCACCCGCAAAGTTTCTTTTTCTTTCCAGGAACCCTGCACCGACTGTTATGCACTTCATTCCAGAGATACAAGCTCCCTCTCTGCTAAGGGGGAGTTCCCTTTGCTTGATGATGCTTTCATTGGTTCTTGTCCGATTTCAAATATTTTAACACTAGTCGATAGCCTATCCCAAGGACACATTGCAGGCCAAGTTTTAGCTTTGTGAAAGTAATATCAAAGGAGATATTATCCTGCAAAATATTTTTTCTTTCCAGGAACACTGCGCCGACTGTTATGCTGTACATTCCAGAGATACAAGCTGCCTCACTGCTAAGGGTGAGTTCCCTTTGCTTGATGATGCTTTCATTGGTTCTTGTCCGATTTCAAATATTTTAACACTAGTCGATAGCCTATTCCAAGGACTCATTGCAGGCCAAGTTTTAGCTTTGTGTAATTAATATCGAAGGAGATATTCACCTGTAAAGTTTCTTTTTCTTTCCAGGAACCCTGCACCGACTGTTATGCGCTTCATTCCAGACATACAAGCTCCCTCTCTGCTAAGGGTGAGTTCCCTTTGCTTGATGATGGTTTCATTGGTTCTTGTCCGATTTCGAATATTTTAACACTAGTCGATAGCCTATCCCAAGGACACATTGCAAGCCAAGTTTTAGCTTTGTGAAAGTAATATCGAAGGAGATATTATCCTGGAAAGTATTTTTTCTTTCCAGGAAAACTGCGCCGACTTTTATGCTGTACATTCCAGAGATACAAGCTGCCTCACTGATAAGGGTGAGTTCCATTTGCTTGATGATGATTTCACGTGTTCTTGTCCGAAATTATTCAATTTAATACTGGTCGATAGCCTATTTCAAGGACTCTTTGCAAGCCAAGTTTTAGCTTTGTGAAATTAATATCGAAGGTGATATTCACCTGTAAAGTTCCTTTTTCTTTCCAGGAACACTGCACCGACTGTTATGCGCTTCATTCCAGACATACAAGCTCCCTCTCTGCTAAGGGTGAGTTCCCTTTGCTTGATGATGCTTTTATTGGTTCTTGTCCGATTTCAAATATTTTAACACTAGTCGATAGCCTATCCCAAGGACACATTGCAGGCCGAGTTTTAGCTTTGTGAATGTAATTTTTAAGGAGATATTATCCTGCAAAGTAATTTTCTTTCCAGAAACATTGAGCCGACTGTCATGCTGTACATTCCAGAGATACAAGCTGCCTCACTGATAAGGGTGAGTTCCATTTGCTTGATGATGATTTCACGTGTTCTTGTCCGAAATTAATCAATTTAATACTAGTCGATAGCCTATTTCAAGGACTCTTTGCAAGCCAAGTTTTAGCTTTGTGAAATTAATATCGAAGGAGATATTCACCTGTAAAGTTTCTTTTTCTTTCCAGGAACACTGCACCGACTGTTATGCGCTTCATTCCAGACATACAAGCTCCCTCTCTGCTAAGGGTGAGTTCCCTTTGCTTGATGATGGTTTCATTGGTTCTTGTCCGATTTCGAATATTTTAACACTAGTCGATAGCCTATCCTAAGGACACATTGCAAGCCAAGTTTTAGCTTTGTGAAAGTAATATCGAAGGAGATATTATCCTGGAAAGTATTTTTTCTTTCCAGGAACACTGCACCGACTGTTATGCGCTTCATTCCAGACATACAAGCTCCGTCTCTGCTAAGGGTGAGTTCCCTTTGCTTGATGATGCTTTCATTGGTTCTTGTCCGATTTCAAATATTTTAACACTAGTCGATAGCCTATCCCAAGGACACATTGCAGGCCAAGTTTCAGCTTTGTGAAAGTAATATCAAAGGAGATATTATCCTGCAAAATATTTTTTCTTTCCAGGAACACTGCGCCGACTGTTATGCTGTACATTCCAGAGATACAAGCTGCCTCACTTATAAGGGTGAGTTCCATTTGCTTGATGATGATTTCACGTGTTCTTGTCCGAAATTAATCAATTTAATACTAGTCGATAGCCTATTTCAAGGACTCTTTGCAAGCCAAGTTTTAGCTTTGTGAAATTAATATCGAAGGAGATATTCACCCGCAAAGTTTCTTTTTCTTTCCAGGAACCCTGCACCGACTGTTATGCACTTCATTCCAGAGATACAAGCTCCCTCTCTGCTAAGGGTGAGTTCCCTTTGCTTGATGATGCTTTCATTGGTTCTTGTCCGATTTCGAATATTTTAACACTAGTAGATAGTCTATTCCAAGGACTCATTGCAGGCCAAGTTTCAGCTTTGTGTAAGTAATATCGTGGGAGATATTAACCTGCAAAATATTGTTTCTTTCCAGGAACACTGTGCCGACTGTTATGCTGTACATTCCAGAGATACAAGCTGCCTCACTGATAAGGGTGAGTTCCATTTGCTTGATGATGATTTCACGTGTTCTTGTCCGAAATTAATCGATTTAATACTAGTCGATAGCCTATTTCAAGGACTCTTTGCAAGCCAAGTTTTAGCTTTGTGAATTTAATATCGAAGGAGATATTCACCTGTAAAGTTTCTTTTTCTTTCCAGGAACACTGCACCGACTGTTATGCGCTTCATTCCAGACATACAAGCTCCCTCTCTGCTAAGGGTGAGTTCCCTTTGCTTGATGATGCTTTCATTGGTTCTTGTCCGATTTCAAATATTTTAACACTAGTCGATAGCCTATCCCAAGGACACATTGCAGGCCACGTTTTAGTTTTGTGAAAGTAATATCGAAGGAGATATTATCCTGCAAAATATTTTTTCTTTCCAGGAACACTGCGCCGACTGTTATGCTGTACATTCCAGAGATACAAGCTGCCTCACTGCTGAGGGTGAGTTCCCTTTGCTTGATGATGCTTTCATTGGTTCTTGTCCGATTTCAAATATTTTAACACTAGTCGATAGCTTATCCCAAGGACACATTGCAAGCCAAGTTTTACCTTTGTGAATATAATTTTGAAGGAGATATTATCCTGCAAAATATTTTTTCTTTCCAGGAACACTGCGCCGACTGTTATGCTGTACATTCCAGAGATACAAGCTGCCTCACTGATAAGGGTGAGTTCCATTTGTTTGATGATGATTTCACGTGTTCTTGTCCGAAATTAATCAATTTAATACTAGTCGATAGCCTATTTCAAGGACTCTTTGCAAGCCAAGTTTTAGCTTTGTGAAATTAATATCGAAGGAGATATTCACCCGCAAAGTTCATTTTTCTTTCCAGGAACACTGCGCCGACTGATATGCGCTTCATTCCAGACATACAAGCTCCCTCTCTGCTAAGGGTGAGTTCCCTTTGCTTGATGATGCTTTCATTGGTTCTTGTCCGATTTCAAATATTTTAACACTAGTCGATAGCCTATCCCAAGGACACATTGCAGGCCAAGTTTCAGCTTTGTGAAAGTAATATCAAAGGAGATATTATCCTGCAAAATATTTTTTCTTTCCAGGAACACTGCGCCGACTGTTATGCTGTACATTCCAGAGATACAAGCTGCCTCACTTATAAGGGTGAGTTCCATTTGCTTGATGATGATTTCACGTGTTCTTGTCCGAAATTAATCAATTTAATACTAGTCGATAGCCTATTTCAAGGACTCTTTGCAAGCCAAGTTTTAGCTTTGTGAAATTAATATCGAAGGAGATATTCACCCGCAAAGTTTCTTTTTCTTTCCAGGAACCCTGCACCGACTGTTATGCACTTCATTCCAGAGATACAAGCTCCCTCTCTGCTAAGGGTGAGTTCCCTTTGCTTGATGATGCTTTCATTGGTTCTTGTCCGATTTCGAATATTTTAACACTAGTAGATAGTCTATTCCAAGGACTCATTGCAGGCCAAGTTTCAGCTTTGTGTAAGTAATATCGTGGGAGATATTAACCTGCAAAATATTGTTTCTTTCCAGGAACACTGTGCCGACTGTTATGCTGTACATTCCAGAGATACAAGCTGCCTCACTGATAAGGGTGAGTTCCATTTGCTTGATGATGATTTCACGTGTTCTTGTCCGAAATTAATCGATTTAATACTAGTCGATAGCCTATTTCAAGGACTCTTTGCAAGCCAAGTTTTAGCTTTGTGAATTTAATATCGAAGGAGATATTCACCTGTAAAGTTTCTTTTTCTTTCCAGGAACACTGCACCGACTGTTATGCGCTTCATTCCAGACATACAAGCTCCCTCTCTGCTAAGGGTGAGTTCCCTTTGCTTGATGATGCTTTCATTGGTTCTTGTCCGATTTCAAATATTTTAACACTAGTCGATAGCCTATCCCAAGGACACATTGCAGGCCACGTTTTAGTTTTGTGAAAGTAATATCGAAGGAGATATTATCCTGCAAAATATTTTTTCTTTCCAGGAACACTGCGCCGACTGTTATGCTGTACATTCCAGAGATACAAGCTGCCTCACTGCTGAGGGTGAGTTCCCTTTGCTTGATGATGCTTTCATTGGTTCTTGTCCGATTTCAAATATTTTAACACTAGTCGATAGCTTATCCCAAGGACACATTGCAAGCCAAGTTTTACCTTTGTGAATATAATTTTGAAGGAGATATTATCCTGCAAAATATTTTTTCTTTCCAGGAACACTGCGCCGACTGTTATGCTGTACATTCCAGAGATACAAGCTGCCTCACTGATAAGGGTGAGTTCCATTTGTTTGATGATGATTTCACGTGTTCTTGTCCGAAATTAATCAATTTAATACTAGTCGATAGCCTATTTCAAGGACTCTTTGCAAGCCAAGTTTTAGCTTTGTGAAATTAATATCGAAGGAGATATTCACCCGCAAAGTTCATTTTTCTTTCCAGGAACACTGCGCCGACTGATATGCGCTTCATTCCAGACATACAAGCTCCCTCTCTGCTAAGGGTGAGTTCCCTTTGCTTGATGATGCTTTCATTGGTTCTTGTCCGATTTCAAATATTTTAACACTAATCGATAGCCTATCCCAAGGACACATTGTAGGCCAAGTTTTAGCTTTGTGAATGTAATTTTGAAGGAGATATTATCCTGCAAAGTAATTTTCTTTCCAGAAACACTAAGCCGACTGTTATGCTGTACATTCCAGAGTCACAAGCTGCCTCACTGATAAGGGTGAGTTCCATTTGCTTGATGATGATTTCACGTGTTCTTGTCCGAAATTAATCAATTTAATACTAGTCGATAGCCTATTTCAAGGACTCTTTGCAAGCCAAGTTTTAGCTTTGTGAAATTAATATCGAAGGAGATATTCACCTGTAAAGTTTCTTTTTCTTTCCAGGAACACTGCACCGACTGTTATGCGCTTCATTCCAGACATACAAGCTCCCTCTCTGCTAAGGGTGAGTTCCCTTTGCTTGATGATGGTTTCATTGGTTCTTGTCCGATTTCGAATATTTTAACACTAGTCGATAGCCTATCCTAAGGACACATTGCAAGCCAAGTTTTAGCTTTGTGAAAGTAATATCGAAGGAGATATTATCCTGGAAAGTATTTTTTCTTTCCAGGAACACTGCACCGACTGTTATGCGCTTCATTCCAGACATACAAGCTCCGTCTCTGCTAAGGGTGAGTTCCCTTTGCTTGATGATGCTTTCATTGGTTCTTGTCCGATTTCAAATATTTTAACACTAGTCGATAGCCTATCCCAAGGACACATTGCAGGCCAAGTTTCAGCTTTGTGAAAGTAATATCAAAGGAGATATTATCCTGCAAAATATTTTTTCTTTCCAGGAACACTGCGCCGACTGTTATGCTGTACATTCCAGAGATACAAGCTGCCTCACTTATAAGGGTGAGTTCCATTTGCTTGATGATGATTTCACGTGTTCTTGTCCGAAATTAATCAATTTAATACTAGTCGATAGCCTATTTCAAGGACTCTTTGCAAGCCAAGTTTTAGCTTTGTGAAATTAATATCGAAGGAGATATTCACCCGCAAAGTTTCTTTTTCTTTCCAGGAACCCTGCACCGACTGTTATGCACTTCATTCCAGAGATACAAGCTCCCTCTCTGCTAAGGGGGAGTTCCCTTTGCTTGATGATGCTTTCATTGGTTCTTGTCCGATTTCAAATATTTTAACACTAGTCGATAGCCTATCCCAAGGACACATTGCAGGCCAAGTTTTAGCTTTGTGAAAGTAATATCAAAGGAGATATTATCCTGCAAAATATTTTTTCTTTCCAGGAACACTGCGCCGACTGTTATGCTGTACATTCCAGAGATACAAGCTGCCTCACTGCTAAGGGTGAGTTCCCTTTGCTTGATGATGCTTTCATTGGTTCTTGTCCGATTTCAAATATTTTAACACTAGTCGATAGCCTATTCCAAGGACTCATTGCAGGCCAAGTTTTAGCTTTGTGTAATTAATATCGAAGGAGATATTCACCTGTAAAGTTTCTTTTTCTTTCCAGGAACCCTGCACCGACTGTTATGCGCTTCATTCCAGACATACAAGCTCCCTCTCTGCTAAGGGTGAGTTCCCTTTGCTTGATGATGGTTTCATTGGTTCTTGTCCGATTTCGAATATTTTAACACTAGTCGATAGCCTATCCCAAGGACACATTGCAAGCCAAGTTTTAGCTTTGTGAAAGTAATATCGAAGGAGATATTATCCTGGAAAGTATTTTTTCTTTCCAGGAAAACTGCGCCGACTTTTATGCTGTACATTCCAGAGATACAAGCTGCCTCACTGATAAGGGTGAGTTCCATTTGCTTGATGATGATTTCACGTGTTCTTGTCCGAAATTATTCAATTTAATACTGGTCGATAGCCTATTTCAAGGACTCTTTGCAAGCCAAGTTTTAGCTTTGTGAAATTAATATCGAAGGTGATATTCACCTGTAAAGTTCCTTTTTCTTTCCAGGAACACTGCACCGACTGTTATGCGCTTCATTCCAGACATACAAGCTCCCTCTCTGCTAAGGGTGAGTTCCCTTTGCTTGATGATGCTTTTATTGGTTCTTGTCCGATTTCAAATATTTTAACACTAGTCGATAGCCTATCCCAAGGACACATTGCAGGCCGAGTTTTAGCTTTGTGAATGTAATTTTTAAGGAGATATTATCCTGCAAAGTAATTTTCTTTCCAGAAACATTGAGCCGACTGTCATGCTGTACATTCCAGAGATACAAGCTGCCTCACTGATAAGGGTGAGTTCCATTTGCTTGATGATGATTTCACGTGTTCTTGTCCGAAATTAATCAATTTAATACTAGTCGATAGCCTATTTCAAGGACTCTTTGCAAGCCAAGTTTTAGCTTTGTGAAATTAATATCGAAGGAGATATTCACCTGTAAAGTTTCTTTTTCTTTCCAGGAACACTGCACCGACTGTTATGCGCTTCATTCCAGACATACAAGCTCCCTCTCTGCTAAGGGTGAGTTCCCTTTGCTTGATGATGGTTTCATTGGTTCTTGTCCGATTTCGAATATTTTAACACTAGTCGATAGCCTATCCTAAGGACACATTGCAAGCCAAGTTTTAGCTTTGTGAAAGTAATATCGAAGGAGATATTATCCTGGAAAGAATTTTTTCTTTCCAGGAACACTGCACCGACTGTTATGCGCTTCATTCCAGACATACAAGCTCCGTCTCTGCTAAGGGTGAGTTCCCTTTGCTTGATGATGCTTTCATTGGTTCTTGTCCGATTTCAAATATTTTAACACTAGTCGATAGCCTATCCCAAGGACACATTGCAGGCCAAGTTTCAGCTTTGTGAAAGTAATATCAAAGGAGATATTATCCTGCAAAATATTTTTTCTTTCCAGGAACACTGCGCCGACTGTTATGCTGTACATTCCAGAGATACAAGCTGCCTCACTTATAAGGGTGAGTTCCATTTGCTTGATGATGATTTCACGTGTTCTTGTCCGAAATTAATCAATTTAATACTAGTCGATAGCCTATTTCAAGGACTCTTTGCAAGCCAAGTTTTAGCTTTGTGAAATTAATATCGAAGGAGATATTCACCCGCAAAGTTTCTTTTTCTTTCCAGGAACCCTGCACCGACTGTTATGCACTTCATTCCAGAGATACAAGCTCCCTCTCTGCTAAGGGGGAGTTCCCTTTGCTTGATGATGCTTTCATTGGTTCTTGTCCGATTTCAAATATTTTAACACTAGTCGATAGCCTATCCCAAGGACACATTGCAGGCCAAGTTTTAGCTTTGTGAAAGTAATATCAAAGGAGATATTATCCTGCAAAATATTTTTTCTTTCCAGGAACACTGCGCCGACTGTTATGCTGTACATTCCAGAGATACAAGCTGCCTCACTGCTAAGGGTGAGTTCCCTTTGCTTGATGATGCTTTCATTGGTTCTTGTCCGATTTCAAATATTTTAACACTAGTCGATAGCCTATTCCAAGGACTCATTGCAGGCCAAGTTTTAGCTTTGTGTAATTAATATCGAAGGAGATATTCACCTGTAAAGTTTCTTTTTCTTTCCAGGAACCCTGCACCGACTGTTATGCGCTTCATTCCAGACATACAAGCTCCCTCTCTGCTAAGGGTGAGTTCCCTTTGCTTGATGATGGTTTCATTGGTTCTTGTCCGATTTCGAATATTTTAACACTAGTCGATAGCCTATCCCAAGGACACATTGCAAGCCAAGTTTTAGCTTTGTGAAAGTAATATCGAAGGAGATATTATCCTGGAAAGTATTTTTTCTTTCCAGGAAAACTGCGCCGACTTTTATGCTGTACATTCCAGAGATACAAGCTGCCTCACTGATAAGGGTGAGTTCCATTTGCTTGATGATGATTTCACGTGTTCTTGTCCGAAATTATTCAATTTAATACTGGTCGATAGCCTATTTCAAGGACTCTTTGCAAGCCAAGTTTTAGCTTTGTGAAATTAATATCGAAGGAGATATTCACCCGCAAAGTTTCTTTTTCTTTCCAGGAACCCTGCACCGACTGTTATGCACTTCATTCCAGAGATACAAGCTCCCTCTCTGCTAAGGGGGAGTTCCCTTTGCTTGATGATGCTTTCATTGGTTCTTGTCCGATTTCAAATATTTTAACACTAGTCGATAGCCTATCCCAAGGACACATTGCAGGCCAAGTTTTAGCTTTGTGAAAGTAATATCAAAGGAGATATTATCCTGCAAAATATTTTTTCTTTCCAGGAACACTGCGCCGACTGTTATGCTGTACATTCCAGAGATACAAGCTGCCTCACTGCTAAGGGTGAGTTCCCTTTGCTTGATGATGCTTTCATTGGTTCTTGTCCGATTTCAAATATTTTAACACTAGTCGATAGCCTATTCCAAGGACTCATTGCAGGCCAAGTTTTAGCTTTGTGTAATTAATATCGAAGGAGATATTCACCTGTAAAGTTTCTTTTTCTTTCCAGGAACCCTGCACCGACTGTTATGCGCTTCATTCCAGACATACAAGCTCCCTCTCTGCTAAGGGTGAGTTCCCTTTGCTTGATGATGGTTTCATTGGTTCTTGTCCGATTTCGAATATTTTAACACTAGTCGATAGCCTATCCCAAGGACACATTGCAAGCCAAGTTTTAGCTTTGTGAAAGTAATATCGAAGGAGATATTATCCTGGAAAGTATTTTTTCTTTCCAGGAAAACTGCGCCGACTTTTATGCTGTACATTCCAGAGATACAAGCTGCCTCACTGATAAGGGTGAGTTCCATTTGCTTGATGATGATTTCACGTGTTCTTGTCCGAAATTATTCAATTTAATACTGGTCGATAGCCTATTTCAAGGACTCTTTGCAAGCCAAGTTTTAGCTTTGTGAAATTAATATCGAAGGTGATATTCACCTGTAAAGTTCCTTTTTCTTTCCAGGAACACTGCACCGACTGTTATGCGCTTCATTCCAGACATACAAGCTCCCTCTCTGCTAAGGGTGAGTTCCCTTTGCTTGATGATGCTTTTATTGGTTCTTGTCCGATTTCAAATATTTTAACACTAGTCGATAGCCTATCCCAAGGACACATTGCAGGCCGAGTTTTAGCTTTGTGAATGTAATTTTTAAGGAGATATTATCCTGCAAAGTAATTTTCTTTCCAGAAACATTGAGCCGACTGTCATGCTGTACATTCCAGAGATACAAGCTGCCTCACTGATAAGGGTGAGTTCCATTTGCTTGATGATGATTTCACGTGTTCTTGTCCGAAATTAATCAATTTAATACTAGTCGATAGCCTATTTCAAGGACTCTTTGCAAGCCAAGTTTTAGCTTTGTGAAATTAATATCGAAGGAGATATTCACCTGTAAAGTTTCTTTTTCTTTCCAGGAACACTGCACCGACTGTTATGCGCTTCATTCCAGACATACAAGCTCCCTCTCTGCTAAGGGTGAGTTCCCTTTGCTTGATGATGGTTTCATTGGTTCTTGTCCGATTTCGAATATTTTAACACTAGTCGATAGCCTATCCTAAGGACACATTGCAAGCCAAGTTTTAGCTTTGTGAAAGTAATATCGAAGGAGATATTATCCTGGAAAGTATTTTTTCTTTCCAGGAACACTGCACCGACTGTTATGCGCTTCATTCCAGACATACAAGCTCCGTCTCTGCTAAGGGTGAGTTCCCTTTGCTTGATGATGCTTTCATTGGTTCTTGTCCGATTTCAAATATTTTAACACTAGTCGATAGCCTATCCCAAGGACACATTGCAGGCCCAGTTTCAGCTTTGTGAAAGTAATATCAAAGGAGATATTATCCTGCAAAATATTTTTTCTTTCCAGGAACACTGCGCCGACTGTTATGCTGTACATTCCAGAGATACAAGCTGCCTCACTTATAAGGGTGAGTTCCATTTGCTTGATGATGATTTCACGTGTTCTTGTCCGAAATTAATCAATTTAATACTAGTCGATAGCCTATTTCAAGGACTCTTTGCAAGCCAAGTTTTAGCTTTGTGAAATTAATATCGAAGGAGATATTCACCCGCAAAGTTTCTTTTTCTTTCCAGGAACCCTGCACCGACTGTTATGCACTTCATTCCAGAGATACAAGCTCCCTCTCTGCTAAGGGGGAGTTCCCTTTGCTTGATGATGCTTTCATTGGTTCTTGTCCGATTTCAAATATTTTAACACTAGTCGATAGCCTATCCCAAGGACACATTGCAGGCCAAGTTTTAGCTTTGTGAAAGTAATATCAAAGGAGATATTATCCTGCAAAATATTTTTTCTTTCCAGGAACACTGCGCCGACTGTTATGCTGTACATTCCAGAGATACAAGCTGCCTCACTGCTAAGGGTGAGTTCCCTTTGCTTGATGATGCTTTCATTGGTTCTTGTCCGATTTCAAATATTTTAACACTAGTCGATAGCCTATTCCAAGGACTCATTGCAGGCCAAGTTTTAGCTTTGTGTAATTAATATCGAAGGAGATATTCACCTGTAAAGTTTCTTTTTCTTTCCAGGAACCCTGCACCGACTGTTATGCGCTTCATTCCAGACATACAAGCTCCCTCTCTGCTAAGGGTGAGTTCCCTTTGCTTGATGATGGTTTCATTGGTTCTTGTCCGATTTCGAATATTTTAACACTAGTCGATAGCCTATCCCAAGGACACATTGCAAGCCAAGTTTTAGCTTTGTGAAAGTAATATCGAAGGAGATATTATCCTGGAAAGTATTTTTTCTTTCCAGGAAAACTGCGCCGACTTTTATGCTGTACATTCCAGAGATACAAGCTGCCTCACTGATAAGGGTGAGTTCCATTTGCTTGATGATGATTTCACGTGTTCTTGTCCGAAATTATTCAATTTAATACTGGTCGATAGCCTATTTCAAGGACTCTTTGCAAGCCAAGTTTTAGCTTTGTGAAATTAATATCGAAGGTGATATTCACCTGTAAAGTTCCTTTTTCTTTCCAGGAACACTGCACCGACTGTTATGCGCTTCATTCCAGACATACAAGCTCCCTCTCTGCTAAGGGTGAGTTCCCTTTGCTTGATGATGCTTTTATTGGTTCTTGTCCGATTTCAAATATTTTAACACTAGTCGATAGCCTATCCCAAGGACACATTGCAGGCCGAGTTTTAGCTTTGTGAATGTAATTTTTAAGGAGATATTATCCTGCAAAGTAATTTTCTTTCCAGAAACATTGAGCCGACTGTCATGCTGTACATTCCAGAGATACAAGCTGCCTCACTGATAAGGGTGAGTTCCATTTGCTTGATGATGATTTCACGTGTTCTTGTCCGAAATTAATCAATTTAATACTAGTCGATAGCCTATTTCAAGGACTCTTTGCAAGCCAAGTTTTAGCTTTGTGAAATTAATATCGAAGGAGATATTCACCTGTAAAGTTTCTTTTTCTTTCCAGGAACACTGCACCGACTGTTATGCGCTTCATTCCAGACATACAAGCTCCCTCTCTGCTAAGGGTGAGTTCCCTTTGCTTGATGATGGTTTCATTGGTTCTTGTCCGATTTCGAATATTTTAACACTAGTCGATAGCCTATCCTAAGGACACATTGCAAGCCAAGTTTTAGCTTTGTGAAAGTAATATCGAAGGAGATATTATCCTGGAAAGTATTTTTTCTTTCCAGGAACACTGCACCGACTGTTATGCGCTTCATTCCAGACATACAAGCTCCGTCTCTGCTAAGGGTGAGTTCCCTTTGCTTGATGATGCTTTCATTGGTTCTTGTCCGATTTCAAATATTTTAACACTAGTCGATAGCCTATCCCAAGGACACATTGCAGGCCAAGTTTCAGCTTTGTGAAAGTAATATCAAAGGAGATATTATCCTGCAAAATATTTTTTCTTTCCAGGAACACTGCGCCGACTGTTATGCTGTACATTCCAGAGATACAAGCTGCCTCACTTATAAGGGTGAGTTCCATTTGCTTGATGATGATTTCACGTGTTCTTGTCCGAAATTATTCAATTTAATACTGGTCGATAGCCTATTTCAAGGACTCTTTGCAAGCCAAGTTTTAGCTTTGTAAAATTAATATCGAAGGAGATATTCACCCGCAAAGTTTCTTTTTCTTTCCAGGAACCCTGCACCGACTGTTATGCACTTCATTCCAGAGATACAAGCTCCCTCTCTGCTAAGGGTGAGTTCCCTTTGCTTGATGATGCTTTCATTGGTTCTTGTCCGCTTTCGAATATTTTAACACTAGTAGATAGTCTATTCCAAGGACTCATTGCAGGCCAAGTTTCAGCTTTGTGTAAGTAATATCGTGGGAGATATTAACCTGCAAAATATTGTTTCTTTCCAGGAACACTGTGCCGACTGTTATGCTGTACATTCCAGAGATACAAGCTGCCTCACTGATAAGGGTGAGTTCCATTTGCTTGATGATGATTTCACGTGTTCTTGTCCGAAATTAATCAATTTAATACTAGTCGATAGCCTATTTCAAGGACTCTTTGCAAGCCAAGTTTTAGCTTTGTAAAATTAATATCGAAGGAGATATTCACCTGTAAAGTTTCTTTTTCTTTCCAGGAACACTGCATCGACTATTATGCGCTTCATTCCAGACATACAAGCTCCCTCTCTGCTAAGGGTGAGTTCCCTTTGCTTGATGATGCTTTCATTGGTTCTTGTCCGATTTCAAATATTTTAACACTAGTCGATAGCCTATCCCAAGGACACATTGCAGGCTACGTTTTAGTTTTGTGAAAGTAATATCAAAGGAGATATTATCCTGCAAAATATTTTTTCTTTCCAGGAACACTGCGCCGACTGTTATGCTGTACATTCCAGAGATACAAGCTGCCTCACTGCTGAGGGTGAGTTCCCTTTGCTTGATGATGCTTTCATTGGTTCTTGTCCGATTTCAAATATTTTAACACTAGTCGATAGCTTATCCCAAGGACACATTGCAAGCCAAGTTTTACCTTTGTGAATATAATTTTGAAGGAGATATTATCCTGCAAAATATTTTTTCTTTCCAGGAACACTGCGCCGACTGTTTTGCTGTACATTCCAGAGATACAAGCTGCCTCACTGATAAGGGTGAGTTCCATTTGTTTGATGATGATTTCACGTGTTCTTGTCCGAAATTAATCAATTTAATACTAGTCGATAGCCTATTTCAAGGACTCTTTGCAAGCCAAGTTTTAGCTTTGTGAAATTAATATCGAAGGAGATATTCACCCGCAAAGTTCATTTTTCTTTCCAGGAACACTGCGCCGACTGATATGCGCTTCATTCCAGACATACAAGCTCCCTCTCTGCTAAGGGTGAGTTCCCTTTGCTTGATGATGCTTTCATTGGTTCTTGTCCGATTTCAAATATTTTAACACTAATCGATAGCCTATCCCAAGGACACATTGTAGGCCAAGTTTTAGCTTTGTGAATGTAATTTTGAAGGAGATATTATCCTGCAAAGTAATTTTCTTTCCAGAAACACTAAGCCGACTGTTATGCTGTACATTCCAGAGTCACAAGCTGCCTCACTGATAAGGGTGAGTTCCATTTGCTTGATGATGATTTCACGTGTTCTTGTCCGAAATTAATCAATTTAATACTAGTCGATAGCCTATTTCAAGGACTCTTTGCAAGCCAAGTTTTAGCTTTGTGTAATTAATATCGAAGGAGATATTCACCTGTAAAGTTTCTTTTTCTTTCCAGGAACCCTGCACCGACTGTTATGCGCTTCATTCCAGACATACAAGCTCCCTCTCTGCTAAGGGTGAGTTCCCTTTGCTTGATGATGGTTTCATTGGTTCTTGTCCGATTTCGAATATTTTAACACTAGTCGATAGCCTATCCCAAGGACACATTGCAAGCCAAGTTTTAGCTTTGTGAAAGTAATATCGAAGGAGATATTATCCTGGAAAGTATTTTTTCTTTCCAGGAAAACTGCGCCGACTTTTATGCTGTACATTCCAGAGATACAAGCTGCCTCACTGATAAGGGTGAGTTCCATTTGCTTGATGATGATTTCACGTGTTCTTGTCCGAAATTATTCAATTTAATACTAGTCGATAGCCTATTTCAAGGACTCTTTGCAAGCCAAGTTTTAGCTTTTTGAAATTAATATCGAAGGAGATATTCACCCGCAAAGTTTCTTTTTCTTTCCAGGAACCCTGCACCGACTGTTATGCACTTCATTCCAGAGATACAAGCTCCCTCTCTGCTAAGGGGGAGTTCCCTTTGCTTGATGATGCTTTCATTGGTTCTTGTCCGATTTCAAATATTTAAACACTAGTCGATAGCCTATCCCAAGGACACATTGCAGGCCAAGTTTTAGCTTTGTGAAAGTAATATCAAAGGAGATATTATCCTGCAAAATATGTTTTCTTTCCAGGAACACTGCGCCGACTGTTATGCTGTACATTCCAGAGATACAAGCTGCCTCACTGCTAAGGGTGAGTTCCCTTTGCTTGATGATGGTTTCATTGGTTCTTGTCCGATTTCGAATATTTTAACACTAGTCGATAGCCTATCCCAAGGACACATTGCAAGCCAAGTTTTAGCTTTGTGAAAGTAATATCGAAGGAGATATTATCCTGGAAAGTATTTTTTCTTTCCAGGAAAACTGCGCCGACTTTTATGCTGTACATTCCAGAGATACAAGCTGCCTCACTGATAAGGGTGAGTTCCATTTGCTTGATGATGATTTCACGTGTTCTTGTCCGAAATTATTCAATTTAATACTAGTCGATAGCCTATTTCAAGGACTCTTTGCAAGCCAAGTTTTAGCTTTTTGAAATTAATATCGAAGGAGATATTCACCCGCAAAGTTTCTTTTTCTTTCCAGGAACCCTGCACCGACTGTTATGCACTTCATTCCAGAGATACAAGCTCCCTCTCTGCTAAGGGGGAGTTCCCTTTGCTTGATGATGCTTTCATTGGTTCTTGTCCGATTTCAAATATTTAAACACTAGTCGATAGCCTATCCCAAGGACACATTGCAGGCCAAGTTTTAGCTTTGTGAAAGTAATATCAAAGGAGATATTATCCTGCAAAATATGTTTTCTTTCCAGGAACACTGCGCCGACTGTTATGCTGTACATTCCAGAGATACAAGCTGCCTCACTGCTAAGGGTGAGTTCCCTTTGCTTGATGATGCTTTCATTGGTTCTTGTCCGATTTCAAATATTTTAACACTAGTCGATAGCCTATCCCAAGGACACATTGCAGGCCGAGTTTTAGCTTTGTGAATGTAATTTTTAAGGAGATATTATCCTGCAAAGTAATTTTCTTTCCAGAAACATTGAGCCGACTGTCATGCTGTACATTCCAGAGATACAAGCTGCCTCACTGATAAGGGTGAGTTCCATTTGCTTGATGATGCTTTCATTGGTTCTTGTCCGATTTCAAATATTTTAACACTAGTCGATAGCCTATTCTAAGGACTCATTGCAGGCCAAGTTTCAGCTTTGTGTAAGTAATATCGTGGGAGATATTAACATGAAAAGTATTTTTTCTTTCCAGGAACACTGCGCCGACTGTTATGCTGTACATTCCAGAGATACAAGCTGCCTCACTGATAAGGGTGAGTTCCATTTGCTTGATGATGATTTCACGTGTTCTTGTCCGAAATTAATCAATTTAATACTAGTCGATAGCCTATTTCAAGGACTCTTTGCAAGCCAAGTTTTAGCTTTGTGTAATTAATATCGAAGGAGATATTCACCTGTAAAGTTTCTTTTTCTTTCCAGGAACCCTGCACCGACTGTTATGCGCTTCATTCCAGACATACAAGCTCCCTCTCTGCTAAGGGTGAGTTCCCTTTGCTTGATGATGGTTTCATTGGTTCTTGTCCGATTTCGAATATTTTAACACTAGTCGATAGTCTATTCCAAGGACACATTGCAGGCCAAGTTTCAGCTTTGTGAAAGTAATATCGAAGGAGATATTATCCTGGAAAGTATTTTTTCTTTCCAGGAAAACTGCGCCGACTTTTATGCTGTACATTCCAGAGATACAAGCTGCCTTACTGATAAGGGTGAGTTCCATTTGCTTGATGATGATTTCACGTGTTCTTGTCCGAAATTATTCAATTTAATACTAGTCGATAGCCTATTTCAAGGACTCTTTGCAAGCCAAGTTTTAGCTTTGTGAAATTAATATCGAAGGAGATATTCACCCGCAAAGTTTCTTTTTCTTTCCAGGAACCCTGCACCGACTGTTATGCACTTCATTCCAGAGATACAAGCTCCCTCTCTGCTAAGGGGGAGTTCCCTTTGCTTGATGATGCTTTCATTGGTTCTTGTCCGATTTCAAATATTTTAACACTAGTCGATAGCCTATCCCAAGGACACATTGCAGGCCAAGTTTTAGCTTTGTGAAAGTAATATCAAAGGAGATATTATCCTGCAAAATATGTTTTCTTTCCAGGAACACTGCGCCGACTGTTATGCTGTACATTCCAGAGATACAAGCTGCCTCACTGCTAAGGGTGAGTTCCCTTTGCTTGATGATGCTTTCATTGGTTCTTGTCCGATTTCAAATATTTTAACACTAGTCGATAGCCTATCCCAAGGACACATTGCAGGCCGAGTTTTAGCTTTGTGAATGTAATTTTTAAGGAGATATTATCCTGCAAAGTAATTTTCTTTCCAGAAACATTGAGCCGACTGTCATGCTGTACATTCCAGAGATACAAGCTGCCTCACTGATAAGGGTGAGTTCCATTTGCTTGATGATGCTTTCATTGGTTCTTGTCCGATTTCAAATATTTTAACACTAGTCGATAGCCTATTCTAAGGACTCATTGCAGGCCAAGTTTCAGCTTTGTGTAAGTAATATCGTGGGAGATATTAACATGAAAAGTATTTTTTCTTTCCAGGAACACTGCGCCGACTGTTATGCTGTACATTCCAGAGATACAAGCTGCCTCACTGATAAGGGTGAGTTCCATTTGTTTGATGATGATTTCACGTGTTCTTGTCCGAAATTAATCAATTTAATACTAGTCGATAGCCTATTTCAAGGACTCTTTGCAAGCCAAGTTTTAGCTTTGTGAAATTAATATCGAAGGAGATATTCACCCGCAAAGTTCATTTTTCTTTCCAGGAACACTGCGCCGACTGATATGCGCTTCATTCCAGAGATACAAGCTCCCTCTCTGCTAAGGGTAAGTTCCCTTTGCTTGATGATGCTTTCATTGGTTCTTGTCTGATTTCAAATATTTTAACACTAATCGATAGCCTATCCCAAGGACACATTGTAGGCCAAGTTTTAGCTTTGTGAATATAATTTTGAAGGAGATATTATCCTGCAAAGTAATTTTCTTTCCAGAAACACTAAGCCGACTGTTGTGCTGTACATTCCAGAGTCACAAGCTGCCTCACTGATAAGGGTGAGTTCCATTTGCTTGATGATGATTTCACGTGTTCTTGTCCGAAATTAATCAATTTAATACTAGTCGATAGCCTATTTCAAGGACTCTTTGCAAGCCAAGTTTTAGCTTTGTGAAATTAATATCGAAGGAGATATTCACCTGTAAAGTTTCTTTTTCTTTCCAGGAACACTGCACGGACTGTTTTGCGCTTCATTCCAGAGATACAAGCTCCCTCTCTGCTAAGGGTGAGTTCCCTTTGCTTGATGATGCTTTCATTGGTTCTTGTCCGATTTCAAATATTTTAACACTAGTCGATAGCCTATCCCAAGGACACATTGCAGGCCAAGTTTTAGCTTTGTGAAAGTAATATCGAAGGAGATATTATCCTGCAAAGTAATTTTTCTTTCCAGGAACACTGCGCCGACTGTTATGCTGTACATTCCAGAGATACAAGCTGCCTCACTGATAAGGGTGAGTTCCATTTGTTTGATGATGATTTCACGTGTTCTTGTCCGAAATTAATCAATTTAATACTAGTCGATAGCCTATTTCAAGGACTCTTTGCAAGCCAAGTTTTAGCTTTGTGAAATTAATATCGAAGGAGATATTCACCTGTAAAGTTTCTTTTTCTTTCCAGGAACACTGCACGGACTGTTTTGCGCTTCATTCCAGAGATACAAGCTCCCTCTCTGCTAAGGGTGAGTTCCCTTTGCTTGATGATGCTTTCATTGGTTCTTGTCCGATTTCAAATATTTTAACACTAGTCGATAGCCTATTCCAAGGACTCATTGCAGGCCAAGTTTCAGCTTTGTGTAAGTAATATCGTGGGAGATATTAACCTGCAAAGTATTGTTACTTTCCAGGAACACTGCGCCGACTGTTATGCTGTACATTCCAGAGATACGAGCTGCCTCACTGATAAGGGTGAGTTCCATTTGCTTGATGATGATTTCACGTGTTCTTGTCCGAAATTAATCAATTTAACACTAGTCGATAGCCTATCCCAAGGACACATTGCAGGCCAAGTTTTAGCTTTGTGAAAGTAATATCAAAGGAGATATTATCCTGCAAAATATGTTTTCTTTCCAGGAACACTGCGCCGACTGTTATGCTGTACATTCCAGAGATACAAGCTGCCTCACTGCTAAGGGTGAGTTCCCTTTGCTTGATGATGCTTTCATTGGTTCTTGTCCGATTTCAAATATTTTAACACTAGTCGATAGCCTATCCCAAGGACACATTGCAGGCCGAGTTTTAGCTTTGTGAATGTAATTTTTAAGGAGATATTATCCTGCAAAGTAATTTTCTTTCCAGAAACATTGAGCCGACTGTCATGCTGTACATTCCAGAGATACAAGCTGCCTCACTGATAAGGGTAAGTTCCATTTGCTTGATGATGCTTTCATTGGTTCTTGTCCGATTTCAAATATTTTAACACTAGTCGATAGCCTATTCTAAGGACTCATTGCAGGCCAAGTTTCAGCTTTGTGTAAGTAATATCGTGGGAGATATTAACATGAAAAGTATTTTTTCTTTCCAGGAACACTGCGCCGACTGTTATGCTGTACATTCCAGAGATACAAGCTGCCTCACTGATAAGGGTGAGTTCCATTTGCTTGATGATGATTTCACGTGTTCTTGTCCGAAATTAATCAATTTAATACTAGTCGATAGCCTATTTCAAGGACTCTTTGCAAGCCAAGTTTTAGCTTTGTGTAATTAATATCGAAGGAGATATTCACCTGTAAAGTTTCTTTTTCTTTCCAGGAACCCTGCACCGACTGTTATGCGCTTCATTCCAGACATACAAGCTCCCTCTCTGCTAAGGGTGAGTTCCCTTTGCTTGATGATGGTTTCATTGGTTCTTGTTCGATTTCGAATATTTTAACACTAGTCGATAGTCTATTCCAAGGACTCATTGCAGGCCAAGTTTCAGCTTTGTGAAAGTAATATCGAAGGAGATATTATCCTGGAAAGTATTTTTTCTTTCCAGGAAAACTGCGCCGACTTTTATGCTGTACATTCCAGAGATACAAGCTGCCTTACTGATAAGGGTGAGTTCCATTTGCTTGATGATGATTTCACGTGTTCTTGTCCGAAATTATTCAATTTAATACTAGTCGATAGCCTATTTCAAGGACTCTTTGCAAGCCAAGTTTTAGCTTTGTGAAATTAATATCGAAGGAGATATTCACCCGCAAAGTTTCTTTTTCTTTCCAGGAACCCTGCACCGACTGTTATGCACTTCATTCCAGAGATACAAGCTCCCTCTCTGCTAAGGGGGAGTTCCCTTTGCTTGATGATGCTTTCATTGGTTCTTGTCCGATTTCAAATATTTTAACACTAGTCGATAGCCTATCCCAAGGACACATTGCAGGCCAAGTTTTAGCTTTGTGAAAGTAATATCAAAGGAGATATTATCCTGCAAAATATGTTTTCTTTCCAGGAACACTGCGCCGACTGTTATGCTGTACATTCCAGAGATACAAGCTGCCTCACTGCTAAGGGTGAGTTCCCTTTGCTTGATGATGCTTTCATTGGTTCTTGTCCGATTTCAAATATTTTAACACTAGTCGATAGCCTATCCCAAGGACACATTGCAGGCCGAGTTTTAGCTTTGTGAATGTAATTTTTAAGGAGATATTATCCTGCAAAGTAATTTTCTTTCCAGAAACATTGAGCCGACTGTCATGCTGTACATTCCAGAGATACAAGCTGCCTCACTGATAAGGGTGAGTTCCATTTGCTTGATGATGCTTTCATTGGTTCTTGTCCGATTTCAAATATTTTAACACTAGTCGATAGCCTATTCTAAGGACTCATTGCAGGCCAAGTTTCAGCTTTGTGTAAGTAATATCGTGGGAAATATTAACATGAAAAGTATTTTTTCTTTCCAGGAACACTGCGCCGACTGTTATGCTGTACATTCCAGAGATACAAGCTGCCTCACTGATAAGGGTGAGTTCCATTTGTTTGATGATGATTTCACGTGTTCTTGTCCGAAATTAATCAATTTAATACTAGTCGATAGCCTATTTCAAGGACTCTTTGCAAGCCAAGTTTTAGCTTTGTGAAATTAATATCGAAGGAGATATTCACCCGCAAAGTTCATTTTTCTTTCCAGGAACACTGCGCCGACTGATATGCGCTTCATTCCAGAGATACAAGCTCCCTCTCTGCTAAGGGTAAGTTCCCTTTGCTTGATGATGCTTTCATTGGTTCTTGTCCGATTTCAAATATTTTAACACTAATCGATAGCCTATCCCAAGGACACATTGTAGGCCAAGTTTTAGCTTTGTGAATATAATTTTGAAGGAGATATTATCCTGCAAAGTAATTTTCTTTCCAGAAACACTAAGCCGACTGTTGTGCTGTACATTCCAGAGTCACAAGCTGCCTCACTGATAAGGGTGAGTTCCATTTGCTTGATGATGATTTCACGTGTTCTTGTCCGAAATTAATCAATTTAATACTAGTCGATAGCCTATTTCAAGGACTCTTTGCAAGCCAAGTTTTAGCTTTGTGAAATTAATATCGAAGGAGATATTCACCTGTAAAGTTTCTTTTTCTTTCCAGAAACACTGCACGGACTGTTTTGCGCTTCATTCCAGAGATACAAGCTCCCTCTCTGCTAAGGGTGAGTTCCCTTTGCTTGATGATGCTTTCATTGGTTCTTGTCCGATTTCAAATATTTTAACACTAGTCGATAGCCTATTCCAAGGACTCATTGCAGGCCAAGTTTCAGCTTTGTGTAAGTAATATCGTGGGAGATATTAACCTGCAAAGTATTGTTACTTTCCAGGAACACTGCGCCGACTGTTATGCTGTACATTCCAGAGATACGAGCTGCCTCACTGATAAGGGTGAGTTCCATTTGCTTGATGATGATTTCACGTGTTCTTGTCCGAAATTAATCAATTTAATACTAGTCGATAGCCTATTTCAAGGACTCTTTGCAAGCCAAGTTTTAGCTTTGTGAAATTAATATCGAAGGAGATATTCACCTGTAAAGTTTATTTTTCTTTCCAGGAACACTGCACCGACTGTTATGCTCTTCATTCCAGACATACAAGCTCCCTCTCTGCTAAGGGTGAGTTCCCTTTGCTTGATGATGCTTTCATTGGTTCTTGTCCGATTTCAAATATTTTAACACTAGTCGATAGCCTATCCCAAGGACACATTGCAGGCCAAGTTTTAGCTTTGTGAAAGTAATATCGAAGGAGATATTATCCTGCAAAGTAATTTTTCTTTCCAGGAACACTGCGCCGACTGTTATGCTGTACATTCCAGAGATACAAGCTGCCTCACTGATAAGGGTGAGTTCCATTTGTTTGATGATGATTTCACGTGTTCTTGTCCGAAATTAATCAATTTAATACTAGTCGATAGCCTATTTCAAGGACTCTTTGGAAGCCAAGTTTTAAACTTTGTGAAATTAATATCGAAGGAGATATTCACCTGTAAAGTTTCTTTTTCTTTCCAGGAACACTGCACCGACTGTTATGCACTTCATTCCAGAGATACAAGCTCCCTCTCTGCTAAGGGTGAGTTCCCTTTGCTTGATGATACTTTCATTGGTTCTTGTCCGATTTCAAATATTTTAACACTAGTCGATAGCCTATCCCAAGGACACATTGCCGGCCAAGTTTTAGCTTTGTGAAAGTAATATCGAAGGAGATATTATCCTGCAAAGTAATTTTTCTTTCCAGGAACACTGCGCCGACTGTTATGCTGTACATTCCAGAGATACGAGCTGCCTCACTGATAAGGGTGAGTTCCATTTGCTTGATGATGATTTCGCGTGTTCTTGTCCGAAATTAATCAATTTAATAATAGTCGATAGCCTATTTCAAGGACTCTTTGCAAGCCAAGTTTTAGCTTTGTGAAATTAATACCGAAGGAGATATTCACCTGTAAAGTTTATTTTTCTTTCCAGGAACACTGCACCGACTGTTATGCGCTTCATTCCAGACATACAAGCTCCCTCTCTGCTAAGGGTGAGTTCCCTTTGCTTGATGATGCTTTCATTGGTTCTTGTCCGATTTCAAATATTTTAACACTAGTCGATAGCCTATCCCAAGGACACATTGCAGGCCAAGTTTTAGCTTTGTGAAAGTAATATCGAAGGAGATATTATCCTGCAAAGTAATTTTTCTTTCCAGGAACACTGCGCCGACTGTTATGCTGTACATTCCAGAGATACAAGCTGCCTCACTGATAAGGGTGAGTTCCATGTGTTTGATGATGATTTCACGTGTTCTTGTCCGAAATTAATCAATTTAATACTAGTCGATAGCCTATTTCAAGGACTCTTTGCAAGCCAAGTTTTAGCTTTGTGAAATTAATATCGAAGGAGATATTTACCTGTAAAGATTCTTTTTCTTTCCAGAAACACTGCACCGACTGTTATGCTGTACATTCCAGAGATACAAGCTGCCTCACTGATAAGGGTGAGTTCCATTTGCTTGATGATGATTTCACGTGTTCTTGTCCGAAATTAATCAATTTAATACTAGTCGATAGCCTATTCCAAGGACTCATTGCAGGCCAAGTTTCAGCTTTGTGTAAGTAATATCGTGGGAGATATTAACCTGCAAAATATTGTTTCTTTCCAGGATCACTGTGCCGACTGTTATGCTGTACATTCCAGAGATACAAGCTGCCTCACTGATAAGGGTGAGTTCCATTTGTTTGATGATGATTTCACGTGTTCTTGTCCGAAATTAATCAATTTACTACTAGTCGATAGCCTATTTCAAGGACTCTTAGGAAGCCAAGTTTTAGCTTTGTGAAATTAATATCGAAGGAGATATTCACCCGTAAAGTTTCTTTTTCTTTCCAGGAACACTGCACCGACTGTTATGCGCTTCATTCCAGAGATACAAGCTCCCTCTCTGCTAAGGGTGAGTTCCCTTGGCTTGATGATGCTTTCATTGGTTCTTGTCCGATTTCAAATATTTTAACACTAGTCGATAGCCTATCCCAAGGACACATTGCAAGCCAAGTTTTAGTTTTGTGAATGTAATTTTGAAGAAGATATTATCCTGCAAATAAATTTTTCTTTCCAGAAACACTGACCCGACTGTTATGCTGTACATTCCAGAGATACAAGCTGCCTCACTGATAAGGGTGAGTTCCATTTGCTTGATGATGATTTCACGTGTTCTTGTCCGAAATTAATCAATTTAATACTAGTCGATAGCCTATTACAAGGACTCTTTGCAAGCCAAGTTTTAGCCTTGTGAAATTAATATCGAAGGAGATATTCACCTGTAAAGTTTCTTTTTCTGTCCAGGAACACTGCACCGACTGATATTCCCTTCATTCCAGACATACAAGCTCCCTCTCTGCTAAGGGTGAGTTCCCTTTGCTTGATGATGCTTTCATTGGTTCTTGTCCGATTTCAAATATTTTAACACTAGTCGATAGCCTATCCCAAGGAAACATTGCAGGCCAAGTTTTAGCTTTGTGAAAGTAATATCGAAGGATATATTATCCTGCAAAATATTTTTTCTTTCCAGCAACACTGAGCCGACTGTTATGCTGTACATTCCAGAGATACAAGCTGCCTTACTGATAAGGGTGAGTTCCATTTGTTTGATGATAATTTCACGTGTTCTTGTCCGAAATTAATCAATTTAATACTAGTCGATAGCCTATTTCAAGGACTCTTTGCAAGCCAAGTTTTAACTTTGTGAAATTAATATCGAAGGAGATATTCACCCGCAAAGTTCATTTTTCTTTCCAGGAACACTGCACCGACTGTTATGCGCTTCATTCCAGACATACAAGCTCCCTCTCTGCTAAGGGTGAGTTCCCTTTGCTTGATGATGCTTTCATTGGTTCTTGTCCGATTTCAAATATTTTAACACTAGTCGATAGCCTATCCCAAGGACACATTGCAGGCCAAGTTTTAGCTTTGTGAAAGTAATATCGAAGGAGATATTATCCTGCAAAGTAATTTTTCTTTCCAGGAACACTGCGCCGACTGTTATGCTGTACATTCCAGAGATACAAGCTGCCTCACTGATAAGGGTGAGTTCCATTTGTTTGATGATGATTTCACGTGTTCTTGTCCGAAATTAATCAATTTAATACTAGTCGATAGCCTATTTCAAGGACTCTTTGGAAGCCAAGTTTTAAACTTTGTGAAATTAATATCGAAGGAGATATTCACCTGTAAAGTTTCTTTTTCTTTCCAGGAACACTGCACCGACTGTTATGCACTTCATTCCAGAGATACAAGCTCCCTCTCTGCTAAGGGTGAGTTCCCTTTGCTTGATGATACTTTCATTGGTTCTTGTCCGATTTCAAATATTTTAACACTAGTCGATAGCCTATCCCAAAGACACATTGCCGGCCAAGTTTTAGCTTTGTGAAAGTAATATCGAAGGAGATATTATCCTGCAAAGTAATTTTTCTTTCCAGGAACACTGCGCCGACTGTTATGCTGTACATTCCAGAGATACAAGCTGCCTCACTGATAAGGGTGAGTTCCATGTGTTTGATGATGATTTCACGTGTTCTTGTCCGAAATTAATCAATTTAATACTAGTCGATAGCCTATTTCAAGGACTCTTTGCAAGCCAAGTTTTAGCTTTGTGAAATTAATATCGAAGGAGATATTTACCTGTAAAGATTCTTTTTCTTTCCAGAAACACTGCACCGACTGTTATGCTGTACATTCCAGAGATACAAGCTGCCTCACTGATAAGGGTGAGTTCCATTTGCTTGATGATGATTTCACGTGTTCTTGTCCGAAATTAATCAATTTAATACTAGTCGATAGCCTATTTCAAGGACTCTTTGCAAGCCAATTTTAGCTTTGTGAAATTAATATCGAAGGAGATATTCACCTGTAAAGTTTCTTTTTCTTTCCAGGAACACTGCACCGACTGTTATGCTGTACATTCCAGAGATACAAGCTGCCTCACTGATAAGGGTGAGTTACATTTGCTTGATGATGATTTCACGTGTTCTTGTCCGAAATTAATCAATTTAATACTAGTCGATAGCCTATTTCAAGGACTCTTTGCAAGCCAAGTTTTAGCTTTGTAAAATTAATATCGAAGGAGATATTCACCTGTAAAGTTTCTTTTTCTTTCCAGGAACACTGCACCGACTATTATGCGCTTCATTCCAGACATACAAGCTCCCTCTCTGCTAAGGGTGAGTTCCCTTTGCTTGATGATGCTTTCATTGGTTCTTGTCCGATTTCAAATATTTTAACACTAGTCGATAGCCTATCCCAAGGACACATTGCAGGCTACGTTTTAGTTTTGTGAAAGTAATATCAAAGGAGATATTATCCTGCAAAATATTTTTTCTTTCCAGGAACACTGCGCCGACTGTTATGCTGTACATTCCAGAGATACAAGCTGCCTCACTGCTGAGGGTGAGTTCCCTTTGCTTGATGATGCTTTCATTGGTTCTTGTCCGATTTCAAATATTTTAACACTAGTCGATAGCTTATCCCAAGGACACATTGCAAGCCAAGTTTTACCTTTGTGAATATAATTTTGAAGGAGATATTATCCTGCAAAATATTTTTTCTTTCCAGGAACACTGCGCCGACTGTTATGCTGTACATTCCAGAGATACAAGCTGCCTCACTGATAAGGGTGAGTTCCATTTGTTTGATGATGATTTCACGTGTTCTTGTCCGAAATTAATCAATTTAATACTAGTCGATAGCCTATTTCAAGGACTCTTTGCAAGCCAAGTTTTAGCTTTGTGAAATTAATATCGAAGGAGATATTCACCCGCAAAGTTCATTTTTCTTTCCAGGAACACTGCGCCGACTGATATGCGCTTCATTCCAGACATACAAGCTCCCTCTCTGCTAAGGGTGAGTTCCCTTTGCTTGATGATGCTTTCATTGGTTCTTGTCCGATTTCAAATATTTTAACACTAATCGATAGCCTATCCCAAGGACACATTGTAGGCCAAGTTTTAGCTTTGTGAATGTAATTTTGAAGGAGATATTATCCTGCAAAGTAATTTTCTTTCCAGAAACACTAAGCCGACTGTTATGCTGTACATTCCAGAGTCACAAGCTGCCTCACTGATAAGGGTGAGTTCCATTTGCTTGATGATGATTTCACGTGTTCTTGTCCGAAATTAATCAATTTAATACTAGTCGATAGCCTATTTCAAGGACTCTTTGCAAGCCAAGTTTTAGCTTTGTGTAATTAATATCGAAGGAGATATTCACCTGTAAAGTTTCTTTTTCTTTCCAGGAACCCTGCACCGACTGTTATGCGCTTCATTCCAGACATACAAGCTCCCTCTCTGCTAAGGGTGAGTTCCCTTTGCTTGATGATGGTTTCATTGGTTCTTGTCCGATTTCGAATATTTTAACACTAGTCGATAGCCTATCCCAAGGACACATTGCAAGCCAAGTTTTAGCTTTGTGAAAGTAATATCGAAGGAGATATTATCCTGGAAAGTATTTTTTCTTTCCAGGAAAACTGCGCCGACTTTTATGCTGTACATTCCAGAGATACAAGCTGCCTCACTGATAAGGGTGAGTTCCATTTGCTTGATGATGATTTCACGTGTTCTTGTCCGAAATTATTCAATTTAATACTAGTCGATAGCCTATTTCAAGGACTCTTTGCAAGCCAAGTTTTAGCTTTTTGAAATTAATATCGAAGGAGATATTCACCCGCAAAGTTTCTTTTTCTTTCCAGGAACCCTGCACCGACTGTTATGCACTTCATTCCAGAGATACAAGCTCCCTCTCTGCTAAGGGGGAGTTCCCTTTGCTTGATGATGCTTTCATCGGTTCTTGTCCGATTTCAAATATTTAAACACTAGTCGATAGCCTATCCCAAGGACACATTGCAGGCCAAGTTTTAGCTTTGTGAAAGTAATATCAAAGGAGATATTATCCTGCAAAATATGTTTTCTTTCCAGGAACACTGCGCCGACTGTTATGCTGTACATTCCAGAGATACAAGCTGCCTCACTGCTAAGGGTGAGTTCCCTTTGCTTGATGATGCTTTCATTGGTTCTTGTCCGATTTCAAATATTTTAACACTAGTCGATAGCCTATCCCAAGGACACATTGCAGGCCGAGTTTTAGCTTTGTGAATGTAATTTTTAAGGAGATATTATCCTGCAAAGTAATTTTCTTTCCAGAAACATTGAGCCGACTGTCATGCTGTACATTCCAGAGATACAAGCTGCCTCACTGATAAGGGTGAGTTCCATTTGCTTGATGATGCTTTCATTGGTTCTTGTCCGATTTCAAATATTTTAACACTAGTCGATAGCCTATTCTAAGGACTCATTGCAGGCCAAGTTTCAGCTTTGTGTAAGTAATATCGTGGGAGATATTAACATGAAAAGTATTTTTTCTTTCCAGGAACACTGCGCCGACTGTTATGCTGTACATTCCAGAGATACAAGCTGCCTCACTGATAAGGGTGAGTTCCATTTGCTTGATGATGATTTCACGTGTTCTTGTCCGAAATTAATCAATTTAATACTAGTCGATAGCCTATTTCAAGGACTCTTTGCAAGCCAAGTTTTAGCTTTGTGTAATTAATATCGAAGGAGATATTCACCTGTAAAGTTTCTTTTTCTTTCCAGGAACCCTGCACCGACTGTTATGCGCTTCATTCCAGACATACAAGCTCCCTCTCTGCTAAGGGTGAGTTCCCTTTGCTTGATGATGGTTTCATTGGTTCTTGTCCGATTTCGAATATTTTAACACTAGTCGATAGTCTATTCCAAGGACACATTGCAGGCCAAGTTTCAGCTTTGTGAAAGTAATATCGAAGGAGATATTATCCTGGAAAGTATTTTTTCTTTCCAGGAAAACTGCGCCGACTTTTATGCTGTACATTCCAGAGATACAAGCTGCCTTACTGATAAGGGTGAGTTCCATTTGCTTGATGATGATTTCACGTGTTCTTGTCCGAAATTATTCAATTTAATACTAGTCGATAGCCTATTTCAAGGACTCTTTGCAAGCCAAGTTTTAGCTTTGTGAAATTAATATCGAAGGAGATATTCACCCGCAAAGTTTCTTTTTCTTTCCAGGAACCCTGCACCGACTGTTATGCACTTCATTCCAGAGATACAAGCTCCCTCTCTGCTAAGGGGGAGTTCCCTTTGCTTGATGATGCTTTCATTGGTTCTTGTCCGATTTCAAATATTTTAACACTAGTCGATAGCCTATCCCAAGGACACATTGCAGGCCAAGTTTTAGCTTTGTGAAAGTAATATCAAAGGAGATATTATCCTGCAAAATATGTTTTCTTTCCAGGAACACTGCGCCGACTGTTATGCTGTACATTCCAGAGATACAAGCTGCCTCACTGCTAAGGGTGAGTTCCCTTTGCTTGATGATGCTTTCATTGGTTCTTGTCCGATTTCAAATATTTTAACACTAGTCGATAGCCTATCCCAAGGACACATTGCAGGCCGAGTTTTAGCTTTGTGAATGTAATTTTTAAGGAGATATTATCCTGCAAAGTAATTTTCTTTCCAGAAACATTGAGCCGACTGTCATGCTGTACATTCCAGAGATACAAGCTGCCTCACTGATAAGGGTGAGTTCCATTTGCTTGATGATGCTTTCATTGGTTCTTGTCCGATTTCAAATATTTTAACACTAGTCGATAGCCTATTCTAAGGACTCATTGCAGGCCAAGTTTCAGCTTTGTGTAAGTAATATCGTGGGAGATATTAACATGAAAAGTATTTTTTCTTTCCAGGAACACTGCGCCGACTGTTATGCTGTACATTCCAGAGATACAAGCTGCCTCACTGATAAGGGTGAGTTCAATTTGTTTGATGATGATTTCACGTGTTCTTGTCCGAAATTAATCAATTTAATACTAGTCGATAGCCTATTTCAAGGACTCTTTGCAAGCCAAGTTTTAGCTTTGTGAAATTAATATCGAAGGAGATATTCACCCGCAAAGTTCATTTTTCTTTCCAGGAACACTGCGCCGACTGATATGCGCTTCATTCCAGAGATACAAGCTCCCTCTCTGCTAAGGGTAAGTTCCCTTTGCTTGATGATGCTTTCATTGGTTCTTGTCTGATTTCAAATATTTTAACACTAATCGATAGCCTATCCCAAGGACACATTGTAGGCCAAGTTTTAGCTTTGTGAATATAATTTTGAAGGAGATATTATCCTGCAAAGTAATTTTCTTTCCAGAAACACTAAGCCGACTGTTGTGCTGTACATTCCAGAGTCACAAGCTGCCTCACTGATAAGGGTGAGTTCCATTTGCTTGATGATGATTTCACGTGTTCTTGTCCGAAATTAATCAATTTAATACTAGTCGATAGCCTATTTCAAGGACTCTTTGCAAGCCAAGTTTTAGCTTTGTGAAATTAATATCGAAGGAGATATTCACCTGTAAAGTTTCTTTTTCTTTCCAGGAACACTGCACGGACTGTTTTGCGCTTCATTCCAGAGATACAAGCTCCCTCTCTGCTAAGGGTGAGTTCCCTTTGCTTGATGATGCTTTCATTGGTTCTTGTCCGATTTCAAATATTTTAACACTAGTCGATAGCCTATCCCAAGGACACATTGCAGGCCAAGTTTTAGCTTTGTGAAAGTAATATCGAAGGAGATATTATCCTGCAAAGTAATTTTTCTTTCCAGGAACACTGCGCCGACTGTTATGCTGTACATTCCAGAGATACAAGCTGCCTCACTGATAAGGGTGAGTTCCATTTGTTTGATGATGATTTCACGTGTTCTTGTCCGAAATTAATCAATTTAATACTAGTCGATAGCCTATTTCAAGGACTCTTTGCAAGCCAAGTTTTAGCTTTGTGAAATTAATATCGAAGGAGATATTCACCTGTAAAGTTTCTTTTTCTTTCCAGGAACACTGCACGGACTGTTTTGCGCTTCATTCCAGAGATACAAGCTCCCTCTCTGCTAAGGGTGAGTTCCCTTTGCTTGATGATGCTTTCATTGGTTCTTGTCCGATTTCAAATATTTTAACACTAGTCGATAGCCTATTCCAAGGACTCATTGCAGGCCAAGTTTCAGCTTTGTGTAAGTAATATCGTGGGAGATATTAACCTGCAAAGTATTGTTACTTTCCAGGAACACTGCGCCGACTGTTATGCTGTACATTCCAGAGATACGAGCTGCCTCACTGATAAGGGTGAGTTCCATTTGCTTGATGATGATTTCACGTGTTCTTGTCCGAAATTAATCAATTTAACACTAGTCGATAGCCTATCCCAAGGACACATTGCAGGCCAAGTTTTAGCTTCGTGAAAGTAATATCAAAGGAGATATTATCCTGCAAAATATGTTTTCTTTCCAGGAACACTGCGCCGACTGTTATGCTGTACATTCCAGAGATACAAGCTGCCTCACTGCTAAGGGTGAGTTCCCTTTGCTTGATGATGCTTTCATTGGTTCTTGTCCGATTTCAAATATTTTAACACTAGTCGATAGCCTATCCCAAGGACACATTGCAGGCCGAGTTTTAGCTTTGTGAATGTAATTTTTAAGGAGATATTATCCTGCAAAGTAATTTTCTTTCCAGAAACATTGAGCCGACTGTCATGCTGTACATTCCAGAGATACAAGCTGCCTCACTGATAAGGGTGAGTTCCATTTGCTTGATGATGCTTTCATTGGTTCTTGTCCGATTTCAAATATTTTAACACTAGTCGATAGCCTATTCTAAGGACTCATTGCAGGCCAAGTTTCAGCTTTGTGTAAGTAATATCGTGGGAGATATTAACATGAAAAGTATTTTTTCTTTCCAGGAACACTGCGCCGACTGTTATGCTGTACATTCCAGAGATACAAGCTGCCTCACTGATAAGGGTGAGTTCCATTTGCTTGATGATGATTTCACGTGTTCTTGTCCGAAATTAATCAATTTAATACTAGTCGATAGCCTATTTCAAGGACTCTTTGCAAGCCAAGTTTTAGCTTTGTGTAATTAATATCGAAGGAGATATTCACCTGTAAAGTTTCTTTTTCTTTCCAGGAACCCTGCACCGACTGTTATGCGCTTCATTCCAGACATACAAGCTCCCTCTCTGCTAAGGGTGAGTTCCCTTTGCTTGATGATGGTTTCATTGGTTCTTGTCCGATTTCGAATATTTTAACACTAGTCGATAGTCTATTCCAAGGACTCATTGCAGGCCAAGTTTCAGCTTTGTGAAAGTAATATCGAAGGAGATATTATCCTGGAAAGTATTTTTTCTTTCCAGGAAAACTGCGCCGACTTTTATGCTGTACATTCCAGAGATACAAGCTGCCTTACTGATAAGGGTGAGTTCCATTTGCTTGATGATGATTTCACGTGTTCTTTTCCGAAATTATTCAATTTAATACTAGTCGATAGCCTATTTCAAGGACTCTTTGCAAGCCAAGTTTTAGCTTTGTGAAATTAATATCGAAGGAGATATTCACCCGCAAAGTTTCTTTTTCTTTCCAGGAACCCTGCACCGACTGTTATGCACTTCATTCCAGAGATACAAGCTCCCTCTCTGCTAAGGGGGAGTTCCCTTTGCTTGATGATGCTTTCATTGGTTCTTGTCCGATTTCAAATATTTTAACACTAGTCGATAGCCTATCCCAAGGACACATTGCAGGCCAAGTTTTAGCTTTGTGAAAGTAATATCAAAGGAGATATTATCCTGCAAAATATGTTTTCTTTCCAGGAACACTGCGCCGACTGTTATGCTGTACATTCCAGAGATACAAGCTGCCTCACTGCTAAGGGTGAGTTCCCTTTGCTTGATGATGCTTTCATTGGTTCTTGTCCGATTTCAAATATTTTAACACTAGTCGATAGCCTATCCCAAGGACACATTGCAGGCCGAGTTTTAGCTTTGTGAATGTTATTTTTTTCAGGAGATATTATCCTGCAAAGTAATTTTCTTTCCAGAAACATTGAGCCGACTGTCATGCTGTACATTCCAGAGATACAAGCTGCCTCACTGATAAGGGTGAGTTCCATTTGCTTGATGATGCTTTCATTGGTTCTTGTCCGATTTCAAATATTTTAACACTAGTCGATAGCCTATTCTAAGGACTCATTGCAGGCCAAGTTTCAGCTTTGTGTAAGTAATATCGTGGGAGATATTAACATGAAAAGTATTTTTTCTTTCCAGGAACACTGCGCCGACTGTTATGCTGTACATTCCAGAGATACAAGCTGCCTCACTGATAAGGGTGAGTTCCATTTGTTTGATGATGATTTCACGTGTTCTTGTCCGAAATTAATCAATTTAATACTACTCGATAGCCTATTTCAAGGACTCTTTGCAAGCCAAGTTTTAGCTTTGTGAAATTAATATCGAAGGAGATATTCACCCGCAAAGTTCATTTTTCTTTCCAGGAACACTGCGCCGACTGATATGCGCTTCATTCCAGAGATACAAGCTCCCTCTCTGCTAAGGGTAAGTTCCCTTTGCTTGATGATGCTTTCATTGGTTCTTGTCCGATTTCAAATATTTTAACACTAATCGATAGCCTATCCCAAGGACACATTGTAGGCCAAGTTTTAGCTTTGTGAATATAATTTTGAAGGAGATATTATCCTGCAAAGTAATTTTCTTTCCAGAAACACTAAGCCGACTGTTGTGCTGTACATTCCAGAGTCACAAGCTGCCTCACTGATAAGGGTGAGTTCCATTTGCTTGATGATGATTTCACGTGTTCTTGTCCGAAATTAATCAATTTAATACTAGTCGATAGCCTATTTCAAGGACTCTTTGCAAGCCAAGTTTTAGCTTTGTGAAATTAATATCGAAGGAGATATTCACCTGTAAAGTTTCTTTTTCTTTCCAGGAACACTGCACGGACTGTTTTGCGCTTCATTCCAGAGATACAAGCTCCCTCTCTGCTAAGGGTGAGTTCCCTTTGCTTGATGATGCTTTCATTGGTTCTTGTCCGATTTCAAATATTTTAACACTAGTCGATAGCCTATCCCAAGGACACATTGCAGGCCAAGTTTTAGCTTTGTGAAAGTAATATCGAAGGAGATATTATCCTGCAAAGTAATTTTTCTTTCCAGGAACACTGCGCCGACTGTTATGCTGTACATTCCAGAGATACAAGCTGCCTCACTGATAAGGGTGAGTTCCATTTGTTTGATGATGATTTCACGTGTTCTTGTCCGAAATTAATCAATTCAATACTAGTCGATAGCCTATTTCAAGGACTCTTTGCAAGCCAAGTTTTAGCTTTGTGAAATTAATATCGAAGGAGATATTCACCTGTAAAGTTTCTTTTTCTTTCCAGGAACACTGCACGGACTGTTTTGCGCTTCATTCCAGAGATACAAGCTCCCTCTCTGCTAAGGGTGAGTTCCCTTTGCTTGATGATGCTTTCATTGGTTCTTGTCCGATTTCAAATATTTTAACACTAGTCGATAGCCTATTCCAAGGACTCATTGCAGGCCAAGTTTCAGCTTTGTGTAAGTAATATCGTGGGAGATATTAACCTGCAAAGTATTGTTACTTTCCAGGAACACTGCGCCGACTGTTATGCTGTACATTCCAGAGATACGAGCTGCCTCACTGATAAGGGTGAGTTCCATTTGCTTGATGATGATTTCACGTGTTCTTGTCCGAAATTAATCAATTTAATACTAGTCGATAGCCTATTTCAAGGACTCTTTGCAAGCCAAGTTTTAGCTTTGTGAAATTAATATCGAAGGAGATATTCACCTGTAAAGTTTATTTTTCTTTCCAGGAACACTGCACCGACTGTTATGCTCTTCATTCCAGACATACAAGCTCCCTCTCTGCTAAGGGTGAGTTCCCTTTGCTTGATGATGCTTTCATTGGTTCTTGTCCGATTTCAAATATTTTAACACTAGTCGATAGCCTATCCCAAGGACACATTGCAGGCCAAGTTTTAGCTTTGTGAAAGTAATATCGAAGGAGATATTATCCTGCAAAGTAATTTTTCTTTCCAGGAACACTGCGCCGACTGTTATGCTGTACATTCCAGAGATACAAGCTGCCTCACTGATAAGGGTGAGTTCCATTTGTTTGATGATGATTTCACGTGTTCTTGTCCGAAATTAATCAATTTAATACTAGTCGATAGCCTATTTCAAGGACTCTTTGGAAGCCAAGTTTTAAACTTTGTGAAATTAATATCGAAGGAGATATTCACCTGTAAAGTTTCTTTTTCTTTCCAGGAACACTGCACCGACTGTTATGCACTTCATTCCAGAGATACAAGCTCCCTCTCTGCTAAGGGTGAGTTCCCTTTGCTTGATGATACTTTCATTGGTTCTTGTCCGATTTCAAATATTTTAACACTAGTCGATAGCCTATCCCAAGGACACATTGCCGGCCAAGTTTTAGCTTTGTGAAAGTAATATCGAAGGAGATATTATCCTGCAAAGTAATTTTTCTTTCCAGGAACACTGCGCCGACTGTTATGCTGTACATTCCAGAGATACGAGCTGCCTCACTGATAAGGGTGAGTTCCATTTGCTTGATGATGATTTCGCGTGTTCTTGTCCGAAATTAATCAATTTAATAATAGTCGATAGCCTATTTCAAGGACTCTTTGCAAGCCAAGTTTTAGCTTTGTGAAATTAATACCGAAGGAGATATTCACCTGTAAAGTTTATTTTTCTTTCCAGGAACACTGCACCGACTGTTATGCGCTTCATTCCAGACATACAAGCTCCCTCTCTGCTAAGGGTGAGTTCCCTTTGCTTGATGATGCTTTCATTGGTTCTTGTCCGATTTCAAATATTTTAACACTAGTCGATAGCCTATCCCAAGGACACATTGCAGGCCAAGTTTTAGCTTTGTGAAAGTAATATCGAAGGAGATATTATCCTGCAAAGTAATTTTTCTTTCCAGGAACACTGCGCCGACTGTTATGCTGTACATTCCAGAGATACAAGCTGCCTCACTGATAAGGGTGAGTTCCATGTGTTTGATGATGATTTCACGTGTTCTTGTCCGAAATTAATCAATTTAATACTAGTCGATAGCCTATTTCAAGGACTCTTTGCAAGCCAAGTTTTAGCTTTGTGAAATTAATATCGAAGGAGATATTTACCTGTAAAGATTCTTTTTCTTTCCAGAAACACTGCACCGACTGTTATGCTGTACATTCCAGAGATACAAGCTGCCTCACTGATAAGGGTGAGTTCCATTTGCTTGATGATGATTTCACGTGTTCTTGTCCGAAATTAATCAATTTAATACTAGTCGATAGCCTATTCCAAGGACTCATTGCAGGCCAAGTTTCAGCTTTGTGTAAGTAATATCGTGGGAGATATTAACCTGCAAAATATTGTTTCTTTCCAGGATCACTGTGCCGACTGTTATGCTGTACATTCCAGAGATACAAGCTGCCTCACTGATAAGGGTGAGTTCCATTTGTTTGATGATGATTTCACGTGTTCTTGTCCGAAATTAATCAATTTACTACTAGTCGATAGCCTATTTCAAGGACTCTTAGGAAGCAAAGTTTTAGCTTTGTGAAATTAATATCGAAGGAGATATTCACCCGTAAAGTTTCTTTTTCTTTCCAGGAACACTGCACCGACTGTTATGCGCTTCATTCCAGAGATACAAGCTCCCTCTCTGCTAAGGGTGAGTTCCCTTGGCTTGATGATGCTTTCATTGGTTCTTGTCCGATTTCAAATATTTTAACACTAGTCGATAGCCTATCCCAAGGACACATTGCAAGCCAAGTTTTAGTTTTGTGAATGTAATTTTGAAGAAGATATTATCCTGCAAATTAATTTTTCTTTCCAGAAACACTGAGCCGACTGTTATGCTGTACATTCCAGAGATACAAGCTGCCTCACTGATAAGGGTGAGTTACATTTGCTTGATGATGATTTCACGTGTTCTTGTCCGAAATTAATCAATTTAATACTAGTCGATAGCCTATTTCATGGACTCTTAGGAAGCCAAGTTTTAGCTTTGTGAAATTAATATCGAAGGAGATATTCACCCGTAAAGTTTCTTTTTCTTTCCAGGAACACTGCACCGACTGTTATGCGCTTCATTCCAGAGATACAAGCTCCCTCTCTGCTAAGGGTGAGTTCCCTTTGCTTGATGATGCTTTCATTGGTTCTTGTCCGATTTCAAATATTTTAACACTAGTCGATAGCCTATCCCAAGGAAACATTGCAGGCCAAGTTTTAGCTTTGTGAAAGTAATATCGAAGGAGATATTATCCTGCAAAATATTTTTTCTTTCCAGCAACACTGAGCCGACTGTTATGCTGTACATTCCAGAGATACAAGCTGCCTTACTGATAAGGGTGAGTTCCATTTGTTTGATGATGATTTCACGTGTTCTTGTCCGAAATTAATCAATTTAATACTAGTCGATAGCCTATTACAAGGACTCTTTGCAAGCCAAGTTTTAGCCTTGTGAAATTAATATCGAAGGAGATATTCACCTGTAAAGTTTCTTTTTCTGTCCAGGAACACTGCACCGACTGTTATGCGCTTCATTCCAGACATACAAGCTCCCTCTCTGCTAAGGGTGAGTTCCCTTTGCTTGATGATGCTTTCATTGGTTCTTGTCCGATTTCAAATATTTTAACACTAGTCGATAGCCTATCCCAAGGAAACATTGCAGGCCAAGTTTTAGCTTTGTGAAAGTAATATCGAAGGATATATTATCCTGCAAAATATTTTTTCTTTCCAGCAACACTGAGCCGACTGTTATGCTGTACATTCCAGAGATACAAGCTGCCTTACTGATAAGGGTGAGTTCCATTTGTTTGATGATGATTTCACGTGTTCTTGTCCGAAATTAATCAATTTAATACTAGTCGATAGCCTATTTCAAGGACTCTTTGCAAGCCAAGTTTTAACTTTGTGAAATTAATATCGAAGGAGATATTCACCCGCAAAGTTCATTTTTCTTTCCAGGAACACTGCGCCGACTGATATGCGCTTCATTCCAGACATACAAGCTCCCTCTCTGCTAAGGGTGAGTTCCCTTTGCTTGATGATGCTTTCATTGGTTCTTGTCCGATTTCAAATATTTTAACACTAGTCGATAGCCTATCACAAGGACACATTGCAAGCCAAGTTTTAGTTTTGTGAATGTAATTTTGAAGAAGATATTATCCTGCAAATTAATTTTTCTTTCCAGAAACACTGAGCCGACTGTTATGCTGTACATTCCAGAGATACAAGCTGCCTCACTGATAAGGGTGAGTTCCATTTGCTTGATGATGATTTCACGTGTTCTTGTCCGAAATTATTCAATTTAATACTAGTCGATAGCCTATTTCAAGGACTCTTTGCAAGCCAAGTTTTAGCCTTGTGAAATTAATATCGAAGGAGATATTCACCTGTAAAGTTTCTTTTTCTTTCCAGGAACACTGCACGGACTGTTTTGCGCTTCATTCCAGAGATACAAGCTCCCTCTCTGCTAAGGGTGAGTTCCCTTTGCTTGATGATGCTTTCATTGGTTCTTGTCCGATTTCAAATATTTTAACACTAGTCGATAGCCTATTCCAAGGACTCATTGCAGGCCAAGTTTTAGCTTTGTGTAAGTAATATCGTGGGAGATATTAACCTGCAAAGTATTGTTTCTTTCCAGGAACACTGCGCCGACTGTTATGCTGTACATTCCAGAGATACAAGCTGCCTCACTGATAAGGGTGAGTTCCATTTGTTTGATGATGATTTCACGTGTTCTTGTCCGAAATTAATCAATTTAAAAAAGTCGATAGCCTATTTCAAGGACTCTTTGCAAGCCAAGTTTTAGCTTTGTGAAATTAATATCGAAGGAGATATTCACCCGCAAAGTTCATTTTTCTTTCCAGGAACACTGCACCGACTGTTATGCGCTTCATTCCAGAGATACAAGCTCCCTCTCTGCTAAGGGTGAGTTCCCTTTGCTTGATGATGCTTTCATTGGTTCTTGTCCGATTTCAAATATTTTAACACTAGTCGATAGCCTATCCCAAGGACACATTGCAAGCCAAGTTTTAGTTTTGTGAATGTAATTTTGAAGAAGATATTATCCTGCAAAGTAATTTTTCTTTCCAGAAACACTGACCCGACTGTTATGCTGTACATTCCAGAGATACAAGCTGCCTCACTGATAAGGGTGAGTTCCATTTGCTTGATGATGATTTCACGTGTTCTTGTCCGAAATTAATCAATTTAATACTAGTCGATAGCCTATTACAAGGACTCTTTGCAAGCCAAGTTTTAGCCTTGTGAAATTAATATCGAAGGAGTTATTCACCTGTAAAGTTTCTTTTTCTGTCCAGGAACACTGCACCGACTGTTATGCGCTTCATTCCAGACATACAAGCTCCCTCTCTGCTAAGGGTGAGTTCCCTTTGCTTGATGATGCTTTCATTGGTTCTTGTCCGATTTCAAATATTTTAACACTTGTCGATAGCCTATCCCAAGGAAACATTGCAGGCCAAGTTTTAGCTTTGTGAAAGTAATATCGAAGGAGATATTATCCTGCAAAATATTTTTTCTTTCCAGCAACACTGAGCCGACTGTTATGCTGTACATTCCAGAGATACAAGCTGCCTTACTGATAAGGGTGAGTTCCATTTGTTTGATGATGATTTCACGTGTTCTTGTCCGAAATTAATCAATTTAATACTAGTCGATAGCCTATTTCAAGGACTCTTTGCAAGCCAAGTTTTAGCCTTGTGAAATTAATATCGAAGGAGATATTCACCTGTAAAGTTTCTTTTTCTGTCCAGGAACACTGCACCGACTGTTATGCGCTTCATTCCAGACATACAAGCTCCCTCTCTGCTAAGGGTGAGTTCCCTTTGCTTGATGATGCTTTCATTGGTTCTTGTCCGATTTCAAATATTTTAACACTAGTCGATAGCCTATCCCAAGGAAACATTGCAGGCCAAGTTTTAGCTTTGTGAAAGTAATATCGAAGGAGATATTATCCTGCAAAATATTTTTTCTTTCCAGCAACACTGAGCCGACTGTTATGCTGTACATTCCAGAGATACAAGCTGCCTTACTGATAAGGGTGAGTTCCATTTGTTTGATGATGATTTCACGTGTTCTTGTCCGAAATTAATCAATTTAATACTAGTCGATAGCCTATTTCAAGGACTCTTTGCAAGCCAAGTTTTAACTTTGTGAAATTAATATCGAAGGAGATATTCACCCGCAAAGTTCATTTTTCTTTCCAGGAACACTGCGCCGACTGATATGCGCTTCATTCCAGACATACAAGCTCCCTCTCTGCTAAGGGTGAGTTCCCTTTGCTTGATGATGCTTTCATTGGTTCTTGTCCGATTTCAAATATTTTAACACTAGTCGATAGCCTATCCCAAGGACACATTGCAAGCCAAGTTTTAGTTTTGTGAATGTAATTTTGAAGAAGATATTATCCTGCAAATTAATTTTTCTTTCCAGAAACACTGAGCCGACTGTTATGCTGTACATTCCAGAGATACAAGCTGCCTCACTGATAAGGGTGAGTTCCATTTGCTTGATGATGATTTCACGTGTTCTTGTCCGAAATTATTCAATTTAATACTAGTCGATAGCCTATTTCGAGGACTCTTTGCAAGCCAAGTTTTAGCCTTGTGAAATTAATATCGAAGGAGAAATTCACCTGTAAAGTTTCTTTTTCTTTCCAGGAACACTGCACCGACTGTTATGCTGTACATTCCAGAGATACAAGCTGCCTCACTGATAAGGGTGAGTTCCATTTGCTTGATGATGATTTCACGTGTTCTTGTCCGAAATTAATCAATTTAATACTAGTCGATAGCCTATTTCAAGGACTCTTAGGAAGCCAAGTTTTAGCTTTGTGAAATTAATATCGAAGGAGATATTCACCCGTAAAGTTTCTTTTTCTTTCCAGGAACACTGCACCGACTGTTATGCGCTTCATTCCAGAGATACAAGCTCCCTCTCTGCTAAGGGTGAGTTCCCTTTGCTTGATGATGCTTTCATTGGTTCTTGTCCGATTTCAAATATTTTAACACTAGTCGATAGCCTATCCCAAGGACACATTGCAAGCCAAGTTTTAGTTTTGTGAATGTAATTTTGAAGAAGATGTTATCCTGCAAATTAATTTTTCTTTCCAGAAACACTGAGCCGACTGTTATGCTGTACATTCCAGAGATACAAGCTGCCTCACTGATAAGGGTGAGTTCCATTTGCTTGATGATGATTTCACGTGTTCTTGTCCGAAATTATTCAATTTAATACTAGTCGATAGCCTATTTCGAGGACTCTTTGCAAGCCAAGTTTTAGCCTTGTGAAATTAATATCGAAGGAGATATTCACCTGTAAAGTTTCTTTTTCTTTCCAGGAACACTGCACCGACTGTTATGCTGTACATTCCAGAGATACAAGCTGCCTCACTGATAAGGGTGAGTTCCATTTGCTTGATGATGATTTCACGTGTTCTTGTCTGAAATTAATCAATTTAATACTAGTCGATAGCCTATTTCAAGGACTCTTAGGAAGCCAAGTTTTAGCTTTGTGAAATTAATATCGAAGGAGATATTCACCCGTAAAGTTTCTTTTTCTTTCCAGGAACACTGCACCGACTGTTATGCGCTTCATTCCAGAGATACAAGCTCCCTCTCTGCTAAGGGTGAGTTCCCTTTGCTTGATGATGCTTTCATTGGTTCTTATCCGATTTCAAATATTTTAACACTAGTCGATAGCCTATCCCAAGGACACATTGCAAGCCAAGTTTTAGTTTTGTGAATGTAATTTTGAAGAAGATATTATCCTGCAAATAAATTTTTCTTTCCAGAAACACTGACCCGACTGTTATGCTGTACATTCCAGAGATACAAGCTGCCTCACTGATAAGGGTGAGTTCCATTTGCTTGATGATGATTTCACGTGTTCTTGTCCGAAATTAATCAATTTAATACTAGTCGATAGCCTATTACAAGGACTCTTTGCAAGCCAAGTTTTAGCCTTGTGAAATTAATATCGAAGGAGTTATTCACCTGTAAAGTTTCTTTTTCTGTCCAGGAACACTGCACCGACTGTTATGCGCTTCATTCCAGACATACAAGCTCCCTCTCTGCTAAGGGTGAGTTCCCTTTGCTTGATGATGCTTTCATTGGTTCTTGTCCGATTTCAAATATTTTAACACTAGTCGATAGCCTATCCCAAGGAAACATTGCAGGCCAAGTTTTAGCTTTGTGAAAGTAATATCGAAGGAGATATTATCCTGCAAAATATTTTTTCTTTCCAGCAACACTGAGCCGACTGTTATGCTGTACATTCCAGAGATACAAGCTGCCTTACTGATAAGGGTGAGTTCCATTTGTTTGATGATGATTTCACGTGTTCTTGTCCGAAATTAATCAATTTAATACTAGTCGATAGCCTATTACAAGGACTCTTTGCAAGCCAAGTTTTAGCCTTGTGAAATTAATATCGAAGGAGATATTCACCTGTAAAGTTTCTTTTTCTGTCCAGGAACACTGCACCGACTGTTATGCGCTTCATTCCAGACATACAAGCTCCCTCTCTGCTAAGGGTGAGTTCCCTTTGCTTGATGATGCTTTCATTGGTTCTTGTCCGATTTCAAATATTTTAACACTAGTCGATAGCCTATCCCAAGGAAACATTGCAGGCCAAGTTTTAGCTTTGTGAAAGTAATATCGAAGGAGATATTATCCTGCAAAATATTTTTTCTTTCCAGCAACACTGAGCCGACTGTTATGCTGTACATTCCAGAGATACAAGCTGCCTTACTGATAAGGGTGAGTTCCATTTGTTTGATGATGATTTCACGTGTTCTTGTCCGAAATTAATCAATTTAATACTAGTCGATAGCCTATTTCAAGGACTCTTTGCAAGCCAAGTTTTAACTTTGTGAAATTAATATCGAAGGAGATATTCACCCGCAAAGTTCATTTTTCTTTCCAGGAACACTGCGCCGACTGATATGCGCTTCATTCCAGACATACAAGCTCCCTCTCTGCTAAGGGTGAGTTCCCTTTGCTTGATGATGCTTTCATTGGTTCTTGTCCGATTTCAAATATTTTAACACTAGTCGATAGTCTATCCCAAGGACACATTGCAAGCCAAGTTTTAGTTTTGTGAATGTAATTTTGAAGAAGATATTATCCTGCAAATTAATTTTTCTTTCCAGAAACACTGAGCCGACTGTTATGCTGTACATTCCAGAGATACAAGCTGCCTCACTGATAAGGGTGAGTTCCATTTGCTTGATGATGATTTCACGTGTTCTTGTCCGAAATTATTAAATTTAATACTAGTCGATAGCCTATTTCGAGGACTCTTTGCAAGCCAAGTTTTAGCCTTGTGAAATTAATATCGAAGGAGATATTCACCTGTAAAGTTTCTTTTTCTTTCCAGGAACACTGCACCGACTGTTATGCTGTACATTCCAGAGATACAAGCTGCCTCACTGATAAGGGTGAGTTCCATTTGCTTGATGATGATTTCACGTGTTCTTGTCCGAAATTAATCAATTTAATACTAGTCGATAGCCTATTACAAGGACTCTTTGCAAGCCAAGTTTTAGCCTTGTGAAATTAATATCGAAGGAGTTATTCACCTGTAAAGTTTCTTTTTCTGTCCAGGAACACTGCACGGACTGTTTTGCGCTTCATTCCAGAGATACAAGCTCCCTCTCTGCTAAGGGTGAGTTCCCTTTGCTTGATGATGCTTTCATTGGTTCTTGTCCGATTTCAAATATTTTAACACTAGTCGATAGCCTATTCCAAGGACTCATTGCAGGCCAAGTTTCAGCTTTGTGTAAGTAATATCGTGGGAGATATTAACCTGCAAAGTATTGTTTCTTTCCAGGAACACTGCGCCGACTGTTATGCTGTACATTCCAGAGATACAAGCTGCCTCACTGATAAGGGTGAGTTCCATTTGTTTGATGATGATTTCACGTGTTCTTGTCCGAAATTAATCAATTTAAAAATAGTCGATAGCCTATTACAAGGACTCTTTGCAAGCCAAGTTTTAGCTTTGTGAAATTAATATCGAAGGAGATATTCACCCGCAAAGTTCATTTTTCTTTCCAGGAACACTGCGCCGACTGATATGCGCTTCATTCCAGACATACAAGCTCCCTCTCTGCTAAGGGTGAGTTCCCTTTGCTTGATGATGCTTTCATTGGTTCTTGTCCGATTTCAAATATTTTAACACTAGTCGATAGCCTATCCCAAGGACACATTGCAAGCCAAGTTTTAGTTTTGTGAATGTAATTTTGAAGAAGATATTATCCTGCAAATAAATTTTTCTTTCCAGAAACACTGACCCGACTGTTATGCTGTACATTCCAGAGATACAAGCTGCCTCACTGATAAGGGTGAGTTCCATTTGCTTGATGATGATTTCACGTGTTCTTGTCCGAAATTAATCAATTTAATACTAGTCGATAGCCTATTACAAGGACTCTTTGCAAGCCAAGTTTTAGCCTTGTGAAATTAATATCGAAGGAGTTATTCACCTGTAAAGTTTCTTTTTCTGTCCAGGAACACTGCACCGACTGTTATGCGCTTCATTCCAGACATACAAGCTCCCTCTCTGCTAAGGGTGAGTTCCCTTTGCTTGATGATGCTTTCATTGGTTCTTGTCCGATTTCAAATATTTTAACACTAGTCGATAGCCTATCCCAAGGAAACATTGCATGCCAAGTTTTAGCTTTGTGAAAGTAATATCGAAGGAGATATTATCCTGCAGAATATTTTTTCTTTCCAGCAACACTGAGCCGACTGTTATGCTGTACATTCCAGAGATACAAGCTGCCTTACTGATAAGGGTGAGTTCCATTTGTTTGATGATGATTTCACGTGTTCTTGTCCGAAATTAATCAATTTAATACTAGTCGATAGCCTATTTCAAGGACTCTTTGCAAGCCAAGTTTTAACTTTGTGAAATTAATATCGAAGGAGATATTCACCCGCAAAGTTCATTTTTCTTTCCAGGAACACTGCGCCGACTGATATGCGCTTCATTCCAGACATACAAGCTCCCTCTCTGCTAAGGGTGAGTTCCCTTTGCTTGATGATGCTTTCATTGGTTCTTGTCCGATTTCAAATATTTTAACACTAGTCGATAGCCTATCCCAAGGACACATTGCAAGCCAAGTTTTAGTTTTGTGAATGTAATTTTGAAGAAGATGTTATCCTGCAAATTAATTTTTCTTTCCAGAAACACTGAGCCGACTGTTATGCTGTACATTCCAGAGATACAAGCTGCCTCACTGATAAGGGTGAGTTCCATTTGCTTGATGATGATTTCACGTGTTCTTGTCCGAAATTATTAAATTTAATACTAGTCGATAGCCTATTTCGAGGACTCTTTGCAAGCCAAGTTTTAGCCTTGTGAAATTAATATCGAAGGAGATATTCACCTGTAAAGTTTCTTTTTCTTTCCAGGAACACTGCACCGACTGTTATGCTGTACATTCCAGAGATACAAGCTGCCTCACTGATAAGGGTGAGTTCCATTTGCTTGATGATGATTTCACGTGTTCTTGTCCGAAATTAATCAATTTAATACTAGTCGATAGCCTATTACAAGGACTCTTTGCAAGCCAAGTTTTAGCCTTGTGAAATTAATATCGAAGGAGTTATTCACCTGTAAAGTTTCTTTTTCTGTCCAGGAACACTGCACGGACTGTTTTGCGCTTCATTCCAGAGATACAAGCTCCCTCTCTGCTAAGGGTGAGTTCCCTTTGCTTGATGATGCTTTCATTGGTTCTTGTCCGATTTCAAATATTTTAACACTAGTCGATAGCCTATTCCAAGGACTCATTGCAGGCCAAGTTTCAGCTTTGTGTAAGTAATATCGTGGGAGATATTAACCTGCAAAGTATTGTTTCTTTCCAGGAACACTGCGCCGACTGTTATGCTGTACATTCCAGAGATACAAGCTGCCTCACTGATAAGGGTGAGTTCCATTTGTTTGATGATGATTTCACGTGTTCTTGTCCGAAATTAATCAATTTAAAAATAGTCGATAGCCTATTACAAGGACTCTTTGCAAGCCAAGTTTTAGCTTTGTGAAATTAATATCGAAGGAGATATTCACCTGTAAAGTTTCTTTTTCTGTCCAGGAACACTGCACCGACTGTTATGCGCTTCATTCCAGACATACAAGGTCCCTCTCTGCTAAGGGTGAGTTCCCTTTGCTTGATGATGCTTTCATTGGTTCTTGTCCGATTTCAAATATTTTAACACTAGTCGATAGCCTATCCCAAGGAAACATTGCATGCCAAGTTTTAGCTTTGTGAAAGTAATATCGAAGGAGATATTATCCTGCAAAATATTTTTTCTTTCCAGCAACACTGAGCCGACTGTTATGCTGTACATTCCAGAGATACAAGCTGCCTTACTGATAAGGGTGAGTTCCATTTGTTTGATGATGATTTCACGTGTTCTTGTCTGAAATTAATCAATTTAATACTAGTCGATAGCCTATTACAAGGACTCTTTGCAAGCCAAGTTTTAGCCTTGTGAAATTAATATCGAAGGAGATATTCACCTGTAAAGTTTCTTTTTCTGTCCAGGAACACTGCACCGACTGTTATGCGCTTCAATCCAGACATACAAGCTCCCTCTCTGCTAAGGGTGAGTTCCCTTTGCTTGATGATGCTTTCATTGGTTCTTGTCCGATTTCAAATATTTTAACACTAGTCGATAGCCTATCCCAAGGAAACATTGCAGGCCAAGTTTTAGCTTTGTGAAAGTAATATCGAAGGAGATATTATCCTGCAAAATATTTTTTCTTTCCAGCAACACTGAGCCGACTGTTATGCTGTACATTCCAGAGATACAAGCTGCCTTACTGATAAGGGTGAGTTCCATTTGTGTGATGATGATTTCACGTGTTCTTGTCTGAAATTAATCAATTTAATACTAGTCGATAGCCTATTACAAGGACTCTTTGCAAGCCAAGTTTTAGCCTTGTGAAATTAATATCGAAGGAGATATTCACCTGTAAAGTTTCTTTTTCTGTCCAGGAACACTGCACCGACTGTTATGCGCTTCATTCCAGACATACAAGCTCCCTCTCTGCTAAGGGTGAGTTCCCTTTGCTTGATGATGCTTTCATTGGTTCTTGTCCGATTTCAAATATTTTAACACTAGTCGATAGCCTATCCCAAGGAAACATTGCAGGCCAAGTTTTAGCTTTGTGAAAGTAATATCGAAGGAGATATTATCCTGCAAAATATTTTTTCTTTCCAGCAACACTGAGCCGACTGTTATGCTGTACATTCCAGAGATACAAGCTGCCTTACTGATAAGGGTGAGTTCCATTTGTTTGATGATGATTTCACGTGTTCTTGTCCGAAATTAATCAATTTAATACTAGTCGATAGCCTATTTCAAGGACTCTTTGCAAGCCAAGTTTTAGCCTTGTGAAATTAATATCGAAGGAGATATTCACCTGTAAAGTTTCTTTTTCTGTCCAGGAACACTGCACCGACTGTTATGCGCTTCATTCCAGACATACAAGCTCCCTCTCTGCTAAGGGTGAGTTCCCTTTGCTTGATGATGCTTTCATTGGTTCTTGTCCGATTTCAAATATTTTAACACTAGTCGATAGCCTATCCCAAGGACACATTGCAAGCCAAGTTTTAGTTTTGTGAATGTAATTTTGAAGAAGATATTATCCTGCAAATAAATTTTTCTTTCCAGAAACACTGACCCGACTGTTATGCTGTACATTCCAGAGATACAAGCTGCCTCACTGATAAGGGTGAGTTCCATTTGCTTGATGATGATTTCACGTGTTCTTGTCCGAAATTAATCAATTTAATACTAGTCGATAGCCTATTACAAGGACTCTTTGCAAGCCAAGTTTTAACTTTGTGAAATTAATATCGAAGGAGATATTCACCCGCAAAGTTCATTTTTCTTTCCAGGAACACTGCGCCGACTGATATGCGCTTCATTCCAGACATACAAGCTCCCTCTCTGCTAAGGGTGAGTTCCCTTTGCTTGATGATGCTTTCATTGCTTCTTGTCCGATTTCAAATATTTTAACACTAGTCGATAGCCTATCCCAAGGACACATTGCAAGCCAAGTTTTAGTTTTGTGAATGTAATTTTGAAGAAGATATTATCCTGCAAATTAATTTTTCTTTCCAGAAACACTGAGCCGACTGTTATGCTGTACATTCCAGAGATACAAGCTGCCTCACTGATAAGGGTGAGTTCCATTTGCTTGATGATGATTTCACGTGTTCTTGTCCGAAATTATTCAATTTAATACTAGTCGAAAGCCTATTTCAAGGACTCTTTGCAAGCCAAGTTTTAGCCTTGTGAAATTAATATCGAAGGAGATATTCACCTGTAAAGTTTCTTTTTCTTTCCAGGAACACTGCACGGACTGTTTTGCGCTTCATTCCAGAGATACAAGCTCCCTCTCTGCTAAGGGTGAGTTCCCTTTGCTTGATGATGCTTTCATTGGTTCTTGTCCGATTTCAAATATTTTAACACTAGTCGATAGCCTATTCCAAGGACTCATTGCAGGCCAAGTTTCAGCTTTGTGTAAGTAATATCGTGGGAGATATTAACCTGCAAAGTATTGTTTCTTTCCAGGAACACTGCGCCGACTGTTATGCTGTACATTCCAGAGATACAAGCTGCCTCACTGATAAGGGTGAGTTCCATTTGTTTGATGATGATTTCACGTGTTCTTGTCCGAAATTAATCAATTTAAAAATAGTCGATAGCCTATTTCAAGGACTCTTTGCAAGCCAAGTTTTAGCTTTGTGAAATTAATATCGAAGGAGATATTCACCCGCAAAGTTCATTTTTCTTTCCAGGAACACTGCACCGACTGTTATGCGCTTCATTCCAGAGATACAAGCTCCCTCTCTGCTAAGGGTGAGTTCCCTTTGCTTGATGATGCTTTCATTGGTTCTTGTCCGATTTCAAATATTTTAACACTAGTCGATAGCCTATCCCAAGGACACATTGCAAGCCAAGTTTTAGTTTTGTGAATGTAATTTTGAAGAAGATATTATCCTGCAAATAAATTTTTCTTTCCAGAAACACTGACCCGACTGTTATGCTGTACATTCCAGAGATACAAGCTGCCTCACTGATAAGGGTGAGTTCCATTTGCTTGATGATGATTTCACGTGTTCTTGTCCGAAATTAATCAATTTAATACTAGTCGATAGCCTATTACAAGGACTCTTTGCAAGCCAAGTTTTAGCCTTGTGAAATTAATATCGAAGGAGTTATTCACCTGTAAAGTTTCTTTTTCTGTCCAGGAACACTGCACCGACTGTTATGCGCTTCATTCCAGACATACAAGCTCCCTCTCTGCTAAGGGTTAGTTCCCTTTGCTTGATGATGCTTTCATTGGTTCTTGTCCGATTTCAAATATTTTAACACTAGTCGATAGCCTATCCCAAGGAAACATTGCAGGCCAAGTTTTAGCTTTGTGAAAGTAATATCGAAGGAGATATTATCCTGCAAAATATTTTTTCTTTCCAGCAACACTGAGCCGACTGTTATGCTGTACATTCCAGAGATACAAGCTGCCTTACTGATAAGGGTGAGTTCCATTTGTTTGATGATGATTTCACGTGTTCTTGTCCGAAATTAATCAATTTAATACTAGTCGATAGCCTATTTCAAGGACTCTTTGCAAGCCAAGTTTTAGCCTTGTGAAATTAATATCGAAGGAGATATTCACCTGTAAAGTTTCTTTTTCTGTCCAGGAACACTGCACCGACTGTTATGCGCTTCATTCCAGACATACAAGCTCCCTCTCTGCTAAGGGTGAGTTCCCTTTGCTTGATGATGCTTTCATTGGTTCTTGTCCGATTTCAAATATTTTAACACTAGTCGATAGCCTATCCCAAGGAAACATTGCAGGCCAAGTTTTAGCTTTGTGAAAGTAATATCGAAGGAGATATTATCCTGCAAAATATTTTTTCTTTCCAGCAACACTGAGCCGACTGTTATGCTGTACATTCCAGAGATACAAGCTGCCTTACTGATAAGGGTGAGTTCCATTTGTTTGATGATGATTTCACGTGTTCTTGTCCGAAATTAATCAATTTAATACTAGTCGATAGCCTATTTCAAGGACTCTTTGCAAGCCAAGTTTTAACTTTGTGAAATTAATATCGAAGGAGATATTCACCCGCAAAGTTCATTTTTCTTTCCAGGAACACTGCACCGACTGTTATGCGCTTCATTCCAGAGATACAAGCTCCCTCTCTGCTAAGGGTGAGTTCCCTTTGCTTGATGATGCTTTCATTGGTTCTTGTCCGATTTCAAATATTTTAACACTAGTCGATAGCCTATCCCAAGGACACATTGCAAGCCAAGTTTTAGTTTTGTGAATGTAATTTTGAAGAAGATATTATCCTGCAAATAATTTTTTCTTTCCAGAAACACTGACCCGACTGTTATGCTGTACATTCCAGAGATACAAGCTGCCTCACTGATAAGGGTGAGTTCCATTTGCTTGATGATGATTTCACGTGTTCTTGTCCGAAATTAATAAATTTAATACTAGTCGATAGCCTATTACAAGGACTCTTTGCAAGCCAAGTTTTAGCCTTGTGAAATTAATATCGAAGGAGATATTCACCTGTAAAGTTTCTTTTTCTTTCCAGGAACACTGCACCGACTGTTATGCGCTTCATTCCAGACATACAAGCTCCCTCTCTGCTAAGGGTGAGTTCCCTTTGCTTGATGATGCTTTCATTGGTTCTTGTCCGATTTCAAATATTTTAACACTAGTCGATAGCCTATCCCAAGGACACATTGCAGGCCAAGTTTTAGCTTTGTGAAAGTAATATCGAAGGAGATATTATCCTGCAAAGTAATTTTTCTTTCCAGGAACACTGCGCCGACTGTTATGCTGTACATTCCAGAGATACAAGCTGCCTCACTGATAAGGGTGAGTTCCATTTGTTTGATGATGATTTCACGTGTTCTTGTCCGAAATTAATCAATTTAATACTAGTCGATAGCCTATTTCAAGGACTCTTTGGAAGCCAAGTTTTAAACTTTGTGAAATTAATATCGAAGGAGATATTCACCTGTAAAGTTTCTTTTTCTTTCCAGGAACACTGCACCGACTGTTATGCACTTCATTCCAGAGATACAAGCTCCCTCTCTGCTAAGGGTGAGTTCCCTTTGCTTGATGATACTTTCATTGGTTCTTGTCCGATTTCAAATATTTTAACACTAGTCGATAGCCTATCCCAAGGACACATTGCCGGCCAAGTTTTAGCTTTGTGAAAGTAATATCGAAGGAGATATTATCCTGCAAAGTAATTTTTCTTTCCAGGAACACTGCGCCGACTGTTATGCTGTACATTCCAGAGATACAAGCTGCCTCACTGATAAGGGTGAGTTCCATTTGCTTGATGATGATTTCACGTGTTCTTGTCCGAAATTAATCAATTTAATACTAGTCGATAGCCTATTACAAGGACTCTTTGCAAGCCAAGTTTTAACTTTGTGAAATTAATATCGAAGGAGATATTCACCCGCAAAGTTCATTTTTCTTTCCAGGAACACTGCGCCGACTGATATGCGCTTCATTCCAGACATACAAGCTCCCTCTCTGCTAAGGGTGAGTTCCCTTTGCTTGATGATGCTTTCATTGGTTCTTGTCCGATTTCAAATATTTTAACACTAGTCGATAGCCTATCCCAAGGACACATTGCAAGCCAAGTTTTAGTTTTGTGAATGTAATTTTGAAGAAGATATTATCCTGCAAATTAATTTTTCTTTCCAGAAACACTGAGCCGACTGTTATGCTGTACATTCCAGAGATACAAGCTGCCTCACTGATAAGGGTGAGTTCCATTTGCTTGATGATGATTTCACGTGTTCTTGTCCGAAATTATTCAATTTAATACTAGTCGAAAGCCTATTTCAAGGACTCTTTGCAAGCCAAGTTTTAGCCTTGTGAAATTAATATCGAAGGAGATATTCACCTGTAAAGTTTCTTTTTCTTTCCAGGAACACTGCACGGACTGTTTTGCGCTTCATTCCAGAGATACAAGCTCCCTCTCTGCTAAGGGTGAGTTCCCTTTGCTTGATGATGCTTTCATTGGTTCTTGTCCGATTTCAAATATTTTAACACTAGTCGATAGCCTATTCCAAGGACTCATTGCAGGCCAAGTTTCAGCTTTGTGTAAGTAATATCGTGGGAGATATTAACCTGCAAAGTATTGTTTCTTTCCAGGAACACTGCGCCGACTGTTATGCTGTACATTCCAGAGATACAAGCTGCCTCACTGATAAGGGTGAGTTCCATTTGTTTGATGATGATTTCACGTGTTCTTGTCCGAAATTAATCAATTTAAAAATAGTCGATAGCCTATTTCAAGGACTCTTTGCAAGCCAAGTTTTAGCTTTGTGAAATTAATATCGAAGGAGATATTCACCCGCAAAGTTCATTTTTCTTTCCAGGAACACTGCACCGACTGTTATGCGCTTCATTCCAGAGATACAAGCTCCCTCTCTGCTAAGGGTGAGTTCCCTTTGCTTGATGATGCTTTCATTGGTTCTTGTCCGATTTCAAATATTTTAACACTAGTCGATAGCCTATCCCAAGGACACATTGCAAGCCAAGTTTTAGTTTTGTGAATGTAATTTTGAAGAAGATATTATCCTGCAAATAAATTTTTCTTTCCAGAAACACTGACCCGACTGTTATGCTGTACATTCCAGAGATACAAGCTGCCTCACTGATAAGGGTGAGTTCCATTTGCTTGATGATGATTTCACGTGTTCTTGTCCGAAATTAATCAATTTAATACTAGTCGATAGCCTATTACAAGGACTCTTTGCAAGCCAAGTTTTAGCCTTGTGAAATTAATATCGAAGGAGTTATTCACCTGTAAAGTTTCTTTTTCTGTCCAGGAACACTGCACCGACTGTTATGCGCTTCATTCCAGACATACAAGCTCCCTCTCTGCTAAGGGTTAGTTCCCTTTGCTTGATGATGCTTTCATTGGTTCTTGTCCGATTTCAAATATTTTAACACTAGTCGATAGCCTATCCCAAGGAAACATTGCAGGCCAAGTTTTAGCTTTGTGAAAGTAATATCGAAGGAGATATTATCCTGCAAAATATTTTTTCTTTCCAGCAACACTGAGCCGACTGTTATGCTGTACATTCCAGAGATACAAGCTGCCTTACTGATAAGGGTGAGTTCCATTTGTTTGATGATGATTTCACGTGTTCTTGTCCGAAATTAATCAATTTAATACTAGTCGATAGCCTATTTCAAGGACTCTTTGCAAGCCAAGTTTTAGCCTTGTGAAATTAATATCGAAGGAGATATTCACCTGTAAAGTTTCTTTTTCTGTCCAGGAACACTGCACCGACTGTTATGCGCTTCATTCCAGACATACAAGCTCCCTCTCTGCTAAGGGTGAGTTCCCTTTGCTTGATGATGCTTTCATTGGTTCTTGTCCGATTTCAAATATTTTAACACTAGTCGATAGCCTATCCCAAGGAAACATTGCAGGCCAAGTTTTAGCTTTGTGAAAGTAATATCGAAGGAGATATTATCCTGCAAAATATTTTTTCTTTCCAGCAACACTGAGCCGACTGTTATGCTGTACATTCCAGAGATACAAGCTGCCTTACTGATAAGGGTGAGTTCCATTTGTTTGATGATGATTTCACGTGTTCTTGTCCGAAATTAATCAATTTAATACTAGTCGATAGCCTATTTCAAGGACTCTTTGCAAGCCAAGTTTTAACTTTGTGAAATTAATATCGAAGGAGATATTCACCCGCAAAGTTCATTTTTCTTTCCAGGAACACTGCACCGACTGTTATGCGCTTCATTCCAGAGATACAAGCTCCCTCTCTGCTAAGGGTGAGTTCCCTTTGCTTGATGATGCTTTCATTGGTTCTTGTCCGATTTCAAATATTTTAACACTAGTCGATAGCCTATCCCAAGGACACATTGCAAGCCAAGTTTTAGTTTTGTGAATGTAATTTTGAAGAAGATATTATCCTGCAAATAATTTTTTCTTTCCAGAAACACTGACCCGACTGTTATGCTGTACATTCCAGAGATACAAGCTGCCTCACTGATAAGGGTGAGTTCCATTTGCTTGATGATGATTTCACGTGTTCTTGTCCGAAATTAATAAATTTAATACTAGTCGATAGCCTATTACAAGGACTCTTTGCAAGCCAAGTTTTAGCCTTGTGAAATTAATATCGAAGGAGATATTCACCTGTAAAGTTTCTTTTTCTTTCCAGGAACACTGCACCGACTGTTATGCGCTTCATTCCAGACATACAAGCTCCCTCTCTGCTAAGGGTGAGTTCCCTTTGCTTGATGATGCTTTCATTGGTTCTTGTCCGATTTCAAATATTTTAACACTAGTCGATAGCCTATCCCAAGGAAACATTGCAGGCCAAGTTTTAGCTTTGTGAAAGTAATATCGAAGGAGATATTATCCTGCAAAATATTTTTTCTTTCCAGCAACACTGAGCCGACTGTTATGCTGTACATTCCAGAGATACAAGCTGCCTTACTGATAAGGGTGAGTTCCATTTGTTTGATGATGATTTCACGTGTTCTTGTCCGAAATTAATCAATTTAATACTAGTCGATAGCCTATTTCAAGGACTCTTTGCAAGCCAAGTTTTAACTTTGTGAAATTAATATCGAAGGAGATATTCACCCGCAAAGTTCATTTTTCTTTCCAGGAACACTGCACCGACTGTTATGCGCTTCATTCCAGAGATACAAGCTCCCTCTCTGCTAAGGGTGAGTTCCCTTTGCTTGATGATGCTTTCATTGGTTCTTGTCCGATTTCAAATATTTTAACACTAGTCGATAGCCTATCCCAAGGACACATTGCAAGCCAAGTTTTAGTTTTGTGAATGTAATTTTGAAGAAGATATTATCCTGCAAATAATTTTTTCTTTCCAGAAACACTGACCCGACTGTTATGCTGTACATTCCAGAGATACAAGCTGCCTCACTGATAAGGGTGAGTTCCATTTGCTTGATGATGATTTCACGTGTTCTTGTCCGAAATTAATAAATTTAATACTAGTCGATAGCCTATTACAAGGACTCTTTGCAAGCCAAGTTTTAGCCTTGTGAAATTAATATCGAAGGAGATATTCACCTGTAAAGTTTCTTTTTCTTTCCAGGAACACTGCACCGACTGTTATGCGCTTCATTCCAGACATACAAGCTCCCTCTCTGCTAAGGGTGAGTTCCCTTTGCTTGATGATGCTTTCATTGGTTCTTGTCCGATTTCAAATATTTTAACACTAGTCGATAGCCTATCCCAAGGACACATTGCAGGCCAAGTTTTAGCTTTGTGAAAGTAATATCGAAGGAGATATTATCCTGCAAAGTAATTTTTCTTTCCAGGAACACTGCGCCGACTGTTATGCTGTACATTCCAGAGATACAAGCTGCCTCACTGATAAGGGTGAGTTCCATTTGTTTGATGATGATTTCACGTGTTCTTGTCCGAAATTAATCAATTTAATACTAGTCGATAGCCTATTTCAAGGACTCTTTGGAAGCCAAGTTTTAAACTTTGTGAAATTAATATCGAAGGAGATATTCACCTGTAAAGTTTCTTTTTCTTTCCAGGAACACTGCACCGACTGTTATGCACTTCATTCCAGAGATACAAGCTCCCTCTCTGCTAAGGGTGAGTTCCCTTTGCTTGATGATACTTTCATTGGTTCTTGTCCGATTTCAAATATTTTAACACTAGTCGATAGCCTATCCCAAGGACACATTGCCGGCCAAGTTTTAGCTTTGTGAAAGTAATATCGAAGGAGATATTATCCTGCAAAGTAATTTTTCTTTCCAGGAACACTGCGCCGACTGTTATGCTGTACATTCCAGAGCTACAAGCTGCCTCACTGATAAGGGTGAGTTCCATGTGTTTGATGATGATTTCACGTGTTCTTGTCCGAAATTAATCAATTCAATACTAGTCGATAGCCTATTTCAAGGACTCTTTGCAAGCCAAGTTTTAGCTTTGTGAAATTAATATCGAAGGAGATATTTACCTGTAAAGATTCTTTTTCTTTCCAGAAACACTGCACCGACTGTTATGCTGTACATTCCAGAGATACAAGCTGCCTCACTGATAAGGGTGAGTTCCATTTGCTTGATGATGATTTCACGTGTTCTTGTCCGAAATTATTCAATTTAATACTAGTCGATAGCCTATTTCAAGGACTCTTTGCAAGCCAAGTTTTAGCCTTGTGAAATTAATATCGAAGGAGATATTCACCTGTAAAGTTTCTTTTTCTTTCCAGGAACACTGCACCGACTGTTATGCTGTACATTCCAGAGATACAAGCTGCCTCACTGATAAGGGTGAGTTCCATTTGCTTGATGATGATTTCACGTGTTCTTGTCCGAAATTAATCAATTTAATACTAGTCGATAGCCTATTTCAAGGACTCTTTGCAAGCCAAGTTTTAGCTTTGTGTAATTAATATCGAAGGAGATATTCACCTGTAAAGTTTCTTTTTCTTTCCAGGAACCCTGCACCGACTGTTATGCGCTTCATTCCAGACATACAAGCTCCCTCTCTGCTAAGGGTGAGTTCCCTTTGCTTGATGATGGTTTCATTGGTTCTTGTCCGATTTCGAATATTTTAACACTAGTCGATAGCCTATCCCAAGGACACATTGCAGGCCAAGTTTTAGCTTTGTGAAAGTAATATCAAAGGAGATATTATCCTGCAAAATATGTTTTCTTTCCAGGAACACTGCGCCGACTGTTATGCTGTACATTCCAGAGATACAAGCTGCCTCACTGCTAAGGGTGAGTTCCCTTTGCTTGATGATGCTTTCATTGGTTCTTGTCCGATTTCAAATATTTTAACACTAGTCGATAGCCTATCCCAAGGACACATTGCAGGCCGAGTTTTAGCTTTGTGAATGTAATTTTTAAGGAGATATTATCCTGCAAAGTAATTTTCTTTCCAGAAACATTGAGCCGACTGTCATGCTGTACATTCCAGAGATACAAGCTGCCTCACTGATAAGGGTGAGTTCCATTTGCTTGATGATGCTTTCATTGGTTCTTGTCCGATTTCAAATATTTTAACACTAGTCGATAGCCTATTCTAAGGACTCATTGCAGGCCAAGTTTCAGCTTTGTGTAAGTAATATCGTGGGAGATATTAACATGAAAAGTATTTTTTCTTTCCAGGAACACTGCGCCGACTGTTATGCTGTACATTCCAGAGATACAAGCTGCCTCACTGATAAGGGTGAGTTCCATTTGTTTGATGATGATTTCACGTGTTCTTGTCCGAAATTAATCAATTTAATACTAGTCGATAGCCTATTTCAAGGACTCTTTGCAAGCCAAGTTTTAGCTTTGTGAAATTAATATCGAAGGAGATATTCACCCGCAAAGTTCATTTTTCTTTCCAGGAACACTGCGCCGACTGATATGCGCTTCATTCCAGAGATACAAGCTCCCTCTCTGCTAAGGGTAAGTTCCCTTTGCTTGATGATGCTTTCATTGGTTCTTGTCCGATTTCAAATATTTTAACACTAATCGATAGCCTATCCCAAGGACACATTGTAGGCCAAGTTTTAGCTTTGTGAATATAATTTTGAAGGAGATATTATCCTGCAAAGTAATTTTCTTTCCAGAAACACTAAGCCGACTGTTGTGCTGTACATTCCAGAGTCACAAGCTGCCTCACTGATAAGGGTGAGTTCCATTTGCTTGATGATGATTTCACGTGTTCTTGTCCGAAATTAATCAATTTAATACTAGTCGATAGCCTATTTCAAGGACTCTTTGCAAGCCAAGTTTTAGCTTTGTGAAATTAATATCGAAGGAGATATTCACCTGTAAAGTTTCTTTTTCTTTCCAGGAACACTGCACGGACTGTTTTGCGCTTCATTCCAGAGATACAAGCTCCCTCTCTGCTAAGGGTGAGTTCCCTTTGCTTGATGATGCTTTCATTGGTTCTTGTCCGATTTCAAATATTTTAACACTAGTCGATAGCCTATCCCAAGGACACATTGCAGGCCAAGTTTTAGCTTTGTGAAAGTAATATCGAAGGAGATATTATCCTGCAAAGTAATTTTTCTTTCCAGGAACACTGCGCCGACTGTTATGCTGTACATTCCAGAGATACAAGCTGCCTCACTGATAAGGGTGAGTTCCATTTGTTTGATGATGATTTCACGTGTTCTTGTCCGAAATTAATCAATTCAATACTAGTCGATAGCCTATTTCAAGGACTCTTTGCAAGCCAAGTTTTAGCTTTGTGAAATTAATATCGAAGGAGATATTCACCTGTAAAGTTTCTTTTTCTTTCCAGGAACACTGCACGGACTGTTTTGCGCTTCATTCCAGAGATACAAGCTCCCTCTCTGCTAAGGGTGAGTTCCCTTTGCTTGATGATGCTTTCATTGGTTCTTGTCCGATTTCAAATATTTTAACACTAGTCGATAGCCTATTCCAAGGACTCATTGCAGGCCAAGTTTCAGCTTTGTGTAAGTAATATCGTGGGAGATATTAACCTGCAAAGTATTGTTACTTTCCAGGAACACTGCGCCGACTGTTATGCTGTACATTCCAGAGATACGAGCTGCCTCACTGATAAGGGTGAGTTCCATTTGCTTGATGATGATTTCACGTGTTCTTGTCCGAAATTAATCAATTTAATACTAGTCGATAGCCTATTTCAAGGACTCTTTGCAAGCCAAGTTTTAGCTTTGTGAAATTAATATCGAAGGAGATATTCACCTGTAAAGTTTATTTTTCTTTCCAGGAACACTGCACCGACTGTTATGCTCTTCATTCCAGACATACAAGCTCCCTCTCTGCTAAGGGTGAGTTCCCTTTGCTTGATGATGCTTTCATTGGTTCTTGTCCGATTTCAAATATTTTAACACTAGTCGATAGCCTATCCCAAGGACACATTGCAGGCCAAGTTTTAGCTTTGTGAAAGTAATATCGAAGGAGATATTATCCTGCAAAGTAATTTTTCTTTCCAGGAACACTGCGCCGACTGTTATGCTGTACATTCCAGAGATACAAGCTGCCTCACTGATAAGGGTGAGTTCCATTTGTTTGATGATGATTTCACGTGTTCTTGTCCGAAATTAATCAATTTAATACTAGTCGATAGCCTATTTCAAGGACTCTTTGGAAGCCAAGTTTTAAACTTTGTGAAATTAATATCGAAGGAGATATTCACCTGTAAAGTTTCTTTTTCTTTCCAGGAACACTCCACCGACTGTTATGCACTTCATTCCAGAGATACAAGCTCCCTCTCTGCTAAGGGTGAGTTCCCTTTGCTTGATGATACTTTCATTGGTTCTTGTCCGATTTCAAATATTTTAACACTAGTCGATAGCCTATCCCAAGGACACATTGCCGGCCAAGTTTTAGCTTTGTGAAAGTAATATCGAAGGAGATATTATCCTGCAAAGTAATTTTTCTTTCCAGGAACACTGCGCCGACTGTTATGCTGTACATTCCAGAGATACGAGCTGCCTCACTGATAAGGGTGAGTTCCATTTGCTTGATGATGATTTCGCGTGTTCTTGTCCGAAATTAATCAATTTAATAATAGTCGATAGCCTATTTCAAGGACTCTTTGCAAGCCAAGTTTTAGCTTTGTGAAATTAATACCGAAGGAGATATTCACCTGTAAAGTTTATTTTTCTTTCCAGGAACACTGCACCGACTGTTATGCGCTTCATTCCAGACATACAAGCTCCCTCTCTGCTAAGGGTGAGTTCCCTTTGCTTGATGATGCTTTCATTGGTTCTTGTCCGATTTCAAATATTTTAACACTAGTCGATAGCCTATCCCAAGGACACATTGCAGGCCAAGTTTTAGCTTTGTGAAAGTAATATCGAAGGAGATATTATCCTGCAAAGTAATTTTTCTTTCCAGGAACACTGCGCCGACTGTTATGCTGTACATTCCAGAGATACAAGCTGCCTCACTGATAAGGGTGAGTTCCATGTGTTTGATGATGATTTCACGTGTTCTTGTCCGAAATTAATCAATTTAATACTAGTCGATAGCCTATTTCAAGGACTCTTTGCAAGCCAAGTTTTAGCTTTGTGAAATTAATATCGAAGGAGATATTTACCTGTAAAGATTCTTTTTCTTTCCAGAAACACTGCACCGACTGTTATGCTGTACATTCCAGAGATACAAGCTGCCTCACTGATAAGGGTGAGTTCCATTTGCTTGATGATGATTTCACGTGTTCTTGTCCGAAATTAATCAATTTAATACTAGTCGATAGCCTATTCCAAGGACTCATTGCAGGCCAAGTTTCAGCTTTGTGTAAGTAATATCGTGGGAGATATTAACCTGCAAAATATTGTTTCTTTCCAGGATCACTGTGCCGACTGTTATGCTGTACATTCCAGAGATACAAGCTGCCTCACTGATAAGGGTGAGTTCCATTTGTTTGATGATGATTTCACGTGTTCTTGTCCGAAATTAATCAATTTACTACTAGTCGATAGCCTATTTCAAGGACTCTTAGGAAGCCAAGTTTTAGCTTTGTGAAATTAATATCGAAGGAGATATTCACCCGTAAAGTTTCTTTTTCTTTCCAGGAACACTGCACCGACTGTTATGCGCTTCATTCCAGAGATACAAGCTCCCTCTCTGCTAAGGGTGAGTTCCCTTGGCTTGATGATGCTTTCATTGGTTCTTGTCCGATTTCAAATATTTTAACACTAGTCGATAGCCTATCCCAAGGACACATTGCAAGCCAAGTTTTAGTTTTGTGAATGTAATTTTGAAGAAGATATTATCCTGCAAATAAATTTTTCTTTCCAGAAACACTGACCCGACTGTTATGCTGTACATTCCAGAGATACAAGCTGCCTCACTGATAAGGGTGAGTTCCATTTGTTTGATGATGATTTCACGTGTTCTTGTCCGAAATTAATCAATTTAATACTAGTCGATAGCCTATTTCAAGGACTCTTTGGAAGCCAAGTTTTAAACTTTGTGAAATTAATATCGAAGGAGATATTCACCTGTAAAGTTTCTTTTTCTTTCCAGGAACACTCCACCGACTGTTATGCACTTCATTCCAGAGATACAAGCTCCCTCTCTGCTAAGGGTGAGTTCCCTTTGCTTGATGATACTTTCATTGGTTCTTGTCCGATTTCAAATATTTTAACACTAGTCGATAGCCTATCCCAAGGACACATTGCCGGCCAAGTTTTAGCTTTGTGAAAGTAATATCGAAGGAGATATTATCCTGCAAAGTAATTTTTCTTTCCAGGAACACTGCGCCGACTGTTATGCTGTACATTCCAGAGATACGAGCTGCCTCACTGATAAGGGTGAGTTCCATTTGCTTGATGATGATTTCGCGTGTTCTTGTCCGAAATTAATCAATTTAATAATAGTCGATAGCCTATTTCAAGGACTCTTTGCAAGCCAAGTTTTAGCTTTGTGAAATTAATACCGAAGGAGATATTCACCTGTAAAGTTTATTTTTCTTTCCAGGAACACTGCACCGACTGTTATGCGCTTCATTCCAGACATACAAGCTCCCTCTCTGCTAAGGGTGAGTTCCCTTTGCTTGATGATGCTTTCATTGGTTCTTGTCCGATTTCAAATATTTTAACACTAGTCGATAGCCTATCCCAAGGACACATTGCAGGCCAAGTTTTAGCTTTGTGAAAGTAATATCGAAGGAGATATTATCCTGCAAAGTAATTTTTCTTTCCAGGAACACTGCGCCGACTGTTATGCTGTACATTCCAGAGATACAAGCTGCCTCACTGATAAGGGTGAGTTCCATGTGTTTGATGATGATTTCACGTGTTCTTGTCCGAAATTAATCAATTTAATACTAGTCGATAGCCTATTTCAAGGACTCTTTGCAAGCCAAGTTTTAGCTTTGTGAAATTAATATCGAAGGAGATATTTACCTGTAAAGATTCTTTTTCTTTCCAGAAACACTGCACCGACTGTTATGCTGTACATTCCAGAGATACAAGCTGCCTCACTGATAAGGGTGAGTTCCATTTGCTTGATGATGATTTCACGTGTTCTTGTCCGAAATTAATCAATTTAATACTAGTCGATAGCCTATTCCAAGGACTCATTGCAGGCCAAGTTTCAGCTTTGTGTAAGTAATATCGTGGGAGATATTAACCTGCAAAATATTGTTTCTTTCCAGGATCACTGTGCCGACTGTTATGCTGTACATTCCAGAGATACAAGCTGCCTCACTGATAAGGGTGAGTTCCATTTGTTTGATGATGATTTCACGTGTTCTTGTCCGAAATTAATCAATTTACTACTAGTCGATAGCCTATTTCAAGGACTCTTAGAAAGCCAAGTTTTAGCTTTGTGAAATTAATATCGAAGGAGATATTCACCCGTAAAGTTTCTTTTTCTTTCCAGGAACACTGCACCGACTGTTATGCGCTTCATTCCAGAGATACAAGCTCCCTCTCTGCTAAGGGTGAGTTCCCTTGGCTTGATGATGCTTTCATTGGTTCTTGTCCGATTTCAAATATTTTAACACTAGTCGATAGCCTATCCCAAGGACACATTGCAAGCCAAGTTTTAGTTTTGTGAATGTAATTTTGAAGAAGATATTATCCTGCAAATAAATTTTTCTTTCCAGAAACACTGACCCGACTGTTATGCTGTACATTCCAGAGATACAAGCTGCCTCACTGATAAGGGTGAGTTCCATTTGTTTGATGATGATTTCACGTGTTCTTGTCCGAAATTAATCAATTTAATACTAGTCGATAGCCTATTTCAAGGACTCTTTGGAAGCCAAGTTTTAAACTTTGTGAAATTAATATCGAAGGAGATATTCACCTGTAAAGTTTCTTTTTCTTTCCAGGAACACTCCACCGACTGTTATGCACTTCATTCCAGAGATACAAGCTCCCTCTCTGCTAAGGGTGAGTTCCCTTTGCTTGATGATACTTTCATTGGTTCTTGTCCGATTTCAAATATTTTAACACTAGTCGATAGCCTATCCCAAGGACACATTGCCGGCCAAGTTTTAGCTTTGTGAAAGTAATATCGAAGGAGATATTATCCTGCAAAGTAATTTTTCTTTCCAGGAACACTGCGCCGACTGTTATGCTGTACATTCCAGAGATACGAGCTGCCTCACTGATAAGGGTGAGTTCCATTTGCTTGATGATGATTTCGCGTGTTCTTGTCCGAAATTAATCAATTTAATAATAGTCGATAGCCTATTTCAAGGACTCTTTGCAAGCCAAGTTTTAGCTTTGTGAAATTAATACCGAAGGAGATATTCACCTGTAAAGTTTATTTTTCTTTCCAGGAACACTGCACCGACTGTTATGCGCTTCATTCCAGACATACAAGCTCCCTCTCTGCTAAGGGTGAGTTCCCTTTGCTTGATGATGCTTTCATTGGTTCTTGTCCGATTTCAAATATTTTAACACTAGTCGATAGCCTATCCCAAGGACACATTGCAGGCCAAGTTTTAGCTTTGTGAAAGTAATATCGAAGGAGATATTATCCTGCAAAGTAATTTTTCTTTCCAGGAACACTGCGCCGACTGTTATGCTGTACATTCCAGAGATACAAGCTGCCTCACTGATAAGGGTGAGTTCCATGTGTTTGATGATGATTTCACGTGTTCTTGTCCGAAATTAATCAATTTAATACTAGTCGATAGCCTATTTCAAGGACTCTTTGCAAGCCAAGTTTTAGCTTTGTGAAATTAATATCGAAGGAGATATTTACCTGTAAAGATTCTTTTTCTTTCCAGAAACACTGCACCGACTGTTATGCTGTACATTCCAGAGATACAAGCTGCCTCACTGATAAGGGTGAGTTCCATTTGCTTGATGATGATTTCACGTGTTCTTGTCCGAAATTAATCAATTTAATACTAGTCGATAGCCTATTCCAAGGACTCATTGCAGGCCAAGTTTCAGCTTTGTGTAAGTAATATCGTGGGAGATATTAACCTGCAAAATATTGTTTCTTTCCAGGATCACTGTGCCGACTGTTATGCTGTACATTCCAGAGATACAAGCTGCCTCACTGATAAGGGTGAGTTCCATTTGTTTGATGATGATTTCACGTGTTCTTGTCCGAAATTAATCAATTTACTACTAGTCGATAGCCTATTTCAAGGACTCTTAGGAAGCCAAGTTTTAGCTTTGTGAAATTAATATCGAAGGAGATATTCACCCGTAAAGTTTCTTTTTCTTTCCAGGAACACTGCACCGACTGTTATGCGCTTCATTCCAGAGATACAAGCTCCCTCTCTGCTAAGGGTGAGTTCCCTTGGCTTGATGATGCTTTCATTGGTTCTTGTCCGATTTCAAATATTTTAACACTAGTCGATAGCCTATCCCAAGGACACATTGCAAGCCAAGTTTTAGTTTTGTGAATGTAATTTTGAAGAAGATATTATCCTGCAAATAAATTTTTCTTTCCAGAAACACTGACCCGACTGTTATGCTGTACATTCCAGAGATACAAGCTGCCTCACTGATAAGGGTGAGTTCCATTTGCTTGATGATGATTTCACGTGTTCTTGTCCGAAATTAATCAATTTAATACTAGTCGATAGCCTATTACAAGGACTCTTTGCAAGCCAAGTTTTAGCCTTGTGAAATTAATATCGAAGGAGATATTCACCTGTAAAGTTTCTTTTTCTGTCCAGGAACACTGCACCGACTGATATTCCCTTCATTCCAGACATACAAGCTCCCTCTCTGCTAAGGGTGAGTTCCCTTTGCTTGATGATGCTTTCATTGGTTCTTGTCCGATTTCAAATATTTTAACACTAGTCGATAGCCTATCCCAAGGAAACATTGCAGGCCAAGTTTTAGCTTTGTGAAAGTAATATCGAAGGATATATTATCCTGCAAAATATTTTTTCTTTCCAGCAACACTGAGCCGACTGTTATGCTGTACATTCCAGAGATACAAGCTGCCTTACTGATAAGGGTGAGTTCCATTTGTTTGATGATGATTTCACGTGTTCTTGTCCGAAATTAATCAATTTAATACTAGTCGATAGCCTATTTCAAGGACTCTTTGCAAGCCAAGTTTTAACTTTGTGAAATTAATATCGAAGGAGATATTCACCCGCAAAGTTCATTTTTCTTTCCAGGAACACTGCACCGACTGTTATGCGCTTCATTCCAGACATACAAGCTCCCTCTCTGCTAAGGGTGAGTTCCCTTTGCTTGATGATGCTTTCATTGGTTCTTGTCCGATTTCAAATATTTTAACACTAGTCGATAGCCTATCCCAAGGACACATTGCAGGCCAAGTTTTAGCTTTGTGAAAGTAATATCGAAGGAGATATTATCCTGCAAAGTAATTTTTCTTTCCAGGAACACTGCGCCGACTGTTATGCTGTACATTCCAGAGATACAAGCTGCCTCACTGATAAGGGTGAGTTCCATTTGTTTGATGATGATTTCACGTGTTCTTGTCCGAAATTAATCAATTTAATACTAGTCGATAGCCTATTTCAAGGACTCTTTGGAAGCCAAGTTTTAAACTTTGTGAAATTAATATCGAAGGAGATATTCACCTGTAAAGTTTCTTTTTCTTTCCAGGAACACTGCACCGACTGTTATGCACTTCATTCCAGAGATACAAGCTCCCTCTCTGCTAAGGGTGAGTTCCCTTTGCTTGATGATACTTTCATTGGTTCTTGTCCGATTTCAAATATTTTAACACTAGTCGATAGCCTATCCCAAGGACACATTGCCGGCCAAGTTTTAGCTTTGTGAAAGTAATATCGAAGGAGATATTATCCTGCAAAGTAATTTTTCTTTCCAGGAACACTGCGCCGACTGTTATGCTGTACATTCCAGAGATACAAGCTGCCTCACTGATAAGGGTGAGTTCCATGTGTTTGATGATGATTTCACGTGTTCTTGTCCGAAATTAATCAATTTAATACTAGTCGATAGCCTATTTCAAGGACTCTTTGCAAGCCAAGTTTTAGCTTTGTGAAATTAATATCGAAGGAGATATTTACCTGTAAAGATTCTTTTTCTTTCCAGAAACACTGCACCGACTGTTATGCTGTACATTCCAGAGATACAAGCTGCCTCACTGATAAGGGTGAGTTCCATTTGCTTGATGATGATTTCACGTGTTCTTGTCCGAAATTAATCAATTTAATACTAGTCGATAGCCTATTTCAAGGACTCTTTGCAAGCCAATTTTAGCTTTGTGAAATTAATATCGAAGGAGATATTCACCTGTAAAGTTTCTTTTTCTTTCCAGGAACACTGCACCGACTGTTATGCTGTACATTCCAGAGATACAAGCTGCCTCACTGATAAGGGTGAGTTACATTTGCTTGATGATGATTTCACGTGTTCTTGTCCGAAATTAATCAATTTAATACTAGTCGATAGCCTATTTCATGGACTCTTAGGAAGCCAAGTTTTAGCTTTGTGAAATTAATATCGAAGGAGATATTCACCCGTAAAGTTTCTTTTTCTTTCCAGGAACACTGCACCGACTGTTATGCGCTTCATTCCAGAGATACAAGCTCCCTCTCTGCTAAGGGTGAGTTCCCTTTGCTTGATGATGCTTTCATTGGTTCTTGTCCGATTTCAAATATTTTAACACTAGTCGATAGCCTATCCCAAGGAAACATTGCAGGCCAAGTTTTAGCTTTGTGAAAGTAATATCGAAGGAGATATTATCCTGCAAAATATTTTTTCTTTCCAGCAACACTGAGCCGACTGTTATGCTGTACATTCCAGAGATACAAGCTGCCTTACTGATAAGGGTGAGTTCCATTTGTTTGATGATGATTTCACGTGTTCTTGTCCGAAATTAATCAATTTAATACTAGTCGATAGCCTATTACAAGGACTCTTTGCAAGCCAAGTTTTAGCCTTGTGAAATTAATATCGAAGGAGATATTCACCTGTAAAGTTTCTTTTTCTGTCCAGGAACACTGCACCGACTGTTATGCGCTTCATTCCAGACATACAAGCTCCCTCTCTGCTAAGGGTGAGTTCCCTTTGCTTGATGATGCTTTCATTGGTTCTTGTCCGATTTCAAATATTTTAACACTAGTCGATAGCCTATCCCAAGGAAACATTGCAGGCCAAGTTTTAGCTTTGTGAAAGTAATATCGAAGGATATATTATCCTGCAAAATATTTTTTCTTTCCAGCAACACTGAGCCGACTGTTATGCTGTACATTCCAGAGATACAAGCTGCCTTACTGATAAGGGTGAGTTCCATTTGTTTGATGATGATTTCACGTGTTCTTGTCCGAAATTAATCAATTTAATACTAGTCGATAGCCTATTTCAAGGACTCTTTGCAAGCCAAGTTTTAACTTTGTGAAATTAATATCGAAGGAGATATTCACCCGCAAAGTTCATTTTTCTTTCCAGGAACACTGCGCCGACTGATATGCGCTTCATTCCAGACATACAAGCTCCCTCTCTGCTAAGGGTGAGTTCCCTTTGCTTGATGATGCTTTCATTGGTTCTTGTCCGATTTCAAATATTTTAACACTAGTCGATAGCCTATCCCAAGGACACATTGCAAGCCAAGTTTTAGTTTTGTGAATGTAATTTTGAAGAAGATATTATCCTGCAAATTAATTTTTCTTTCCAGAAACACTGAGCCGACTGTTATGCTGTACATTCCAGAGATACAAGCTGCCTCACTGATAAGGGTGAGTTCCATTTGCTTGATGATGATTTCACGTGTTCTTGTCCGAAATTATTCAATTTAATACTAGTCGATAGCCTATTTCAAGGACTCTTTGCAAGCCAAGTTTTAGCCTTGTGAAATTAATATCGAAGGAGATATTCACCTGTAAAGTTTCTTTTTCTTTCCAGGAACACTGCACGGACTGTTTTGCGCTTCATTCCAGAGATACAAGCTCCCTCTCTGCTAAGGGTGAGTTCCCTTTGCTTGATGATGCTTTCATTGGTTCTTGTCCGATTTCAAATATTTTAACACTAGTCGATAGCCTATTCCAAGGACTCATTGCAGGCCAAGTTTTAGCTTTGTGTAAGTAATATCGTGGGAGATATTAACCTGCAAAGTATTGTTTCTTTCCAGGAACACTGCGCCGACTGTTATGCTGTACATTCCAGAGATACAAGCTGCCTCACTGATAAGGGTGAGTTCCATTTGTTTGATGATGATTTCACGTGTTCTTGTCCGAAATTAATCAATTTAAAAAAGTCGATAGCCTATTTCAAGGACTCTTTGCAAGCCAAGTTTTAGCTTTGTGAAATTAATATCGAAGGAGATATTCACCCGCAAAGTTCATTTTTCTTTCCAGGAACACTGCACCGACTGTTATGCGCTTCATTCCAGAGATACAAGCTCCCTCTCTGCTAAGGGTGAGTTCCCTTTGCTTGATAATGCTTTCATTGGTTCTTGTCCGATTTCAAATATTTTAACACTAGTCGATAGCCTATCCCAAGGACACATTGCAAGCCAAGTTTTAGTTTTGTGAATGTAATTTTGAAGAAGATATTATCCTGCAAAGTAATTTTTCTTTCCAGAAACACTGACCCGACTGTTATGCTGTACATTCCAGAGATACAAGCTGCCTCACTGATAAGGGTGAGTTCCATTTGCTTGATGATGATTTCACGTGTTCTTGTCCGAAATTAATCAATTTAATACTAGTCGATAGCCTATTACAAGGACTCTTTGCAAGCCAAGTTTTAGCCTTGTGAAATTAATATCGAAGGAGTTATTCACCTGTAAAGTTTCTTTTTCTGTCCAGGAACACTGCACCGACTGTTATGCGCTTCATTCCAGACATACAAGCTCCCTCTCTGCTAAGGGTGAGTTCCCTTTGCTTGATGATGCTTTCATTGGTTCTTGTCCGATTTCAAATATTTTAACACTTGTCGATAGCCTATCCCAAGGAAACATTGCAGGCCAAGTTTTAGCTTTGTGAAAGTAATATCGAAGGAGATATTATCCTGCAAAATATTTTTTCTTTCCAGCAACACTGAGCCGACTGTTATGCTGTACATTCCAGAGATACAAGCTGCCTTACTGATAAGGGTGAGTTCCATTTGTTTGATGATGATTTCACGTGTTCTTGTCCGAAATTAATCAATTTAATACTAGTCGATAGCCTATTTCAAGGACTCTTTGCAAGCCAAGTTTTAGCCTTGTGAAATTAATATCGAAGGAGATATTCACCTGTAAAGTTTCTTTTTCTGTCCAGGAACACTGCACCGACTGTTATGCGCTTCATTCCAGACATACAAGCTCCCTCTCTGCTAAGGGTGAGTTCCCTTTGCTTGATGATGCTTTCATTGGTTCTTGTCCGATTTCAAATATTTTAACACTAGTCGATAGCCTATCCCAAGGAAACATTGCAGGCCAAGTTTTAGCTTTGTGAAAGTAATATCGAAGGAGATATTATCCTGCAAAATATTTTTTCTTTCCAGCAACACTGAGCCGACTGTTATGCTGTACATTCCAGAGATACAAGCTGCCTTACTGATAAGGGTGAGTTCCATTTGTTTGATGATGATTTCACGTGTTCTTGTCCGAAATTAATCAATTTAATACTAGTCGATAGCCTATTTCAAGGACTCTTTGCAAGCCAAGTTTTAACTTTGTGAAATTAATATCGAAGGAGATATTCACCCGCAAAGTTCATTTTTCTTTCCAGGAACACTGCGCCGACTGATATGCGCTTCATTCCAGACATACAAGCTCCCTCTCTGCTAAGGGTGAGTTCCCTTTGCTTGATGATGCTTTCATTGGTTCTTGTCCGATTTCAAATATTTTAACACTAGTCGATAGCCTATCCCAAGGACACATTGCAAGCCAAGTTTTAGTTTTGTGAATGTAATTTTGAAGAAGATATTATCCTGCAAATTAATTTTTCTTTCCAGAAACACTGAGCCGACTGTTATGCTGTACATTCCAGAGATACAAGCTGCCTCACTGATAAGGGTGAGTTCCATTTGCTTGATGATGATTTCACGTGTTCTTGTCCGAAATTATTCAATTTAATACTAGTCGATAGCCTATTTCGAGGACTCTTTGCAAGCCAAGTTTTAGCCTTGTGAAATTAATATCGAAGGAGAAATTCACCTGTAAAGTTTCTTTTTCTTTCCAGGAACACTGCACCGACTGTTATGCTGTACATTCCAGAGATACAAGCTGCCTCACTGATAAGGGTGAGTTCCATTTGCTTGATGATGATTTCACGTGTTCTTGTCCGAAATTAATCAATTTAATACTAGTCGATAGCCTATTTCAAGGACTCTTAGGAAGCCAAGTTTTAGCTTTGTGAAATTAATATCGAAGGAGATATTCACCCGTAAAGTTTCTTTTTCTTTCCAGGAACACTGCACCGACTGTTATGCGCTTCATTCCAGAGATACAAGCTCCCTCTCTGCTAAGGGTGAGTTCCCTTTGCTTGATGATGCTTTCATTGGTTCTTGTCCGATTTCAAATATTTTAACACTAGTCGATAGCCTATCCCAAGGACACATTGCAAGCCAAGTTTTAGTTTTGTGAATGTAATTTTGAAGAAGATGTTATCCTGCAAATTAATTTTTCTTTCCAGAAACACTGAGCCGACTGTTATGCTGTACATTCCAGAGATACAAGCTGCCTCACTGATAAGGGTGAGTTCCATTTGCTTGATGATGATTTCACGTGTTCTTGTCCGAAATTATTCAATTTAATACTAGTCGATAGCCTATTTCGAGGACTCTTTGCAAGCCAAGTTTTAGCCTTGTGAAATTAATATCGAAGGAGATATTCACCTGTAAAGTTTCTTTTTCTTTCCAGGAACACTGCACCGACTGTTATGCTGTACATTCCAGAGATACAAGCTGCCTCACTGATAAGGGTGAGTTCCATTTGCTTGATGATGATTTCACGTGTTCTTGTCTGAAATTAATCAATTTAATACTAGTCGATAGCCTATTTCAAGGACTCTTAGGAAGCCAAGTTTTAGCTTTGTGAAATTAATATCGAAGGAGATATTCACCCGTAAAGTTTCTTTTTCTTTCCAGGAACACTGCACCGACTGTTATGCGCTTCATTCCAGAGATACAAGCTCCCTCTCTGCTAAGGGTGAGTTCCCTTTGCTTGATGATGCTTTCATTGGTTCTTATCCGATTTCAAATATTTTAACACTAGTCGATAGCCTATCCCAAGGACACATTGCAAGCCAAGTTTTAGTTTTGTGAATGTAATTTTGAAGAAGATATTATCCTGCAAATAAATTTTTCTTTCCAGAAACACTGACCCGACTGTTATGCTGTACATTCCAGAGATACAAGCTGCCTCACTGATAAGGGTGAGTTCCATTTGCTTGATGATGATTTCACGTGTTCTTGTCCGAAATTAATCAATTTAATACTAGTCGATAGCCTATTTCAAGGACTCTTTGCAAGCCAAGTTTTAGCTTTGTGAAATTAATATCGAAGGAGATATTTACCTGTAAAGATTCTTTTTCTTTCCAGAAACACTGCACCGACTGTTATGCTGTACATTCCAGAGATACAAGCTGCCTCACTGATAAGGGTGAGTTCCATTTGCTTGATGATGATTTCACGTGTTCTTGTCCGAAATTAATCAATTTAATACTAGTCGATAGCCTATTTCAAGGACTCTTTGCAAGCCAATTTTAGCTTTGTGAAATTAATATCGAAGGAGATATTCACCTGTAAAGTTTCTTTTTCTTTCCAGGAACACTGCACCGACTGTTATGCTGTACATTCCAGAGATACAAGCTGCCTCACTGATAAGGGTGAGTTACATTTGCTTGATGATGATTTCACGTGTTCTTGTCCGAAATTAATCAATTTAATACTAGTCGATAGCCTATTTCATGGACTCTTAGGAAGCCAAGTTTTAGCTTTGTGAAATTAATATCGAAGGAGATATTCACCCGTAAAGTTTCTTTTTCTTTCCAGGAACACTGCACCGACTGTTATGCGCTTCATTCCAGAGATACAAGCTCCCTCTCTGCTAAGGGTGAGTTCCCTTTGCTTGATGATGCTTTCATTGGTTCTTGTCCGATTTCAAATATTTTAACACTAGTCGATAGCCTATCCCAAGGAAACATTGCAGGCCAAGTTTTAGCTTTGTGAAAGTAATATCGAAGGAGATATTATCCTGCAAAATATTTTTTCTTTCCAGCAACACTGAGCCGACTGTTATGCTGTACATTCCAGAGATACAAGCTGCCTTACTGATAAGGGTGAGTTCCATTTGTTTGATGATGATTTCACGTGTTCTTGTCCGAAATTAATCAATTTAATACTAGTCGATAGCCTATTACAAGGACTCTTTGCAAGCCAAGTTTTAGCCTTGTGAAATTAATATCGAAGGAGATATTCACCTGTAAAGTTTCTTTTTCTGTCCAGGAACACTGCACCGACTGTTATGCGCTTCATTCCAGACATACAAGCTCCCTCTCTGCTAAGGGTGAGTTCCCTTTGCTTGATGATGCTTTCATTGGTTCTTGTCCGATTTCAAATATTTTAACACTAGTCGATAGCCTATCCCAAGGAAACATTGCAGGCCAAGTTTTAGCTTTGTGAAAGTAATATCGAAGGATATATTATCCTGCAAAATATTTTTTCTTTCCAGCAACACTGAGCCGACTGTTATGCTGTACATTCCAGAGATACAAGCTGCCTTACTGATAAGGGTGAGTTCCATTTGTTTGATGATGATTTCACGTGTTCTTGTCCGAAATTAATCAATTTAATACTAGTCGATAGCCTATTTCAAGGACTCTTTGCAAGCCAAGTTTTAACTTTGTGAAATTAATATCGAAGGAGATATTCACCCGCAAAGTTCATTTTTCTTTCCAGGAACACTGCGCCGACTGATATGCGCTTCATTCCAGACATACAAGCTCCCTCTCTGCTAAGGGTGAGTTCCCTTTGCTTGATGATGCTTTCATTGGTTCTTGTCCGATTTCAAATATTTTAACACTAGTCGATAGCCTATCCCAAGGACACATTGCAAGCCAAGTTTTAGTTTTGTGAATGTAATTTTGAAGAAGATATTATCCTGCAAATTAATTTTTCTTTCCAGAAACACTGAGCCGACTGTTATGCTGTACATTCCAGAGATACAAGCTGCCTCACTGATAAGGGTGAGTTCCATTTGCTTGATGATGATTTCACGTGTTCTTGTCCGAAATTATTCAATTTAATACTAGTCGATAGCCTATTTCAAGGACTCTTTGCAAGCCAAGTTTTAGCCTTGTGAAATTAATATCGAAGGAGATATTCACCTGTAAAGTTTCTTTTTCTTTCCAGGAACACTGCACGGACTGTTTTGCGCTTCATTCCAGAGATACAAGCTCCCTCTCTGCTAAGGGTGAGTTCCCTTTGCTTGATGATGCTTTCATTGGTTCTTGTCCGATTTCAAATATTTTAACACTAGTCGATAGCCTATTCCAAGGACTCATTGCAGGCCAAGTTTTAGCTTTGTGTAAGTAATATCGTGGGAGATATTAACCTGCAAAGTATTGTTTCTTTCCAGGAACACTGCGCCGACTGTTATGCTGTACATTCCAGAGATACAAGCTGCCTCACTGATAAGGGTGAGTTCCATTTGTTTGATGATGATTTCACGTGTTCTTGTCCGAAATTAATCAATTTAAAAAAGTCGATAGCCTATTTCAAGGACTCTTTGCAAGCCAAGTTTTAGCTTTGTGAAATTAATATCGAAGGAGATATTCACCCGCAAAGTTCATTTTTCTTTCCAGGAACACTGCACCGACTGTTATGCGCTTCATTCCAGAGATACAAGCTCCCTCTCTGCTAAGGGTGAGTTCCCTTTGCTTGATAATGCTTTCATTGGTTCTTGTCCGATTTCAAATATTTTAACACTAGTCGATAGCCTATCCCAAGGACACATTGCAAGCCAAGTTTTAGTTTTGTGAATGTAATTTTGAAGAAGATATTATCCTGCAAAGTAATTTTTCTTTCCAGAAACACTGACCCGACTGTTATGCTGTACATTCCAGAGATACAAGCTGCCTCACTGATAAGGGTGAGTTCCATTTGCTTGATGATGATTTCACGTGTTCTTGTCCGAAATTAATCAATTTAATACTAGTCGATAGCCTATTACAAGGACTCTTTGCAAGCCAAGTTTTAGCCTTGTGAAATTAATATCGAAGGAGTTATTCACCTGTAAAGTTTCTTTTTCTGTCCAGGAACACTGCACCGACTGTTATGCGCTTCATTCCAGACATACAAGCTCCCTCTCTGCTAAGGGTGAGTTCCCTTTGCTTGATGATGCTTTCATTGGTTCTTGTCCGATTTCAAATATTTTAACACTTGTCGATAGCCTATCCCAAGGAAACATTGCAGGCCAAGTTTTAGCTTTGTGAAAGTAATATCGAAGGAGATATTATCCTGCAAAATATTTTTTCTTTCCAGCAACACTGAGCCGACTGTTATGCTGTACATTCCAGAGATACAAGCTGCCTTACTGATAAGGGTGAGTTCCATTTGTTTGATGATGATTTCACGTGTTCTTGTCCGAAATTAATCAATTTAATACTAGTCGATAGCCTATTTCAAGGACTCTTTGCAAGCCAAGTTTTAGCCTTGTGAAATTAATATCGAAGGAGATATTCACCTGTAAAGTTTCTTTTTCTGTCCAGGAACACTGCACCGACTGTTATGCGCTTCATTCCAGACATACAAGCTCCCTCTCTGCTAAGGGTGAGTTCCCTTTGCTTGATGATGCTTTCATTGGTTCTTGTCCGATTTCAAATATTTTAACACTAGTCGATAGCCTATCCCAAGGAAACATTGCAGGCCAAGTTTTAGCTTTGTGAAAGTAATATCGAAGGAGATATTATCCTGCAAAATATTTTTTCTTTCCAGCAACACTGAGCCGACTGTTATGCTGTACATTCCAGAGATACAAGCTGCCTTACTGATAAGGGTGAGTTCCATTTGTTTGATGATGATTTCACGTGTTCTTGTCCGAAATTAATCAATTTAATACTAGTCGATAGCCTATTTCAAGGACTCTTTGCAAGCCAAGTTTTAACTTTGTGAAATTAATATCGAAGGAGATATTCACCCGCAAAGTTCATTTTTCTTTCCAGGAACACTGCGCCGACTGATATGCGCTTCATTCCAGACATACAAGCTCCCTCTCTGCTAAGGGTGAGTTCCCTTTGCTTGATGATGCTTTCATTGGTTCTTGTCCGATTTCAAATATTTTAACACTAGTCGATAGCCTATCCCAAGGACACATTGCAAGCCAAGTTTTAGTTTTGTGAATGTAATTTTGAAGAAGATATTATCCTGCAAATTAATTTTTCTTTCCAGAAACACTGAGCCGACTGTTATGCTGTACATTCCAGAGATACAAGCTGCCTCACTGATAAGGGTGAGTTCCATTTGCTTGATGATGATTTCACGTGTTCTTGTCCGAAATTATTCAATTTAATACTAGTCGATAGCCTATTTCGAGGACTCTTTGCAAGCCAAGTTTTAGCCTTGTGAAATTAATATCGAAGGAGAAATTCACCTGTAAAGTTTCTTTTTCTTTCCAGGAACACTGCACCGACTGTTATGCTGTACATTCCAGAGATACAAGCTGCCTCACTGATAAGGGTGAGTTCCATTTGCTTGATGATGATTTCACGTGTTCTTGTCCGAAATTAATCAATTTAATACTAGTCGATAGCCTATTTCAAGGACTCTTAGGAAGCCAAGTTTTAGCTTTGTGAAATTAATATCGAAGGAGATATTCACCCGTAAAGTTTCTTTTTCTTTCCAGGAACACTGCACCGACTGTTATGCGCTTCATTCCAGAGATACAAGCTCCCTCTCTGCTAAGGGTGAGTTCCCTTTGCTTGATGATGCTTTCATTGGTTCTTGTCCGATTTCAAATATTTTAACACTAGTCGATAGCCTATCCCAAGGACACATTGCAAGCCAAGTTTTAGTTTTGTGAATGTAATTTTGAAGAAGATGTTATCCTGCAAATTAATTTTTCTTTCCAGAAACACTGAGCCGACTGTTATGCTGTACATTCCAGAGATACAAGCTGCCTCACTGATAAGGGTGAGTTCCATTTGCTTGATGATGATTTCACGTGTTCTTGTCCGAAATTATTCAATTTAATACTAGTCGATAGCCTATTTCGAGGACTCTTTGCAAGCCAAGTTTTAGCCTTGTGAAATTAATATCGAAGGAGATATTCACCTGTAAAGTTTCTTTTTCTTTCCAGGAACACTGCACCGACTGTTATGCTGTACATTCCAGAGATACAAGCTGCCTCACTGATAAGGGTGAGTTCCATTTGCTTGATGATGATTTCACGTGTTCTTGTCTGAAATTAATCAATTTAATACTAGTCGATAGCCTATTTCAAGGACTCTTAGGAAGCCAAGTTTTAGCTTTGTGAAATTAATATCGAAGGAGATATTCACCCGTAAAGTTTCTTTTTCTTTCCAGGAACACTGCACCGACTGTTATGCGCTTCATTCCAGAGATACAAGCTCCCTCTCTGCTAAGGGTGAGTTCCCTTTGCTTGATGATGCTTTCATTGGTTCTTATCCGATTTCAAATATTTTAACACTAGTCGATAGCCTATCCCAAGGACACATTGCAAGCCAAGTTTTAGTTTTGTGAATGTAATTTTGAAGAAGATATTATCCTGCAAATAAATTTTTCTTTCCAGAAACACTGACCCGACTGTTATGCTGTACATTCCAGAGATACAAGCTGCCTCACTGATAAGGGTGAGTTCCATTTGCTTGATGATGATTTCACGTGTTCTTGTCCGAAATTAATCAATTTAATACTAGTCGATAGCCTATTACAAGGACTCTTTGCAAGCCAAGTTTTAGCCTTGTGAAATTAATATCGAAGGAGTTATTCACCTGTAAAGTTTCTTTTTCTGTCCAGGAACACTGCACCGACTGTTATGCGCTTCATTCCAGACATACAAGCTCCCTCTCTGCTAAGGGTGAGTTCCCTTTGCTTGATGATGCTTTCATTGGTTCTTGTCCGATTTCAAATATTTTAACACTAGTCGATAGCCTATCCCAAGGAAACATTGCAGGCCAAGTTTTAGCTTTGTGAAAGTAATATCGAAGGAGATATTATCCTGCAAAATATTTTTTCTTTCCAGCAACACTGAGCCGACTGTTATGCTGTACATTCCAGAGATACAAGCTGCCTTACTGATAAGGGTGAGTTCCATTTGTTTGATGATGATTTCACGTGTTCTTGTCCGAAATTAATCAATTTAATACTAGTCGATAGCCTATTACAAGGACTCTTTGCAAGCCAAGTTTTAGCCTTGTGAAATTAATATCGAAGGAGATATTCACCTGTAAAGTTTCTTTTTCTGTCCAGGAACACTGCACCGACTGTTATGCGCTTCATTCCAGACATACAAGCTCCCTCTCTGCTAAGGGTGAGTTCCCTTTGCTTGATGATGCTTTCATTGGTTCTTGTCCGATTTCAAATATTTTAACACTAGTCGATAGCCTATCCCAAGGAAACATTGCAGGCCAAGTTTTAGCTTTGTGAAAGTAATATCGAAGGAGATATTATCCTGCAAAATATTTTTTCTTTCCAGCAACACTGAGCCGACTGTTATGCTGTACATTCCAGAGATACAAGCTGCCTTACTGATAAGGGTGAGTTCCATTTGTTTGATGATGATTTCACGTGTTCTTGTCCGAAATTAATCAATTTAATACTAGTCGATAGCCTATTTCAAGGACTCTTTGCAAGCCAAGTTTTAACTTTGTGAAATTAATATCGAAGGAGATATTCACCCGCAAAGTTCATTTTTCTTTCCAGGAACACTGCGCCGACTGATATGCGCTTCATTCCAGACATACAAGCTCCCTCTCTGCTAAGGGTGAGTTCCCTTTGCTTGATGATGCTTTCATTGGTTCTTGTCCGATTTCAAATATTTTAACACTAGTCGATAGTCTATCCCAAGGACACATTGCAAGCCAAGTTTTAGTTTTGTGAATGTAATTTTGAAGAAGATATTATCCTGCAAATTAATTTTTCTTTCCAGAAACACTGAGCCGACTGTTATGCTGTACATTCCAGAGATACAAGCTGCCTCACTGATAAGGGTGAGTTCCATTTGCTTGATGATGATTTCACGTGTTCTTGTCCGAAATTATTAAATTTAATACTAGTCGATAGCCTATTTCGAGGACTCTTTGCAAGCCAAGTTTTAGCCTTGTGAAATTAATATCGAAGGAGATATTCACCTGTAAAGTTTCTTTTTCTTTCCAGGAACACTGCACCGACTGTTATGCTGTACATTCCAGAGATACAAGCTGCCTCACTGATAAGGGTGAGTTCCATTTGCTTGATGATGATTTCACGTGTTCTTGTCCGAAATTAATCAATTTAATACTAGTCGATAGCCTATTACAAGGACTCTTTGCAAGCCAAGTTTTAGCCTTGTGAAATTAATATCGAAGGAGTTATTCACCTGTAAAGTTTCTTTTTCTGTCCAGGAACACTGCACGGACTGTTTTGCGCTTCATTCCAGAGATACAAGCTCCCTCTCTGCTAAGGGTGAGTTCCCTTTGCTTGATGATGCTTTCATTGGTTCTTGTCCGATTTCAAATATTTTAACACTAGTCGATAGCCTATTCCAAGGACTCATTGCAGGCCAAGTTTCAGCTTTGTGTAAGTAATATCGTGGGAGATATTAACCTGCAAAGTATTGTTTCTTTCCAGGAACACTGCGCCGACTGTTATGCTGTACATTCCAGAGATACAAGCTGCCTCACTGATAAGGGTGAGTTCCATTTGTTTGATGATGATTTCACGTGTTCTTGTCCGAAATTAATCAATTTAAAAATAGTCGATAGCCTATTACAAGGACTCTTTGCAAGCCAAGTTTTAGCTTTGTGAAATTAATATCGAAGGAGATATTCACCCGCAAAGTTCATTTTTCTTTCCAGGAACACTGCGCCGACTGATATGCGCTTCATTCCAGACATACAAGCTCCCTCTCTGCTAAGGGTGAGTTCCCTTTGCTTGATGATGCTTTCATTGGTTCTTGTCCGATTTCAAATATTTTAACACTAGTCGATAGCCTATCCCAAGGACACATTGCAAGCCAAGTTTTAGTTTTGTGAATGTAATTTTGAAGAAGATATTATCCTGCAAATAAATTTTTCTTTCCAGAAACACTGACCCGACTGTTATGCTGTACATTCCAGAGATACAAGCTGCCTCACTGATAAGGGTGAGTTCCATTTGCTTGATGATGATTTCACGTGTTCTTGTCCGAAATTAATCAATTTAATACTAGTCGATAGCCTATTACAAGGACTCTTTGCAAGCCAAGTTTTAGCCTTGTGAAATTAATATCGAAGGAGTTATTCACCTGTAAAGTTTCTTTTTCTGTCCAGGAACACTGCACCGACTGTTATGCGCTTCATTCCAGACATACAAGCTCCCTCTCTGCTAAGGGTGAGTTCCCTTTGCTTGATGATGCTTTCATTGGTTCTTGTCCGATTTCAAATATTTTAACACTAGTCGATAGCCTATCCCAAGGAAACATTGCATGCCAAGTTTTAGCTTTGTGAAAGTAATATCGAAGGAGATATTATCCTGCAGAATATTTTTTCTTTCCAGCAACACTGAGCCGACTGTTATGCTGTACATTCCAGAGATACAAGCTGCCTTACTGATAAGGGTGAGTTCCATTTGTTTGATGATGATTTCACGTGTTCTTGTCCGAAATTAATCAATTTAATACTAGTCGATAGCCTATTTCAAGGACTCTTTGCAAGCCAAGTTTTAACTTTGTGAAATTAATATCGAAGGAGATATTCACCCGCAAAGTTCATTTTTCTTTCCAGGAACACTGCGCCGACTGATATGCGCTTCATTCCAGACATACAAGCTCCCTCTCTGCTAAGGGTGAGTTCCCTTTGCTTGATGATGCTTTCATTGGTTCTTGTCCGATTTCAAATATTTTAACACTAGTCGATAGCCTATCCCAAGGACACATTGCAAGCCAAGTTTTAGTTTTGTGAATGTAATTTTGAAGAAGATGTTATCCTGCAAATTAATTTTTCTTTCCAGAAACACTGAGCCGACTGTTATGCTGTACATTCCAGAGATACAAGCTGCCTCACTGATAAGGGTGAGTTCCATTTGCTTGATGATGATTTCACGTGTTCTTGTCCGAAATTATTAAATTTAATACTAGTCGATAGCCTATTTCGAGGACTCTTTGCAAGCCAAGTTTTAGCCTTGTGAAATTAATATCGAAGGAGATATTCACCTGTAAAGTTTCTTTTTCTTTCCAGGAACACTGCACCGACTGTTATGCTGTACATTCCAGAGATACAAGCTGCCTCACTGATAAGGGTGAGTTCCATTTGCTTGATGATGATTTCACGTGTTCTTGTCCGAAATTAATCAATTTAATACTAGTCGATAGCCTATTACAAGGACTCTTTGCAAGCCAAGTTTTAGCCTTGTGAAATTAATATCGAAGGAGTTATTCACCTGTAAAGTTTCTTTTTCTGTCCAGGAACACTGCACGGACTGTTTTGCGCTTCATTCCAGAGATACAAGCTCCCTCTCTGCTAAGGGTGAGTTCCCTTTGCTTGATGATGCTTTCATTGGTTCTTGTCCGATTTCAAATATTTTAACACTAGTCGATAGCCTATTCCAAGGACTCATTGCAGGCCAAGTTTCAGCTTTGTGTAAGTAATATCGTGGGAGATATTAACCTGCAAAGTATTGTTTCTTTCCAGGAACACTGCGCCGACTGTTATGCTGTACATTCCAGAGATACAAGCTGCCTCACTGATAAGGGTGAGTTCCATTTGTTTGATGATGATTTCACGTGTTCTTGTCCGAAATTAATCAATTTAAAAATAGTCGATAGCCTATTACAAGGACTCTTTGCAAGCCAAGTTTTAGCTTTGTGAAATTAATATCGAAGGAGATATTCACCCGCAAAGTTCATTTTTCTTTCCAGGAACACTGCGCCGACTGATATGCGCTTCATTCCAGACATACAAGCTCCCTCTCTGCTAAGGGTGAGTTCCCTTTGCTTGATGATGCTTTCATTGGTTCTTGTCCGATTTCAAATATTTTAACACTAGTCGATAGCCTATCCCAAGGACACATTGCAAGCCAAGTTTTAGTTTTGTGAATGTAATTTTGAAGAAGATATTATCCTGCAAATAAATTTTTCTTTCCAGAAACACTGACCCGACTGTTATGCTGTACATTCCAGAGATACAAGCTGCCTCACTGATAAGGGTGAGTTCCATTTGCTTGATGATGATTTCACGTGTTCTTGTCCGAAATTAATCAATTTAATACTAGTCGATAGCCTATTACAAGGACTCTTTGCAAGCCAAGTTTTAGCCTTGTGAAATTAATATCGAAGGAGTTATTCACCTGTAAAGTTTCTTTTTCTGTCCAGGAACACTGCACCGACTGTTATGCGCTTCATTCCAGACATACAAGCTCCCTCTCTGCTAAGGGTGAGTTCCCTTTGCTTGATGATGCTTTCATTGGTTCTTGTCCGATTTCAAATATTTTAACACTAGTCGATAGCCTATCCCAAGGAAACATTGCAGGCCAAGTTTTAGCTTTGTGAAAGTAATATCGAAGGAGATATTATCCTGCAAAATATTTTTTCTTTCCAGCAACACTGAGCCGACTGTTATGCTGTACATTCCAGAGATACAAGCTGCCTTACTGATAAGGGTGAGTTCCATTTGTTTGATGATGATTTCACGTGTTCTTGTCCGAAATTAATCAATTTAATACTAGTCGATAGCCTATTTCAAGGACTCTTTGCAAGCCAAGTTTTAACTTTGTGAAATTAATATCGAAGGAGATATTCACCCGCAAAGTTCATTTTTCTTTCCAGGAACACTGCGCCGACTGATATGCGCTTCATTCCAGACATACAAGCTCCCTCTCTGCTAAGGGTGAGTTCCCTTTGCTTGATGATGCTTTCATTGGTTCTTGTCCGATTTCAAATATTTTAACACTAGTCGATAGTCTATCCCAAGGACACATTGCAAGCCAAGTTTTAGTTTTGTGAATGTAATTTTGAAGAAGATATTATCCTGCAAATTAATTTTTCTTTCCAGAAACACTGAGCCGACTGTTATGCTGTACATTCCAGAGATACAAGCTGCCTCACTGATAAGGGTGAGTTCCATTTGCTTGATGATGATTTCACGTGTTCTTGTCCGAAATTATTAAATTTAATACTAGTCGATAGCCTATTTCGAGGACTCTTTGCAAGCCAAGTTTTAGCCTTGTGAAATTAATATCGAAGGAGATATTCACCTGTAAAGTTTCTTTTTCTTTCCAGGAACACTGCACCGACTGTTATGCTGTACATTCCAGAGATACAAGCTGCCTCACTGATAAGGGTGAGTTCCATTTGCTTGATGATGATTTCACGTGTTCTTGTCCGAAATTAATCAATTTAATACTAGTCGATAGCCTATTACAAGGACTCTTTGCAAGCCAAGTTTTAGCCTTGTGAAATTAATATCGAAGGAGTTATTCACCTGTAAAGTTTCTTTTTCTGTCCAGGAACACTGCACGGACTGTTTTGCGCTTCATTCCAGAGATACAAGCTCCCTCTCTGCTAAGGGTGAGTTCCCTTTGCTTGATGATGCTTTCATTGGTTCTTGTCCGATTTCAAATATTTTAACACTAGTCGATAGCCTATTCCAAGGACTCATTGCAGGCCAAGTTTCAGCTTTGTGTAAGTAATATCGTGGGAGATATTAACCTGCAAAGTATTGTTTCTTTCCAGGAACACTGCGCCGACTGTTATGCTGTACATTCCAGAGATACAAGCTGCCTCACTGATAAGGGTGAGTTCCATTTGTTTGATGATGATTTCACGTGTTCTTGTCCGAAATTAATCAATTTAAAAATAGTCGATAGCCTATTACAAGGACTCTTTGCAAGCCAAGTTTTAGCTTTGTGAAATTAATATCGAAGGAGATATTCACCCGCAAAGTTCATTTTTCTTTCCAGGAACACTGCGCCGACTGATATGCGCTTCATTCCAGACATACAAGCTCCCTCTCTGCTAAGGGTGAGTTCCCTTTGCTTGATGATGCTTTCATTGGTTCTTGTCCGATTTCAAATATTTTAACACTAGTCGATAGCCTATCCCAAGGACACATTGCAAGCCAAGTTTTAGTTTTGTGAATGTAATTTTGAAGAAGATATTATCCTGCAAATAAATTTTTCTTTCCAGAAACACTGACCCGACTGTTATGCTGTACATTCCAGAGATACAAGCTGCCTCACTGATAAGGGTGAGTTCCATTTGCTTGATGATGATTTCACGTGTTCTTGTCCGAAATTAATCAATTTAATACTAGTCGATAGCCTATTACAAGGACTCTTTGCAAGCCAAGTTTTAGCCTTGTGAAATTAATATCGAAGGAGTTATTCACCTGTAAAGTTTCTTTTTCTGTCCAGGAACACTGCACCGACTGTTATGCGCTTCATTCCAGACATACAAGCTCCCTCTCTGCTAAGGGTGAGTTCCCTTTGCTTGATGATGCTTTCATTGGTTCTTGTCCGATTTCAAATATTTTAACACTAGTCGATAGCCTATCCCAAGGAAACATTGCATGCCAAGTTTTAGCTTTGTGAAAGTAATATCGAAGGAGATATTATCCTGCAGAATATTTTTTCTTTCCAGCAACACTGAGCCGACTGTTATGCTGTACATTCCAGAGATACAAGCTGCCTTACTGATAAGGGTGAGTTCCATTTGTTTGATGATGATTTCACGTGTTCTTGTCCGAAATTAATCAATTTAATACTAGTCGATAGCCTATTTCAAGGACTCTTTGCAAGCCAAGTTTTAACTTTGTGAAATTAATATCGAAGGAGATATTCACCCGCAAAGTTCATTTTTCTTTCCAGGAACACTGCGCCGACTGATATGCGCTTCATTCCAGACATACAAGCTCCCTCTCTGCTAAGGGTGAGTTCCCTTTGCTTGATGATGCTTTCATTGGTTCTTGTCCGATTTCAAATATTTTAACACTAGTCGATAGCCTATCCCAAGGACACATTGCAAGCCAAGTTTTAGTTTTGTGAATGTAATTTTGAAGAAGATGTTATCCTGCAAATTAATTTTTCTTTCCAGAAACACTGAGCCGACTGTTATGCTGTACATTCCAGAGATACAAGCTGCCTCACTGATAAGGGTGAGTTCCATTTGCTTGATGATGATTTCACGTGTTCTTGTCCGAAATTATTAAATTTAATACTAGTCGATAGCCTATTTCGAGGACTCTTTGCAAGCCAAGTTTTAGCCTTGTGAAATTAATATCGAAGGAGATATTCACCTGTAAAGTTTCTTTTTCTTTCCAGGAACACTGCACCGACTGTTATGCTGTACATTCCAGAGATACAAGCTGCCTCACTGATAAGGGTGAGTTCCATTTGCTTGATGATGATTTCACGTGTTCTTGTCCGAAATTAATCAATTTAATACTAGTCGATAGCCTATTACAAGGACTCTTTGCAAGCCAAGTTTTAGCCTTGTGAAATTAATATCGAAGGAGTTATTCACCTGTAAAGTTTCTTTTTCTGTCCAGGAACACTGCACGGACTGTTTTGCGCTTCATTCCAGAGATACAAGCTCCCTCTCTGCTAAGGGTGAGTTCCCTTTGCTTGATGATGCTTTCATTGGTTCTTGTCCGATTTCAAATATTTTAACACTAGTCGATAGCCTATTCCAAGGACTCATTGCAGGCCAAGTTTCAGCTTTGTGTAAGTAATATCGTGGGAGATATTAACCTGCAAAGTATTGTTTCTTTCCAGGAACACTGCGCCGACTGTTATGCTGTACATTCCAGAGATACAAGCTGCCTCACTGATAAGGGTGAGTTCCATTTGTTTGATGATGATTTCACGTGTTCTTGTCCGAAATTAATCAATTTAAAAATAGTCGATAGCCTATTACAAGGACTCTTTGCAAGCCAAGTTTTAGCTTTGTGAAATTAATATCGAAGGAGATATTCACCCGCAAAGTTCATTTTTCTTTCCAGGAACACTGCGCCGACTGATATGCGCTTCATTCCAGACATACAAGCTCCCTCTCTGCTAAGGGTGAGTTCCCTTTGCTTGATGATGCTTTCATTGGTTCTTGTCCGATTTCAAATATTTTAACACTAGTCGATAGCCTATCCCAAGGACACATTGCAAGCCAAGTTTTAGTTTTGTGAATGTAATTTTGAAGAAGATATTATCCTGCAAATAAATTTTTCTTTCCAGAAACACTGACCCGACTGTTATGCTGTACATTCCAGAGATACAAGCTGCCTCACTGATAAGGGTGAGTTCCATTTGCTTGATGATGATTTCACGTGTTCTTGTCCGAAATTAATCAATTTAATACTAGTCGATAGCCTATTACAAGGACTCTTTGCAAGCCAAGTTTTAGCCTTGTGAAATTAATATCGAAGGAGTTATTCACCTGTAAAGTTTCTTTTTCTGTCCAGGAACACTGCACCGACTGTTATGCGCTTCATTCCAGACATACAAGGTCCCTCTCTGCTAAGGGTGAGTTCCCTTTGCTTGATGATGCTTTCATTGGTTCTTGTCCGATTTCAAATATTTTAACACTAGTCGATAGCCTATCCCAAGGAAACATTGCATGCCAAGTTTTAGCTTTGTGAAAGTAATATCGAAGGAGATATTATCCTGCAAAATATTTTTTCTTTCCAGCAACACTGAGCCGACTGTTATGCTGTACATTCCAGAGATACAAGCTGCCTTACTGATAAGGGTGAGTTCCATTTGTTTGATGATGATTTCACGTGTTCTTGTCTGAAATTAATCAATTTAATACTAGTCGATAGCCTATTACAAGGACTCTTTGCAAGCCAAGTTTTAGCCTTGTGAAATTAATATCGAAGGAGATATTCACCTGTAAAGTTTCTTTTTCTGTCCAGGAACACTGCACCGACTGTTATGCGCTTCATTCCAGACATACAAGCTCCCTCTCTGCTAAGGGTGAGTTCCCTTTGCTTGATGATGCTTTCATTGGTTCTTGTCCGATTTCAAATATTTTAACACTAGTCGATAGCCTATCCCAAGGAAACATTGCAGGCCAAGTTTTAGCTTTGTGAAAGTAATATCGAAGGAGATATTATCCTGCAAAATATTTTTTCTTTCCAGCAACACTGAGCCGACTGTTATGCTGTACATTCCAGAGATACAAGCTGCCTTACTGATAAGGGTGAGTTCCATTTGTTTGATGATGATTTCACGTGTTCTTGTCCGAAATTAATCAATTTAATACTAGTCGATAGCCTATTTCAAGGACTCTTTGCAAGCCAAGTTTTAGCCTTGTGAAATTAATATCGAAGGAGATATTCACCTGTAAAGTTTCTTTTTCTGTCCAGGAACACTGCACCGACTGTTATGCGCTTCATTCCAGACATACAAGCTCCCTCTCTGCTAAGGGTGAGTTCCCTTTGCTTGATGATGCTTTCATTGGTTCTTGTCCGATTTCAAATATTTTAACACTAGTCGATAGCCTATCCCAAGGACACATTGCAAGCCAAGTTTTAGTTTTGTGAATGTAATTTTGAAGAAGATATTATCCTGCAAATAAATTTTTCTTTCCAGAAACACTGACCCGACTGTTATGCTGTACATTCCAGAGATACAAGCTGCCTCACTGATAAGGGTGAGTTCCATTTGCTTGATGATGATTTCACGTGTTCTTGTCCGAAATTAATCAATTTAATACTAGTCGATAGCCTATTACAAGGACTCTTTGCAAGCCAAGTTTTAACTTTGTGAAATTAATAACGAAGGAGATATTCACCCGCAAAGTTCATTTTTCTTTCCAGGAACACTGCGCCGACTGATATGCGCTTCATTCCAGACATACAAGCTCCCTCTCTGCTAAGGGTGAGTTCCCTTTGCTTGATGATGCTTTCATTGGTTCTTGTCCGATTTCAAATATTTTAACACTAGTCGATAGCCTATCCCAAGGACACATTGCAAGCCAAGTTTTAGTTTTGTGAATGTAATTTTGAAGAAGATATTATCCTGCAAATTAATTTTTCTTTCCAGAAACACTGAGCCGACTGTTATGCTGTACATTCCAGAGATACAAGCTGCCTCACTGATAAGGGTGAGTTCCATTTGCTTGATGATGATTTCACGTGTTCTTGTCCGAAATTATTCAATTTAATACTAGTCGAAAGCCTATTTCAAGGACTCTTTGCAAGCCAAGTTTTAGCCTTGTGAAATTAATATCGAAGGAGATATTCACCTGTAAAGTTTCTTTTTCTTTCCAGGAACACTGCACGGACTGTTTTGCGCTTCATTCCAGAGATACAAGCTCCCTCTCTGCTAAGGGTGAGTTCCCTTTGCTTGATGATGCTTTCATTGGTTCTTGTCCGATTTCAAATATTTTAACACTAGTCGATAGCCTATTCCAAGGACTCATTGCAGGCCAAGTTTCAGCTTTGTGTAAGTAATATCGTGGGAGATATTAACCTGCAAAGTATTGTTTTTTTCAGGAACACTGCGCCGACTGTTATGCTGTACATTCCAGAGATACAAGCTGCCTCACTGATAAGGGTGAGTTCCATTTGTTTGATGATGATTTCACGTGTTCTTGTCCGAAATTAATCAATTTAAAAATAGTCGATAGCCTATTACAAGGACTCTTTGCAAGCCAAGTTTTAGCTTTGTGAAATTAATATCGAAGGAGATATTCACCCGCAAAGTTCATTTTTCTTTCCAGGAACACTGCGCCGACTGATATGCGCTTCATTCCAGACATACAAGCTCCCTCTCTGCTAAGGGTGAGTTCCCTTTGCTTGATGATGCTTTCATTGGTTCTTGTCCGATTTCAAATATTTTAACACTAGTCGATAGCCTATCCCAAGGACACATTGCAAGCCAAGTTTTAGTTTTGTGAATGTAATTTTGAAGAAGATATTATCCTGCAAATAAATTTTTCTTTCCAGAAACACTGACCCGACTGTTATGCTGTACATTCCAGAGATACAAGCTGCCTCACTGATAAGGGTGAGTTCCATTTGCTTGATGATGATTTCACGTGTTCTTGTCCGAAATTAATCAATTTAATACTAGTCGATAGCCTATTACAAGGACTCTTTGCAAGCCAAGTTTTAGCCTTGTGAAATTAATATCGAAGGAGTTATTCACCTGTAAAGTTTCTTTTTCTGTCCAGGAACACTGCACCGACTGTTATGCGCTTCATTCCAGACATACAAGCTCCCTCTCTGCTAAGGGTGAGTTCCCTTTGCTTGATGATGCTTTCATTGGTTCTTGTCCGATTTCAAATATTTTAACACTAGTCGATAGCCTATCCCAAGGAAACATTGCATGCCAAGTTTTAGCTTTGTGAAAGTAATATCGAAGGAGATATTATCCTGCAGAATATTTTTTCTTTCCAGCAACACTGAGCCGACTGTTATGCTGTACATTCCAGAGATACAAGCTGCCTTACTGATAAGGGTGAGTTCCATTTGTTTGATGATGATTTCACGTGTTCTTGTCCGAAATTAATCAATTTAATACTAGTCGATAGCCTATTTCAAGGACTCTTTGCAAGCCAAGTTTTAACTTTGTGAAATTAATATCGAAGGAGATATTCACCCGCAAAGTTCATTTTTCTTTCCAGGAACACTGCGCCGACTGATATGCGCTTCATTCCAGACATACAAGCTCCCTCTCTGCTAAGGGTGAGTTCCCTTTGCTTGATGATGCTTTCATTGGTTCTTGTCCGATTTCAAATATTTTAACACTAGTCGATAGCCTATCCCAAGGACACATTGCAAGCCAAGTTTTAGTTTTGTGAATGTAATTTTGAAGAAGATGTTATCCTGCAAATTAATTTTTCTTTCCAGAAACACTGAGCCGACTGTTATGCTGTACATTCCAGAGATACAAGCTGCCTCACTGATAAGGGTGAGTTCCATTTGCTTGATGATGATTTCACGTGTTCTTGTCCGAAATTATTAAATTTAATACTAGTCGATAGCCTATTTCGAGGACTCTTTGCAAGCCAAGTTTTAGCCTTGTGAAATTAATATCGAAGGAGATATTCACCTGTAAAGTTTCTTTTTCTTTCCAGGAACACTGCACCGACTGTTATGCTGTACATTCCAGAGATACAAGCTGCCTCACTGATAAGGGTGAGTTCCATTTGCTTGATGATGATTTCACGTGTTCTTGTCCGAAATTAATCAATTTAATACTAGTCGATAGCCTATTACAAGGACTCTTTGCAAGCCAAGTTTTAGCCTTGTGAAATTAATATCGAAGGAGTTATTCACCTGTAAAGTTTCTTTTTCTGTCCAGGAACACTGCACGGACTGTTTTGCGCTTCATTCCAGAGATACAAGCTCCCTCTCTGCTAAGGGTGAGTTCCCTTTGCTTGATGATGCTTTCATTGGTTCTTGTCCGATTTCAAATATTTTAACACTAGTCGATAGCCTATTCCAAGGACTCATTGCAGGCCAAGTTTCAGCTTTGTGTAAGTAATATCGTGGGAGATATTAACCTGCAAAGTATTGTTTCTTTCCAGGAACACTGCGCCGACTGTTATGCTGTACATTCCAGAGATACAAGCTGCCTCACTGATAAGGGTGAGTTCCATTTGTTTGATGATGATTTCACGTGTTCTTGTCCGAAATTAATCAATTTAAAAATAGTCGATAGCCTATTACAAGGACTCTTTGCAAGCCAAGTTTTAGCTTTGTGAAATTAATATCGAAGGAGATATTCACCCGCAAAGTTCATTTTTCTTTCCAGGAACACTGCGCCGACTGATATGCGCTTCATTCCAGACATACAAGCTCCCTCTCTGCTAAGGGTGAGTTCCCTTTGCTTGATGATGCTTTCATTGGTTCTTGTCCGATTTCAAATATTTTAACACTAGTCGATAGCCTATCCCAAGGACACATTGCAAGCCAAGTTTTAGTTTTGTGAATGTAATTTTGAAGAAGATATTATCCTGCAAATAAATTTTTCTTTCCAGAAACACTGACCCGACTGTTATGCTGTACATTCCAGAGATACAAGCTGCCTCACTGATAAGGGTGAGTTCCATTTGCTTGATGATGATTTCACGTGTTCTTGTCCGAAATTAATCAATTTAATACTAGTCGATAGCCTATTACAAGGACTCTTTGCAAGCCAAGTTTTAGCCTTGTGAAATTAATATCGAAGGAGTTATTCACCTGTAAAGTTTCTTTTTCTGTCCAGGAACACTGCACCGACTGTTATGCGCTTCATTCCAGACATACAAGCTCCCTCTCTGCTAAGGGTGAGTTCCCTTTGCTTGATGATGCTTTCATTGGTTCTTGTCCGATTTCAAATATTTTAACACTAGTCGATAGCCTATCCCAAGGAAACATTGCAGGCCAAGTTTTAGCTTTGTGAAAGTAATATCGAAGGAGATATTATCCTGCAAAATATTTTTTCTTTCCAGCAACACTGAGCCGACTGTTATGCTGTACATTCCAGAGATACAAGCTGCCTTACTGATAAGGGTGAGTTCCATTTGTTTGATGATGATTTCACGTGTTCTTGTCCGAAATTAATCAATTTAATACTAGTCGATAGCCTATTTCAAGGACTCTTTGCAAGCCAAGTTTTAACTTTGTGAAATTAATATCGAAGGAGATATTCACCCGCAAAGTTCATTTTTCTTTCCAGGAACACTGCGCCGACTGATATGCGCTTCATTCCAGACATACAAGCTCCCTCTCTGCTAAGGGTGAGTTCCCTTTGCTTGATGATGCTTTCATTGGTTCTTGTCCGATTTCAAATATTTTAACACTAGTCGATAGTCTATCCCAAGGACACATTGCAAGCCAAGTTTTAGTTTTGTGAATGTAATTTTGAAGAAGATATTATCCTGCAAATTAATTTTTCTTTCCAGAAACACTGAGCCGACTGTTATGCTGTACATTCCAGAGATACAAGCTGCCTCACTGATAAGGGTGAGTTCCATTTGCTTGATGATGATTTCACGTGTTCTTGTCCGAAATTATTAAATTTAATACTAGTCGATAGCCTATTTCGAGGACTCTTTGCAAGCCAAGTTTTAGCCTTGTGAAATTAATATCGAAGGAGATATTCACCTGTAAAGTTTCTTTTTCTTTCCAGGAACACTGCACCGACTGTTATGCTGTACATTCCAGAGATACAAGCTGCCTCACTGATAAGGGTGAGTTCCATTTGCTTGATGATGATTTCACGTGTTCTTGTCCGAAATTAATCAATTTAATACTAGTCGATAGCCTATTACAAGGACTCTTTGCAAGCCAAGTTTTAGCCTTGTGAAATTAATATCGAAGGAGTTATTCACCTGTAAAGTTTCTTTTTCTGTCCAGGAACACTGCACGGACTGTTTTGCGCTTCATTCCAGAGATACAAGCTCCCTCTCTGCTAAGGGTGAGTTCCCTTTGCTTGATGATGCTTTCATTGGTTCTTGTCCGATTTCAAATATTTTAACACTAGTCGATAGCCTATTCCAAGGACTCATTGCAGGCCAAGTTTCAGCTTTGTGTAAGTAATATCGTGGGAGATATTAACCTGCAAAGTATTGTTTCTTTCCAGGAACACTGCGCCGACTGTTATGCTGTACATTCCAGAGATACAAGCTGCCTCACTGATAAGGGTGAGTTCCATTTGTTTGATGATGATTTCACGTGTTCTTGTCCGAAATTAATCAATTTAAAAATAGTCGATAGCCTATTACAAGGACTCTTTGCAAGCCAAGTTTTAGCTTTGTGAAATTAATATCGAAGGAGATATTCACCCGCAAAGTTCATTTTTCTTTCCAGGAACACTGCGCCGACTGATATGCGCTTCATTCCAGACATACAAGCTCCCTCTCTGCTAAGGGTGAGTTCCCTTTGCTTGATGATGCTTTCATTGGTTCTTGTCCGATTTCAAATATTTTAACACTAGTCGATAGCCTATCCCAAGGACACATTGCAAGCCAAGTTTTAGTTTTGTGAATGTAATTTTGAAGAAGATATTATCCTGCAAATAAATTTTTCTTTCCAGAAACACTGACCCGACTGTTATGCTGTACATTCCAGAGATACAAGCTGCCTCACTGATAAGGGTGAGTTCCATTTGCTTGATGATGATTTCACGTGTTCTTGTCCGAAATTAATCAATTTAATACTAGTCGATAGCCTATTACAAGGACTCTTTGCAAGCCAAGTTTTAGCCTTGTGAAATTAATATCGAAGGAGTTATTCACCTGTAAAGTTTCTTTTTCTGTCCAGGAACACTGCACCGACTGTTATGCGCTTCATTCCAGACATACAAGCTCCCTCTCTGCTAAGGGTGAGTTCCCTTTGCTTGATGATGCTTTCATTGGTTCTTGTCCGATTTCAAATATTTTAACACTAGTCGATAGCCTATCCCAAGGAAACATTGCATGCCAAGTTTTAGCTTTGTGAAAGTAATATCGAAGGAGATATTATCCTGCAGAATATTTTTTCTTTCCAGCAACACTGAGCCGACTGTTATGCTGTACATTCCAGAGATACAAGCTGCCTTACTGATAAGGGTGAGTTCCATTTGTTTGATGATGATTTCACGTGTTCTTGTCCGAAATTAATCAATTTAATACTAGTCGATAGCCTATTTCAAGGACTCTTTGCAAGCCAAGTTTTAACTTTGTGAAATTAATATCGAAGGAGATATTCACCCGCAAAGTTCATTTTTCTTTCCAGGAACACTGCGCCGACTGATATGCGCTTCATTCCAGACATACAAGCTCCCTCTCTGCTAAGGGTGAGTTCCCTTTGCTTGATGATGCTTTCATTGGTTCTTGTCCGATTTCAAATATTTTAACACTAGTCGATAGCCTATCCCAAGGACACATTGCAAGCCAAGTTTTAGTTTTGTGAATGTAATTTTGAAGAAGATGTTATCCTGCAAATTAATTTTTCTTTCCAGAAACACTGAGCCGACTGTTATGCTGTACATTCCAGAGATACAAGCTGCCTCACTGATAAGGGTGAGTTCCATTTGCTTGATGATGATTTCACGTGTTCTTGTCCGAAATTATTAAATTTAATACTAGTCGATAGCCTATTTCGAGGACTCTTTGCAAGCCAAGTTTTAGCCTTGTGAAATTAATATCGAAGGAGATATTCACCTGTAAAGTTTCTTTTTCTTTCCAGGAACACTGCACCGACTGTTATGCTGTACATTCCAGAGATACAAGCTGCCTCACTGATAAGGGTGAGTTCCATTTGCTTGATGATGATTTCACGTGTTCTTGTCCGAAATTAATCAATTTAATACTAGTCGATAGCCTATTACAAGGACTCTTTGCAAGCCAAGTTTTAGCCTTGTGAAATTAATATCGAAGGAGTTATTCACCTGTAAAGTTTCTTTTTCTGTCCAGGAACACTGCACGGACTGTTTTGCGCTTCATTCCAGAGATACAAGCTCCCTCTCTGCTAAGGGTGAGTTCCCTTTGCTTGATGATGCTTTCATTGGTTCTTGTCCGATTTCAAATATTTTAACACTAGTCGATAGCCTATTCCAAGGACTCATTGCAGGCCAAGTTTCAGCTTTGTGTAAGTAATATCGTGGGAGATATTAACCTGCAAAGTATTGTTTCTTTCCAGGAACACTGCGCCGACTGTTATGCTGTACATTCCAGAGATACAAGCTGCCTCACTGATAAGGGTGAGTTCCATTTGTTTGATGATGATTTCACGTGTTCTTGTCCGAAATTAATCAATTTAAAAATAGTCGATAGCCTATTACAAGGACTCTTTGCAAGCCAAGTTTTAGCTTTGTGAAATTAATATCGAAGGAGATATTCACCCGCAAAGTTCATTTTTCTTTCCAGGAACACTGCGCCGACTGATATGCGCTTCATTCCAGACATACAAGCTCCCTCTCTGCTAAGGGTGAGTTCCCTTTGCTTGATGATGCTTTCATTGGTTCTTGTCCGATTTCAAATATTTTAACACTAGTCGATAGCCTATCCCAAGGACACATTGCAAGCCAAGTTTTAGTTTTGTGAATGTAATTTTGAAGAAGATATTATCCTGCAAATAAATTTTTCTTTCCAGAAACACTGACCCGACTGTTATGCTGTACATTCCAGAGATACAAGCTGCCTCACTGATAAGGGTGAGTTCCATTTGCTTGATGATGATTTCACGTGTTCTTGTCCGAAATTAATCAATTTAATACTAGTCGATAGCCTATTACAAGGACTCTTTGCAAGCCAAGTTTTAGCCTTGTGAAATTAATATCGAAGGAGTTATTCACCTGTAAAGTTTCTTTTTCTGTCCAGGAACACTGCACCGACTGTTATGCGCTTCATTCCAGACATACAAGGTCCCTCTCTGCTAAGGGTGAGTTCCCTTTGCTTGATGATGCTTTCATTGGTTCTTGTCCGATTTCAAATATTTTAACACTAGTCGATAGCCTATCCCAAGGAAACATTGCATGCCAAGTTTTAGCTTTGTGAAAGTAATATCGAAGGAGATATTATCCTGCAAAATATTTTTTCTTTCCAGCAACACTGAGCCGACTGTTATGCTGTACATTCCAGAGATACAAGCTGCCTTACTGATAAGGGTGAGTTCCATTTGTTTGATGATGATTTCACGTGTTCTTGTCTGAAATTAATCAATTTAATACTAGTCGATAGCCTATTACAAGGACTCTTTGCAAGCCAAGTTTTAGCCTTGTGAAATTAATATCGAAGGAGATATTCACCTGTAAAGTTTCTTTTTCTGTCCAGGAACACTGCACCGACTGTTATGCGCTTCATTCCAGACATACAAGCTCCCTCTCTGCTAAGGGTGAGTTTCCTTTGCTTGATGATGCTTTCATTGGTTCTTGTCCGATTTCAAATATTTTAACACTAGTCGATAGCCTATCCCAAGGAAACATTGCAGGCCAAGTTTTAGCTTTGTGAAAGTAATATCGAAGGAGATATTATCCTGCAAAATATTTTTTCTTTCCAGCAACACTGAGCCGACTGTTATGCTGTACATTCCAGAGATACAAGCTGCCTTACTGATAAGGGTGAGTTCCATTTGTTTGATGATGATTTCACGTGTTCTTGTCCGAAATTAATCAATTTAATACTAGTCGATAGCCTATTTCAAGGACTCTTTGCAAGCCAAGTTTTAGCCTTGTGAAATTAATATCGAAGGAGATATTCCCCTGTAAAGTTTCTTTTTCTGTCCAGGAACACTGCACCGACTGTTATGCGCTTCATTCCAGACATACAAGCTCCCTCTCTGCTAAGGGTGAGTTCCCTTTGCTTGATGATGCTTTCATTGGTTCTTGTCCGATTTCAAATATTTTAACACTAGTCGATAGCCTATCCCAAGGACACATTGCAAGCCAAGTTTTAGTTTTGTGAATGTAATTTTGAAGAAGATATTATCCTGCAAATAAATTTTTCTTTCCAGAAACACTGACCCGACTGTTATGCTGTACATTCCAGAGATACAAGCTGCCTCACTGATAAGGGTGAGTTCCATTTGCTTGATGATGATTTCACGTGTTCTTGTCCGAAATTAATCAATTTAATACTAGTCGATAGCCTATTACAAGGACTCTTTGCAAGCCAAGTTTTAACTTTGTGAAATTAATATCGAAGGAGATATTCACCCGCAAAGTTCATTTTTCTTTCCAGGAACACTGCGCCGACTGATATGCGCTTCATTCCAGACATACAAGCTCCCTCTCTGCTAAGGGTGAGTTCCCTTTGCTTGATGATGCTTTCATTGGTTCTTGTCCGATTTCAAATATTTTAACACTAGTCGATAGCCTATCCCAAGGACACATTGCAAGCCAAGTTTTAGTTTTGTGAATGTAATTTTGAAGAAGATATTATCCTGCAAATTAATTTTTCTTTCCAGAAACACTGAGCCGACTGTTATGCTGTACATTCCAGAGATACAAGCTGCCTCACTGATAAGGGTGAGTTCCATTTGCTTGATGATGATTTCACGTGTTCTTGTCCGAAATTATTCAATTTAATACTAGTCGAAAGCCTATTTCAAGGACTCTTTGCAAGCCAAGTTTTAGCCTTGTGAAATTAATATCGAAGGAGATATTCACCTGTAAAGTTTCTTTTTCTTTCCAGGAACACTGCACGGACTGTTTTGCGCTTCATTCCAGAGATACAAGCTCCCTCTCTGCTAAGGGTGAGTTCCCTTTGCTTGATGATGCTTTCATTGGTTCTTGTCCGATTTCAAATATTTTAACACTAGTCGATAGCCTATTCCAAGGACTCATTGCAGGCCAAGTTTCAGCTTTGTGTAAGTAATATCGTGGGAGATATTAACCTGCAAAGTATTGTTTCTTTCCAGGAACACTGCGCCGACTGTTATGCTGTACATTCCAGAGATACAAGCTGCCTCACTGATAAGGGTGAGTTCCATTTGTTTGATGATGATTTCACGTGTTCTTGTCCGAAATTAATCAATTTAAAAATAGTCGATAGCCTATTTCAAGGACTCTTTGCAAGCCAAGTTTTAGCTTTGTGAAATTAATATCGAAGGAGATATTCACCCGCAAAGTTCATTTTTCTTTCCAGGAACACTGCACCGACTGTTATGCGCTTCATTCCAGAGATACAAGCTCCCTCTCTGCTAAGGGTGAGTTCCCTTTGCTTGATGATGCTTTCATTGGTTCTTGTCCGATTTCAAATATTTTAACACTAGTCGATAGCCTATCCCAAGGACACATTGCAAGCCAAGTTTTAGTTTTGTGAATGTAATTTTGAAGAAGATATTATCCTGCAAATAAATTTTTCTTTCCAGAAACACTGACCCGACTGTTATGCTGTACATTCCAGAGATACAAGCTGCCTCACTGATAAGGGTGAGTTCCATTTGCTTGATGATGATTTCACGTGTTCTTGTCCGAAATTAATCAATTTAATACTAGTCGATAGCCTATTACAAGGACTCTTTGCAAGCCAAGTTTTAGCCTTGTGAAATTAATATCGAAGGAGTTATTCACCTGTAAAGTTTCTTTTTCTGTCCAGGAACACTGCACCGACTGTTATGCGCTTCATTCCAGACATACAAGCTCCCTCTCTGCTAAGGGTTAGTTCCCTTTGCTTGATGATGCTTTCATTGGTTCTTGTCCGATTTCAAATATTTTAACACTAGTCGATAGCCTATCCCAAGGAAACATTGCAGGCCAAGTTTTAGCTTTGTGAAAGTAATATCGAAGGAGATATTATCCTGCAAAATATTTTTTTCTTTCCAGCAACACTGAGCCGACTGTTATGCTGTACATTCCAGAGATACAAGCTGCCTTACTGATAAGGGTGAGTTCCATTTGTTTGATGATGATTTCACGTGTTCTTGTCCGAAATTAATCAATTTAATACTAGTCGATAGCCTATTTCAAGGACTCTTTGCAAGCCAAGTTTTAGCTTTGTGAAATTAATATCGAAGGAGATATTCACCTGTAAAGTTTCTTTTTCTGTCCAGGAACACTGCACCGACTGTTATGCGCTTCATTCCAGACATACAAGCTCCCTCTCTGCTAAGGGTGAGTTCCCTTTGCTTGATGATGCTTTCATTGGTTCTTGTCCGATTTCAAATGTTTTAACACTAGTCGATAGCCTATCCCAAGGAAACATTGCAGGCCAAGTTTTAGCTTTGTGAAAGTAATATCGAAGGAGATATTATCCTGCAAAATATTTTTTCTTTCCAGCAACACTGAGCCGACTGTTATGCTGTACATTCCAGAGATACAAGCTGCCTTACTGATAAGGGTGAGTTCCATTTGTTTGATGATGATTTCACGTGTTCTTGTCCGAAATTAATCAATTTAATACTAGTCGATAGCCTATTTCAAGGACTCTTTGCAAGCCAAGTTTTAACTTTGTGAAATTAATATCGAAGGAGATATTCACCCGCAAAGTTCATTTTTCTTTCCAGGAACACTGCACCGACTGTTATGCGCTTCATTCCAGAGATACAAGCTCCCTCTCTGCTAAGGGTGAGTTCCCTTTGCTTGATGATGCTTTCATTGGTTCTTGTCCGATTTCAAATATTTTAACACTAGTCGATAGCCTATCCCAAGGACACATTGCAAGCCAAGTTTTAGTTTTGTGAATGTAATTTTGAAGAAGATATTATCCTGCAAATAATTTTTTCTTTCCAGAAACACTGACCCGACTGTTATGCTGTACATTCCAGAGATACAAGCTGCCTCACTGATAAGGGTGAGTTCCATTTGCTTGATGATGATTTCACGTGTTCTTGTCCGAAATTAATAAATTTAATACTAGTCGATAGCCTATTACAAGGACTCTTTGCAAGCCAAGTTTTAGCCTTGTGAAATTAATATCGAAGGAGATATTCACCTGTAAAGTTTCTTTTTCTTTCCAGGAACACTGCACGGACTGTTTTGCGCTTCATTCCAGAGATACAAGCTCCCTCTCTGCTAAGGGTGAGTTCCCTTTGCTTGATGATGCTTTCATTGGTTCTTGTCCGATTTCAAATATTTTAACACTAGTCGATAGCCTATTCCAAGGACTCATTGCAGGCCAAGTTTCAGCTTTGTGTAAGTAATATCGTGGGAGATATTAACCTGCAAAGTATTGTTTCTTTCCAGGAACACTGCGCCGACTGTTATGCTGTACATTCCAGAGATACAAGCTGCCTCACTGATAAGGGTGAGTTCCATTTGTTTGATGATGATTTCACGTGTTCTTGTCCGAAATTAATCAATTTAAAAATAGTCGATAGCCTATTTCAAGGACTCTTTGCAAGCCAAGTTTTAGCTTTGTGAAATTAATATCGAAGGAGATATTCACCCGCAAAGTTCATTTTTCTTTCCAGGAACACTGCACCGACTGTTATGCGCTTCATTCCAGAGATACAAGCTCCCTCTCTGCTAAGGGTGAGTTCCCTTTGCTTGATGATGCTTTCATTGGTTCTTGTCCGATTTCAAATATTTTAACACTAGTCGATAGCCTATCCCAAGGACACATTGCAAGCCAAGTTTTAGTTTTGTGAATGTAATTTTGAAGAAGATATTATCCTGCAAATAAATTTTTCTTTCCAGAAACACTGACCCGACTGTTATGCTGTACATTCCAGAGATACAAGCTGCCTCACTGATAAGGGTGAGTTCCATTTGCTTGATGATGATTTCACGTGTTCTTGTCCGAAATTAATCAATTTAATACTAGTCGATAGCCTATTACAAGGACTCTTTGCAAGCCAAGTTTTAGCCTTGTGAAATTAATATCGAAGGAGTTATTCACCTGTAAAGTTTCTTTTTCTGTCCAGGAACACTGCACCGACTGTTATGCGCTTCATTCCAGACATACAAGCTCCCTCTCTGCTAAGGGTTAGTTCCCTTTGCTTGATGATGCTTTCATTGGTTCTTGTCCGATTTCAAATATTTTAACACTAGTCGATAGCCTATCCCAAGGAAACATTGCAGGCCAAGTTTTAGCTTTGTGAAAGTAATATCGAAGGAGATATTATCCTGCAAAATATTTTTTTCTTTCCAGCAACACTGAGCCGACTGTTATGCTGTACATTCCAGAGATACAAGCTGCCTTACTGATAAGGGTGAGTTCCATTTGTTTGATGATGATTTCACGTGTTCTTGTCCGAAATTAATCAATTTAATACTAGTCGATAGCCTATTTCAAGGACTCTTTGCAAGCCAAGTTTTAGCTTTGTGAAATTAATATCGAAGGAGATATTCACCTGTAAAGTTTCTTTTTCTGTCCAGGAACACTGCACCGACTGTTATGCGCTTCATTCCAGACATACAAGCTCCCTCTCTGCTAAGGGTGAGTTCCCTTTGCTTGATGATGCTTTCATTGGTTCTTGTCCGATTTCAAATATTTTAACACTAGTCGATAGCCTATCCCAAGGAAACATTGCAGGCCAAGTTTTAGCTTTGTGAAAGTAATATCGAAGGAGATATTATCCTGCAAAATATTTTTTCTTTCCAGCAACACTGAGCCGACTGTTATGCTGTACATTCCAGAGATACAAGCTGCCTTACTGATAAGGGTGAGTTCCATTTGTTTGATGATGATTTCACGTGTTCTTGTCCGAAATTAATCAATTTAATACTAGTCGATAGCCTATTTCAAGGACTCTTTGCAAGCCAAGTTTTAACTTTGTGAAATTAATATCGAAGGAGATATTCACCCGCAAAGTTCATTTTTCTTTCCAGGAACACTGCACCGACTGTTATGCGCTTCATTCCAGAGATACAAGCTCCCTCTCTGCTAAGGGTGAGTTCCCTTTGCTTGATGATGCTTTCATTGGTTCTTGTCCGATTTCAAATATTTTAACACTAGTCGATAGCCTATCCCAAGGACACATTGCAAGCCAAGTTTTAGTTTTGTGAATGTAATTTTGAAGAAGATATTATCCTGCAAATAATTTTTTCTTTCCAGAAACACTGACCCGACTGTTATGCTGTACATTCCAGAGATACAAGCTGCCTCACTGATAAGGGTGAGTTCCATTTGCTTGATGATGATTTCACGTGTTCTTGTCCGAAATTAATAAATTTAATACTAGTCGATAGCCTATTACAAGGACTCTTTGCAAGCCAAGTTTTAGCCTTGTGAAATTAATATCGAAGGAGATATTCACCTGTAAAGTTTCTTTTTCTTTCCAGGAACACTGCACCGACTGTTATGCGCTTCATTCCAGACATACAAGCTCCCTCTCTGCTAAGGGTGAGTTCCCTTTGCTTGATGATGCTTTCATTGGTTCTTGTCCGATTTCAAATATTTTAACACTAGTCGATAGCCTATCCCAAGGACACATTGCAGGCCAAGTTTTAGCTTTGTGAAAGTAATATCGAAGGAGATATTATCCTGCAAAGTAATTTTTCTTTCCAGGAACACTGCGCCGACTGTTATGCTGTACATTCCAGAGATACAAGCTGCCTCACTGATAAGGGTGAGTTCCATTTGTTTGATGATGATTTCACGTGTTCTTGTCCGAAATTAATCAATTTAATACTAGTCGATAGCCTATTTCAAGGACTCTTTGGAAGCCAAGTTTTAAACTTTGTGAAATTAATATCGAAGGAGATATTCACCTGTAAAGTTTCTTTTTCTTTCCAGGAACACTGCACCGACTGTTATGCACTTCATTCCAGAGATACAAGCTCCCTCTCTGCTAAGGGTGAGTTCCCTTTGCTTGATGATACTTTCATTGGTTCTTGTCCGATTTCAAATATTTTAACACTAGTCGATAGCCTATCCCAAGGACACATTGCCGGCCAAGTTTTAGCTTTGTGAAAGTAATATCGAAGGAGATATTATCCTGCAAAGTAATTTTTCTTTCCAGGAACACTGCGCCGACTGTTATGCTGTACATTCCAGAGCTACAAGCTGCCTCACTGATAAGGGTGAGTTCCATGTGTTTGATGATGATTTCACGTGTTCTTGTCCGAAATTAATCAATTCAATACTAGTCGATAGCCTATTTCAAGGACTCTTTGCAAGCCAAGTTTTAGCTTTGTGAAATTAATATCGAAGGAGATATTTACCTGTAAAGATTCTTTTTCTTTCCAGAAACACTGCACCGACTGTTATGCTGTACATTCCAGAGATACAAGCTGCCTCACTGATAAGGGTGAGTTCCATTTGCTTGATGATGATTTCACGTGTTCTTGTCCGAAATTATTCAATTTAATACTAGTCGATAGCCTATTTCAAGGACTCTTTGCAAGCCAAGTTTTAGCCTTGTGAAATTAATATCGAAGGAGATATTCACCTGTAAAGTTTCTTTTTCTTTCCAGGAACACTGCACCGACTGTTATGCTGTACATTCCAGAGATACAAGCTGCCTCACTGATAAGGGTGAGTTCCATTTGCTTGATGATGATTTCACGTGTTCTTGTCCGAAATTAATCAATTTAATACTAGTCGATAGCCTATTTCAAGGACTCTTTGCAAGCCAAGTTTTAGCTTTGTGTAATTAATATTGAAGGAGATATTCACCTGTAAAGTTTCTTTTTCTTTCCAGGAACACTGCACGGACTGTTTTGCGCTTCATTCCAGAGATACAAGCTCCCTCTCTGCTAAGGGTGAGTTCCCTTTGCTTGATGATGCTTTCATTGGTTCTTGTCCGATTTCAAATATTTTAACGCTAGTCGATAGCCTATTCCAAGGACTCATTGCAGGCCAAGTTTCAGCTTTGTGTAAGTAATATCGTGGGAGATATTAACCTGCAAAGTATTGTTTCTTTCCAGGAACACTGCGCCGACTGTTATGCTGTACATTCCAGAGATACAAGCTGCCTCACTGATAAGGGTGAGTTCCATTTGTTTGATGATGATTTCACGTGTTCTTGTCCGAAATTAATCAATTTAAAAATAGTCGATAGCCTATTTCAAGGACTCTTTGGAAGCCAAGTTTTGGCTTTGTGAAATTAATATCGAAGGAGATATTCACCCGCAAAGTTCATTTTTCTTTCCAGGAACACTGCACCGACTGTTATGCGCTTCATTCCAGAGATACAAGCTCCCTCTCTGCTAAGGGTGAGTTCCCTTTGCTTGAGGATGCTTTCATTGGTTCTTGTCCGATTTCAAATATTTTAACACTAGTCGATAGCCTATTCCAAGGACTCATTGCAGGCCAAGTTTCAGCTTTGTGTAAGTAATATCGTGGGAGATATTAACCTGCAAAGTATTGTTTCTTTCCAGGAACACTGCGCCGACTGTTATGCTGTACATTCCAGAGATACAAGCTGCCTCACTGATAAGGGTGAGTTCCATTTGTTTGATGATGATTTCACGTGTTCTTGTCCGAAATTAATCAATTTAAAAATAGTCGATAGCCTATTTCAAGGACTCTTTGCAAGCCAAGTTTTGGCTTTGTGAAATTAATATCGAAGGAGATATTCACCCGCAAAGTTCATTTTTCTTTCCAGGAACACTGCACCGACTGTTATGCGCTTCATTCCAGAGATACAAGCTCCCTCTCTGCTAAGGGTGAGTTCCCTTTGCTTGAGGATGCTTTCATTGGTTCTTGTCCGATTTCAAATATTTTAACACTAGTCGATAGCCTATCCCAAGGACACATTGCAAGCCAAGTTTTAGTTTTGTGAATGTAATTTTGAAGAAGATATTATCCTGCAAATAAATTTTTCTTTCCAGAAACACTGACCCGACTGTTATGCTGTACATTCCAGAGATACAAGCTGCCTCACTGATAAGGGTGAGTTCCATTTGCTTGATGATGATTTCACGTGTTCTTGTCCGAAATTAATCAATTTAATACTAGTCGATAGCCTATTACAAGGACTCTTTGCAAGCCAAGTTTTAGCCTTGTGAAATTAATATCGAAGGAGATATTCACCTGTAAAGTTTCTTTTTCTGTCCAGGAACACTGCACCGACTGTTATGCGCTTCATTCCAGACATACAAGCTCCCTCTCTGCTAAGGGTGAGTTCCCTTTGCTTGATGATGCTTTCATTGGTTCTTGTCCGATTTCAAATATTTTAACACTAGTCGATAGCCTATCCCAAGGACACATTGCAGGCCAAGTTTTAGCTTTGTGAAAGTAATATCGAAGGAGATATTATCCTGCAAAGTAATTTTTCTTTCCAGGAACACTGCGCCGACTGTTATGCTGTACATTCCAGAGATACAAGCTGCCTCACTGATAAGGGTGAGTTCCATTTGTTTGATGATGATTTCACGTGTTCTTGTCCGAAATTAATCAATTTAATACTAGTCGATAGCCTATTTCAAGGACTCTTTGGAAGCCAAGTTTTAAACTTTGTGAAATTAATATCGAAGGAGATATTCACCTGTAAAGTTTCTTTTTCTTTCCAGGAACACTGCACCGACTGTTATGCACTTCATTCCAGAGATACAAGCTCCCTCTCTGCTAAGGGTGAGTTCCCTTTGCTTGATGATACTTTCATTGGTTCTTGTCCGATTTCAAATATTTTAACACTAGTCGATAGCCTATCCCAAGGACACATTGCCGGCCAAGTTTTAGCTTTGTGAAAGTAATATCGAAGGAGATATTATCCTGCAAAGTAATTTTTCTTTCCAGGAACACTGCGCCGACTGTTATGCTGTACATTCCAGAGCTACAAGCTGCCTCACTGATAAGGGTGAGTTCCATGTGTTTGATGATGATTTCACGTGTTCTTGTCCGAAATTAATCAATTCAATACTAGTCGATAGCCTATTTCAAGGACTCTTTGCAAGCCAAGTTTTAGCTTTGTGAAATTAATATCGAAGGAGATATTTACCTGTAAAGATTCTTTTTCTTTCCAGAAACACTGCACCGACTGTTATGCTGTACATTCCAGAGATACAAGCTGCCTCACTGATAAGGGTGAGTTCCATTTGCTTGATGATGATTTCACGTGTTCTTGTCCGAAATTATTCAATTTAATACTAGTCGATAGCCTATTTCAAGGACTCTTTGCAAGCCAAGTTTTAGCCTTGTGAAATTAATATCGAAGGAGATATTCACCTGTAAAGTTTCTTTTTCTTTCCAGGAACACTGCACCGACTGTTATGCTGTACATTCCAGAGATACAAGCTGCCTCACTGATAAGGGTGAGTTCCATTTGCTTGATGATGATTTCACGTGTTCTTGTCCGAAATTAATCAATTTAATACTAGTCGATAGCCTATTTCAAGGACTCTTTGCAAGCCAAGTTTTAGCTTTGTGTAATTAATATTGAAGGAGATATTCACCTGTAAAGTTTCTTTTTCTTTCCAGGAACACTGCACGGACTGTTTTGCGCTTCATTCCAGAGATACAAGCTCCCTCTCTGCTAAGGGTGAGTTCCCTTTGCTTGATGATGCTTTCATTGGTTCTTGTCCGATTTCAAATATTTTAACACTAGTCGATAGCCTATTCCAAGGACTCATTGCAGGCCAAGTTTCAGCTTTGTGTAAGTATCATCGTGGGAGATATTAACCTGCAAAGTATTGTTTCTTTCCAGGAACACTGCGCCGACTGTTATGCTGTACATTCCAGAGATTCAAGATGCCTCACTGATAAGGGTGAGTTCCATTTGTTTGATGATGATTTCACGTGTTCTTGTCCGAAATTAATCAATTTAAAAATAGTCGATAGCCTATTTCAAGGACTCTTTGCAAGCCAAGTTTTGGCTTTGTGAAATTAATATCGAAGGAGATATTCACCCGCAAAGTTCATTTTTCTTTCCAGGAACACTGCACCGACTGTTATGCGCTTCATTCCAGAGATACAAGCTCCCTCTCTGCTAAGGGTGAGTTCCCTTTGCTTGAGGATGCTTTCATTGGTTCTTGTCCGATTTCAAATATTTTAACACTAGTCGATAGCCTATCCCAAGGACACATTGCAAGCCAAGTTTTAGTTTTGTGAATGTAATTTTGAAGAAGATATTATCCTGCAAATAAGTTTTTCTTTCCAGAAACACTGACCCGACTGTTATGCTGTACATTCCAGAGATACAAGCTGCCTCACTGATAAGGGTGAGTTACATTTGCTTGATGATGATTTCACGTGTTCTTGTCCGAAATTAATCAATTTAATACTAGTCGATAGCCTATTACAAGGACTCTTTGCAAGCCAAGTTTTAGCCTTGTGAAATTAATATCGAAGGAGATATTCACCTGTAAAGTTTCTTTTTCTGTCCAGGAACACTGCACCGACTGTTATGCGCTTCATTCCAGACATACAAGCTCCCTCTCTGCTAAGGGTGAGTTCCCTTTGCTTGATGATGCTTTCATTGGTTCTTGTCCGATTTCAAATATTTTAACACTAGTCGATAGCCTATCCCAAGGACACATTGCAGGCCAAGTTTTAGCTTTGTGAAAGTAATATCGAAGGAGATATTATCCTGCAAAGTAATTTTTCTTTCCAGGAACACTGCGCCGACTGTTATGCTGTACATTCCAGAGATACAAGCTGCCTCACTGATAAGGGTGAGTTCCATTTGTTTGATGATGATTTCACGTGTTCTTGTCCGAAATTAATCAATTTAATACTAGTCGATAGCCTATTTCAAGGACTCTTTGGAAGCCAAGTTTTAAACTTTGTGAAATTAATATCGAAGGAGATATTCACCTGTAAAGTTTCTTTTTCTTTCCAGGAACACTGCACCGACTGTTATGCACTTCATTCCAGAGATACAAGCTCCCTCTCTGCTAAGGGTGAGTTCCCTTTGCTTGATGATACTTTCATTGGTTCTTGTCCGATTTCAAATATTTTAACACTAGTCGATAGCCTATCCCAAGGACACATTGCCGGCCAAGTTTTAGCTTTGTGAAAGTAATATCGAAGGAGATATTTACCTGTAAAGATTCTTTTTCTTTCCAGAAACACTGCACCGACTGTTATGCTGTACATTCCAGAGATACAAGCTGCCTCACTGATAAGGGTGAGTTCCATTTGCTTGATGATGATTTCACGTGTTCTTGTCCGAAATTAATCAATTTAATACTAGTCGATAGCCTATTTCAAGGACTCTTAGGAAGCCAAGTTTTAGCTTTGTGAAATTAATATCGAAGGAGATATTCACCTGTAAAGTTTCTTTTTCTTTCCAGGAACACTGCACCGACTGTTATGCACTTCATTCCAGAGATACAAGCTCCCTCTCTGCTAAGGGTGAGTTCCCTTTGCTTGATGATACTTTCATTGGTTCTTGTCCGATTTCAAATATTTTAACACTAGTCGATAGCCTATCCCAAGGACACATTGCCGGCCAAGTTTTAGCTTTGTGAAAGTAATATCGAAGGAGATATTATCCTGCAAAGTAATTTTTCTTTCCAGGAACACTGCGCTGACTGTTATGCTGTACATTCCAGAGATACAAGCTGCCTCACTGATAAGGGTGAGTTCCATGTGTTTGATGATGATTTCACGTGTTCTTGTCCGAAATTAATCAATTTAATACTAGTCGATAGCCTATTTCAAGGACTCTTTGCAAGCCAAGTTTTAGCTTTGTGAAATTAATATCGAAGGAGATATTTACCTGTAAAGATTCTTTTTCTTTCCAGAAACACTGCACCGACTGTTATGCTGTACATTCCAGAGATACAAGCTGCCTCACTGATAAGGGTGAGTTCCATGTGTTTGATGATGATTTCACGTGTTCTTGTCCGAAATTAATCAATTCAATACTAGTCGATAGCCTATTTCAAGGACTCTTTGCAAGCCAAGTTTTAGCTTTGTGAAATTAATATCGAAGGAGATATTTACCTGTAAAGATTCTTTTTCTTTCCAGAAACACTGCACCGACTGTTATGCTGTACATTCCAGAGATACAAGCTGCCTCACTGATAAGGGTGAGTTCCATTTGCTTGATGATGATTTCACGTGTTCTTGTCCGAAATTGATCAATTTAATACTAGTCGATAGCCTATTTCAAGGACTCTTTGCAAGCCAAGTTTTAGCCTTGTGAAATTAATATCGAAGGAGATATTCACCTGTAAAGTTTCTTTTTCTTTCCAGGAACACTGCACCGACTGTTATGCTGTACATTCCAGAGATACAAGCTGCCTCACTGATAAGGGTGAGTTCCATTTGCTTGATGATGATTTCACGTGTTCTTGTCCGAAATTAATCAATTTAATACTAGTCGATAGCCTATTTCAAGGACTCTTTGCAAGCCAAGTTTTAGCTTTGTGTAATTAATACTGAAGGAGATATTCACCTGTAAAGTTTCTTTTTCTTTCCAGGAACACTGCACGGACTGTTTTGCGCTTCATTCCAGAGATACAAGCTCCCTCTCTGCTAAGGGTGAGTTCCCTTTGCTTGATGATGCTTTCATTGGTTCTTGTCCGATTTCAAATATTTTAACACTAGTCGATAGCCTATTCCAAGGACTCATTGCAGGCCAAGTTTCAGCTTTGTGTAAGTAATATCGTGGGAGATATTAACCTGCAAAGTATTGTTTCTTTCCAGGAACACTGCGCCGACTGTTATGCTGTACATTCCAGAGATACAAGCTGCCTCACTGATAAGGGTGAGTTCCATTTGTTTGATGATGATTTCACGTGTTCTTGTCCGAAATTAATCAATTTAAAAATAGTCGATAGCCTATTTCAAGGACTCTTTGCAAGCCAAGTTTTGGCTTTGTGAAATTAATATCGAAGGAGATATTCACCCGTAAAGTTCATTTTTCTTTCCAGGAACACTGCACCGACTGTTATGCGCTTCATTCCAGAGATACAAGCTCCCTCTCTGCTAAGGGTGAGTTCCCTTTGCTTGAGGATGCTTTCATTGGTTCTCGTCTGATTTCAAATATTTTAACACTAGTCGATAGCCTATCCCAAGGACACATTGCGAGCCAAGTTTTAGTTTTGTGAATGTAATTTTGAAGAAGATATTATCCTGCAAATAAATTTTTCTTTCCAGAAACACTGACCCGACTGTTATGCTGTACATTCCAGAGATACAAGCTGCCTCACTGATAAGGGTGAGTTCCATTTGCTTGATGATGATTTCACGTGTTCTTGTCCGAAATTAATCAATTTAATACTAGTCGATAGCCTATTACAAGGACTCTTTGCAAGCCAAGTTTTAGCCTTGTGAAATTAATATCGAAGGAGATATTCACCTGTAAAGTTTCTTTTTCTGTCCAGGAACACTGCACCGACTGTTATGCGCTTCATTCCAGACATACAAGCTCCCTCTCTGCTAAGGGTGAGTTCCCTTTGCTTGATGATGCTTTCATTGGTTCTTGTCCGATTTCAAATATTTTAACACTAGTCGATAGCCTATCCCAAGGACACATTGCAGGCCAAGTTTTAGCTTTGTGAAAGTAATATCGAAGGAGATATTATCCTGCAAAGTAATTTTTCTTTCCAGGAACACTGCGCCGACTGTTATGCTGTACATTCCAGAGATACAAGCTGCCTCACTGATAAGGGTGAGTTCCATTTGTTTGATGATGATTTCACGTGTTCTTGTCCGAAATTAATCAATTTAATACTAGTCGATAGCCTATTTCAAGGACTCTTTGGAAGCCAAGTTTTAAACTTTGTGAAATTAATATCGAAGGAGATATTCACCTGTAAAGTTTCTTTTTCTTTCCAGGAACACTGCACCGACTGTTATGCACTTCATTCCAGAGATACAAGCTCCCTCTCTGCTAAGGGTGAGTTCCCTTTGCTTGATGATACTTTCATTTGTTCTTGTCCGATTTCAAATATTTTAACGCTAGTCGATAGCCTATCCCAAGGACACATTGCCGGCCAAGTTTTAGCTTTGTGAAAGTAATATCGAAGGAGATATTATCCTGCAAAGTAATTTTTCTTTCCAGGAACACTGCGCCGACTGTTATGCTGTACATTCAAGAGATACAAGCTGCCTCACTGATAAGGGTGAGTTCCATGTGTTTGATGATGATTTCACGTGTTCTTGTCCGAAATTAATCAATTTAATACTAGTCGATAGCCTATTTCAAGGACTCTTTGGAAGCCAAGTTTTAGCTTTGTGAAATTAATATCGAAGGAGATATTTACCTGTAAAGATTCTTTTTCTTTCCAGAAACACTGCACCGACTGTTATGCTGTACATTCCAGAGATACAAGCTGCCTCACTGATAAGGGTGAGTTCCATTTGCTTGATGATGATTTCACGTGTTCTTGTCCGAAATTAATCAATTTAATACTAGTCGATAGCCTATTTCAAGGACTCTTTGCAAGCCAATTTTAGCTTTGTGAAATTAATATCGAAGGAGATATTCACCTGTAAAGTTTCTTTTTCTTTCCAGGAACACTGCACCGACTGTTATGCACTTCATTCCAGAGATACAAGCTCCCTCTCTGCTAAGGGTGAGTTCCCTTTGCTTGATGATACTTTCATTGGTTCTTGTCCGATTTCAAATATTTTAACACTAGTCGATAGCCTATCCCAAGGACACATTGCCGGCCAAGTTTTAGCTTTGTGAAAGTAATATCGAAGGAGATATTATCCTGCAAAGTAATTTTTCTTTCCAGGAACACTGCGCCGACTGTTATGCTGTACATTCCAGAGATACAAGCTGCCTCACTGATAAGGGTGAGTTACATTTGCTTGATGATGATTTCACGTGTTCTTGTCCGAAATTAATCAATTTAATACTAGTCGATAGCCTATTTCAAGGACTCTTTGCAAGCCAAGTTTTAGCTTTGTGAAATTAATATCGAAGGAGATATTTACCTGTAAAGATTCTTTTTCTTTCCAGAAACACTGCACCGACTGTTATGCTGTACATTCCAGAGATACAAGCTGCCTCACTGATAAGGGTGAGTTCCATTTGCTTGATGATGATTTCACGTGTTCTTGTCCGAAATTAATCAATTTAATACTAGTCGATAGCCTATTTCAAGGACTCTTTGCAAGCCAATTTTAGCTTTGTGAAATTAATATCGAAGGAGATATTCACCTGTAAAGTTTCTTTTTCTTTCCAGGAACACTGCACCGACTGTTATGCTGTACATTCCAGAGATACAAGCTGCCTCACTGATAAGGGTGAGTTACATTTGCTTGATGATGATTTCACGTGTTCTTGTCCGAAATTAATCAATTTAATACTAGTCGATAGCCTATTTCAAGGACTCTTAGGAAGCCAAGTTTTAGCTTTGTGAAATTAATATCGAAGGAGATATTCACCCGTAAAGTTTCTTTTTCTTTCCAGGAACACTGCACCGACTGTTATGCGCTTCATTCCAGAGATACAAGCTCCCTCTCTGCTAAGGGTGAGTTCCCTTTGCTTGATGATGCTTTCATTGGTTCTTGTCCGATTTCAAATATTTTAACACTAGTCGATAGCCTATCCCAAGGAAACATTGCAGGCCAAGTTTTAGCTTTGTGAAAGTAATATCGAAGGAGATATTATCCTGCAAAATATTTTTTCTTTCCAGCAACACTGAGCCGACTGTTATGCTGTACATTCCAGAGATACAAGCTGCCTTACTGATAAGGGTGAGTTCCATTTGTTTGATGATGATTTCACGTGTTCTTGTCCGAAATTAATCAATTTAATACTAGTCGATAGCCTATTTCAAGGACTCTTTGCAAGCCAAGTTTTAACTTTGTGAAATTAATATCGAAGGAGATATTCACCCGCAAAGTTCATTTTTCTTTCCAGGAACACTGCGCCGACTGATATGCGCTTCATTCCAGACATACAAGCTCCCTCTCTGCTAAGGGTGAGTTCCCTTTGCTTGATGATGCTTTCATTGGTTCTTGTCCGATTTCAAATATTTTAACACTAGTCGATAGCCTATCCCAAGGACACATTGCAAGCCAAGTTTTAGTTTTGTGAATGTAATTTTGAAGAAGATATTATCCTGCAAATTAATTTTTCTTTCCAGAAACACTGAGCCGACTGTTATGCTGTACATTCCAGAGATACAAGCTGCCTCACTGATAAGGGTGAGTTCCATTTGCTTGATGATGATTTCACGTGTTCTTGTCCGAAATTATTCAATTTAATACTAGTCGATAGCCTATTTCAAGGACTCTTTGCAAGCCAAGTTTTAGCCTTGTGAAATTAATATCGAAGGAGATATTCACCTGTAAAGTTTCTTTTTCTTTCCAGGAACACTGCACGGACTGTTTTGCGCTTCATTCCAGAGATACAAGCTCCCTCTCTGCTAAGGGTGAGTTCCCTTTGCTTGATGATGCTTTCATTGGTTCTTGTCCGATTTCAAATATTTTAACACTAGTCGATAGCCTATTCCAAGGACTCATTGCAGGCCAAGTTTCAGCTTTGTGTAAGTAATATCGTGGGAGATATTAACCTGCAAAGTATTGTTTCTTTCCAGGAACACTGCGCCGACTGTTATGCTGTACATTCCAGAGATACAAGCTGCCTCACTGATAAGGGTGAGTTACATTTGCTTGATGATGATTTCACGTGTTCTTGTCCGAAATTAATCAATTTAAAAATAGTCGATAGCCTATTTCAAGGACTCTTTGCAAGCCAAGTTTTAGCTTTGTGAAATTAATATCGAAGGAGATATTCACCCGCAAAGTTCATTTTTCTTTCCAGGAACACTGCACCGACTGTTATGCGCTTCATTTCAGAGATACAAGCTCCCTCTCTGCTAAGGGTGAGTTCCCTTTGCTTGATGATGCTTTCATTGGTTCTTGTCCGATTTCAAATATTTTAACACTAGTCGAAAGCCTATCCCAAGGAAACATTGCAGGCCAAGTTTTAGCTTTGTGAAAGTAATATCGAAGGAGATATTATCCTGCAAAATATTTTTTCTTTCCAGCAACACTGAGCCGACTGTTATGCTGTACATTCCAGAGATACAAGCTGCCTTACTGATAAGGGTGAGTTCCATTTGTTTGATGATGATTTCACGTGTTCTTGTCCGAAATTCATCAATTTAATACTAGTCGATAGCCTATTTCAAGGACTCTTTGCAAGCCAAGTTTTAACTTTGTGAAATTAATATCGAAGGAGATATTCACCCGCAAAGTTCATTTTTCTTTCCAGGAACACTGCACCGACTGTTATGCGCTTCATTCCAGAGATACAAGCTCCCTCTCTGCTAAGGGTGAGTTCCCTTTGCTTGATGATGCTTTCATTGGTTCTTGTCCGATTTCAAATATTTTAACACTAGTCGATAGCCTATCCCAAGGAAACATTGCAGGCCAAGTTTTAGCTTTGTGAAAGTAATATCGAAGGAGATATTATCCTGCAAAATATTTTTTCTTTCCAGCAACACTGAGCCGACTGTTATGCTGTACATTCCAGAGATACAAGCTGCCTTACTGATAAGGGTGAGTTCCATTTGTTTGATGATGATTTCACGTGTTCTTGTCCGAAATTAATCAATTTAATACTAGTCGATAGCCTATTACAAGGACTCTTTGCAAGCCATGTTTTAGCCTTGTGAAATTAATATCGAAGGAGATATTCACCTGTAAAGTTTCTTTTTCTGTCCAGGAACACTGCACCGACTGTTATGTGCTTCATTCCAGACATACAAGCTCCCTCTCTGCTAAGGGTGAGTTCCCTTTGCTTGATGATGCTTTCATTGGTTCTTGTCCGATTTCAAATATTTTAACACTAGTCGATAGCCTATCCCAAGGAAACATTGCAGGCCAAGTTTTAGCTTTGTGAAAGTAATATCGAAGGAGATATTATCCTGCAAAATATTTTTTCTTTCCAGCAACACTGAGCCGACTGTTATGCTGTACATTCCAGAGATACAAGCTGCCTTACTGATAAGGGTGAGTTCCGTTTGTTTGATGATGATTTCACGTGTTCTTGTCCGAAATTAATCAATTTAATACTAGTCGATAGCCTATTTCAAGGACTCTTTGCAAGCCAAGTTTTAACTTTGTGAAATTAATATCGAAGGAGATATTCACCCGCAAAGTTCATTTTTCTTTCCAGGAACACTGCGCCGACTGATATGCGCTTCATTCCAGACATACAAGCTCCCTCTCTGCTAAGGGTGAGTTCCCTTTGCTTGATGATGCTTTCATTGGTTCTTGACCGATTTCAAATATTTTAACACTAGTCGATAGCCTATCCCAAGGACACATTGCAAGCCAAGTTTTAGTTTTGTGAATGTAATTTTGAAGAAGATATTATCCTGCAAATTAATTTTTCTTTCCAGAAACACTGAGCCGACTGTTATGCTGTACATTCCAGAGATACAAGCTGCCTCACTGATAAGGGTGAGTTCCATTTGCTTGATGATAATTTCACGTGTTCTTGTCCGAAATTATTCAATTTAATACTAGTCGATAGCCTATTTCAAGGACTCTTTGCAAGCCAAGTTTTAGCCTTGTGAAATTAATATCGAAGGAGATATTCACCTGTAAAGTTTCTTTTTCTTTCCAGGAACACTGCACGGACTGTTTTGCGCTTCATTCCAGAGATACAAGCTCCCTCTCTGCTAAGGGTGAGTTCCCTTTGCTTGATGATGCTTTCATTGGTTCTTGTCCGATTTCAAATATTTTAACACTAGTCGATAGCCTATCCCAAGGACACATTGCAAGCCAAGTTTTAGTTTTGTGAATGTAATTTTGAAGAAGATATTATCCTGCAAATAAATTTTTCTTTCCAGAAACACTGACCCGACTGTTATGCTGTACATTCCAGAGATACAAGCTGCCTCACTGATAAGGGTGAGTTCCATTTGCTTGATGATGATTTCACGTGTTCTTGTCCGAAATTAATCAATTTAATACTAGTCGATAGCCTATTACAAGGACTCTTTGCAAGCCAAGTTTTAGCCTTGTGAAATTAATATCGAAGGAGTTATTCACCTGTAAAGTTTCTTTTTCTGTCCAGGAACACTGCACCGACTGTTATGCGCTTCATTCTAGACATACAAGCTCCCTCTCTGCTAAGGGTGAGTTCCCTTTGCTTGATGATGCTTTCATTGGTTCTTGTCCGATTTCAAATATTTTAACACTAGTCGATAGCCTATCCCAAGGAAACATTGCAGGCCAAGTTTAAGCTTTGTGAAAGTAATATCGAAGGAGATATTATCCTGCAAAATATTTTTTCTTTCCAGCAACACTGAGCCGACTGTTATGCTGTACATTCCAGAGATACAAGCTGCCTTACTGATAAGGGTGAGTTCCATTTGTTTGATGATGATTTCACGTGTTCTTGTCCGAAATTAATCAATTTAATACTAGTCGATAGCCTATTACAAGGACTCTTTGCAAGCCAAGTTTTAGCCTTGTGAAATTAATATCGAAGGAGATATTCACCTGTAAAGTTTCTTTTTCTGTCCAGGAACACTGCACCGACTGTTATGCGCTTCATTCCAGACATACAAGCTCCCTCTCTGCTAAGGGTGAGTTCCCTTTGCTTGATGATGCTTTCATTGGTTCTTGTCCGATTTCAAATATTTTAACACTAGTCGATAGCCTATCCCAAGGAAACATTGCAGGCCAAGTTTTAGCTTTGTGAAAGTAATATCGAAGGAGATATTATCCTGCAAAATATTTTTTCTTTCCAGCAACACTGAGCCGACTGTTATGCTGTACATTCCAGAGATACAAGCTGCCTTACTGATAAGGGTGAGTTCCGTTTGTTTGATGATGATTTCACGTGTTCTTGTCCGAAATTAATCAATTTAATACTAGTCGATAGCCTATTTCAAGGACTCTTTGCAAGCCAAGTTTTAACTTAGTGAAATTAATATCGAAGGAGATATTCACCCGCAAAGTTCATTTTTCTTTCCAGGAACACTGCGCCGACTGATATGCGCTTCATTCCAGACATACAAGCTCCCTCTCTGCTAAGGGTGAGTTCCCTTTGCTTGATGATGCTTTCATTGGTTCTTGACCGATTTCAAATATTTTAACACTAGTCGATAGCCTATCCCAAGGACACATTGCAAGCCAAGTTTTAGTTTTGTGAATGTAATTTTGAAGAAGATATTATCCTGCAAATTAATTTTTCTTTCAAGAAACACTGAGCCGACTGTTATGCTGTACATTCCAGAGATACAAGCTGCCTCACTGATAAGGGTGAGTTCCATTTGCTTGATGATGATTTCACGTGTTCTTGTCCGAAATTATTCAATTTAATACTAGTCGATAGCCTATTTCAAGGACTCTTTGCAAGCCAAGTTTTAGCCTTGTGAAATTAATATCGAAGGAGATATTCACCTGTAAAGTTTCTTTTTCTTTCCAGGAACACTGCACGGACTGTTTTGCGCTTCATTCCAGAGATACAAGCTCCCTCTCTGCTAAGGGTGAGTTCCCTTTGCTTGATGATGCTTTCATTGGTTCTTGTCCGATTTCAAATATTTTAACACTAGTCGATAGCCTATTCCACGGACTCATTGCAGGCCAAGTTTCAGCTTTGTGTAAGTAATATCGTGGGAGATATTAACCTGCAAAGTATTGTTTCTTTCCAGGAACACTGCGCCGACTGTTATGCTGTACATTCCAGAGATACAAGCTGCCTCACTGATAAGGGTGAGTTCCATTTGTTTGATGATGATTTCACGTGTTCTTGTCCGAAATTAATCAATTTAAAAATAGTCTATAGCCTATTTCAAGGACTCTTTCCAAGCCAAGTTTTAGCTTTGTGAAATTTATATCGAAGGAGATATTCAACCGCAAAGTTCATTTTTCTTTCCAGGAACACTGCACCGACTGTTATGCGCTTCATTCCAGAGATACAAGCTCCCTCTCTGCTAAGGGTGAGTTCCCTTTGCTTGATGATGCTTTCATTGGTTCTTGTCCGATTTCAAATATTTTAACACTAGTCGATAGCCTATCCCAAGGAAACATTGCAGGCCAAGTTTTAGCTTTGTGAAAGTAATATCGAAGGAGATATTATCCTGCAAAATATTTTTTCTTTCCAGCAACACTGAGCCGACTGTTATGCTGTACATTCCAGAGATACAAGCTGCCTTACTGATAAGGGTGAGTTCCGTTTGTTTGATGATGATTTCACGTGTTCTTGTCCGAAATTAATCAATTTAATACTAGTCGATAGCCTATTTCAAGGACTCTTTGCAAGCCAAGTTTTAACTTTGTGAAATTAATATCGAAGGAGATATTCACCCGCAAAGTTCATTTTTCTTTCCAGGAACACTGCGCCGACTGATATGCGCTTCATTCCAGACATACAAGCTCCCTCTCTGCTAAGGGTGAGTTCCCTTTGCTTGATGATGCTTTCATTGGTTCTTGACCGATTTCAAATATTTTAACACTAGTCGATAGCCTATCCCAAGGACACATTGCAAGCCAAGTTTTAGTTTTGTGAATGTAATTTTGAAGAAGATATTATCCTGCAAATTAATTTTTCTTTCCAGAAACACTGAGCCGACTGTTATGCTGTACATTCCAGAGATACAAGCTGCCTCACTGATAAGGGTGAGTTCCATTTGCTTGATGATGATTTCACGTGTTCTTGTCCGAAATTATTCAATTTAATACTAGTCGATAGCCTATTTCAAGGACTCTTTGCAAGCCAAGTTTTAGCCTTGTGAAATTAATATCGAAGGAGATATTCACCTGTAAAGTTTCTTTTTCTTTCCAGGAACACTGCACGGACTGTTTTGCGCTTCATTCCAGAGATACAAGCTCCCTCTCTGCTAAGGGTGAGTTCCCTTTGCTTGATGATGCTTTCATTGGTTCTTGTCCGATTTCAAATATTTTAACACTAGTCGATAGCCTATCCCAAGGACACATTGCAAGCCAAGTTTTAGTTTTGTGAATGTAATTTTGAAGAAGATATTATCCTGCAAATAAATTTTTCTTTCCAGAAACACTGACCCGACTGTTATGCTGTACATTCCAGAGATACAAGCTGCCTCACTGATAAGGGTGAGTTCCATTTGCTTGATGATGATTTCACGTGTTCTTGTCCGAAATTAATCAATTTAATACTAGTCGATAGCCTATTACAAGGACTCTTTGCAAGCCAAGTTTTAGCCTTGTGAAATTAATATCGAAGGAGTTATTCACCTGTAAAGTTTCTTTTTCTGTCCAGGAACACTGCACCGACTGTTATGCGCTTCATTCCAGACATACAAGCTCCCTCTCTGCTAAGGGTGAGTTCCCTTTGCTTGATGATGCTTTCATTGGTTCTTGTCCGATTTCAAATATTTTAACACTAGTCGATAGCCTATCCCAAGGAAACATTGCAGGCCAAGTTTTAGCTTTGTGAAAGTAATATCGAAGGAGATATTATCCTGCAAAATATTTTTTCTTTCCAGGAACACTGAGCCGACTGTTATGCTGTACATTCCAGAGATACAAGCTGCCTCACTGATAAGGGTGAGTTCCATTTGTTTGATGATGATTTCACGTGTTCTTGTCCGAAATTAATCAATTTAATACTAGTCGATAGCCTATTTCAAGGACTCTTTGCAAGCCAAGTTTTAGCTTTGTGAAATTAATATCGAAGGAGATATTCACCTGCAAAGTTCATTTTTCTTTCCAGGAACACTGCGCCGACTGATATGCGCTTCATTCCAGACATACAAGCTCCCTCTCTGCTAAGGGTGAGTTCCCTTTGCTTGATGATGCTTTCATTGGTTCTTGTCCGATTTCAAATATTTTAACACTAGTCGATAGCCTATCCCAAGGACACATTGCAAGCCAAGTTTTAGTTTTGTGAATGTAATTTTGAAGAAGATATTATCCTGCAAATTAATTTTTCTTTCCAGAAACACTGAGCCGACTGTTATGCTGTACATTCCAGAGATACAAGCTGCCTCACTGATAAGGGTGAGTTCCATTTGCTTGATGATGATTTCACGTGTTCTTGTCCGAAATTATTCAATTTAATACTAGTCGATAGCCTATTTCAAGGACTCTTTGCAAGCCAAGTTTTAGCTTTGTGTAATTAATATTGAAGGAGATATTCACCTGTAAAGTTTCTTTTTCTTTCCAGGAACACTGCACGGACTGTTTTGCGCTTCATTCCAGAGATACAAGCTCCCTCTCTGCTAAGGGTGAGTTCCCTTTGCTTGATGATGCTTTCATTGGTTCTTGTCCGATTTCAAATATTTTAACACTAGTCGATAGCCTATTCCAAGGACTCATTGCAGGCCAAGTTTCAGCTTTGTGTAAGTAATATCGTGGGAGATATTAACCTGCAAAGTATTGTTTCTTTCCAGGAACACTGCGCCGACTGTTATGCTGTACATTCCAGAGATACAAGCTGCCTCACTGATAAGGGTGAGTTCCATTTGCTTGATGATGATTTCACGTGTTCTTGTCCGAAATTAATCAATTTAAAAATAGTCGATAGCCTATTTCAAGGACTCTTTGCAAGCCAAGTTTTGGCTTTGTGAAATTAATATCGAAGGAGATATTCACCCGCAAAGTTCATTTTTCTTTCCAGGAACACTGCACCGACTGTTATGCGCTTCATTCCAGAGATACAAGCTCCCTCTCTGCTAAGGGTGAGTTCCCTTTGCTTGAGGATCATTTCATTGGTTCTTGTCCGATTTCAAATATTTTAACACTAGTCGATAGCCTATCCCAAGGACACATTGCAAGCCAAGTTTTAGTTTTGTGAATGTAATTTTGAAGAAGATATTATCCTGCAAATAAATTTTTCTTTCCAGAAACACTGACCCGACTGTTATGCTTTACATTCCAGAGTTACAAGCTGCCTCACTGATAAGGGTGAGTTCCATTTGCTTGATGATGATTTCACGTGTTCTTGTCCGAAATTAATCAATTTAATACTAGTCGATAGCCTATTACAAGGACTCTTTGCAAGCCAAGTTTTAGCTTTGTGAAATTAATATCGAAGGAGATATTCACCCGCAAAGTTCATTTTTCTTTCCAGGAACACTGCGCCGACTGATATGCGCTTCATTCCAGACATACAAGCTCCCTCTCTGCTAAGGGTGAGTTCCCTTTGCTTGATGATGCTTTCATTGGTTCTTGTCCGATTTCAAATATTTTAACACTAGTCGATAGCCTATCCCAAGGACACATTGCAAGCCAAGTTTTAGCCTTGTGAAATTAATATCGAAGGAGTTATTCACCTGTAAAGTTTCTTTTTCTGTCCAGGAACACTGCACCGACTGTTATGCGCTTCATTCCAGACATACAAGCTCCCTCTCTGCTAAGGGTGAGTTCCCTTTGCTTGATGATGCTTTCATTGGTTCTTGTCCGATTTCAAATATTTTAACACTAGTCGATAGCCTATCCCAAGGAAACATTGCAGGCCAAGTTTTAGCTTTGTGAAAGTAATATCGAAGGAGATATTATCCTGCAAAATATTTTTTCTTTCCAGGAACACTGAGCCGACTGTTATGCTGTACATTCCAGAGATACAAGCTGCCTCACTGATAAGGGTGAGTTCCATTTGTTTGATGATGATTTCACGTGTTCTTGTCCGAAATTAATCAATTTAATACTAGTCGATAGCCTATTTCAAGGACTCTTTGCAAGCCAAGTTTTAGCTTTGTGAAATTAATATCGAAGGAGATATTCACCCGCAAAGTTCATTTTTCTTTCCAGGAACACTGCGCCGACTGATATGCGCTTCATTCCAGACATACAAGCTCCCTCTCTGCTAAGGGTGAGTTCCCTTTGCTTGATGATGCTTTCATTGGTTCTTGTCCGATTTCAAATATTTTAACACTAGTCGATAGCCTATCCCAAGGACACATTGCAAGCCAAGTTTTAGTTTTGTAAATGTAATTTTGAAGAAGATATTATCCTGCAAATTAATTTTTCTTTCCAGAAACACTGAGCCGACTGTTATGCTGTACATTCCAGAGATACAAGCTGCCTCACTGATAAGGGTGAGTTCCATTTGCTTGATGATGATTTCACGTGTTCTTGTCCGAAATTATTCAATTTAATACTAGTCGATAGCCTATTTCAAGGACTCTTTGCAAGCCAAGTTTTAGCTTTGTGTAATTAATATTGAAGGAGATATTCACCTGTAAAGTTTCGTTTTCTTTCCAGGAACACTGCACGGACTGTTTTGCGCTTCATTCCAGAGATACAAGCTCCCTCTCTGCTAAGGGTGAGTTCCCTTTGCTTGATGATGCTTTCATTGGTTCTTGTCCGATTTCAAATATTTTAACACTAGTCGATAGCCTATTCCAAGGACTCATTGCAGGCCAAGTTTCAGCTTTGTGTAAGTAATATCGTGGGAGATATTAACCTGCAAAGTATTGTTTCTTTCCAGGAACACTGCGCCGACTGTTATGCTGTACATTCCAGAGATACAAGCTGCCTCACTGATAAGGGTGAGTTCCATTTGTTTGATGATGATTTCACGTGTTCTTGTCCGAAATTAATCAATTTAAAAATAGTCGATAGCCTATTTCAAGGACTCTTTGCAAGCCAAGTTTTGGCTTTGTGAAATTAATATCGAAGGAGATATTCACCCGCAAAGTTCATTTTTCTTTCCAGGAACACTGCACCGACTGTTATGCGCTTCATTCCAGAGACACAAGCTCCCTCTCTGCTAAGGGTGAGTTCCCTTTGCTTGAGGATGCTTTCATTGGTTCTTGTCCGATTTCAAATATTTTAACACTAGTCGATAGCCTATCCCAAGGACACATTGCAAGCCAAGTTTTAGTTTTGTGAATGTAATTTTGAAGAAGATATTATCCTGCAAATAAATTTTTCTTTCCAGAAACACTGACCCGACTGTTATGCTTTACATTCCAGAGTTACAAGCTGCCTCACTGATAAGGGTGAGTTCCATTTGCTTGATGATGATTTCACGTGTTCTTGTCCGAAATTAATCAATTTAATACTAGTCGATAGCCTATTACAAGGACTCTTTGCAAGCCAAGTTTTAGCTTTGTGAAATTAATATCGAAGGAGATATTCACCCGCAAAGTTCATTTTTCTTTCCAGGAACACTGCGCCGACTGATATGCGCTTCATTCCAGACATACAAGCTCCCTCTCTGCTAAGGGTGAGTTCCCTTTGCTTGATGATGCTTTCATTGGTTCTTGTCCGATTTCAAATATTTTAACACTAGTCGATAGCCTATCCCAAGGACACATTGCAAGCCAAGTTTTAGTTTTGTGAATGTAATTTTGAAGAAGATATTATCCTGCAAATTAATTTTTCTTTCCAGAAACACTGAGCCGACTGTTATGCTGTACATTCCAGAGATACAAGCTGCCTCACTGATAAGGGTGAGTTCCATTTGCTTGATGATGATTTCACGTGTTCTTGTCCGAAATTATTCAATCTAATACTAGTCGATAGCCTATTTCAAGGACTCTTTGCAAGCCAAGTTTTAGCCTTGTGAAATTAATATCGAAGGAGATATTCACCTGTAAAGTTTCTTTTTCTTTCCAGGAACACTGCACCGACTGTTATGCTGTACATTCCAGAGATACAAGCTGCCTCACTGATAAGGGTGAGTTCCATTTGCTTGATGATGATTTCACGTGTTCTTGTCCGAAATTAATCAATTTAATACTAGTCGATAGCCTATTTCAAGGACTCTTTGCAAGCCAAGTTTTAGCTTTGTGTAATTAATATTGAAGGAGATATTCACCTGTAAAGTTTCTTTTTCTTTCCAGGAACACTGCACGGACTGTTTTGCGCTTCATTCCAGAGATACAAGCTCCCTCTCTGCTAAGGGTGAGTTCCCTTTGCTTGATGATGCTTTCATTGGTTCTTGTCCGATTTCAAATATTTTAACACTAGTCGATAGCCTATTCCAAGGACTCATTGCAGGCCAAGTTTCAGCTTTGTGTAAGTAATATCGTGGGAGATATTAACCTGCAAAGTATTGTTTCTTTCCAGGAACACTGCGCCGACTGTTATGCTGTACATTCCAGAGATACAAGCTGCCTCACTGATAAGGGTGAGTTCCATTTGTTTGATGATGATTTCACGTGTTCTTGTCTGAAATTAATCAATTTAAAAATAGTCGATAGCCTATTTCAAGGACTCTTTGCAAGCCAAGTTTTAGCTTTGTGAAATTAATATCGAAGGAGATATTCACCCGCAAAGTTCATTTTTCTTTCCAGGAACACTGCACCGACTGTTATGCGCTTCATTCCAGAGATACAAGCTCCCTCTCTGCTAAGGGTGAGTTCCCTTTGCTTGATGATGCTTTCATTGGTTCTTGTCCGATTTCTAATATTTTAACACTAGTCGATAGCCTATCCCAAGGACACATTGCAAGCCAAGTTTTAGTTTTGTGAATGTAATTTTGAAGAAGATATTATCCTGCAAATAATTTTTTCTTTCCAGAAACACTGACCCGACTGTTGTGCTGTACATTCCAGAGATACAAGCTGCCTCACTGATAAGGGTGAGTTCCATTTGCTTGATGATGATTTCACGTGTTCTTGTCCGAAATTAATCAATTTAATACTAGTCGATAGCCTATTACAAGGACTCTTTGCAAGCCAAGTTTTAGCCTTGTGAAATTAATATCGAAGGAGATATTCACCTTTAAAGTTTCTTTTTCTTTCCAGGAACACTGCACCGACTGTTATGCGCTTCATTCCAGACATACAAGCTCCCTCTCTGCTAAGGGTGAGTTCCCTTTGCTTGATGATGCTTTCATTGGTTCTTGTCCGATTTCAAATATTTTAACACTAGTCGATAGCCTATCCCAAGGAAACATTGCAGGCCAAGTTTTAGCTTTGTGAAAGTAATATCGAAGGAGATATTATCCTGCAAAATATTTTTTCTTTCCAGGAACACTGAGCCGACTGTTATGCTGTACATTCCAGAGATACAAGCTGCCTCACTGATAAGGGTGAGTTCCATTTGTTTGATGATGATTTCACGTGTTCTTGTCCGAAATTAATCAATTTAATACTAGTCGATAGCCTATTTCAAGGACTCTTTGCAAGCCAAGTTTTAGCTTTGTGAAATTAATATCGAAGGAGATATTCACCCGCAAAGTTCATTTTTCTTTCCAGGAACACTGCGCCGACTGATATGCGCTTCATTCCAGACATACAAGCTCCCTCTCTGCTAAGGGTGAGTTCCCTTTGCTTGATGATGCTTTCATTGGTTCTTGTCCGATTTTAAATATTTTAACACTAGTCGATAGCCTATCCCAAGGACACATTGCAAGCCAAGTTTTAGTTTTGTGAATGTAATTTTGAAGAAGATATTATCCTGCAAATTAATTTTTCTTTCCAGAAACACTGAGCCGACTGTTATGCTGTACATTCCAGAGATACAAGCTGCCTCACTGATAAGGGTGAGTTCCATTTGCTTGATGATGATTTCACGTGTTCTTGTCCGAAATTATTCAATTTAATACTAGTCGATAGCCTATTCCAAGGACTCATTGCAGGCCAAGTTTCAGCTTTGTGTAAGTAATATCGTGGGAGATATTAACCTGCAAAGTATTGTTTCTTTCCAGGAACACTGCGCCGACTGTTATGCTGTACATTCCAGAGATACAAGCTGCCTCACTGATAAGGGTGAGTTCCATTTGTTTGATGATGATTTCACGTGTTCTTGTCTGAAATTAATCAATTTAAAAATAGTCGATAGCCTATTTCAAGGACTCTTTGCAAGCCAAGTTTTAGCTTTGTGAAATTAATATCGAAGGAGATATTCACCCGCAAAGTTCATTTTTCTTTCCAGGAACACTGCACCGACTGTTATGCGCTTCATTCCAGAGTTACAAGCTCCCTCTCTGCTAAGGGTGAGTTCCCTTTGCTTGATGATGCTTTCATTGGTTCTTGTCCGATTTCTAATATTTTAACACTAGTCGATAGCCTATCCCAAGGACACATTGCAAGCCAAGTTTTAGTTTTGTGAATGTAATTTTGAAGAAGATATTATCCTGCAAATTAATTTTTCTTTCCAGAAACACTGAGCCGACTGTTATGCTGTACATTCCAGAGATACAAGCTGCCTCACTGATAAGGGTGAGTTCCATTTGCTTGATGATGATTTCACGTGTTCTTGTCCGAAATTATTCAATTTAATACTAGTCGATAGCCTATTTCAAGGACTCTTTGCAAGCCAAGTTTTAGCCTTGTGAAATTAATATCGAAGGAGATATTCACCTGTAAAGTTTCTTTTTCTTTCCAGGAACACTGCACGGACTGTTTTGCGCTTCATTCCAGAGATACAAGCTCCCTCTCTGCTAAGGGTGAGTTCCCTTTGCTTGATGATGCTTTCATTGGTTCTTGTCCGATTTCAAATATTTTAACACTAGTCGATAGCCTATTCCAAGGACTCATTGCAGGCCAAGTTTCAGCTTTGTGTAAGTAATATCGTGGGAGATATTAACCTGCAAAGTATTGTTTCTTTCCAGGAACACTGCGCCGACTGTTATGCTGTACATTCCAGAGATACAAGCTGCCTCACTGATAAGGGTGAGTTCCATTTGTTTGATGATGATTTCACGTGTTCTTGTCCGAAATTAATCAATTTAAAAATAGTCGATAGCCTATTTCAAGGACTCTTTGCAAGCCAAGTTTTAGCTTTGTGAAATTAATATCGAAGGAGATATTCACCCGCAAAGTTCATTTTTCTTTCCAGGAACACTGCGCCGACTGATATGCGCTTCATTCCAGACATACAAGCTCCCTCTCTGCTAAGGGTGAGTTCCCTTTGCTTGATGATGCTTTCATTGGTTCTTGTCCGATTCCAAATATTTTAACACTAATCGATAGCCTATCCCAAGGACACATTGTAGGCCAAGTTTTAGCTTTGTGAATGTAATTTTGAAGGAGATATTATCCTGCAAAGTAATTTTCTTTCCAGAAACACTGAGCCGACTGTTATGCTGTACATTCCAGAGATACAAGCTGCCTCACTGATAAGGGTGAGTTCCATTTGCTTGATGATGATTTCACGTGTTCTTGTCCGAAATTATTCAATTTAATACTAGTCGATAGCCTATTTCAAGGACTCTTTGCAAGCCAAGTTTTAGCCTTGTGAAATTAATATCGAAGGAGATATTCACCTGTAAAGTTTCTTTTTCTTTCCAGGAACACTGCACCGACTGTTATGCTGTACATTCCAGAGATACAAGCTGCCTCACTGATAAGGGTGAGTTCCATTTGCTTGATGATGATTTCACGTGTTCTTGTCCGAAATTAATCAATTTAATACTAGTCGATAGCCTATTTCAAGGACTCTTTGCAAGCCAAGTTTTAGCTTTGTGTAATTAATATTGAAGGAGATATTCACCTGTAAAGTTTCTTTTTCTTTCCAGGAACACTGCACGGACTGTTTTGCGCTTCATTCCAGAGATACAAGCTCCCTCTCTGCTAAGGGTGAGTTCCCTTTGCTTGAGGATGCTTACATTGGTTCTTGTCCGATTTCAAATATTTTAACACTAGTCGATAGCCTATCCCAAGGACACATTGCAAGCCAAGTTTTAGTTTTGTGAATGTAATTTTGAAGAAGATATTATCCTGCAAATAAATTTTTCTTTCCAGAAACACTGCGCCGACTGTTATGCTTTACATTCCAGAGTTACAAGCTGCCTCACTGATAAGGGTGAGTTCCATTTGCTTGATGATGATTTCACGTGTTCTTGTCCGAAATTAATCAATTTAATACTAGTCGATAGCCTATTACAAGGACTGTTTGCAAGCCAAGTTTTAGCCTTGTGAAATTAATATCGAAGGAGATATTCACCTGTAAAGTTTCTTTTTCTTTCCAGGAACACTGCACCGACTGTTATGCGCTTCATTCCAGACATACAACCTCCCTCTCTGCTAAGGGTGAGTTCCCTTTGCTTGATGATGCTTTAATTGTTTCTTGTCCGATTTCAAATATTTTAACACTAGTCGATAGCCTATCCCAAGGAAACATTGCAGGCCAAGTTTTAGCTTTGTGAAAGTAATATCGAAGGAGATATATCCTGCAAAATATTTTTTCTTTCCAGGAACACTGAGCCGACTGTTATGCTGTACATTCCAGAGATACAAGCTGCCTCACTGATAAGGGTGAGTTCCATTTGTTTGATGATGATTTCACGTGTTCTTGTCCGAAATTAATCAATTTAATACTAGTCGATAGCCTATTTCAAGGACTCTTTGCAAGCCAAGTTTTAGCTTTGTGTAATTAATATCGAAGGAGATATTCACCTGTAAAGTTTCTTTTTCTTTCCAGGAACACTGCACGGACTGTTTTGCGCTTCATTCCAGAGATACAAGCTCCCTCTCTGCTAAGGGTGAGTTCCCTTTGCTTGATGATGCTTTCATTGGTTCTTGTCCGATTTCAAATATTTTAACACTAGTCGATAGCCTATTCCAAGGACTCATTGCAGGCCAAGTTTAAGCTTTGTGTAAGTAATATCGTGGGAGATATTAACCTGCAAAGTATTGTTTCTTTCCAGGAACACTGCGCCGACTGTTATGCTGTACATTCCAGAGATACAAGCTGCCTCACTGATAAGGGTGAGTTCCATTTGTTTGATGATGATTTCACGTGTTCTTGTCCGAAATTAATCAATTTAAAAATAGTCGATAGCCTATTTCAAGGACTCTTTGCAAGCCAAGTTTTAGCTTTGTGAAATTAATATCGAAGGAGATATTCACCCGCAAAGTTCATTTTTCTTTCCAGGAACACTGCGCCGACTGATATGCGCTTCATTCCAGACATACAAGCTCCCTCTCTGCTAAGGGTGAGTTCCCTTTGCTTGATGATGCTTTCATTGGTTCTTGTCCGATTCCAAATATTTTAACACTAATCGATAGCCTATCCCAAGGACACATTGTAGGCCAAGTTTTAGCTTTGTGAATGTAATTTTGAAGGAGATATTATCCTGCAAAGTAATTTTCTTTCCAGAAACACTGAGCCGACTGTTATGCTGTACATTCCAGAGATACAAGCTGCCTCACTGATAAGGGTGAGTGCCATTTGCTTGATGATGATTTCACGTGTTCTTGTCCGAAATTATTCAATTTAATACTAGTCGATAGCCTATTTCAAGGACTCTTTGCAAGCCAAGTTTTAGCCTTGTGAAATTAATATCGAAGGAGATATTCACCTGTAAAGTTTCTTTTTCTTTCCAGGAACACTGCACCGACTGTTATGCTGTACATTCCAGAGATACAAGCTGCCTCACTGATAAGGGTGAGTTCCATTTGCTTGATGATGATTTCACGTGTTCTTGTCCGAAATTAATCAATTTAATACTAGTCGATAGCCTATTTCAAGGACTCTTTGCAAGCCAAGTTTTAGCTTTGTGTAATTAATATTGAAGGAGATATTCACCTGTAAAGTTTCTTTTTCTTTCCAGGAACACTGCACGGACTGTTTTGCGCTTCATTCCAGAGATACAAGCTCCCTCTCTGCTAAGGGTGAGTTCCCTTTGCTTGATGATGCTTTCATTGGTTCTTGTCTGATTTCAAATATTTTAACACTAGTCGATAGCCTATTCCAAGGACTCATTGCAGGCCAAGTTTCAGCTTTGTGTAAGTAATATCGTGGGAGATATTAACCTGCAAAGTATTGTTTCTTTCCAGGAACACTGCGCCGACTGTTATGCTGTACATTCCAGAGATACAAGCTGCCTCACTGATAAGGGTGAGTTCCATTTGTTTGATGATGATTTCACGTGTTCTTGTCCGAAATTAATCAATTTAAAAATAGTCGATAGCCTATTTCAAGGACTCTTTGCAAGCCAAGTTTTGGCTTTGTGAAATTAATATCGAAGGAGATATTCACCCGCAAAGTTCATTTTTCTTTCCAGGAACACTGCACCGACTGTTATGCGCTTCATTCCAGACATACAAGCTCCCTCTCTGCTAAGGGTGAGTTCCCTTTGCTTGATGATGCTTTCATTGGTTCTTGTCCGATTTCAAATATTTTAACACTAGTCGATAGCCTATCCCAAGGACACATTGCAAGCCAAGTTTTAGTTTTGTAAATGTAATTTTGAAGAAGATATTATCCTGCAAATTAATTTTTCTTTCCAGAAACACTGAGCCGACTGTTATGCTGTACATTCCAGAGATACAAGCTGCCTCACTGATAAGGGTGAGTTCCATTTGCTTGATGATGATTTCACGTGTTCTTGTCCGAAATTATTCAATTTAATACTAGTCGATAGCCTATTTCAAGGACTCTTTGCAAGCCAAGTTTTAGCTTTGTGTAATTAATATTGAAGGAGATATTCACCTGTAAAGTTTCTTTTTCTTTCCAGGAACACTGCACGGACTGTTTTGCGCTTCATTCCAGAGATACAAGCTCCCTCTCTGCTAAGGGTGAGTTCCCTTTGCTTGATGATGCTTTCATTGGTTCTTGTCCGATTTCAAATATTTTAACACTAGTCGATAGCCTATTCCAAGGACTCATTGCAGGCCAAGTTTCAGCTTTGTGTAAGTAATATCGTGGGAGATATTAACCTGCAAAGTATTGTTTCTTTCCAGGAACACTGCGCCGACTGTTATGCTGTACATTCCAGAGATACAAGCTGCCTCACTGATAAGGGTGAGTTCCATTTGTTTGATGATGATTTCACGTGTTCTTGTCCGAAATTAATCAATTTAAAAATAGTCGATAGCCTATTTCAAGGACTCTTTGCAAGCCAAGTTTTGGCTTTGTGAAATTAATATCGAAGGAGATATTCACCCGCAAAGTTCATTTTTCTTTCCAGGAACACTGCACCGACTGTTATGCGCTTCATTCCAGAGACACAAGCTCCCTCTCTGCTAAGGGTGAGTTCCCTTTGCTTGAGGATGCTTTCATTGGTTCTTGTCCGATTTCAAATATTTTAACACTAGTCGATAGCCTATCCCAAGGACACATTGCAAGCCAAGTTTTAGTTTTGTGAATGTAATTTTGAAGAAGATATTATCCTGCAAATAAATTTTTCTTTCCAGAAACACTGACCCGACTGTTATGCTTTACATTCCAGAGTTACAAGCTGCCTCACTGATAAGGGTGAGTTCCATTTGCTTGATGATGATTTCACGTGTTCTTGTCCGAAATTAATCAATTTAATACTAGTCGATAGCCTATTACAAGGACTCTTTGCAAGCCAAGTTTTAGCTTTGTGAAATTAATATCGAAGGAGATATTCACCCGCAAAGTTCATTTTTCTTTCCAGGAACACTGCGCCGACTGATATGCGCTTCATTCCAGACATACAAGCTCCCTCTCTGCTAAGGGTGAGTTCCCTTTGCTTGATGATGCTTTCATTGGTTCTTGTCCGATTTCAAATATTTTAACACTAGTCGATAGCCTATCCCAAGGACACATTGCAAGCCAAGTTTTAGTTTTGTGAATGTAATTTTGAAGAAGATATTATCCTGCAAATTAATTTTTCTTTCCAGAAACACTGAGCCGACTGTTATGCTGTACATTCCAGAGATACAAGCTGCCTCACTGATAAGGGTGAGTTCCATTTGCTTGATGATGATTTCACGTGTTCTTGTCCGAAATTATTCAATCTAATACTAGTCGATAGCCTATTTCAAGGACTCTTTGCAAGCCAAGTTTTAGCCTTGTGAAATTAATATCGAAGGAGATATTCACCTGTAAAGTTTCTTTTTCTTTCCAGGAACACTGCACCGACTGTTATGCTGTACATTCCAGAGATACAAGCTGCCTCACTGATAAGGGTGAGTTCCATTTGCTTGATGATGATTTCACGTGTTCTTGTCCGAAATTAATCAATTTAATACTAGTCGATAGCCTATTTCAAGGACTCTTTGCAAGCCAAGTTTTAGCTTTGTGTAATTAATATTGAAGGAGATATTCACCTGTAAAGTTTCTTTTTCTTTCCAGGAACACTGCACGGACTGTTTTGCGCTTCATTCCAGAGATACAAGCTCCCTCTCTGCTAAGGGTGAGTTCCCTTTGCTTGATGATGCTTTCATTGGTTCTTGTCCGATTTCAAATATTTTAACACTAGTCGATAGCCTATTCCAAGGACTCATTGCAGGCCAAGTTTCAGCTTTGTGTAAGTAATATCGTGGGAGATATTAACCTGCAAAGTATTGTTTCTTTCCAGGAACACTGCGCCGACTGTTATGCTGTACATTCCAGAGATACAAGCTGCCTCACTGATAAGGGTGAGTTCCATTTGTTTGATGATGATTTCACGTGTTCTTGTCTGAAATTAATCAATTTAAAAATAGTCGATAGCCTATTTCAAGGACTCTTTGCAAGCCAAGTTTTAGCTTTGTGAAATTAATATCGAAGGAGATATTCACCCGCAAAGTTCATTTTTCTTTCCAGGAACACTGCACCGACTGTTATGCGCTTCATTCCAGAGATACAAGCTCCCTCTCTGCTAAGGGTGAGTTCCCTTTGCTTGATGATGCTTTCATTGGTTCTTGTCCGATTTCTAATATTTTAACACTAGTCGATAGCCTATCCCAAGGACACATTGCAAGCCAAGTTTTAGTTTTGTGAATGTAATTTTGAAGAAGATATTATCCTGCAAATAATTTTTTCTTTCCAGAAACACTGACCCGACTGTTGTGCTGTACATTCCAGAGATACAAGCTGCCTCACTGATAAGGGTGAGTTCCATTTGCTTGATGATGATTTCACGTGTTCTTGTCCGAAATTAATCAATTTAATACTAGTCGATAGCCTATTACAAGGACTCTTTGCAAGCCAAGTTTTAGCCTTGTGAAATTAATATCGAAGGAGATATTCACCTTTAAAGTTTCTTTTTCTTTCCAGGAACACTGCACCGACTGTTATGCGCTTCATTCCAGACATACAAGCTCCCTCTCTGCTAAGGGTGAGTTCCCTTTGCTTGATGATGCTTTCATTGGTTCTTGTCCGATTTCAAATATTTTAACACTAGTCGATAGCCTATCCCAAGGAAACATTGCAGGCCAAGTTTTAGCTTTGTGAAAGTAATATCGAAGGAGATATTATCCTGCAAAATATTTTTTCTTTCCAGGAACACTGAGCCGACTGTTATGCTGTACATTCCAGAGATACAAGCTGCCTCACTGATAAGGGTGAGTTCCATTTGTTTGATGATGATTTCACGTGTTCTTGTCCGAAATTAATCAATTTAATACTAGTCGATAGCCTATTTCAAGGACTCTTTGCAAGCCAAGTTTTAGCTTTGTGAAATTAATATCGAAGGAGATATTCACCCGCAAAGTTCATTTTTCTTTCCAGGAACACTGCGCCGACTGATATGCGCTTCATTCCAGACATACAAGCTCCCTCTCTGCTAAGGGTGAGTTCCCTTTGCTTGATGATGCTTTCATTGGTTCTTGTCCGATTTTAAATATTTTAACACTAGTCGATAGCCTATCCCAAGGACACATTGCAAGCCAAGTTTTAGTTTTGTGAATGTAATTTTGAAGAAGATATTATCCTGCAAATTAATTTTTCTTTCCAGAAACACTGAGCCGACTGTTATGCTGTACATTCCAGAGATACAAGCTGCCTCACTGATAAGGGTGAGTTCCATTTGCTTGATGATGATTTCACGTGTTCTTGTCCGAAATTATTCAATTTAATACTAGTCGATAGCCTATTCCAAGGACTCATTGCAGGCCAAGTTTCAGCTTTGTGTAAGTAATATCGTGGGAGATATTAACCTGCAAAGTATTGTTTCTTTCCAGGAACACTGCGCCGACTGTTATGCTGTACATTCCAGAGATACAAGCTGCCTCACTGATAAGGGTGAGTTCCATTTGTTTGATGATGATTTCACGTGTTCTTGTCTGAAATTAATCAATTTAAAAATAGTCGATAGCCTATTTCAAGGACTCTTTGCAAGCCAAGTTTTAGCTTTGTGAAATTAATATCGAAGGAGATATTCACCCGCAAAGTTCATTTTTCTTTCCAGGAACACTGCACCGACTGTTATGCGCTTCATTCCAGAGTTACAAGCTCCCTCTCTGCTAAGGGTGAGTTCCCTTTGCTTGATGATGCTTTCATTGGTTCTTGTCCGATTTCTAATATTTTAACACTAGTCGATAGCCTATCCCAAGGACACATTGCAAGCCAAGTTTTAGTTTTGTGAATGTAATTTTGAAGAAGATATTATCCTGCAAATTAATTTTTCTTTCCAGAAACACTGAGCCGACTGTTATGCTGTACATTCCAGAGATACAAGCTGCCTCACTGATAAGGGTGAGTTCCATTTGCTTGATGATGATTTCACGTGTTCTTGTCCGAAATTATTCAATTTAATACTAGTCGATAGCCTATTTCAAGGACTCTTTGCAAGCCAAGTTTTAGCCTTGTGAAATTAATATCGAAGGAGATATTCACCTGTAAAGTTTCTTTTTCTTTTCAGGAACACTGCACGGACTGTTTTGCGCTTCATTCCAGAGATACAAGCTCCCTCTCTGCTAAGGGTGAGTTCCCTTTGCTTGATGATGCTTTCATTGGTTCTTGTCCGATTTCAAATATTTTAACACTAGTCGATAGCCTATTCCAAGGACTCATTGCAGGCCAAGTTTCAGCTTTGTGTAAGTAATATCGTGGGAGATATTAACCTGCAAAGTATTGTTTCTTTCCAGGAACACTGCGCCGACTGTTATGCTGTACATTCCAGAGATACAAGCTGCCTCACTGATAAGGGTGAGTTCCATTTGTTTGATGATGATTTCACGTGTTCTTGTCCGAAATTAATCAATTTAAAAATAGTCGATAGCCTATTTCAAGGACTCTTTGCAAGCCAAGTTTTAGCTTTGTGAAATTAATATCGAAGGAGATATTCACCCGCAAAGTTCATTTTTCTTTCCAGGAACACTGCGCCGACTGATATGCGCTTCATTCCAGACATACAAGCTCCCTCTCTGCTAAGGGTGAGTTCCCTTTGCTTGATGATGCTTTCATTGGTTCTTGTCCGATTCCAAATATTTTAACACTAATCGATAGCCTATCCCAAGGACACATTGTAGGCCAAGTTTTAGCTTTGTGAATGTAATTTTGAAGGAGATATTATCCTGCAAAGTAATTTTCTTTCCAGAAACACTGAGCCGACTGTTATGCTGTACATTCCAGAGATACAAGCTGCCTCACTGATAAGGGTGAGTTCCATTTGCTTGATGATGATTTCACGTGTTCTTGTCCGAAATTATTCAATTTAATACTAGTCGATAGCCTATTTCAAGGACTCTTTGCAAGCCAAGTTTTAGCCTTGTGAAATTAATATCGAAGGAGATATTCACCTGTAAAGTTTCTTTTTCTTTCCAGGAACACTGCACCGACTGTTATGCTGTACATTCCAGAGATACAAGCTGCCTCACTGATAAGGGTGAGTTCCATTTGCTTGATGATGATTTCACGTGTTCTTGTCCGAAATTAATCAATTTAATACTAGTCGATAGCCTATTTCAAGGACTCTTTGCAAGCCAAGTTTTAGCTTTGTGTAATTAATATTGAAGGAGATATTCACCTGTAAAGTTTCTTTTTCTTTCCAGGAACACTGCACGGACTGTTTTGCGCTTCATTCCAGAGATACAAGCTCCCTCTCTGCTAAGGGTGAGTTCCCTTTGCTTGAGGATGCTTACATTGGTTCTTGTCCGATTTCAAATATTTTAACACTAGTCGATAGCCTATCCCAAGGACACATTGCAAGCCAAGTTTTAGTTTTGTGAATGTAATTTTGAAGAAGATATTATCCTGCAAATAAATTTTTCTTTCCAGAAACACTGCGCCGACTGTTATGCTTTACATTCCAGAGTTACAAGCTGCCTCACTGATAAGGGTGAGTTCCATTTGCTTGATGATGATTTCACGTGTTCTTGTCCGAAATTAATCAATTTAATACTAGTCGATAGCCTATTACAAGGACTGTTTGCAAGCCAAGTTTTAGCCTTGTGAAATTAATATCGAAGGAGATATTCACCTGTAAAGTTTCTTTTTCTTTCCAGGAACACTGCACCGACTGTTATGCGCTTCATTCCAGACATACAACCTCCCTCTCTGCTAAGGGTGAGTTCCCTTTGCTTGATGATGCTTTAATTGTTTCTTGTCCGATTTCAAATATTTTAACACTAGTCGATAGCCTATCCCAAGGAAACATTGCAGGCCAAGTTTTAGCTTTGTGAAAGTAATATCGAAGGAGATATATCCTGCAAAATATTTTTTCTTTCCAGGAACACTGAGCCGACTGTTATGCTGTACATTCCAGAGATACAAGCTGCCTCACTGATAAGGGTGAGTTCCATTTGTTTGATGATGATTTCACGTGTTCTTGTCCGAAATTAATCAATTTAATACTAGTCGATAGCCTATTTCAAGGACTCTTTGCAAGCCAAGTTTTAGCTTTGTGTAATTAATATCGAAGGAGATATTCACCTGTAAAGTTTCTTTTTCTTTCCAGGAACACTGCACGGACTGTTTTGCGCTTCATTCCAGAGATACAAGCTCCCTCTCTGCTAAGGGTGAGTTCCCTTTGCTTGATGATGCTTTCATTGGTTCTTGTCCGATTTCAAATGTTTTAACACTAGTCGATAGCCTATTCCAAGGACTCATTGCAGGCCAAGTTTAAGCTTTGTGTAAGTAATATCGTGGGAGATATTAACCTGCAAAGTATTGTTTCTTTCCAGGAACACTGCGCCGACTGTTATGCTGTACATTCCAGAGATACAAGCTGCCTCACTGATAAGGGTGAGTTCCATTTGTTTGATGATGATTTCACGTGTTCTTGTCCGAAATTAATCAATTTAAAAATAGTCGATAGCCTATTTCAAGGACTCTTTGCAAGCCAAGTTTTAGCTTTGTGAAATTAATATCGAAGGAGATATTCACCCGCAAAGTTCATTTTTCTTTCCAGGAACACTGCGCCGACTGATATGCGCTTCATTCCAGACATACAAGCTCCCTCTCTGCTAAGGGTGAGTTCCCTTTGCTTGATGATGCTTTCATTGGTTCTTGTCCGATTCCAAATATTTTAACACTAATCGATAGCCTATCCCAAGGACACATTGTAGGCCAAGTTTTAGCTTTGTGAATGTAATTTTGAAGGAGATATTATCCTGCAAAGTAATTTTCTTTCCAGAAACACTGAGCCGACTGTTATGCTGTACATTCCAGAGATACAAGCTGCCTCACTGATAAGGGTGAGTGCCATTTGCTTGATGATGATTTCACGTGTTCTTGTCCGAAATTATTCAATTTAATACTAGTCGATAGCCTATTTCAAGGACTCTTTGCAAGCCAAGTTTTAGCCTTGTGAAATTAATATCGAAGGAGATATTCACCTGTAAAGTTTCTTTTTCTTTCCAGGAACACTGCACCGACTGTTATGCTGTACATTCCAGAGATACAAGCTGCCTCACTGATAAGGGTGAGTTCCATTTGCTTGATGATGATTTCACGTGTTCTTGTCCGAAATTAATCAATTTAATACTAGTCGATAGCCTATTTCAAGGACTCTTTGCAAGCCAAGTTTTAGCTTTGTGTAATTAATATTGAAGGAGATATTCACCTGTAAAGTTTCTTTTTCTTTCCAGGAACACTGCACGGACTGTTTTGCGCTTCATTCCAGAGATACAAGCTCCCTCTCTGCTAAGGGTGAGTTCCCTTTGCTTGATGATGCTTTCATTGGTTCTTGTCTGATTTCAAATATTTTAACACTAGTCGATAGCCTATTCCAAGGACTCATTGCAGGCCAAGTTTCAGCTTTGTGTAAGTAATATCGTGGGAGATATTAACCTGCAAAGTATTGTTTCTTTCCAGGAACACTGCGCCGACTGTTATGCTGTACATTCCAGAGATACAAGCTGCCTCACTGATAAGGGTGAGTTCCATTTGTTTGATGATGATTTCACGTGTTCTTGTCCGAAATTAATCAATTTAAAAATAGTCGATAGCCTATTTCAAGGACTCTTTGCAAGCCAAGTTTTGGCTTTGTGAAATTAATATCGAAGGAGATATTCACCCGCAAAGTTCATTTTTCTTTCCAGGAACACTGCACCGACTGTTATGCGCTTCATTCCAGAGATACAAGCTCCCTCTCTGCTAAGGGTGAGTTCCCTTTGCTTGAGGATGCTTTCATTGGTTCTTGTCCGATTTCAAATATTTTAACACTAGTCGATAGCCTATCCCAAGGACACATTGCAAGCCAAGTTTTAGCTTTGTGAATGTAATTTTGAAGGAGATATTATCCTGCAAAGTAATTTTCTTTCCAGAAACACTGAGCCGACTGTTATGCTGTACATTCCAGAGATACAAGCTGCCTCACTGATAAGGGTGAGTGCCATTTGCTTGATGATGATTTCACGTGTTCTTGTCCGAAATTATTCAATTTAATACTAGTCGATAGCCTATTTCAAGGACTCTTTGCAAGCCAAGTTTTAGCCTTGTGAAATTAATATCGAAGGAGATATTCACCTGTAAAGTTTCTTTTTCTTTCCAGGAACACTGCACCGACTGTTATGCTGTACATTCCAGAGATACAAGCTGCCTCACTGATAAGGGTGAGTTCCATTTGCTTGATGATGATTTCACGTGTTCTTGTCCGAAATTAATCAATTTAATACTAGTCGATAGCCTATTTCAAGGACTCTTTGCAAGCCAAGTTTTAGCTTTGTGTAATTAATATTGAAGGAGATATTCACCTGTAAAGTTTCTTTTTCTTTCCAGGAACACTGCACGGACTGTTTTGCGCTTCATTCCAGAGATACAAGCTCCCTCTCTGCTAAGGGTGAGTTCCCTTTGCTTGATGATGCTTTCATTGGTTCTTGTCTGATTTCAAATATTTTAACACTAGTCGATAGCCTATTCCAAGGACTCATTGCAGGCCAAGTTTCAGCTTTGTGTAAGTAATATCGTGGGAGATATTAACCTGCAAAGTATTGTTTCTTTCCAGGAACACTGCGCCGACTGTTATGCTGTACATTCCAGAGATACAAGCTGCCTCACTGATAAGGGTGAGTTCCATTTGTTTGATGATGATTTCACGTGTTCTTGTCCGAAATTAATCAATTTAAAAATAGTCGATAGCCTATTTCAAGGACTCTTTGCAAGCCAAGTTTTGGCTTTGTGAAATTAATATCGAAGGAGATATTCACCCGCAAAGTTCATTTTTCTTTCAAGGAACACTGCACCGACTGTTATGCGCTTCATTCCAGAGATACAAGCTCCCTCTCTGCTAAGGGTGAGTTCCCTTTGCTTGAGGATGCTTTCATTGGTTCTTGTCCGATTTCAAATATTTTAACACTAGTCGATAGCCTATCCCAAGGACACATTGCAAGCCAAGTTTTAGTTTTGTGAATGTAATTTTGAAGAAGATATTATCCTGCAAATAAATTTTTCTTTCCAGAAACACTGACCCGACTGTTATGCTTTACATTCCAGAGTTACAAGCTGCCTCACTGATAAGGGTGAGTTCCATTTGCTTGATGATGATTTCACGTGTTCTTGTCCGAAATTAATCAATTTAATACTAGTCGATAGCCTATTACAAGGACTCTTTGCAAGCCAAGTTTTAGCCTTGTGAAATTAATATCGAAGGAGATATTCACCTGTAAAGTTTCTTTTTCTTTCCAGGAACACTGCACCGACTGTTATGCGCTTCATTCCAGACATACAACCTCCCTCTCTGCTAAGGGTGAGTTCCCTTTGCTTGATGATGCTTTAATTGTTTCTTGTCCGATTTCAAATATTTTAACACTAGTCGATAGCCTATCCCAAGGAAACATTGCAGGCCAAGTTTTAGCTTTGTGAAAGTAATATCGAAGGAGATATTATCCTGCAAAATATTTTTTCTTTCCAGGAACACTGAGCCGACTGTTATGCTGTACATTATACAGATACAAGCTGCCTCACTGATAAGGGTGAGTTCCATTTGTTTGATGATGATTTCACGTGTTCTTGTCCGAAATTAATCAATTTAATACTAGTCGATAGCCTATTTCAAGGACTCTTTGCAAGCCAAGTTTTAGCTTTGTGTAATTAATATCGAAGGAGATATTCACCTGTAAAGTTTCTTTTTCTTTCCAGGAACACTGCACGGACTGTTTTGCGCTTCATTCCAGAGATACAAGCTCCCTCTCTGCTAAGGGTGAGTTCCCTTTGCTTGATGATGCTTTCATTGGTTCTTGTCCGATTTCAAATATTTTAACACTAGTCGATAGCCTATTCCAAGGACTCATTGCAGGCCAAGTTTCAGCTTTGTGTAAGTAATATCGTGGGAGATATTAACCTGCAAAGTATTGTTTCTTTCCAGGAACACTGCGCCGACTGTTATGCTGTACATTCCAGAGATACAAGCTGCCTCACTGATAAGGGTGAGTTCCATTTGTTTGATGATGATTTCACGTGTTCTTGTCCGAAATTAATCAATTTAAAAATAGTCGATAGCCTATTTCAAGGACTCTTTGCAAGCCAAGTTTTAGCTTTGTGAAATTAATATCAAAGGAGATATTCACCCGCAAAGTTCATTTTTCTTTCCAGGAACACTGCGCCGACTGATATGCGCTTCATTCCAGACATACAAGCTCCCTCTCTGCTAAGGGTGAGTTCCCTTTGCTTGATGATGCTTTCATTGGTTCTTGTCCGATTCCAAATATTTTAACACTAATCGATAGCCTATCCCAAGGACACATTGTAGGCCAAGTTTTAGCTTTGTGAATGTAATTTTGAAGGAGATATTATCCTGCAAAGTAATTTTCTTTCCAGAAACACTGAGCCGACTGTTATGCTGTACATTCCAGAGATACAAGCTGCCTCACTGATAAGGGTGAGTTCCATTTGCTTGATGATGATTTCACGTGTTCTTGTCCGAAATTAATCAATTTAATACTAGTCGATAGCCTATTTCAAGGACTCTTTGCAAGCCAAGTTTTAGCTTTGTGAAATTAATATCGAAGGAGATATTCACCTGTAAAGTTTCTTTTTCTTTCCAGGAACACTGCACCGACTGTTATGCGCTTCATTCCAGAGATACAAGCTCCCTCTCTGCTAAGGGTGATTTCCCTTTGCTTGATGATGCTTTCATTGGTTCTTGTCCGATTTCGAATATTTTAACACTAGTCGATAGCCTATTCCAAGGACTCATTGCAGGCCAAGTTTCAGCTTTGTGTAAGTAATATCGTGGGAGATATTAACCTGAAAAGTATTTTTTCTTTCCAGGAACACTGCGCCGACTGTTATGCTGTACATTCCAGAGATACAAGCTGCCTCAGTGATAAGGGTGAAGTCCATTTGCTTGATGATGATTTCACGTGTTCTTGTCAGAAATTAATCAATTTAATACTAGTCGATAGCCTATTCCAAGGACTCATTGCAGGCCAAGTTTCAGCTTTGTGTAAGTAATATCGTGGGAGATATTAACCTGCAAAGTATTGTTTCTTTCCAGGAACACTGTGCCGACTGTTATGCTGTACATTCCAGAGATACAAGCTGCCTCACTGATAAGGGTGAGTTCCATTTGCTTGATGATGATTTCACGTGTTCTTGTTCGAAATTAATCAATTTAATACTAGTCGATAGCCTATTTCAAGGACTCTTTACAAGCCAAGTTTTAGCTTTGTGTAAATAATATTGAAGGAGATATTCACCTGTAAAGTTTCTTTTTCTTTCCAGGAACACTGCACGGACTGTTTTGCGCTTCATTCCAGAGATACAAGCTCCCTCTCTGCTAAGGGTGGGTTCCCTTTGCTTGATGATGCTTTCATTGGTTCTTGTCCGATTTCAAATATTTTAACACTAGTCGATAGCCTATTCCAAGGACTCATTGCAGGCCAAGTTTCAGCTTTGTGTAAGTAATATCGTGGGAGATATTAACCTGCAAAGTATTGTTTCTTTCCAGGAACACTGCGCCGACTGTTATGCTGTACATTCCAGAGATACAAGCTGCCTCACTGATAAGGGTGAGTTCCATTTGCTTGATGATGATTTCACGTGTTCTTGTCCGAAATTAATCAATTTAATACTAGTCGATAGCCTATTTCAAGGACTCTTTGCAAGCCAAGTTTTAGCTTTGTGAAATTAATATCGAAGGAGATATTCACCCGCAAAGTTTCTTTTTCTTTCCAGGAACACTGCACCGACTGTTATGCGCTTCATTCCAGAGATACAAGCTCCCTCTCTGCTAAGGGTGAGTTCCCTTTGCTTGATGATGCTTTCATTGGTTCTTGTCCGATTTCAAATATTTTAACACTAGTCGATAGCCTATCCCAAGGACACATTGTAGGCCAAGTTTTAGCTTTGTGAATGTAATTTTGAAGGAGATATTATCCTGCAAAGTGATTTTTCTTTCCAGAAACACTGAGCCGACTGTTATGCTGTACATTCCAGAGATACAAGCTGCCTCACTGATAAGGGTGAGTTCCATTTGCTTGATGATGATTTCACGTGTTCTTTTCCGAAATTAATCAATTTAATACTAGTCGATAGCCTATTGCAAGGACTCTTTGCTAGCCAAGTTTTAGCTTTGTGAAATTAATATCGAAGGAGATATTCACCTGTAAAGTTATTTTTCTTTCCAGGAACACTGCACCGACTGTTATGCGCTTCATTCCAGACATACAAGCTCCCTCTCTGCTAAGGGTGAGTTCCCTTTGCTTGATGATGCTTTCACTGGTTCTTGTCCGATTTCAAATATTTTAACACTAGTCGATAGCCTATTCCAAGGACTCATTGCAGGCCAAGTTTCAGCTTTGTGTAAGTAATATCGTGGGAGATATTAACCTGCAAAGTATTGTTTCTTTCCAGGAACACTGCGCCGACTGTTATGCTGTACATTCCAGAGATACAAGCTGCCTTACTGATAAGGGTGAGTTCCATTTGCTTGATGATGATTTCACGTGTTCTTGTCCGAAATTAATCAATTTAATACTAGTCGATAGCCTATTTCAAGGACTCTTTGCAAGCCAAGTTTTAGCTTTGTGAAATTAATATCGAAGGAGATATTCACCCGCAAAGTTTCTTTTTCTTTCCAGGAACACTGCACCGACTGTTATGCGCTTCATTCCAGAGATACAAGCTCCCTCTCTGCTAAGGGTGAGTTCCCTTTGCTTGATGATGCTTTTATTGGTTCTTGTCCGATTTCAAATATTTTAACACTAGTCGAAAGCCTATCCCAAGGACACATTGTAGGCCAAGTTTTAGCTTTGTGAATGTAATTTTGAAGGAGATATTATCCTGCAAAGTGATTTTTCTTTCCAGAAACACTGAGCCGACTGTTATGCTGTACATTCCAGAGATACAAGCTGCCTCACTGATAAGGGTGAGTTCCATTTGCTTGATGATGATTTCACGTGTTCTTTTCCGAAATTAATCAATTTAATACTAGTCGATAGCCTATTGCAAGGACTCTTTGCAAGCCAAGTTTTAGCTTTGTGAAATTAATATCGAAGGAGATATTCACCTGTAAAGTTTATTGTTCTTTCCAGGAACACTGCACCGACTGTTATGCGCTTCATTCCAGACATACAAGCTCCCTCTCTGCTAAGGGTGAGTTCCCTTTGCTTGATGATGCTTTCACTGGTTCTTGTCTGATTTCAAATATTTTAACACTAGTCGATAGCCTATCCAAAGGACACATTGCAAGCCAAGTTTTAGCTTTGTGAAAGTAATATCGAAGGAGATATTATCCTGCAAAGTAATTTGTCTTTCCAGGAACACTGCGCCGACTGTTATGCTGTACATTCCAGAGATACAAGCTGCCTCACTGATAAGGGTGAGTTCCATTTGTTTGATGATGATTTCACGTGTTCTTGTCCGAAATTAATCAATTTAATACTAGTCGATAGCCTATTTCAAGGACTCTTTGCAAGCCAAGTTTTAGCTTTGTGAAATTAATATCGAAGGAGATATTCACCCGCAAAGTTCATTTTTCTTTCCAGGAACACTGCGCCGACTGATATGCGCTTCATTCCAGACATACAAGCTCCCTCTCTGCTAAGGGTGAGTTCCCTTTGCTTGATGATGCTTTCATTGGTTCTTTTCCGATTTCAAATATTTTAACACTAGTCGATAGCCTATCCCAAGGACACATTGCAAGCCAAGTTTTAGTTTTGTGAATGTAATTTTGAAGAAGATATTATCCTGCAAATTAATTTTTCTTTCCAGAAACACTGAGTCGACTGTTATGCTGTACATTCCAGAGATACAAGCTGCCTCACTGATAAGGGTGAGTTCCATTTGCTTAAAGATGATTTCACGTGTTCTTGTCCGAAATTAATCAATTTAATACTAGTCGATAGCCTATTTCAAGGACTCTTTGCAAGCCAAGTTTTAGCCTTGTGAAATTAATATCGAAGGAGATATTCACCTGTAAAGTTTCTTTTTCTTTCCAGGAACACTGCACCGACTGTTATGCGCTTCATTCCAGAGATACAAGCTCCCTCTCTGCTAAGGGTGAGTTCCCTTTGCTTGATGATGCTTTTATTGGTTCTTGTCCGATTTCAAATATTTTAACACTAGTCGAAAGCCTATCCCACGGACACATTGTAGGCCAAGTTTTAGCTTTATGAATGTAATTTTGAAGGAGATATTATCCTGCAAAGTGATTTTTCTTTCCAGAAACACTGAGCCGACTGTTATGCTGTACATTCCAGAGATACAAGCTGCCTCACTGATAAGGGTGAGTTCCATTTGCTTGATGATGATTTCACGTGTTCTTTTCCGAAATTAATCAATTTAATACTAGTCGATAGCCTATTGCAAGGACTCTTTGCAAGCCAAGTTTTAGCTTTGTGAAATTAATATCGAAGGAGATATTCACCTGTAAAGTTTATTGTTCTTTCCAGGAACACTGCACCGACTGTTATGCGCTTCATTCCAGAGATACAAGCTCCCTCTCTGCTAAGGGTGATTTCCCTTTGCTTGATGATGCTTTCATTGGTTCTTGTCCGATTTCGAATATTTTAACACTAGTCGATAGCCTATTCCAAGGACTCATTGCAGGCCAAGTTTCAGCTTTGTGTAAGTAATATCGTGGGAGATATTAACCTGAAAAGTATTTTTTCTTTCCAGGAACACTGCGCCGACTGTTATGCTGTACATTCCAGAGATACAAGCTGCCTCAGTGATAAGGGTGAAGTCCATTTGCTTGATGATGATTTCACGTGTTCTTGTCCGAAATTAATCAATTTAATACTAGTCGATAGCCTATTCCAAGGACTCATTGCAGGCCAAGTTTCAGCTTTGTGTAAGTAATATCGTGGGAGATATTAACCTGCAAAGTATTGTTTCTTTCCAGGAACACTGTGCCGACTGTTATGCTGTACATTCCAGAGATACAAGCTGCCTCACTGATAAGGGTGAGTTCCATTTGCTTGATGATGATTTCACGTGTTCTTGTTCGAAATTAATCAATTTAATACTAGTCGATAGCCTATTTCAAGGACTCTTTGCAAGCCAAGTTTTAGCTTTTTTGTAAATAATATTGAAGGAGATATTCACCTGTAAAGTTTCTTTTTCTTTCCAGGAACACTGCACGGACTGTTTTGCGCTTCATTCCAGAGATACAAGCTCCCTCTCTGCTAAGGGTGGGTTCCCTTTGCTTGATGATGCTTTCATTGGTTCTTGTCCGATTTCAAATATTTTAACACTAGTCGATAGCCTATTCCAAGGACTCATTGCAGGCCAAGTTTCAGCTTTGTGTAAGTAATATCGTGGGAGATATTAACCTGCAAAGTATTGTTTCTTTCCAGGAACACTGCGCCGACTGTTATGCTGTACATTCCAGAGATACAAGCTGCCTCACTGATAAGGGTGAGTTCCATTTGCTTGATGATGATTTCACGTGTTCTTGTCCGAAATTAATCACTTTAATACTAGTCGATAGCCTATTTCAAGGACTCTTTGCAAGCCAAGTTTTAGCTTTGTGAAATTAATATCGAAGGAGATATTCACCCGCAAAGTTTCTTTTTCTTTCCAGGAACACTGCACCGACTGTTATGCGCTTCATTCCAGAGATACAAGCTCCCTCTCTGCTAAGGGTGAGTTCCCTTTGCTTGATGATGCTTTCATTGGTTCTTGTCCGATTTCAAATATTTTAACACTAGTCGATAGCCTATCCCAAGGACACATTGTAGGCCAAGTTTTAGCTTTGTGAATGTAATTTTGAAGGAGATATTATCCTGCAAAGTGATTTTTCTTTCCAGAAACACTGAGCCGACTGTTATGCTGTACATTCCAGAGATACAAGCTGCCTCACTGATAAGGGTGAGTTCCATTTGCTTGATGATGATTTCACGTGTTCTTTTCCGAAATTAATCAATTTAATACTAGTCGATAGCCTATTGCAAGGACTCTTTGCAAGCCAAGTTTTAGCTTTGTGAAATTAATATCGAAGGAGATATTCACCTGTAAAGTTTATTTTTCTTTCCAGGAACACTGCACCGACTGTTATGCGCTTCATTCCAGACATACAAGCTCCCTCTCTGCTAAGGGTGAGTTCCCTTTGCTTGATGATGCTTTCACTGGTTCTTGTCCGATTTCAAATATTTTAACACTAGTCGATAGCCTATTCCAAGGACTCATTGCAGGCCAAGTTTCAGCTTTGTGTAAGTAATATCGTGGGAGATATTAACCTGCAAAGTATTGTTTCTTTCCAGGAACACTGCGCCGACTGTTATGCTGTACATTCCAGAGATACAAGCTGCCTTACTGATAAGGGTGAGTTCCATTTGCTTGATGATGATTTCACGTGTTCTTGTCCGAAATTAATCAATTTAATACTAGTCGATAGCCTATTTCAAGGACTCTTTGCAAGCCAAGTTTTAGCTTTGTGAAATTAATATCGAAGGAGATATTCACCCGCAAAGTTTCTTTTTCTTTCCAGGAACACTGCACCGACTGTTATGCGCTTCATTCCAGAGATACAAGCTCCCTCTCTGCTAAGGGTGAGTTCCCTTTGCTTGATGATGCTTTTATTGGTTCTTGTCCGATTTCAAATATTTTAACACTAGTCGAAAGCCTATCCCAAGGACACATTGTAGGCCAAGTTTTAGCTTTGTGAATGTAATTTTGAAGGAGATATTATCCTGCAAAGTGATTTTTCTTTCCAGAAACACTGAGCCGACTGTAATGCTGTACATTCCAGAGATACAAGCTGCCTCACTGATAAGGGTGAGTTCCATTTGCTTGATGATGATTTCACGTGTTCTTTTCCGAAATTAATCAATTTAATACTAGTCGATAGCCTATTGCAAGGACTCTTTGCAAGCCAAGTTTTAGCTTTGTGAAATTAATATCGAAGGAGATATTCACCTGTAAAGTTTATTGTTCTTTCCAGGAACACTGCACCGACTGTTATGCGCTTCATTCCAGACATACAAGCTCCCTCTCTGCTAAGGGTGAGTTCCCTTTGCTTGATGATGCTTTCACTGGTTCTTGTCCGATTTCAAATATTTTAACACTAGTCGATAGCCTATCCAAAGGACACATTGCAAGCCAAGTTTTAGCTTTGTGAAAGTAATATCGAAGGAGATATTATCCTGCAAAGTAATTTTTCTTTCCAGGAACACTGCGCCGACTGTTATGCTGTACATTCCAGAGATACAAGCTGCCTCACTGATAAGGGTGAGTTCCATTTGTTTGATGATGATTTCACGTGTTCTTGTCCGAAATTAATCAATTTAATACTAGTCGATAGCCTATTTCAAGGACTCTTTGCAAGCCAAGTTTTAGCTTTGTGAAATTAAAATCGAAGGAGATATTCACCCGCAAAGTTCATTTTTCTTTCCAGGAACACTGCGCCGACTGATATGCGCTTCATTCCAGACATACAAGCTCCCTCTCTGCTAAGGGTGAGTTCCCTTTGCTTGATGATGCTTTCATTGGTTCTTTTCCGATTTCAAATATTTTAACACTAGTCGATAGCCTATCCCAAGGACACATTGCAAGCCAAGTTTTAGTTTTGTGAATGTAATTTTGAAGAAGATATTATCCTGCAAATTAATTTTTCTTTCCAGAAACACTGAGTCGACTGTTATGCTGTACATTCCAGAGATACAAGCTGCCTCACTGATAAGGGTGAGTTCCATTTGCTTAAAGATGATTTCACGTGTTCTTGTCCGAAATTAATCAATTTAATACTAGTCGATAGCCTATTTCAAGGACTCTTTGCAAGCCAAGTTTTAGCCTTGTGAAATTAATATCGAAGGAGATATTCACCTGTAAAGTTTCTTTTTCTTTCCAGGAACACTGCACCGACTGTTATGCGCTTCATTCCAGACATACAAGCTCCCTCTCTGCTAAGGGTGAGTTCCCTTTGCTTGATGATGCTTTCATTGGTTCTTGTCCAATTTCAAATATTTTAACACTAGTCGATAGCCTATCCCAAGGACTCATTGCAGGCCAAGTTTCAGCTTTGTGTAAGTAATATCGTGGGAGATATTATCCTGCAAAGTGATTTTTCTTTCCAGAAACACTGAGCCGACTGTTATGCTGTACATTCCAGAGATACAAGCTGCCTCACTGATAAGGGTGAGTTCCATTTGCTTGATGATGATTTCACGTGTTCTTTTCCGAAATTAATCAATTTAATACTAGTCGATAGCCTATTGCAAGGACTCTTTGCAAGCCAAGTTTTAGCTTTGTGAAATTAATATCGAAGGAGATATTCACCTGTAAAGTTTATTTTTCTTTCCAGGAACACTGCACCGACTGTTATGCGCTTCATTCCAGACATACAAGCTCCCTCTCTGCTAAGGGTGAGTTCCCTTTGCTTGATGATGCTTTCACTGGTTCTTGTCCGATTTCAAATATTTTAACACTAGTCGATAGCCTATTCCAAGGACTCATTGCAGGCCAAGTTTCAGCTTTGTGTAAGTAATATCGTGGGAGATATTAACCTGCAAAGTATTGTTTCTTTCCAGGAACACTGCGCCGACTGTTATGCTGTACATTCCAGAGATACAAGCTGCCTTACTGATAAGGGTGAGTTCCATTTGCTTGATGATGATTTCACGTGTTCTTGTCCGAAATTAATCAATTTAATACTAGTCGATAGCCTATTTCAAGGACTCTTTGCAAGCCAAGTTTTAGCTTTGTGAAATTAATATCGAAGGAGATATTCACCCGCAAAGTTTCTTTTTCTTTCCAGGAACACTGCACCGACTGTTATGCGCTTCATTCCAGAGATACAAGCTCCCTCTCTGCTAAGGGTGAGTTCCCTTTGCTTGATGATGCTTTTATTGGTTCTTGTCCGATTTCAAATATTTTAACACTAGTCGAAAGCCTATCCCAAGGACACATTGTAGGCCAAGTTTTAGCTTTATGAATGTAATTTTGAAGGAGATATTATCCTGCAAAGTGATTTTTCTTTCCAGAAACACTGAGCCGACTGTTATGCTGTACATTCCAGAGATACAAGCTGCCTCACTGATAAGGGTGAGTTCCATTTGCTTGATGATGATTTCACGTGTTCTTTTCCGAAATTAATCAATTTAATACTAGTCGATAGCCTATTGCAAGGACTCTTTGCAAGCCAAGTTTTAGCTTTGTGAAATTAATATCGAAGGAGATATTCACCTGTAAAGTTTATTGTTCTTTCCAGGAACACTGCACCGACTGTTATGCGCTTCATTCCAGACATACAAGCTCCCTCTCTGCTAAGGGTGAGTTCCCTTTGCTTGATGATGCTTTCACTGGTTCTTGTCCGATTTCAAATATTTTAACACTAGTCGATAGCCTATCCAAAGGACACATTGCAAGCCAAGTTTTAGCTTTGTGAAAGTAATATCGAAGGAGATATTATCCTGCAAAGTAATTTTTCTTTCCAGGAACACTGCGCCGACTGTTATGCTGTACATTCCAGAGATACAAGCTGCCTCACTGATAAGGGTGAGTTCCATTTGTTTGATGATGATTTCACGTGTTCTTGTCCGAAATTAATCAATTTAATACTAGTCGATAGCCTATTTCAAGGACTCTTTGCAAGCCAAGTTTTAGCTTTGTGAAATTAATATCGAAGGAGATATTCACCCGCAAAGTTCATTTTTCTTTCCAGGAACACTGCGCCGACTGATATGCGCTTCATTCCAGACATACAAGCTCCCTCTCTGCTAAGGGTGAGTTCCCTTTGCTTGATGATGCTTTCATTGGTTCTTTTCCGATTTCAAATATTTTAACACTAGTCGATAGCCTATCCCAAGGACACATTGCAAGCCAAGTTTTAGTTTTGTGATTGTAATTTTGAAGAAGATATTATCCTGCAAATTAATTTTTCTTTCCAGAAACACTGAGTCGACTGTTATGCTGTACATTCCAGAGATACAAGCTGCCTCACTGATAAGGGTGAGTTCCATTTGCTTAAAGATGATTTCACGTGTTCTTGTCCGAAATTAATCAATTTAATACTAGTCGATAGCCTATTTCAAGGACTCTTTGCAAGCCAAGTTTTAGCCTTGTGAAATTAATATCGAAGGAGATATTCACCTGTAAAGTTTCTTTTTCTTTCCAGGAACACTGCACCGACTGTTATGCGCTTCATTCCAGACATACAAGCTCCCTCTCTGCTAAGGGTGAGTTCCCTTTGCTTGATGATGCTTTCATTGGTTCTTGTCCAATTTCAAATATTTTAACACTAGTCGATAGCCTATCCCAAGGACACATTGCAGGCCAAGTTTTAGCTTTGTGAAAGTAATATCGAAGGAGATATTATCCTGCAAAGTAATTTTTCTTTCCAGAAACACTGAGCCGACTGTTATGCTGTACATTCCAGAGATACAAGCTGCCTCACTGATAAGGGTGAGTTCCATTTGCTTAAAGATGATTTCACGTGTTCTTGTCCGAAATTAATCAATTTAATACTAGTCGATAGCCTATTTCAAGGACTCTTTGCAAGCCAAGTTTTAGCCTTGTGAAATTAATATCGAAGGAGATATTCACCTGTAAAGTTTCTTTTTCTTTCCAGGAACACTGCACCGACTGTTATGCGCTTCATTCCAGACATACAAGCTCCCTCTCTGCTAAGGGTGAGTTCCCTTTGCTTGATGATGCTTTCATTGGTTCTTGTCCAATTTCAAATATTTTAACACTAGTCGATAGCCTATCCCAAGGACTCATTGCAGGCCAAGTTTCAGCTTTGTGTAAGTAATATCGTGGGAGATATTATCCTGCAAAGTGATTTTTCTTTCCAGAAACACTGAGCCGACTGTTATGCTGTACATTCCAGAGATACAAGCTGCCTCACTGATAAGGGTGAGTTCCATTTGCTTGATGATGATTTCACGTGTTCTTTTCCGAAATTAATCAATTTAATACTAGTCGATAGCCTATTGCAAGGACTCTTTGCAAGCCAAGTTTTAGCTTTGTGAAATTAATATCGAAGGAGATATTCACCTGTAAAGTTTATTTTTCTTTCCAGGAACACTGCACCGACTGTTATGCGCTTCATTCCAGACATACAAGCTCCCTCTCTGCTAAGGGTGAGTTCCCTTTGCTTGATGATGCTTTCACTGGTTCTTGTCCGATTTCAAATATTTTAACACTAGTCGATAGCCTATTCCAAGGACTCATTGCAGGCCAAGTTTCAGCTTTGTGTAAGTAATATCGTGGGAGATATTAACCTGCAAAGTATTGTTTCTTTCCAGGAACACTGCGCCGACTGTTATGCTGTACATTCCAGAGATACAAGCTGCCTTACTGATAAGGGTGAGTTCCATTTGCTTGATGATGATTTCACGTGTTCTTGTCCGAAATTAATCAATTTAATACTAGTCGATAGCCTATTTCAAGGACTCTTTGCAAGCCAAGTTTTAGCTTTGTGAAATTAATATCGAAGGAGATATTCACCCGCAAAGTTTCTTTTTCTTTCCAGGAACACTGCACCGACTGTTATGCGCTTCATTCCAGAGATACAAGCTCCCTCTCTGCTAAGGGTGAGTTCCCTTTGCTTGATGATGCTTTTATTGGTTCTTGTCCGATTTCAAATATTTTAACACTAGTCGAAAGCCTATCCCAAGGACACATTGTAGGCCAAGTTTTAGCTTTATGAATGTAATTTTGAAGGAGATATTATCCTGCAAAGTGATTTTTCTTTCCAGAAACACTGAGCCGACTGTTATGCTGTACATTCCAGAGATACAAGCTGCCTCACTGATAAGGGTGAGTTCCATTTGCTTGATGATGATTTCACGTGTTCTTTTCCGAAATTAATCAATTTAATACTAGTCGATAGCCTATTGCAAGGACTCTTTGCAAGCCAAGTTTTAGCTTTGTGAAATTAATATCGAAGGAGATATTCACCTGTAAAGTTTATTGTTCTTTCCAGGAACACTGCACCGACTGTTATGCGCTTCATTCCAGACATACAAGCTCCCTCTCTGCTAAGGGTGAGTTCCCTTTGCTTGATGATGCTTTCACTGGTTCTTGTCCGATTTCAAATATTTTAACACTAGTCGATAGCCTATCCAAAGGACACATTGCAAGCCAAGTTTTAGCTTTGTGAAAGTAATATCGAAGGAGATATTATCCTGCAAAGTAATTTTTCTTTCCAGGAACACTGCGCCGACTGTTATGCTGTACATTCCAGAGATACAAGCTGCCTCACTGATAAGGGTGAGTTCCATTTGTTTGATGATGATTTCACGTGTTCTTGTCCGAAATTAATCAATTTAATACTAGTCGATAGCCTATTTCAAGGACTCTTTGCAAGCCAAGTTTTAGCTTTGTGAAATTAATATCGAAGGAGATATTCACCCGCAAAGTTCATTTTTCTTTCCAGGAACACTGCGCCGACTGATATGCGCTTCATTCCAGACATACAAGCTCCCTCTCTGCTAAGGGTGAGTTCCCTTTGCTTGATGATGCTTTCATTGGTTCTTTTCCGATTTCAAATATTTTAACACTAGTCGATAGCCTATCCCAAGGACACATTGCAAGCCAAGTTTTAGTTTTGTGAATGTAATTTTGAAGAAGATATTATCCTGCAAATTAATTTTTCTTTCCAGAAACACTGAGTCGACTGTTATGCTGTACATTCCAGAGATACAAGCTGCCTCACTGATAAGGGTGAGTTCCATTTGCTTAAAGATGATTTCACGTGTTCTTGTCCGAAATTAATCAATTTAATACTAGTCGATAGCCTATTTCAAGGACTCTTTGCAAGCCAAGTTTTAGCCTTGTGAAATTAATATCGAAGGAGATATTCACCTGTAAAGTTTCTTTTTCTTTCCAGGAACACTGCACCGACTGTTATGCGCTTCATTCCAGACATACAAGCTCCCTCTCTGCTAAGGGTGAGTTCCCTTTGCTTGATGATGCTTTCATTGGTTCTTGTCCAATTTCAAATATTTTAACACTAGTCGATAGCCTATCCCAAGGACACATTGCAGGCCAAGTTTTAGCTTTGTGAAAGTAATATCGAAGGAGATATTATCCTGCAAAGTAATTTTTCTTTCCAGAAACACTGAGCCGACTGTTATGCTGTACATTCCAGAGATACAAGCTGCCTCACTGATAAGGGTGAAGTCCATTTGCTTGATGATGATTTCACGTGTTCTTGTCCGAAATTAATCAATTTAATACTAGTCGATAGCCTATTACAAGGACTCTTTGCAAGCCAAGTTTTAGCCTTGTGAAATTAATATCGAAGGAGATATTCACCTGTAAAGTTTCTTTTTCTTTCCAGGAACACTGCACCGACTGTTATGCGCTTCATTCCAGACATACAAGCTCCCTCTCTGCTAAGGGTGAGTTCCCTTTGCTTGATGATGCTTTCATTGGTTCTTGTCCGATTTCAACTATTTTAACACTAGTCGATAGCCTATTCCAAGGACTCATTGCAGGCCAAGTTTCAGCTTTGTGTAAGTAATATCGTGGGAGATATTAACCTGCAAAGTATTGTTTCTTTCCAGGAACACTGCGCCGACTGTTATGCTGTACATTCCAGAGATACAAGCTGCCTCAGTGATAAGGGTGAAGTCCTTTTGCTTGATGATGATTTCACGTGTTCTTGTCCGAAATTAATCAATTTAATACTAGTCGATAGCCTATTCCAAGGACTCATTGCAGGCCAAGTTTCAGCTTTGTGTAAGTAATATCGTGGGAGATATTAACCTGCAAAGTATTGTTTCTTTCCAGGAACACTGTGCCGACTGTTATGCTGTACATTCCAGAGATACAAGCTGCCTCACTGATAAGGGTGAGTTCCATTTGCTTGATGATGATTTCACGTGTTCTTGTCCGAAATTAATCAATTTAATACTAGTCGATAGCCTATTTCAAGGACTCTTAGGAAGCCAAGTTTTAGCTTTGTGAAATTAATATCGAAGGAGATATTCACCCGTAAAGTTTCTTTTTCTTTCCAGGAACACTGCACCGACTGTTATGCGCTTCATTCCAGACATACAAGCTCCCTCTCTGCTAAGGGTGAGTTCCCTTTGCTTGATGATGCTTTCATTGGTTCTTGTCCGATTCCAAATATTTTAACACTAATCGATAGCCTATCCCAAGGACACATTGTAGGCCAAGTTTTAGCTTTGTGAATGTAATTTTGAAGGAGATATTATCCTGCAAAGTAATTTTCTTTCCAGAAACACTGAGCCGACTGTTATGCTGTACATTTCAGAGATACAAGCTGCCTCACTGATAAGGGTGAGTTCCATTTGCTTGATGATGATTTCACGTGTTCTTGTCCGAAATTAATCAATTTAATACTAGTCGATAGCCTATTTCAAGGACTCTTTGCAAGCCAAGTTTTAGCTTTGTGAAATTAATATCGAAGGAGATATTCACCTGTAAAGTTTCTTTTTCTTTCCAGGAACACTGCACCGACTGTTATGCGCTTCATTCCAGAGATACAAGCTCCCTCTCTGCTAAGGGTGATTTCCCTTTGCTTGATGATGCTTTCATTGGTTCTTGTCCGATTTCGAATATTTTAACACTAGTCGATAGCCTATTCCAAGGACTCATTGCAGGCCAAGTTTCAGCTTTGTGTAAGTAATATCGTGGGAGATATTAACCTGAAAAGTATTTTTTCTTTCCAGGAACACTGCGCCGACTGTTATGCTGTACATTCCAGAGATACAAGCTGCCTCAGTGATAAGGGTGAAGTCCATTTGCTTGATGATGATTTCACGTGTTCTTGTCCGAAATTAATCAATTTAATACTAGTCGATAGCCTATTCCAAGGACTCATTGCAGGCCAAGTTTCAGCTTTGTGTAAGTAATATCGTGGGAGATATTAACCTGCAAAGTATTGTTTCTTTCCAGGAACACTGCACCGACTGTTATGCGCTTCATTCCAGAGATACAAGCTCCCTCTCTGCTAAGGGTGAGTTCCCTTTGCTTGATGATGCTTTTATTGGTTCTTGTCCGATTTCAAATATTTTAACACTAGTCGAAAGCCTATCCCAAGGACACATTGTAGGCCAAGTTTTAGCTTTGTGAATGTAATTTTGAAGGAGATATTATCCTGCAAAGTGATTTTTCTTTCCAGAAACACTGAGCCGACTGTTATGCTGTACATTCCAGAGATACAAGCTGCCTCACTGATAAGGGTGAGTTCCATTTGCTTGATGATGCTTTCACTGGTTCTTGTCCGATTTCAAATATTTTAACACTAGTCGATAGCCTATTTCAAGGACTCTTTGCAAGCCAAGTTTTAGCTTTGTGTAATTAATATTGAAGGAGATATTTACCTGTAAAGTTTATTTTTCTTTCCAGGAACACTGCACGGACTGTTTTGCGCTTCATTCCAGAGATACAAGCTCCCTCTCTGCTAAGGGTGAGTTCCCTTTGCTTGATGATGCTTTCATTGGTTCTTGTCCGATTTCAAATATTTTAACACTAGTCGATAGCCTATCCAAAGGACACATTGCAAGCCAAGTTTTAGCTTTGTGAAAGTAATATCGAAGGAGATATTATCCTGCAAAGTAATTTTTCTTTCCAGGAACACTGCGCCGACTGTTATGCTGTACATTCCAGAGATACAAGCTGCCTCACTGATAAGGGTGAGTTCCATTTGTTTGATGATGATTTCACGTGTTCTTGTCCGAAATTAATCAATTTAATACTAGTCGATAGCCTATTTCAAGGACTCTTTGCAAGCCAAGTTTTAGCTTTGTGAAATTAATATCGAAGGAGATATTCACCCGCAAAGTTCATTTTTCTTTCCAGGAACACTGCGCCGACTGATATGCGCTTCATTCCAGACATACAAGCTCCCTCTCTTCTAAGGGTGAGTTCCCTTTGCTTGATGATGCTTTCATTGGTTCTTTTCCGATTTCAAATATTTTAACACTAGTCGATAGCCTATCCCAAGGACACATTGCAAGCCAAGTTTTAGTTTTGTGAATGTAATTTTGAAGAAGATATTATCCTGCAAATAAATTTTTCTTTCCAGAAACACTGACCCGACTGTTATGCTGTACATTCCAGAGATACAAGCTGCCTCACTGATAAGGGTGAGTTCCATTTGCTTGATGATGATTTCACGTGTTCTTGTCCGAAATTAATCAATTTAATACTAGTCGATAGCCTATTACAAGGACTCTTTGCAAGCCAAGTTTTAGCCTTGCGAAATTAATATCGAAGGAGATATTCACCTGTAAAGTTTCTTTTTCTGTCCAGGAACACTGCACCGACTGTTATGCGCTTCATTCCAGACATACAAGCTCCCTCTCTGCTAAGGGTGAGTTCCCTTTGCTTGATGATGCTTTCATTGGTTCTTGTCCGATTTCAAATATTTTAACACTAGTCGATAGCCTATCCCAAGGACACATTGCAGGCCAAGTTTTAGCTTTGTGAAAGTAATATCGAAGGAGATATTATCCTGCAAAGTAATTTTTATTTCCAGGAACACTGCGCCGACTGTTATGCTGTACATTCCAGAGATACAAGCTGCCTCACTGATAAGGGTGAGTTCCATTTGTTTGATGATGATTTCACGTGTTCTTGTCCGAAATTAATCAATTTAATACTAGTCGATAGCCTATTTCAAGGACTCTTTGGAAGCCAAGTTTTAAACTTTGTGAAATTAATATCGAAGGAGATATTCACCTGTAAAGTTTCTTTTTCTTTCCAGGAACACTGCACCGACTGTTATGCACTTCATTCCAGAGATACAAGCTCCCTCTCTGCTAAGGGTGAGTTCCCTTTGCTTGATGATACTTTCATTGGTTCTTGTCCGATTTCAAATATTTTAACACTAGTCGATAGCCTATCCCAAGGACACATTGCCGGCCAAGTTTTAGCTTTGTGAAAGTAATATCGAAGGAGATATTATCCTGCAAAGTAATTTTCTTTCCAGGAACACTGCGCCGACTGTTATGCTGTACATTCCAGAGCTACAAGCTGCCTCACTGATAAGGGTGAGTTCCATGTGTTTGATGATGATTTCACGTGTTCTTGTCCGAAATTAATCAATTCAATACTAGTCGATAGCCTATTTCAAGGACTCTTTGCAAGCCAAGTTTTAGCTTTGTGAAATTAATATCGAAGGAGATATTTACCTGTAAAGATTCTTTTTCTTTCCAGAAACACTGCACCGACTGTTATGCTGTACATTCCAGAGATACAAGCTGCCTCACTGATAAGGGTGAGTTCCATTTGCTTGATGATGATTTCACGTGTTCTTGTCCGAAATTATTCAATTTAATACTAGTCGATAGCCTATTTCAAGGACTCTTTGCAAGCCAAGTTTTAGCTTTGTGTAATTAATATTGAAGGAGATATTCACCTGTAAAGTTTCTTTTTCTTTCCAGGAACACTGCACGGACTGTTTTGCGCTTCATTCCAGAGATACAAGCTCCCTCTCTGCTAAGGGTGAGTTCCCTTTGCTTGATGATGCTTTCATTGGTTCTTGTCCGATTTCAAATATTTTAACACTAGTCGATAGCCTATTCCAAGGACTCATTGCAGGCCAAGTTTCAGCTTTGTGTAAGTAATATCGTGGGAGATATTAACCTGCAAAGTATTGTTTCTTTCCAGGAACACTGCGCCGACTGTTATGCTGTACATTCCAGAGATACAAGCTGCCTCACTGATAAGGGTGAGTTCCATTTGTTTGATGATGATTTCACGTGTTCTTGTCCGAAATTAATCAATTTAAAAATAGTCGATAGCCTATTTCAAGGACTCTTTGCAAGCCAAGTTTTGGCTTTGTGAAATTAATATCGAAGGAGATATTCACCCGCAAAGTTCATTTTTCTTTCCAGGAACACTGCACCGACTGTTATGCGCTTCATTCCAGAGATACAAGCTCCCTCTCTGCTAAGGGTGAGTTCCCTTTGCTTGAGGATGCTTTCATTGGTTCTTGTCCGATTTCAAATATTTTAACACTAGTCGATAGCCTATCCCAAGGACACATTGCAAGCCAAGTTTTAGTTTTGTGAATGTAATTTTGAAGAAGATATTATCCTGCAAATAAATTTTTCTTTCCAGAAACACTGACCCGACTGTTATGCTGTACATTCCAGAGATACAAGCTGCCTCACTGATAAGGGTGAGTTACATTTGCTTGATGATGATTTCACGTGTTCTTGTCCGAAATTAATCAATTTAATACTAGTCGATAGCCTATTACAAGGACTCTTTGCAAGCCAAGTTTTAGCCTTGTGAAATTAATATCGAAGGAGATATTCACCTGTAAAGTTTCTTTTTCTGTCCAGGAACACTGCACCGACTGTTATGCGCTTCATTCCAGACATACAAGCTCCCTCTCTGCTAAGGGTGAGTTCCCTTTGCTTGATGATGCTTTCATTGGTTCTTGTCCGATTTCAAATATTTTAACACTAGTCGATAGCCTATCCCAAGGACACATTGCAGGCCAAGTTTTAGCTTTGTGAAAGTAATATCGAAGGAGATATTATCCTGCAAAGTAATTTTTCTTTCCAGGAACACTGCGCCGACTGTTATGCTGTACATTCCAGAGATACAAGCTGCCTCACTGATAAGGGTGAGTTCCATTTGTTTGATGATGATTTCACGTGTTCTTGTCCGAAATTAATCAATTTAATACTAGTCGATAGCCTATTTCAAGGACTCTTTGGAAGCCAAGTTTTAAACTTTGTGAAATTAATATCGAAGGAGATATTCACCTGTAAAGTTTCTTTTTCTTTCCAGGAACACTGCACCGACTGTTATGCACTTCATTCCAGAGATACAAGCTCCCTCTCTGCTAAGGGTGAGTTCCCTTTGCTTGATGATACTTTCATTGGTTCTTGTCCGATTTCAAATATTTTAACACTAGTCGATAGCCTATCCCAAGGACACATTGCCGGCCAAGTTTTAGCTTTGTGAAAGTAATATCGAAGGAGATATTTACCTGTAAAGATTCTTTTTCTTTCCAGAAACACTGCACCGACTGTTATGCTGTACATTCCAGAGATACAAGCTGCCTCACTGATAAGGGTGAGTTCCATTTGCTTGATGATGATTTCACGTGTTCTTGTCCGAAATTAATCAATTTAATACTAGTCGATAGCCTATTTCAAGGACTCTTTGCAAGCCAAGTTTTAGCTTTGTGTAATTAATATTGAAGGAGATATTCACCTGTAAAGTTTCTTTTTCTTTCCAGGAACACTGCACGGACTGTTTTGCGCTTCATTCCAGAGATACAAGCTCCCTCTCTGCTAAGGGTGAGTTCCCTTTGCTTGAGGATGCTTTCATTGGTTCTTGTCCGATTTCAAATATTTTAACACTAGTCGATAGCCTATCCCAAGGACACATTGCAAGCCAAGTTTTAGTTTTGTGAATGTAATTTTGAAGAAGATATTATCCTGCAAATAAATTTTTCTTTCCAGAAACACTGACCCGACTGTTATGCTGTACATTCCAGAGATACAAGCTGCCTCACTGATAAGGGTGAGTTACATTTGCTTGATGATGATTTCACGTGTTCTTGTCCGAAATTAATCAATTTAATACTAGTCGATAGCCTATTACAAGGACTCTTTGCAAGCCAAGTTTTAGCCTTGTGAAATTAATATCGAAGGAGATATTCACCTGTAAAGTTTCTTTTTCTGTCCAGGAACACTGCACCGACTGTTATGCGCTTCATTCCAGACATACAAGCTCCCTCTCTGCTAAGGGTGAGTTCCCTTTGCTTGATGATGCTTTCATTGGTTCTTGTCCGATTTCAAATATTTTAACACTAGTCGATAGCCTATCCCAAGGACACATTGCAGGCCAAGTTTTAGCTTTGTGAAAGTAATATCGAAGGAGATATTATCCTGCAAAGTAATTTTTCTTTCCAGGAACACTGCGCCGACTGTTATGCTGTACATTCCAGAGATACAAGCTGCCTCACTGATAAGGGTGAGTTCCATTTGTTTGATGATGATTTCACGTGTTCTTGTCCGAAATTAATCAATTTAATACTAGTCGATAGCCTATTTCAAGGACTCTTTGGAAGCCAAGTTTTAAACTTTGTGAAATTAATATCGAAGGAGATATTCACCTGTAAAGTTTCTTTTTCTTTCCAGGAACACTGCACCGACTGTTATGCACTTCATTCCAGAGATACAAGCTCCCTCTCTGCTAAGGGTGAGTTCCCTTTGCTTGATGATACTTTCATTGGTTCTTGTCCGATTTCAAATATTTTAACACTAGTCGATAGCCTATCCCAAGGACACATTGCCGGCCAAGTTTTAGCTTTGTGAAAGTAATATCGAAGGAGATATTTACCTGTAAAGATTCTTTTTCTTTCCAGAAACACTGCACCGACTGTTATGCTGTACATTCCAGAGATACAAGCTGCCTCACTGATAAGGGTGAGTTCCATTTGCTTGATGATGATTTCACGTGTTCTTGTCCGAAATTAATCAATTTAATACTAGTCGATAGCCTATTTCAAGGACTCTTTGCAAGCCAATTTCAGCTTTGTGAAATTAATATCGAAGGAGATATTCACCTGTAAAGTTTCTTTTTCTTTCCAGGAACACTGCACCGACTGTTATGCTGTACATTCCAGAGATACAAGCTGCCTCACTGATAAGGGTGAGTTACATTTGCTTGATGATGATTTTACGTGTTCTTGTCCGAAATTAATCAATTTAATACTAGTCGATAGCCTATTTCAAGGACTCTTAGGAAGCCAAGTTTTAGCTTTGTGAAATTAATATCGAAGGAGATATTCACCTGTAAAGTTTCTTTTTCTTTCCAGGAACACTGCACCGACTGTTATGCACTTCATTCCAGAGATACAAGCTCCCTCTCTGCTAAGGGTGAGTTCCCTTTGCTTGATGATACTTTCATTGGTTCTTGTCCGATTTCAAATATTTTAACACTAGTCGATAGCCTATCCCAAGGACACATTGCCGGCCAAGTTTTAGCTTTGTGAAAGTAATATCGAAGGAGATATTATCCTGCAAAGTAATTTTTCTTTCCAGGAACACTGCGCCGACTGTTATGCTGTACATTCCAGAGATACAAGCTGCCTCACTGATAAGGGTGAGTTCCATGTGTTTGATGATGATTTCACGTGTTCTTGTCCGAAATTAATCAATTTAATACTAGTCGATAGCCTATTTCAAGGACTCTTTGCAAGCCAAGTTTTAGCTTTGTGAAATTAATATCGAAGGAGATATTTACCTTTAAAGATTCTTTTTCTTTCCAGAAACACTGCACCGACTGTTATGCTGTACATTCCAGAGATACAAGCTGCCTCACTGATAAGGGTGAGTTCCATGTGTTTGATGATGATTTCACGTGTTCTTGTCCGAAATTAATCAATTTAATACTAGTCGATAGCCTATTTCAAGGACTCTTTGCAAGCCAAGTTTTAGCCTTGTGAAATTAATATCGAAGGAGATATTCACCTGTAAAGTTTCTTTTTCTTTCCAGGAACACTGCACCGACTGTTATGCTGTACATTCCAGAGATACAAGCTGCCTCACTGATAAGGGTGAGTTCCATTTGCTTGATGATGATTTCACGTGTTCTTGTCCGAAATTAATCAATTTAATACTAGTCGATAGCCTATTTCAAGGACTCTTTGCAAGCCAAGTTTTAGTTTTGTGTAATTAATATTGAAGGAGATATTCACCTGTAAAGTTTCTTTTTCTTTCCAGGAACACTGCACGGACTGTTTTGCGCTTCATTCCAGAGATACAAGCTCCCTCTCTGCTAAGGGTGAGTTCCCTTTGCTTGATGATGCTTTCATTGGTTCTTGTCCGATTTCAAATATTTTAACACTAGTCGATAGCCTATTCCAAGGACTCATTGCAGGCCAAGTTTCAGCTTTGTGTAAGTAATATCGTGGGAGATATTAACCTGCAAAGTATTGTTTCTTTCCAGGAACACTGCGCCGACTGTTATGCTGTACATTCCAGAGATACAAGCTGCCTCACTGATAAGGGTGAGTTCCATTTGTTTGATGATGATTTCACGTGTTCTTGTCCGAAATTAATCAATTTAAAAATAGTCGATAGCCTATTTCAAGGACTCTTTGCAAGCCAAGTTTTGGCTTTGTGAAATTAATATCGAAGGAGATATTCACCCGCAAAGTTCATTTTTCTTTCCAGGAACACTGCACCGACTGTTATGCGCTTCATTCCAGAGATACAAGCTCCCTCTCTGCTAAGGGTGAGTTCCCTTTGCTTGAGGATGCTTTCATTGGTTCTTGTCTGATTTCAAATATTTTAACACTAGTCGATAGCCTATCCCAAGGACACATTGCAAGCCAAGTTTTAGTTTTGTGAATGTAATTTTGAAGAAGATATTATCCTGCAAATAAATTTTTCTTTCCAGAAACACTGACCCGACTGTTATGCTGTACATTCCAGAGATACAAGCTGCCTCACTGATAAGGGTGAGTTCCATTTGCTTGATGATGATTTCACGTGTTCTTGTCCGAAATTAATCAATTTAATACTAGTCGATAGCCTATTACAAGGACTCTTTGCAAGCCAAGTTTTAGCCTTGTGAAATTAATATCGAAGGAGATATTCACCTGTAAAGTTTCTTTTTCTGTCCAGGAACACTGCACCGACTGTTATGCGCTTCATTCCAGAGATACAAGCTCCCTCTCTGCTAAGGGTGAGTTCCCTTTGCTTGATGATACTTTCATTTGTTCTTGTCCGATTTCAAATATTTTAACACTAGTCGATAGCCTATCCCAAGGACACATTGCCGGCCAAGTTTTAGCTTTGTGAAAGTAATATCGAAGGAGATATTATCCTGCAAAGTAATTTTTCTTTCCAGGAACACTGCGCCGACTGTTATGCTGTACATTCCAGAGATACAAGCTGCCTCACTGATAAGGGTGAGTTCCATGTGTTTGATGATGATTTCACGTGTTCTTGTCCGAAATTAATCAATTTAATACTAGTCGATAGCCTATTTCAAGGACTCTTTTGAAGCCAAGTTTTAGCTTTGTGAAATTAATATCGAAGGAGATATTTACCTGTAAAGATTCTTTTTCTTTCCAGAAACACTGCACCGACTGTTATGCTGTACATTCCAGAGATACAAGCTGCCTCACTGATAAGGGTGAGTTCCATTTGCTTGATGATGATTTCACGTGTTCTTGTCCGAAATTAATCGATTAAATACTAGTCGATAGCCTATTTCAAGGACTCTTTGCAAGCCAATTTTAGCTTTGTGAAATTAATATCGAAGGAGATATTCACCTGTAAAGTTTCTTTTTCTTTCCAGGAACACTGCACCGACTGTTATGCTGTACATTCCAGAGATACAAGCTGCCTCACTGATAAGGGTGAGTTCCATTTGCTTGATGATGATTTCACGTGTTCTTGTCCGAAATTAATCAATTTAATACTAGTCGATAGCCTATTTCAAGGACTCTTTGCAAGCCAAGTTTTAGCTTTGTGTAATTAATATTGAAGGAGATATTCACCTGTAAAGTTTCTTTTTCTTTCCAGGAACACTGCACGGACTGTTTTGCGCTTCATTCCAGAGATACAAGCTCCCTCTCTGCTAAGGGTGAGTTCCCTTTGCTTGATGATACTTTCATTGGTTCTTGTCCGATTTCAAATATTTTAACACTAGTCGATAGCCTATCCCAAGGACACATTGCCGGCCAAGTTTTAGCTTTGTGAAAGTAATATCGAAGGAGATATTATCCTGCAAAGTAATTTTTCTTTCCAGGAACACTGCACCGACTGTTATGCTGTACATTCCAGAGATACAAGCTGCCTCACTGCTAAGGGTGAGTTCCCTTTGCTTGATGATGCTTTCATTGGTTCTTGTCCGATTTCAAATATTTTAACACTAGTCGATAGCCTATTCCAAGGACTCATTGCAGGCCAAGTTTCAGCTTTGTGTAAGTAATATCGTGGGAGATATTAACCTGCAAAGTATTGTTTCTTTCCAGGAACACTGCGCCGACTGTTATGCTGTACATTCCAGAGATACAAGCTGCCTCACTGATAAGGGTGAGTTCCATTTGTTTGATGATGATTTCACGTGTTCTTGTCCGAAATTAATCAATTTAAAAATAGTCGATAGCCTATTTCAAGGACTCTTTGCAAGCCAAGTTTTGGCTTTGTGAAATTAATATCGAAGGAGATATTCACCCGCAAAGTTCATTTTTCTTTCCAGGAACACTGCACCGACTGTTATGCGCTTCATTCCAGAGATACAAGCTCCCTCTCTGCTAAGGGTGAGTTCCCTTTGCTTGAGGATGCTTTCATTGGTTCTTGTCTGATTTCAAATATTTTAACACTAGTCGATAGCCTATCCCAAGGACACATTGCAAGCCAAGTTTTAGTTTTGTGAATGTAATTTTGAAGAAGATATTATCCTGCAAATAAATTTTTCTTTCCAGAAACACTGACCCGACTGTTATGCTGTACATTCCAGAGATACAAGCTGCCTCACTGATAAGGGTGAGTTCCATTTGCTTGATGATGATTTCACGTGTTCTTGTCCGAAATTAATCAATTTAATACTAGTCGATAGCCTATTACAAGGACTCTTTGCAAGCCAAGTTTTAGCCTTGTGAAATTAATATCGAAGGAGATATTCACCTGTAAAGTTTCTTTTTCTGTCCAGGAACACTGCACCGACTGTTATGCGCTTCATTCCAGAGATACAAGCTCCCTCTCTGCTAAGGGTGAGTTCCCTTTGCTTGATGATACTTTCATTTGTTCTTGTCCGAAATTAATCGATTTAATACTAGTCGATAGCCTATTTCAAGGACTCTTTGCAAGCCAATTTTAGCTTTGTGAAATTAATATCGAAGGAGATATTCACCTGTAAAGTTTCTTTTTCTTTCCAGGAACACTGCACCGACTGTTATGCTGTACATTCCAGAGATACAAGCTGCCTCACTGATAAGGGTGAGTTACATTTGCTTGATGATGATTTCACGTGTTCTTGTCCGAAATTAATCAATTTAATACTAGTCGATAGCCTATTTCAAGGACTCTTAGGAAGCCAAGTTTTAGCTTTGTGAAATTAATATCGAAGGAGATATTCACCTGTAAAGTTTCTTTTTCTTTCCAGGAACACTGCACCGACTGTTATGCACTTCATTCCAGAGATACAAGCTCCCTCTCTGCTAAGGGTGAGTTCCCTTTGCTTGATGATACTTTCATTGGTTCTTGTCCGATTTCAAATATTTTAACACTAGTCGATAGCCTATCCCAAGGACACATTGCCGGCCAAGTTTTAGCTTTGTGAAAGTAATATCGAAGGAGATATTATCCTGCAAAGTAATTTTTCTTTCCAGGAACACTGCGCCGACTGTTATGCTGTACATTCCAGAGATACAAGCTGCCTCACTGATAAGGGTGAGTTCCATGTGTTTGATGATGATTTCACGTGTTCTTGTCCGAATTTAATCAATTTAATACTAGTCGATAGCCTATTTCAAGGACTCTTTGCAAGCCAAGTTTTAGCTTTGTGAAATTAATATCGAAGGAGATATTTACCTGTAAAGATTCTTTTTCTTTCCAGAAACACTGCACCGACTGTTATGCTGTACATTCCAGAGATACAAGCTGCCTCACTGATAAGGGTGAGTTCCATTTGCTTGATGATGATTTCACGTGTTCTTGTCCGAAATTAATCAATTTAATACTAGTCGATAGCCTATTTCAATGACTCTTTGCAAGCCAATTTTAGCTTTGTGAAATTAATATCGAAGGAGATATTCACCTGTAAAGTTTCTTTTTCTTTCCAGGAACACTGCACCGACTGTTATGCTGTACATTCCAGAGATACAAGCTGCCTCACTGATAAGGGTGAGTTACATTTGCTTGATGATGATTTCACGTGTTCTTGTCCGAAATTAATCAATTTAATACTAGTCGATAGCCTATTTCAAGGACTCTTAGGAAGCCAAGTTTTAGCTTTGTGAAATTAATATCGAAGGAGATATTCACCCGTAAAGTTTCTTTTTCTTTCCAGGAACACTGCACCGACTGTTATGCGCTTCATTCCAGAGATACAAGCTCCCTCTCTGCTAAGGGTGAGTTCCCTTTGCTTGATGATGCTTTCATTGGTTCTTGTCCGATTTCAAATATTTTAACACTAGTCGATAGCCTATCCCAAGGAAACATTGCAGGCCAAGTTTTAGCTTTGTGAAAGTAATATCGAAGGAGATATTATCCTGCAAAATATTTTTTCTTTCCAGCAACACTGAGCCGACTGTTATGCTGTACATTCCAGAGATACAAGCTGCCTTACTGATAAGGGTGAGTTCCATTTGTTTGATGATGATTTCACGTGTTCTTGTCCGAAATTAATCAATTTAATACTAGTCGATAGCCTATTTCAAGGACTCTTTGCAAGCCAAGTTTTAACTTTGTGAAATTAATATCGAAGGAGATATTCACCCGCAAAGTTCATTTTTCTTTCCAGGAACACTGCGCCGACTGATATGCGCTTCATTCCAGACATACAAGCTCCCTCTCTGCTAAGGGTGAGTTCCCTTTGCTTGATGATGCTTTCATTGGTTCTTGTCCGATTTCAAATATTTTAACACTAGTCGATAGCCTATCCCAAGGACACATTGCAAGCCAAGTTTTAGTTTTGTGAATGTAATTTTGAAGAAGATATTATCCTGCAAATTAATTTTTCTTTCCAGAAACACTGAGCCGACTGTTATGCTGTACATTCCAGAGATACAAGCTGCCTCACTGATAAGGGTGAGTTCCATTTGCTTGATGATGATTTCACGTGTTCTTGTCCGAAATTATTCAATTTAATACTAGTCGATAGCCTATTTCAAGGACTCTTTGCAAGCCAAGTTTTTGCCTTGTGAAATTAATATCGAAGGAGATATTCACCTGTAAAGTTTCTTTTTCTTTCCAGGAACACTGCACGGACTGTTTTGCGCTTCATTCCAGAGATACAAGCTCCCTCTCTGCTAAGGGTGAGTTCCCTTTGCTTGATGATGCTTTCATTGGTTCTTGTCCGATTTCAAATATTTTAACACTAGTCGATAGCCTATTCCAAGGACTCATTGCAGGCCAAGTTTCAGCTTTGTGTAAGTAATATCGTGGGAGATATTAACCTGCAAAGTATTGTTTCTTTCCAGGAACACTGCGCCGACTGTTATGCTGTACATTCCAGAGATACAAGCTGCCTCACTGATAAGGGTGAGTTACATTTGCTTGATGATGATTTCACGTGTTCTTGTCCGAAATTAATCAATTTAAAAATAGTCGATAGCCTATTTCAAGGACTCTTTGCAAGCCAAGTTTTAGCTTTGTGAAATTAATATCGAAGGAGATATTCACCCGCAAAGTTCATTTTTCTTTCCAGGAACACTGCACCGACTGTTATGCGCTTCATTCCAGAGATACAAGCTCCCTCTCTGCTAAGGGTGAGTTCCCTTTGCTTGATGATGCTTTCATTGGTTCTTGTCCGATTTCAAATATTTTAACACTAGTCGATAGCCTATCCCAAGGAAACATTGCAGGCCAAGTTTTAGCTTTGTGAAAGTAATATCGAAGGAGATATTATCCTGCAAAATATTTTTTCTTTCCAGCAACACTGAGCCGACTGTTATGCTGTACATTCCAGAGATACAAGCTGCCTTACTGATAAGGGTGAGTTCCATTTGTTTGATGATGATTTCACGTGTTCTTGTCCGAAATTAATCAATTTAATACTAGTCGATAGCCTATTTCAAGGACTCTTTGCAAGCCAAGTTTTAGCTTTGTGAAATTAATATCGAAGGAGATATTCACCCGCAAAGTTCATTTTTCTTTCCAGGAACACTGCACCGACTGTTATGCGCTTCATTCCAGAGATACAAGCTCCCTCTCTGCTAAGGGTGAGTTCCCTTTGCTTGATGATGCTTTCATTGGTTCTTGTCCGATTTCAAATATTTTAACACTAGTCGATAGCCTATCCCAAGGACACATTGCAAGCCAAGTTTTAGTTTTGTGAATGTAATTTTGAAGAAGATATTATCCTGCAAATAAATTTTTCTTTCCAGAAACACTGACCCGACTGTTATGCTGTACATTCCAGAGATACAAGCTGCCTCACTGATAAGGGTGAGTTCCATTTGCTTGATGATGATTTCACGTGTTCTTGTCCGAAATTAATCAATTTAATACTAGTCGATAGCCTATTACAAGGACTCTTTGCAAGCCAAGTTTTAGCCTTGTGAAATTAATATCGAAGGAGTTATTCACCTGTAAAGTTTCTTTTTCTGTCCAGGAACACTGCACCGACTGTTATGCGCTTCATTCTAGACATACAAGCTCCCTCTCTGCTAAGGGTGAGTTCCCTTTGCTTGATGATGCTTTCATTGGTTCTTGTCAGATTTCAAATATTTTAACACTAGTCGATAGCCTATCCCAAGGAAACATTGCAGGCCAAGTTTTAGCTTTGTGAAAGTAATATCGAAGGAGATATTATCCTGCAAAATATTTTTTCTTTCCAGCAACACTGAGCCGACTGTTATGCTGTACATTCCAGAGATACAAGCTGCCTTACTGATAAGGGTGAGTTCCATTTGTTTGATGATGATTTCACGTGTTCTTGTCCGAAATTAATCAATTTAATACTAGTCGATAGCCTATTACAAGGACTCTTTGCAAGCCAAGTTTTAGCCTTGTGAAATTAATATCGAAGGAGATATTCACCTGTAAAGTTTCTTTTTCTGTCCAGGAACACTGCACCGACTGTTATGCGCTTCATTCCAGACATACAAGCTCCCTCTCTGCTAAGGGTGAGTTCCCTTTGCTTGATGATGCTTTCATTGGTTCTTGTCCGATTTCAAATATTTTAACACTAGTCGATAGCCTATCCCAAGGAAACATTGCAGGCCAAGTTTTAGCTTTGTGAAAGTAATATCGAAGGAGATATTATCCTGCAAAATATTTTTTCTTTCCAGCAACACTGAGCCGACTGTTATGCTGTACATTCCAGAGATACAAGCTGCCTTACTGATAAGGGTGAGTTCCGTTTGTTTGATGATGATTTCACGTGTTCTTGTCCGAAATTAATCAATTTAATACTAGTCGATAGCCTATTTCAAGGACTCTTTGCAAGCCAAGTTTTAACTTTGTGAAATTAATATCGAAGGAGATATTCACCCACAAAGTTCATTTTTCTTTCCAGGAACACTGCGCCGACTGATATGCGCTTCATTCCAGACATACAAGCTCCCTCTCTGCTAAGGGTGAGTTCCCTTTGCTTGATGATGCTTTCATTGGTTCTTGACCGATTTCAAATATTTTAACACTAGTCGATAGCCTATCCCAAGGACACATTGCAAGCCAAGTTTTAGTTTTGTGAATGTAATTTTGAAGAAGATATTATCCTGCAAATTAATTTTTCTTTCCAGAAACACTGAGCCGACTGTTATGCTGTACATTCCAGAGATACAAGCTGCCTCACTGATAAGGGTGAGTTCCATTTGCTTGATGATGATTTCACGTGTTCTTGTCCGAAATTATTCAATTTAATACTAGTCGATAGCCTATTTCAAGGACTCTTTGCAAGCCAAGTTTTAGCCTTGTGAAATTAATATCGAAGGAGATATTCACCTGTAAAGTTTCTTTTTCTTTCCAGGAACACTGCACGGACTGTTTTGCGCTTCATTCCAGAGATACAAGCTCCCTCTCTGCTAAGGGTGAGTTCCCTTTGCTTGATGATGCTTTCATTGGTTCTTGTCCGATTTCAAATATTTTAACACTAGTCGATAGCCTATTCCACGGACTCATTGCAGGCCAAGTTTCAGCTTTGTGTAAGTAATATCGTGGGAGATATTAACCTGCAAAGTATTGTTTCTTTCCAGGAACACTGCGCCGACTGTTATGCTGTACATTCCAGAGATACAAGCTGCCTCACTGATAAGGGTGAGTTCCATTTGTTTGATGATGATTTCACGTGTTCTTGTCCGAAATTAATCAATTTAATACTAGTCGATAGCCTATTTCAAGGACTCTTTGCAAGCCAAGTTTTAGCTTTGTGAAATTAATATCGAAGGAGATATTCACCTGCAAAGTTCATTTTTCTTTCCAGGAACACTGCGCCGACTGATATGCGCTTCATTCCAGACATACAAGCTCCCTCTCTGCTAAGGGTGAGTTCCCTTTGCTTGATGATGCTTTCATTGGTTCTTGTCCGATTTCAAATATTTCAACACTAGTCGATAGCCTATCCCAAGGACACATTGCAAGCCAAGTTTTAGTTTTGTGAATGTAATTTTGAAGAAGATATTATCCTGCAAATTAATTTTTCTTTCCAGAAACACTGAGCCGACTGTTATGCTGTACATTCCAGAGATACAAGCTGCCTCACTGATAAGGGTGAGTTCCATTTGCTTGATGATGATTTCACGTGTTCTTGTCCGAAATTATTCAATTTAATACTAGTCGATAGCCTATTTCAAGGACTCTTTGCAAGCCAAGTTTTAGCTTTGTGTAATTAATATTGAAGGAGATATTCACCTGTAAAGTTTCTTTTTCTTTCCAGGAACACTGCACGGACTGTTTTGCGCTTCATTCCAGAGATACAAGCTCCCTCTCTGCTAAGGGTGAGTTCCCTTTGCTTGATGATGCTTTCATTGGTTCTTGTCCGATTTCAAATATTTTAACACTAGTCGATAGCCTATTCCAAGGACTCATTGCAGGCCAAGTTTCAGCTTTGTGTAAGTAATATCGTGGGAGATATTAACCTGCAAAGTATTGTTTCTTTCCAGGAACACTGCGCCGACTGTTATGCTGTACATTCCAGAGATACAAGCTGCCTCACTGATAAGGGTGAGTTCCATTTGTTTGATGATGATTTCACGTGTTCTTGTCCGAAATTAATCAATTTAAAAATAGTCGATAGCCTATTTCAAGGACTCTTTGCAAGCCAAGTTTTGGCTTTGTGAAATTAATATCGAAGGAGATATTCACCCGCAAAGTTCATTTTTCTTTCCAGGAACACTGCACCGACTGTTATGCGCTTCATTCCAGAGATACAAGCTCCCTCTCTGCTAAGGGTGAGTTCCCTTTGCTTGAGGATGCTTTCATTGGTTCTTGTCCGATTTCAAATATTTTAACACTAGTCGATAGCCTATCCCAAGGACACATTGCAAGCCAAGTTTTAGTTTTGTGAATGTAATTTTGAAGAAGATATTATCCTGCAAATAAATTTTTCTTTCCAGAAACACTGACCCGACTGTTATGCTTTACATTCCAGAGTTACAAGCTGCCTCACTGATAAGGGTGAGTTCCATTTGCTTGATGATGATTTCACGTGTTCTTGTCCGAAATTAATCAATTTAATACTAGTCGATAGCCTATTACAAGGACTCTTTGCAAGCCAAGTTTTAGCTTTGTGAAATTAATATCGAAGGAGATATTCACCCGCAAAGTTCATTTTTCTTTCCAGGAACACTGCGCCGACTGATATGCGCTTCATTCCAGACATACAAGCTCCCTCTCTGCTAAGGGTGAGTTCCCTTTGCTTGATGATGCTTTCATTGGTTCTTGTCCGATTTCAAATATTTTAACACTAGTCGATAGCCTATCCCAAGGACACATTGCAAGCCAAGTTTTAGCCTTGTGAAATTAATATCGAAGGAGTTATTCACCTGTAAAGTTTCTTTTTCTGTCCAGTAACACTGCACCAACTGTTATGCGCTTCATTCCAGACATACAAGCTCCCTCTCTGCTAAGGGTGAGTTCCCTTTGCTTGATGATGCTTTCATTGGTTCTTGTCCGATTTCAAATATTTTAACACTAGTCGATAGCCTATCCCAAGGAAACATTGCAGGCCAAGTTTTAGCTTTGTGAAAGTAATATCGAAGGAGATATTATCCTGCAAAATATTTTTTCTTTCCAGGAACACTGAGCCGACTGTTATGCTGTACATTCCAGAGATACAAGCTGCCTCACTGATAAGGGTGAGTTCCATTTGTTTGATGATGATTTCACGTGTTCTTGTCCGAAATTAATCAATTTAATACTAGTCGATAGCCTATTTCAAGGACTCTTTGCAAGCCAAGTTTTAGCTTTGTGAAATTAATATCGAAGGAGATATTCACCCGCAAAGTTCATTTTTCTTTCCAGGAACACTGCGCCGACTGATATGCGCTTCATTCCAGACATACAAGCTCCCTCTCTGCTAAGGGTGAGTTCCCTTTGCTTGATGATGCTTTCATTGGTTCTTGTCCGATTTCAAATATTTTAACACTAGTCGATAGCCTATTCCAAGGACTCATTGCAGGCCAAGTTTCAGCTTTGTGTAAGTAATATCGTGGGAGATATTAACCTGCAAAGTATTGTTTCTTTCCAGGAACACTGCGCCGACTGTTATGCTGTACATTCCAGAGGTACAAGCTGCCTCACTGATAAGGGTGAGTTCCATTTGTTTGATGATGATTTCACGTGTTCTTGTCCGAAATTAATCAATTTAAAAATAGTCGATAGCCTATTTCAAGGACTCTTTGCAAGCCAAGTTTTGGCTTTGTGAAATTAATATCGAAGGAGATATTCACCCGCAAAGTTCATTTTTCTTTCCAGGAACACTGCACCGACTGTTATGCGCTTCATTCCAGAGATACAAGCTCCCTCTCTGCTAAGGGTGAGTTCCCTTTGCTTGAGGATGCTTTCATTGGTTCTTGTCCGATTTCAAATATTTTAACACAAGTCGATAGCCTATCCCAAGGACACATTGCAAGCCAAGTTTTAGTTTTGTGAATGTAATTTTGAAGAAGATATTATCCTGCAAATAAATTTTTCTTTCCAGAAACACTGACCCGACTGTTATGCTTTACATTCCAGAGTTACAAGCTGCCTCACTGATAAGGGTGAGTTCCATTTGCTTGATGATGATTTCACGTGTTCTTGTCCGAAATTAATCAATTTAATACTAGTCGATAGCCTATTACAAGGACTCTTTGCAAGCCAAGTTTTAGCTTTGTGAAATTAATATCGAAGGAGATATTCACCCGCAAAGTTCATTTTTCTTTCCAGGAACACTGCGCCGACTGATATGCGCTTCATTCCAGACATACAAGCTCCCTCTCTGCTAAGGGTGAGTTCCCTTTGCTTGATGATGCTTTCATTGGTTCTTGTCCGATTTCAAATATTTTAACACTAGTCGATAGCCTATCCCAAGGAAACATTGCAGGCCAAGTTTTAGCTTTGTGAAAGTAATATCGAAGGAGATATTATCCTGCAAAATATTTTTTCTTTCCAGCAACACTGAGCCGACTGTTATGCTGTACATTCCAGAGATACAAGCTGCCTTACTGATAAGGGTGAGTTCCATTTGTTTGATGATGATTTCACGTGTTCTTGTCCGAAATTAATCAATTTAATACTAGTCGATAGCCTATTTCAAGGACTCTTTGCAAGCCAAGTTTTAGCTTTGTGAAATTAATATCGAAGGAGATATTCACCCGCAAAGTTCATTTTTCTTTCCAGGAACACTGCACCGACTGTTATGCGCTTCATTCCAGAGATACAAGCTCCCTCTCTGCTAAGGGTGAGTTCCCTTTGCTTGATGATGCTTTCATTGGTTCTTGTCCGATTTCAAATATTTTAAAACTAGTCGATAGCCTATCCCAAGGACACATTGCAAGCCAAGTTTTAGTTTTGTGAATGTAATTTTGAAGAAGATATTATCCTGCAAATAAATTTTTCTTTCCAGAAACACTGACCCGACTGTTATGCTGTACATTCCAGAGATACAAGCTGCCTCACTGATAAGGGTGAGTTCCATTTGCTTGATGATGATTTCACGTGTTCTTGTCCGAAATTAATCAATTTAATACTAGTCGATAGCCTATTACAAGGACTCTTTGCAAGCCAAGTTTTAGCCTTGTGAAATTAATATCGAAGGAGTTATTCACCTGTAAAGTTTCTTTTTCTGTCCAGGAACACTGCACCGACTGTTATGCGCTTCATTCTAGACATACAAGCTCCCTCTCTGCTAAGGGTGAGTTCCCTTTGCTTGATGATGCTTTCATTGGTTCTTGTCAGATTTCAAATATTTTAACACTAGTCGATAGCCTATCCCAAGGAAACATTGCAGGCCAAGTTTTAGCTTTGTGAAAGTAATATCGAAGGAGATATTATCCTGCAAAATATTTTTTCTTTCCAGCAACACTGAGCCGACTGTTATGCTGTACATTCCAGAGATACAAGCTGCCTTACTGATAAGGGTGAGTTCCATTTGTTTGATGATGATTTCACGTGTTCTTGTCCGAAATTAATCAATTTAATACTAGTCGATAGCCTATTACAAGGACTCTTTGCAAGCCAAGTTTTAGCCTTGTGAAATTAATATCGAAGGAGATATTCACCTGTAAAGTTTCTTTTTCTGTCCAGGAACACTGCACCGACTGTTATGCGCTTCATTCCAGACATACAAGCTCCCTCTCTGCTAAGGGTGAGTTCCCTTTGCTTGATGATGCTTTCATTGGTTCTTGTCCGATTTCAAATATTTTAACACTAGTCGATAGCCTATCCCAAGGAAACATTGCAGGCCAAGTTTTAGCTTTGTGAAAGTAATATCGAAGGAGATATTATCCTGCAAAATATTTTTTCTTTCCAGCAACACTGAGCCGACTGTTATGCTGTACATTCCAGAGATACAAGCTGCCTTACTGATAAGGGTGAGTTCCGTTTGTTTGATGATGATTTCACGTGTTCTTGTCCGAAATTAATCAATTTAATACTAGTCGATAGCCTATTTCAAGGACTCTTTGCAAGCCAAGTTTTAACTTTGTGAAATTAATATCGAAGGAGATATTCACCCGCAAAGTTCATTTTTCTTTCCAGGAACACTGCGCCGACTGATATGCGCTTCATTCCAGACATACAAGCTCCCTCTCTGCTAAGGGTGAGTTCCCTTTGCTTGATGATGCTTTCATTGGTTCTTGACCGATTTCAAATATTTTAACACTAGTCGATAGCCTATCCCAAGGACACATTGCAAGCCAAGTTTTAGTTTTGTGAATGTAATTTTGAAGAAGATATTATCCTGCAAATTAATTTTTCTTTCCAGAAACACTGAGCCGACTGTTATGCTGTACATTCCAGAGATACAAGCTGCCTCACTGATAAGGGTGAGTTCCATTTGCTTGATGATGATTTCACGTGTTCTTGTCCGAAATTATTCAATTTAATACTAGTCGATAGCCTATTTCAAGGACTCTTTGCAAGCCAAGTTTTAGCCTTGTGAAATTAATATCGAAGGAGATATTCACCTGTAAAGTTTCTTTTTCTTTCCAGGAACACTGCACGGACTGTTTTGCGCTTCATTCCAGAGATACAAGCTCCCTCTCTGCTAAGGGTGAGTTCCCTTTGCTTGATGATGCTTTCATTGGTTCTTGTCCGATTTCAAATATTTTAACACTAGTCGATAGCCTATTCCACGGACTCATTGCAGGCCAAGTTTCAGCTTTGTGTAAGTAATATCGTGGGAGATATTAACCTGCAAAGTATTGTTTCTTTCCAGGAACACTGCGCCGACTGTTATGCTGTACATTCCAGAGATACAAGCTGCCTCACTGATAAGGGTGAGTTCCATTTGTTTGATGATGATTTCACGTGTTCTTGTCCGAAATTAATCAATTTAATACTAGTCGATAGCCTATTTCAAGGACTCTTTGCAAGCCAAGTTTTAGCTTTGTGAAATTAATATCGAAGGAGATATTCACCTGCAAAGTTCATTTTTCTTTCCAGGAACACTGCGCCGACTGATATGCGCTTCATTCCAGACATACAAGCTCCCTCTCTGCTAAGGGTGAGTTCCCTTTGCTTGATGATGCTTTCATTGGTTCTTGTCCGATTTCAAATATTTTAACACTAGTCGATAGCCTATCCCAAGGACACATTGCAAGCCAAGTTTTAGTTTTGTGAATGTAATTTTGAAGAAGATATTATCCTGCAAATTAATTTTTCTTTCCAGAAACACTGAGCCGACTGTTATGCTGTACATTCCAGAGATACAAGCTGCCTCACTGATAAGGGTGAGTTCCATTTGCTTGATGATGATTTCACGTGTTCTTGTCCGAAATTATTCAATTTAATACTAGTCGATAGCCTATTTCAAGGACTCTTTGCAAGCCAAGTTTTAGCTTTGTGTAATTAATATTGAAGGAGATATTCACCTGTAAAGTTTCTTTTTCTTTCCAGGAACACTGCACGGACTGTTTTGCGCTTCATTCCAGAGATACAAGCTCCCTCTCTGCTAAGGGTGAGTTCCCTTTGCTTGATGATGCTTTCATTGGTTCTTGTCCGATTTCAAATATTTTAACACTAGTCGATAGCCTATTCCAAGGACTCATTGCAGGCCAAGTTTCAGCTTTGTGTAAGTAATATCGTGGGAGATATTAACCTGCAAAGTATTGTTTCTTTCCAGGAACACTGCGCCGACTGTTATGCTGTACATTCCAGAGATACAAGCTGCCTCACTGATAAGGGTGAGTTCCATTTGTTTGATGATGATTTCACGTGTTCTTGTCCGAAATTAATCAATTTAAAAATAGTCGATAGCCTATTTCAAGGACTCTTTGCAAGCCAAGTTTTGGCTTTGTGAAATTAATATCGAAGGAGATATTCACCCGCAAAGTTCATTTTTCTTTCCAGGAACACTGCACCGACTGTTATGCGCTTCATTCCAGAGATACAAGCTCCCTCTCTGCTAAGGGTGAGTTCCCTTTGCTTGAGGATGCTTTCATTGGTTCTTGTCCGATTTCAAATATTTTAACACTAGTCGATAGCCTATCCCAAGGACACATTGCAAGCCAAGTTTTAGTTTTGTGAATGTAATTTTGAAGAAGATATTATCCTGCAAATAAATTTTTCTTTCCAGAAACACTGACCCGACTGTTATGCTTTACATTCCAGAGTTACAAGCTGCCTCACTGATAAGGGTGAGTTCCATTTGCTTGATGATGATTTCACGTGTTCTTGTCCGAAATTAATCAATTTAATACTAGTCGATAGCCTATTACAAGGACTCTTTGCAAGCCAAGTTTTAGCTTTGTGAAATTAATATCGAAGGAGATATTCACCCGCAAAGTTCATTTTTCTTTCCAGGAACACTGCGCCGACTGATATGCGCTTCATTCCAGACATACAAGCTCCCTCTCTGCTAAGGGTGAGTTCCCTTTGCTTGATGATGCTTTCATTGGTTCTTGTCCGATTTCAAATATTTTAACACTAGTCGATAGCCTATCCCAAGGACACATTGCAAGCCAAGTTTTAGCCTTGTGAAATTAATATCGAAGGAGTTATTCACCTGTAAAGTTTCTTTTTCTGTCCAGTAACACTGCACCGACTGTTATGCGCTTCATTCCAGACATACAAGCTCCCTCTCTGCTAAGGGTGAGTTCCCTTTGCTTGATGATGCTTTCATTGGTTCTTGTCCGATTTCAAATATTTTAACACTAGTCGATAGCCTATCCCAAGGAAACATTGCAGGCCAAGTTTTAGCTTTGTGAAAGTAATATCGAAGGAGATATTATCCTGCAAAATATTTTTTCTTTCCAGGAACACTGAGCCGACTGTTATGCTGTACATTCCAGAGATACAAGCTGCCTCACTGATAAGGGTGAGTTCCATTTGTTTGATGATGATTTCACGTGTTCTTGTCCGAAATTAATCAATTTAATACTAGTCGATAGCCTATTTCAAGGACTCTTTGCAAGCCAAGTTTTAGCTTTGTGAAATTAATATCGAAGGAGATATTCACCCGCAAAGTTCATTTTTCTTTCCAGGAACACTGCGCCGACTGATATGCGCTTCATTCCAGACATACAAGCTCCCTCTCTGCTAAGGGTGAGTTCCCTTTGCTTGATGATGCTTTCATTGGTTCTTGTCCGATTTCAAATATTTTAACACTAGTCGATAGCCTATTCCAAGGACTCATTGCAGGCCAAGTTTCAGCTTTGTGTAAGTAATATCGTGGGAGATATTAACCTGCAAAGTATTGTTTCTTTCCAGGAACACTGCGCCGACTGTTATGCTGTACATTCCAGAGGTACAAGCTGCCTCACTGATAAGGGTGAGTTCCATTTGTTTGATGATGATTTCACGTGTTCTTGTCCGAAATTAATCAATTTAAAAATAGTCGATAGCCTATTTCAAGGACTCTTTGCAAGCCAAGTTTTGGCTTTGTGAAATTAATATCGAAGGAGATATTCACCCGCAAAGTTCATTTTTCTTTCCAGGAACACTGCACCGACTGTTATGCGCTTCATTCCAGAGATACAAGCTCCCTCTCTGCTAAGGGTGAGTTCCCTTTGCTTGAGGATGCTTTCATTGGTTCTTGTCCGATTTCAAATATTTTAACACAAGTCGATAGCCTATCCCAAGGACACATTGCAAGCCAAGTTTTAGTTTTGTGAATGTAATTTTGAAGAAGATATTATCCTGCAAATAAATTTTTCTTTCCAGAAACACTGACCCGACTGTTATGCTTTACATTCCAGAGTTACAAGCTGCCTCACTGATAAGGGTGAGTTCCATTTGCTTGATGATGATTTCACGTGTTCTTGTCCGAAATTAATCAATTTAATACTAGTCGATAGCCTATTACAAGGACTCTTTGCAAGCCAAGTTTTAGCTTTGTGAAATTAATATCGAAGGAGATATTCACCCGCAAAGTTCATTTTTCTTTCCAGGAACACTGCGCCGACTGATATGCGCTTCATTCCAGACATACAAGCTCCCTCTCTGCTAAGGGTGAGTTCCCTTTGCTTGATGATGCTTTCATTGGTTCTTGTCCGATTTCAAATATTTTAACACTAGTCGATAGCCTATCCCAAGGACACATTGCAAGCCAAGTTTTAGCCTTGTGAAATTAATATCGAAGGAGTTATTCACCTGTAAAGTTTCTTTTTCTGTCCAGGAACACTGCACCGACTGTTATGCGCTTCATTCCAGACATACAAGCTCCCTCTCTGCTAAGGGTGAGTTCCCTTTGCTTGATGATGCTTTCATTGGTTCTTGTCCGATTTCAAATATTTTAACACTAGTCGATAGCCTATCCCAAGGAAACATTGCAGGCCAAGTTTTAGCTTTGTGAAAGTAATATCGAAGGAGATATTATCCTGCAAAATATTTTTTCTTTCCAGGAACACTGAGCCGACTGTTATGCTGTACATTCCAGAGATACAAGCTGCCTCACTGATAAGGGTGAGTTCCATTTGTTTGATGATGATTTCACGTGTTCTTGTCCGAAATTAATCAATTTAATACTAGTCGATAGCCTATTTCAAGGACTCTTTGCAAGCCAAGTTTTAGCTTTGTGAAATTAATATCGAAGGAGATATTCACCCGCAAAGTTCATTTTTCTTTCCAGGAACACTGCGCCGACTGATATGCGCTTCATTCCAGACATACAAGCTCCCTCTCTGCTAAGGGTGAGTTCCCTTTGCTTGATGATGCTTTCATTGGTTCTTGTCCGATTTCAAATATTTTAACACTAGTCGATAGCCTATCCCAAGGACACATTGCAAGCCAAGTTTTAGTTTTGTGAATGTAATTTTGAAGAAGATATTATCCTGCAAATTAATTTTTCTTTCCAGAAACACTGAGCCGACTGTTATGCTGTACATTCCAGAGATACAAGCTGCCTCACTGATAAGGGTGAGTTCCATTTGCTTGATGATGATTTCACGTGTTCTTGTCCGAAATTATTCAATTTAATACTAGTCGATAGCCTATTTCAAGGACTCTTTGCAAGCCAAGTTTTAGCTTTGTGTAATTAATATTGAAGGAGATATTCACCTGTAAAGTTTCTTTTTCTTTCCAGGAACACTGCACGGACTGTTTTGCGCTTCATTCCAGAGATACAAGCTCCCTCTCTGCTAAGGGTGAGTTCCCTTTGCTTGATGATGCTTTCATTGGTTCTTGTCCGATTTCAAATATTTTAACACTAGTCGATAGCCTATTCCAAGGACTCATTGCAGGCCAAGTTTCAGCTTTGTGTAAGTAATATCGTGGGAGATATTAACCTGCAAAGTATTGTTTCTTTCCAGGAACACTGCGCCGACTGTTATGCTGTACATTCCAGAGATACAAGCTGCCTCACTGATAAGGGTGAGTTCCATTTGTTTGATGATGATTTCACGTGTTCTTGTCCGAAATTAATCAATTTAAAAATAGTCGATAGCCTATTTCAAGGACTCTTTGCAAGCCAAGTTTTGGCTTTGTGAAATTAATATCGAAGGAGATATTCACCCGCAAAGTTCATTTTTCTTTCCAGGAACACTGCACCGACTGTTATGCGCTTCATTCCAGAGATACAAGCTCCCTCTCTGCTAAGGGTGAGTTCCCTTTGCTTGAGGATGCTTTCATTGGTTCTTGTCCGATTTCAAATATTTTAACACTAGTCGATAGCCTATCCCAAGGACACATTGCAAGCCAAGTTTTAGTTTTGTGAATGTAATTTTGAAGAAGATATTATCCTGCAAATTAATTTTTCTTTCCAGAAACACTGACCCGACTGTTATGCTTTACATTCCAGAGTTACAAGCTGCCTCACTGATAAGGGTGAGTTCCATTTGCTTGATGATGATTTCACGTGTTCTTGTCCGAAATTAATCAATTTAATACTAGTCGATAGCCTATTACAAGGACTCTTTGCAAGCCAAGTTTTAGCTTTGTGAAATTAATATCGAAGGAGATATTCACCCGCAAAGTTCATTTTTCTTTCCAGGAACACTGCGCCGACTGATATGCGCTTCATTCCAGACATACAAGCTCCCTCTCTGCTAAGGGTGAGTTCCCTTTGCTTGATGATGCTTTCATTGGTTCTTGTCCGATTTCAAATATTTTAACACTAGTCGATAGCCTATCCCAAGGACACATTGCAAGCCAAGTTTTAGTTTTGTGAATGTAATTTTGAAGAAGATATTATCCTGCAAATTAATTTTTCTTTCCAGAAACACTGAGCCGACTGTTATGCTGTACATTCCAGAGATACAAGCTGCCTCACTGATAAGGGTGAGTTCCATTTGCTTGATGATGATTTCACGTGTTCTTGTCCGAAATTATTCAATCTAATACTAGTCGATAGCCTATTTCAAGGACTCTTTGCAAGCCAAGTTTTAGCCTTGTGAAATTAATATCGAAGGAGATATTCACCTGTAAAGTTTCTTTTTCTTTCCAGGAACACTGCACCGACTGTTATGCTGTACATTCCAGAGATACAAGCTGCCTCACTGATAAGGGTGAGTTCCATTTGCTTGATGATGATTTCACGTGTTCTTGTCCGAAATTAATCAATTTAATACTAGTCGATAGCCTATTTCAAGGACTCTTTGCAAGCCAAGTTTTAGCTTTGTGTAATTAATATTGAAGGAGATATTCACCTGTAAAGTTTCTTTTTCTTTCCAGGAACACTGCACGGACTGTTTTGCGCTTCATTCCAGAGATACAAGCTCCCTCTCTGCTAAGGGTGAGTTCCCTTTGCTTGATGATGCTTTCATTGGTTCTTGTCCGATTTCAAATATTTTAACACTAGTCGATAGCCTATTCCAAGGACTCATTGCAGGCCAAGTTTCAGCTTTGTGTAAGTAATATCGTGGGAGATATTAACCTGCAAAGTATTGTTTCTTTCCAGGAACACTGCGCCGACTGTTATGCCGTACATTCCAGAGATACAAGCTGCCTCACTGATAAGGGTGAGTTCCATTTGTTTGATGATGATTTCACGTGTTCTTGTCTGAAATTAATCAATTTAAAAATAGTCGATAGCCTATTTCAAGGACTCTTTGCAAGCCAAGTTTTAGCTTTGTGAAATTAATATCGAAGGAGATATTCACCCGCAAAGTTCATTTTTCTTTCCAGGAACACTGCACCGACTGTTATGCGCTTCATTCCAGAGATACAAGCTCCCTCTCTGCTAAGGGTGAGTTCCCTTTGCTTGATGATGCTTTCATTGGTTCTTGTCCGATTTCTAATATTTTAACACTAGTCGATAGCCTATCCCAAGGACACATTGCAAGCCAAGTTTTAGTTTTGTGAATGTAATTTTGAAGAAGATATTATCCTGCAAATAATTTTTTCTTTCCAGAAACACTGACCCGACTGTTGTGCTGTACATTCCAGAGATACAAGCTGCCTCACTGATAAGGGTGAGTTCCATTTGCTTGATGATGATTTCACGTGTTCTTGTCCGAAATTAATAAATTTAATACTAGTCGATAGCCTATTACAAGGACTCTTTGCAAGCCAAGTTTTAGCCTTGTGAAATTAATATCGAAGGAGATATTCACCTGTAAAGTTTCTTTTTCTTTCCAGGAACACTGCACCGACTGTTATGCTGTACATTCCAGAGATACAAGCTGCCTCACTGATAAGGGTGAGTTCCATTTGCTTGATGATGATTTCACGTGTTCTTGTCCGAAATTAATCAATTTAATACTAGTCGATAGCCTATTTCAAGGACTCTTTGCAAGCCAAGTTTTAGCTTTGTGTAATTAATATTGAAGGAGATATTCACCTGTAAAGTTTCTTTTTCTTTCCAGGAACACTGCACGGACTGTTTTGCGCTTCATTCCAGAGATACAAGCTCCCTCTCTGCTAAGGGTGAGTTCCCTTTGCTTGATGATGCTTTCATTGGTTCTTGTCCGATTTCAAATATTTTAACACTAGTCGATAGCCTATTCCAAGGACTCATTGCAGGCCAAGTTTCAGCTTTGTGTAAGTAATATCGTGGGAGATATTAACCTGCAAAGTATTGTTTCTTTCCAGGAACACTGCGCCGACTGTTATGCCGTACATTCCAGAGATACAAGCTGCCTCACTGATAAGGGTGAGTTCCATTTGTTTGATGATGATTTCACGTGTTCTTGTCTGAAATTAATCAATTTAAAAATAGTCGATAGCCTATTTCAAGGACTCTTTGCAAGCCAAGTTTTAGCTTTGTGAAATTAATATCGAAGGAGATATTCACCCGCAAAGTTCATTTTTCTTTCCAGGAACACTGCACCGACTGTTATGCGCTTCATTCCAGAGATACAAGCTCCCTCTCTGCTAAGGGTGAGTTCCCTTTGCTTGATGATGCTTTCATTGGTTCTTGTCCGATTTCTAATATTTTAACACTAGTCGATAGCCTATCCCAAGGACACATTGCAAGCCAAGTTTTAGTTTTGTGAATGTAATTTTGAAGAAGATATTATCCTGCAAATAATTTTTTCTTTCCAGAAACACTGACCCGACTGTTGTGCTGTACATTCCAGAGATACAAGCTGCCTCACTGATAAGGGTGAGTTCCATTTGCTTGATGATGATTTCACGTGTTCTTGTCCGAAATTAATAAATTTAATACTAGTCGATAGCCTATTACAAGGACTCTTTGCAAGCCAAGTTTTAGCCTTGTGAAATTAATATCGAAGGAGATATTCACCTGTAAAGTTTCTTTTTCTTTCCAGGAACACTGCACCGACTGTTATGCGCTTCATTCCAGACATACAAGCTCCCTCTCTGCTAAGGGTGAGTTCCCTTTGCTTGATGATGCTTTCATTGGTTCTTGTCCGATTTCAAATATTTTAACACTAGTCGATAGCCTATCCCAAGGAAACATTGCAGGCCAAGTTTTAGCTTTGTGAAAGTAATATCGAAGGAGATATTATCCTGCAAAATATTTTTTCTTTCCAGGAACACTGAGCCGACTGTTATGCTGTACATTCCAGAGATACAAGCTGCCTCACTGATAAGGGTGAGTTCCATTTGTTTGATGATGATTTCACGTGTTCTTGTCCGAAATTAATCAATTTAATACTAGTCGATAGCCTATTTCAAGGACTCTTTGCAAGCCAAGTTTTAGCTTTGTGAAATTAATATCGAAGGAGATATTCACCCGCAAAGTTCATTTTTCTTTCCAGGAACACTGCGCCGACTGATATGCGCTTCATTCCAGACATACAAGCTCCCTCTCTGCTAAGGGTGAGTTCCCTTTGCTTGATGATGCTTTCATTGGTTCTTGTCCGATTTCAAATATTTTAACACTAGTCGATAGCCTATCCCAAGGACACATTGCAAGCCAAGTTTTAGTTTTGTGAATGTAATTTTGAAGAAGATATTATCCTGCAAATTAATTTTTCTTTCCAGAAACACTGAGCCGACTGTTATGCTGTACATTCCAGAGATACAAGCTGCCTCACTGATAAGGGTGAGTTCCATTTGCTTGATGATGATTTCACGTGTTCTTGTCCGAAATTATTCAATCTAATACTAGTCGATAGCCTATTTCAAGGACTCTTTGCAAGCCAAGTTTTAGCCTTGTGAAATTAATATCGAAGGAGATATTCACCTGTAAAGTTTCTTTTTCTTTCCAGGAACACTGCACCGACTGTTATGCTGTACATTCCAGAGATACAAGCTGCCTCACTGATAAGGGTGAGTTCCATTTGCTTGATGATGATTTCACGTGTTCTTGTCCGAAATTAATCAATTTAATACTAGTCGATAGCCTATTTCAAGGACTCTTTGCAAGCCAAGTTTTAGCTTTGTGTAATTAATATTGAAGGAGATATTCACCTGTAAAGTTTCTTTTTCTTTCCAGGAACACTGCACGGACTGTTTTGCGCTTCATTCCAGAGATACAAGCTCCCTCTCTGCTAAGGGTGAGTTCCCTTTGCTTGATGATGCTTTCATTGGTTCTTGTCCGATTTCAAATATTTTAACACTAGTCGATAGCCTATTCCAAGGACTCATTGCAGGCCAAGTTTCAGCTTTGTGTAAGTAATATCGTGGGAGATATTAACCTGCAAAGTATTGTTTCTTTCCAGGAACACTGCGCCGACTGTTATGCCGTACATTCCAGAGATACAAGCTGCCTCACTGATAAGGGTGAGTTCCATTTGTTTGATGATGATTTCACGTGTTCTTGTCTGAAATTAATCAATTTAAAAATAGTCGATAGCCTATTTCAAGGACTCTTTGCAAGCCAAGTTTTAGCTTTGTGAAATTAATATCGAAGGAGATATTCACCCGCAAAGTTCATTTTTCTTTCCAGGAACACTGCACCGACTGTTATGCGCTTCATTCCAGAGATACAAGCTCCCTCTCTGCTAAGGGTGAGTTCCCTTTGCTTGATGATGCTTTCATTGGTTCTTGTCCGATTTCTAATATTTTAACACTAGTCGATAGCCTATCCCAAGGACACATTGCAAGCCAAGTTTTAGTTTTGTGAATGTAATTTTGAAGAAGATATTATCCTGCAAATAATTTTTTCTTTCCAGAAACACTGACCCGACTGTTGTGCTGTACATTCCAGAGATACAAGCTGCCTCACTGATAAGGGTGAGTTCCATTTGCTTGATGATGATTTCACGTGTTCTTGTCCGAAATTAATAAATTTAATACTAGTCGATAGCCTATTACAAGGACTCTTTGCAAGCCAAGTTTTAGCCTTGTGAAATTAATATCGAAGGAGATATTCACCTGTAAAGTTTCTTTTTCTTTCCAGGAACACTGCACCGACTGTTATGCGCTTCATTCCAGAGATACAAGCTCCCTCTCTGCTAAGGGTGAGTTCCCTTTGCTTGATGATGCTTTCATTGGTTCTTGTCCGATTTCTAATATTTTAACACTAGTCGATAGCCTATCCCAAGGACACATTGCAAGCCAAGTTTTAGTTTTGTGAATGTAATTTTGAAGAAGATATTATCCTGCAAATAATTTTTTCTTTCCAGAAACACTGACCCGACTGTTGTGCTGTACATTCCAGAGATACAAGCTGCCTCACTGATAAGGGTGAGTTCCATTTGCTTGATGATGATTTCACGTGTTCTTGTCCGAAATTAATAAATTTAATACTAGTCGATAGCCTATTACAAGGACTCTTTGCAAGCCAAGTTTTAGCCTTGTGAAATTAATATCGAAGGAGATATTCACCTGTAAAGTTTCTTTTTCTTTCCAGGAACACTGCACCGACTGTTATGCGCTTCATTCCAGACATACAAGCTCCCTCTCTGCTAAGGGTGAGTTCCCTTTGCTTGATGATGCTTTCATTGGTTCTTGTCCGATTTCAAATATTTTAACACTAGTCGATAGCCTATCCCAAGGAAACATTGCAGGCCAAGTTTTAGCTTTGTGAAAGTAATATCGAAGGAGATATTATCCTGCAAAATATTTTTTCTTTCCAGGAACACTGAGCCGACTGTTATGCTGTACATTCCAGAGATACAAGCTGCCTCACTGATAAGGGTGAGTTCCATTTGTTTGATGATGATTTCACGTGTTCTTGTCCGAAATTAATCAATTTAATACTAGTCGATAGCCTATTTCAAGGACTCTTTGCAAGCCAAGTTTTAGCTTTGTGAAATTAATATCGAAGGAGATATTCACCCGCAAAGTTCATTTTTCTTTCCAGGAACACTGCGCCGACTGATATGCGCTTCATTCCAGACATACAAGCTCCCTCTCTGCTAAGGGTGAGTTCCCTTTGCTTGATGATGCTTTCATTGGTTCTTGTCCGATTTCAAATATTTTAACACTAGTCGATAGCCTATCCCAAGGACACATTGCAAGCCAAGTTTTAGTTTTGTGAATGTAATTTTGAAGAAGATATTATCCTGCAAATTAATTTTTCTTTCCAGAAACACTGAGCCGACTGTTATGCTGTACATTCCAGAGATACAAGCTGCCTCACTGATAAGGGTGAGTTCCATTTGCTTGATGATGATTTCACGTGTTCTTGTCCGAAATTATTCAATTTAATACTAGTCGATAGCCTATTCCAAGGACTCATTGCAGGCCAAGTTTCAGCTTTGTGTAAGTAATATCGTGGGAGATATTAACCTGCAAAGTATTGTTTCTTTCCAGGAACACTGCGCCGACTGTTATGCTGTACATTCCAGAGATACAAGCTGCCTCACTGATAAGGGTGAGTTCCATTTGTTTGATGATGATTTCACGTGTTCTTGTCTGAAATTAATCAATTTAAAAATAGTCGATAGCCTATTTCAAGGACTCTTTGCAAGCCAAGTTTTAGCTTTGTGAAATTAATATCGAAGGAGATATTCACCCGCAAAGTTCATTTTTCTTTCCAGGAACACTGCACCGACTGTTATGCGCTTCATTCCAGAGATACAAGCTCCCTCTCTGCTAAGGGTGAGTTCCCTTTGCTTGATGATGCTTTCATTGGTTCTTGTCCGATTTCTAATATTTTAACACTAGTCGATAGCCTATCCCAAGGACACATTGCAAGCCAAGTTTTAGTTTTGTGAATGTAATTTTGAAGAAGATATTATCCTGCAAATAATTTTTTCTTTCCAGAAACACTGACCCGACTGTTGTGCTGTACATTCCAGAGATACAAGCTGCCTCACTGATAAGGGTGAGTTCCATTTGCTTGATGATGATTTCACGTGTTCTTGTCCGAAATTAATAAATTTAATACTAGTCGATAGCCTATTACAAGGACTCTTTGCAAGCCAAGTTTTAGCCTTGTGAAATTAATATCGAAGGAGATATTCACCTGTAAAGTTTCTTTTTCTTTCCAGGAACACTGCACCGACTGTTATGCGCTTCATTCCAGACATACAAGCTCCCTCTCTGCTAAGGGTGAGTTCCCTTTGCTTGATGATGCTTTCATTGGTTCTTGTCCGATTTCAAATATTTTAACACTAGTCGATAGCCTATCCCAAGGAAACATTGCAGGCCAAGTTTTAGCTTTGTGAAAGTAATATCGAAGGAGATATTATCCTGCAAAATATTTTTTCTTTCCAGGAACACTGAGCCGACTGTTATGCTGTACATTCCAGAGATACAAGCTGCCTCACTGATAAGGGTGAGTTCCATTTGCTTGATGATGATTTCACGTGTTCTTGTCCGAAATTAATAAATTTAATACTAGTCGATAGCCTATTACAAGGACTCTTTGCAAGCCAAGTTTTAGCCTTGTGAAATTAATATCGAAGGAGATATTCACCTGTAAAGTTTCTTTTTCTTTCCAGGAACACTGCACCGACTGTTATGCGCTTCATTCCAGACATACAAGCTCCCTCTCTGCTAAGGGTGAGTTCCCTTTGCTTGATGATGCTTTCATTGGTTCTTGTCCGATTTCAAATATTTTAACACTAGTCGATAGCCTATCCCAAGGAAACATTACAGGCCAAGTTTTAGCTTTGTGAAAGTAATATCGAAGGAGATATTATCCTGCAAAATATTTTTTCTTTCCAGGAACACTGAGCCGACTGTTATGCTGTACATTCCAGAGATACAAGCTGCCTCACTGATAAGGGTGAGTTCCATTTGTTTGATGATGATTTCACGTGTTCTTGTCCGAAATTAATCAATTTAATACTAGTCGATAGCCTATTTCAAGGACTCTTTGCAAGCCAAGTTTTAGCTTTGTGAAATTAATATCGAAGGAGATATTCACCCGCAAAGTTCATTTTTCTTTCCAGGAACACTGCGCCGACTGATATGCGCTTCATTCCAGACATACAAGCTCCCTCTCTGCTAAGGGTGAGTTCCCTTTGCTTGATGATGCTTTCATTGGTTCTTGTCCGATTTCAAATATTTTAACACTAGTCGATAGCCTATCCCAAGGACACATTGCAAGCCAAGTTTTAGTTTTGTGAATGTAATTTTGAAGAAGATATTATCCTGCAAATTAATTTTTCTTTCCAGAAACACTGAGCCGACTGTTATGCTGTACATTCCAGAGATACAAGCTGCCTCACTGATAAGGGTGAGTTCCATTTGCTTGATGATGATTTCACGTGTTCTTGTCCGAAATTATTCAATTTAATACTAGTCGATAGCCTATTCCAAGGACTCATTGCAGGCCAAGTTTCAGCTTTGTGTAAGTAATATCGTGGGAGATATTAACCTGCAAAGTATTGTTTCTTTCCAGGAACACTGCGCCGACTGTTATGCTGTACATTCCAGAGATACAAGCTGCCTCACTGATAAGGGTGAGTTCCATTTGTTTGATGATGATTTCACGTGTTCTTGTCTGAAATTAATCAATTTAAAAATAGTCGATAGCCTATTTCAAGGACTCTTTGCAAGCCAAGTTTTAGCTTTGTGAAATTAATATCGAAGGAGATATTCACCCGCAAAGTTCATTTTTCTTTCCAGGAACACTGCACCGACTGTTATGCGCTTTATTCCAGAGATACAAGCTCCCTCTCTGCTAAGGGTGAGTTCCCTTTGCTTGATGATGCTTTCATTGGTTCTTGTCCGATTTCTAATATTTTAACACTAGTCGATAGCCTATCCCAAGGACACATTGCAAGCCAAGTTTTAGTTTTGTGAATGTAATTTTGAAGAAGATATTATCCTGCAAATAATTTTTTCTTTCCAGAAACACTGACCCGACTGTTGTGCTGTACATTCCAGAGATACAAGCTGCCTCACTGATAAGGGTGAGTTCCATTTGCTTGATGATGATTTCACGTGTTCTTGTCCGAAATTAATAAATTTAATACTAGTCGATAGCCTATTACAAGGACTCTTTGCAAGCCAAGTTTTAGCCTTGTGAAATTAATATCGAAGGAGATATTCACCTGTAAAGTTTCTTTTTCTTTCCAGGAACACTGCACCGACTGTTATGCGCTTCATTCCAGACATACAAGCTCCCTCTCTGCTAAGGGTGAGTTCCCTTTGCTTGATGATGCTTTCATTGGTTCTTGTCCGATTTCAAATATTTTAACACTAGTCGATAGCCTATCCCAAGGAAACATTGCAGGCCAAGTTTTAGCTTTGTGAAAGTAATATCGAAGGAGATATTATCCTGCAAAATATTTTTTCTTTCCAGGAACACTGAGCCGACTGTTATGCTGTACATTCCAGAGATACAAGCTGCCTCACTGATAAGGGTGAGTTCCATTTGCTTGATGATGATTTCACGTGTTCTTGTCCGAAATTAATCAATTTAATACTAGTCGATAGCCTATTTCAAGGACTCTTTGCAAGCCAAGTTTTAGCTTTGTGAAATTAATATCGAAGGAGATATTCACCCGCAAAGTTCATTTTTCTTTCCAGGAACACTGCGCCGACTGATATGCGCTTCATTCCAGACATACAAGCTCCCTCTCTGCTAAGGGTGAGTTCCCTTTGCTTGATGATGCTTTCATTGGTTCTTGTCCGATTTCAAATATTTTAACACTAGTCGATAGCCTATCCCAAGGACACATTGCAAGCCAAGTTTTAGTTTTGTGAATGTAATTTTGAAGAAGATATTATCCTGCAAATTAATTTTTCTTTCCAGAAACACTGAGCCGACTGTTATGCTGTACATTCCAGAGATACAAGCTGCCTCACTGATAAGGGTGAGTTCCATTTGCTTGATGATGATTTCACGTGTTCTTGTCCGAAATTAATCAATTTAATACTAGTCGATAGCCTATTTCAAGGACTCTTTGCAAGCCAAGTTTTAGCCTTGTGAAATTAATATCGAAGGAGATATTCACCTGTAAAGTTTCTTTTTCTTTCCAGGAACACTGCACGGACTGTTTTGCGCTTCATTCCAGAGATACAAGCTCCCTCTCTGCTAAGGGTGAGTTCCCTTTGCTTGATGATGCTTTCATTGGTTCTTGTCCGATTTCAAATATTTTAACACTAGTCGATAGCCTATTCCAAGGACTCATTGCAGGCCAAGTTTCAGCTTTGTGTAAGTAATATCGTGGGAGATATTAACCTGCAAAGTATTGTTTCTTTCCAGGAACACTGCGCCGACTGTTATGCTGTACATTCCAGAGATACAAGCTGCCTCACTGATAAGGGTGAGTTCCATTTGTTTGATGATGATTTCACGTGTTCTTGTCCGAAATTAATCAATTTAAAAATAGTCGATAGCCTATTTCAAGGACTCTTTGCAAGCCAAGTTTTGGCTTTGTGAAATTAATATCGAAGGAGATATTCACCCGCAAAGTTCATTTTTCTTTCCAGGAACACTGCACCGACTGTTATGCGCTTCATTCCAGAGATACAAGCTCCCTCTCTGCTAAGGGTGAGTTCCCTTTGCTTGAGGATGCTTTCATTGGTTCTTGTCCGATTTCAAATATTTTAACACTAGTCGATAGCCTATCCCAAGGACACATTGCAAGCCAAGTTTTAGTTTTGTGAATGTAATTTTGAAGAAGATATTATCCTGCAAATAAATTTTTCTTTCCAGAAACACTGCGCCGACTGTTATGCTTTACATTCCAGAGTTACAAGCTGCCTCACTGATAAGGGTGAGTTCCATTTGCTTGATGATGATTTCACGTGTTCTTGTCCGAAATTAATCAATTTAATACTAGTCGATAGCCTATTACAAGGACTGTTTGCAAGCCAAGTTTTAGCCTTGTGAAATTAATATCGAAGGAGATATTCACCTGTAAAGTTTCTTTTTCTTTCCAGGAACACTGCACCGACTGTTATGCGCTTCATTCCAGACATACAACCTCCCTCTCTGCTAAGGGTGAGTTCCCTTTGCTTGATGATGCTTTAATTGGTTCTTGTCCGATTTCAAATATTTTAACACTAGTCGATAGCCTATCCCAAGGAAACATTGCAGGCCAAGTTTTAGCTTTGTGAAAGTAATATCGAAGGAGATATTATCCTGCAAAATATTTTTTCTTTCCAGGAACACTGAGCCGACTGTTATGCTGTACATTCCAGAGATACAAGCTGCCTCACTGATAAGGGTGAGTTCCATTTGTTTGATGATGATTTCACGTGTTCTTGTCCGAAATTAATCAATTTAAAAATAGTCGATAGCCTATTTCAAGGACTCTTTGCAAGCCAAGTTTTAGCTTTGTGAAATTAATATCGAAGGAGATATTCACCCGCAAAGTTCATTTTTCTTTCCAGGAACACTGCGCCGACTGATATGCGCTTCATTCCAGACATACAAGCTCCCTCTCTGCTAAGGGTGAGTTCCCTTTGCTTGATGATGCTTTCATTGGTTCTTGTCCGATTCCAAATATTTTAACACTAATCGATAGCCTATCCCAAGGACACATTGTAGGCCAAGTTTTAGCTTTGTGAATGTAATTTTGAAGGAGATATTATCCTGCAAAGTAATTTTCTTTCCAGAAACACTGAGCCGACTGTTATGCTGTACATTCCAGAGATACAAGCTGCCTCACTGATAAGGGTGAGTTCCATTTGCTTGATGATGATTTCACGTGTTCTTGTCCGAAATTATTCAATTTAATACTAGTCGATAGCCTATTTCAAGGACTCTTTGCAAGCCAAGTTTTAGCCTTGTGAAATTAATATCGAAGGAGATATTCACCTGTAAAGTTTCTTTTTCTTTCCAGGAACACTGCACCGACTGTTATGCTGTACATTCCAGAGATACAAGCTGCCTCACTGATAAGGGTGAGTTCCATTTGCTTGATGATGATTTCACGTGTTCTTGTCCGAAATTAATCAATTTAATACTAGTCGATAGCCTATTTCAAGGACTCTTTGCAAGCCAAGTTTTAGCTTTGTGTAATTAATATTGAAGGAGATATTCACCTGTAAAGTTTCTTTTTCTTTCCAGGAACACTGCACGGACTGTTTTGCGCTTCATTCCAGAGATACAAGCTCCCTCTCTGCTAAGGGTGAGTTCCCTTTGCTTGAGGATGCTTTCATTGGTTCTTGTCCGATTTCAAATATTTTAACACTAGTCGATAGCCTATCCCAAGGACACATTGCAAGCCAAGTTTTAGTTTTGTGAATGTAATTTTGAAGAAGATATTATCCTGCAAATAAATTTTTCTTTCCAGAAACACTGCGCCGACTGTTATGCTTTACATTCCAGAGTTACAAGCTGCCTCACTGATAAGGGTGAGTTCCATTTGCTTGATGATGATTTCACGTGTTCTTGTCCGAAATTAATCAATTTAATACTAGTCGATAGCCTATTACAAGGACTGTTTGCAAGCCAAGTTTTAGCCTTGTGAAATTAATATCGAAGGAGATATTCACCTGTAAAGTTTCTTTTTCTTTCCAGGAACACTGCACCGACTGTTATGCGCTTCATTCCAGACATACAACCTCCCTCTCTGCTAAGGGTGAGTTCCCTTTGCTTGATGATGCTTTAATTGTTTCTTGTCCGATTTCAAATATTTTAACACTAGTCGATAGCCTATCCCAAGGAAACATTGCAGGCCAAGTTTTAGCTTTGTGAAAGTAATATCGAAGGAGATATTATCCTGCAAAATATTTTTTCTTTCCAGGAACACTGAGCCGACTGTTATGCTGTACATTCCAGAGATACAAGCTGCCTCACTGATAAGGGTGAGTTCCATTTGTTTGATGATGATTTCACGTGTTCTTGTCCGAAATTAATCGATTTAATACTAGTCGATAGCCTATTTCAAGGACTCTTTGCAAGCCAAGTTTTAGCTTTGTGTAATTAATATCGAAGGAGATATTCACCTGTAAAGTTTCTTTTTCTTTCCAGGAACACTGCACGGACTGTTTTGCGCTTCATTCCAGAGATACAAGCTCCCTCTCTGCTAAGGGTGAGTTCCCTTTGCTTGATGATGCTTTCATTGGTTCTTGTCCGATTTCAATTATTTTAACACTAGTCGTTAGCCTATTCCAAGGACTCATTGCAGGCCAAGTTTAAGCTTTGTGTAAGTAATATCGAAGGAAATATTAACCTGCAAAGTAATTTTTCTTTCCAGGAACACTGCGCCGACTGTTATGCTGTACATTCCAGAGATACAAGCTGCCTCACTGATAAGGGTGAGTTCCATTTGTTTGATGATGATTTCACGTGTTCTTGTCCGAAATTAATCAATTTAATACTAGTCGATAGCCTATTTCAAGGACTCTTTGCAAGCCAAGTTTTAGCTTTGTGTAATTAATATCGAAGGAGATATTCACCTGTAAAGTTTCCTTTTCTTTCCAGGAACACTGCACGGACTGTTTTGCGCTTCATTCCAGAGATACAAGCTCCCTCTCTGCTAAGGGTGAGTTCCCTTTGCTTGATGATGCTTTCATTGGTTCTTGTCCGATTTCAAATATTTTAACACTAGTCGATAGCCTATTCCAAGGACTCATTGCAGGCCAAGTTTCAGCTTTGTGTAAGTAATATCGTGGGAGATATTAACCTGCAAAGTATTGTTTCTTTCCAGGAACACTGCGCCGACTGTTATGCTGTATATTCCAGAGATACAAGCTGCCTCACTGATAAGGGTGAGTTCCATTTGTTTGATGATGATTTCACGTGTTCTTGTCCGAAATTAATCAATTTAAAAATAGTCGATAGCCTATTTCAAGGACTCTTTGCAAGCCAAGTTTTAGCTTTGTGAAATTAATATCCAAGGAGATATTCACCCGCAAAGTTCATTTTTCTTTCCAGGAACACTGCGCCGACTGATATGCGCTTCATTCCAGACATACAAGCTCCCTCTCTGCTAAGGGTGAGTTCCCTTTGCTTGATGATGCTTTCATTGGTTCTTGTCCGATTCCAAATATTTTAACACTAATCGATAGCCTATCCCAAGGACACATTGTAGGCCAAGTTTTAGCTTTGTGAATGTAATTTTGAAGGAGATATTATCCTGCAAAGTAATTTTCTTTCCAGAAACACTGAGCCGACTGTTATGCTGTACATTCCAGAGATACAAGCTGCCTCACTGATAAGGGTGAGTTCCATTTGCTTGATGATGATTTCACGTGTTCTTGTCCGAAATTATTCAATTTAATACTAGTCGATAGCCTATTTCAAGGACTCTTTGCAAGCCAAGTTTTAGCCTTGTGAAATTAATATCGAAGGAGATATTCACCTGTAAAGTTTCTTTTTCTTTCCAGGAACACTGCACCGACTGTTATGCTGTACATTCCAGAGATACAAGCTGCCTCACTGATAAGGGTGAGTTCCATTTGCTTGATGATGATTTCACGTGTTCTTGTCCGAAATTAATCAATTTAATACTAGTCGATAGCCTATTTCAAGGACTCTTTGCAAGCCAAGTTTTAGCTTTGTGTAATTAATATTGAAGGAGATATTCACCTGTAAAGTTTCTTTTTCTTTCCAGGAACACTGCACGGACTGTTTTGCGCTTCATTCCAGAGATACAAGCTCCCTCTCTGCTAAGGGTGAGTTCCCTTTGCTTGAGGATGCTTACATTGGTTCTTGTCCGATTTCAAATATTTTAACACTAGTCGATAGCCTATCCCAAGGACACATTGCAAGCCAAGTTTTAGTTTTGTGAATGTAATTTTGAAGAAGATATTATCCTGCAAATAAATTTTTCTTTCCAGAAACACTGCGCCGACTGTTATGCTTTACATTCCAGAGTTACAAGCTGCCTCACTGATAAGGGTGAGTTCCATTTGCTTGATGATGATTTCACGTGTTCTTGTCCGAAATTAATCAATTTAATACTAGTCGATAGCCTATTACAAGGACTGTTTGCAAGCCAAGTTTTAGCCTTGTGAAATTAATATCGAAGGAGATATTCACCTGTAAAGTTTCTTTTTCTTTCCAGGAACACTGCACCGACTGTTATGCGCTTCATTCCAGACATACAACCTCCCTCTCTGCTAAGGGTGAGTTCCCTTTGCTTGATGATGCTTTAATTGTTTCTTGTCCGATTTCAAATATTTTAACACTAGTCGATAGCCTATCCCAAGGAAACATTGCAGGCCAAGTTTTAGCTTTGTGAAAGTAATATCGAAGGAGATATTATCCTGCAAAATATTTTTTCTTTCCAGGAACACTGAGCCGACTGTTATGCTGTACATTCCAGAGATACAAGCTGCCTCACTGATAAGGGTGAGTTCCATTTGTTTGATGATGATTTCACGTGTTCTTGTCCGAAATTAATCAATTTAATACTAGTCGATAGCCTATTTCAAGGACTCTTTGCAAGCCAAGTTTTAGCTTTGTGTAATTAATATCGAAGGAGATATTCACCTGTAAAGTTTCTTTTTCTTTCCAGGAACACTGCACGGACTGTTTTGCGCTTCATTCCAGAGATACAAGCTCCCTCTCTGCTAAGGGTGAGTTCCCTTTGCTTGATGATGCTTTCATTGGTTCTTGTCCGATTTCAAATATTTTAACACTAGTCGATAGCCTATTCCAAGGACTCATTGCAGGCCAAGTTTAAGCTTTGTGTAAGTAATATCGTGGGAGATATTAACCTGCAAAGTATTGTTTCTTTCCAGGAACACTGCGCCGACTGTTATGCTGTACATTCCAGAGATACAAGCTGCCTCACTGATAAGGGTGAGTTCCATTTGTTTGATGATGATTTCACGTGTTCTTGTCCGAAATTAATCAATTTAAAAATAGTCGATAGCCTATTTCAAGGACTCTTTGCAAGCCAAGTTTTAGCTTTGTGAAATTAATATCGAAGGAGATATTCACCCGCAAAGTTCATTTTTCTTTCCAGGAACACTGCGCCGACTGATATGCGCTTCATTCCAGACATACAAGCTCCCTCTCTGCTAAGGGTGAGTTCCCTTTGCTTGATGATGCTTTCATTGGTTCTTGTCCGATTCCAAATATTTTAACACTAATCGATAGCCTATCCCAAGGACACATTGTAGGCCAAGTTTTAGCTTTGTGAATGTAATTTTGAAGGAGATATTATCCTGCAAAGTAATTTTCTTTCCAGAAACACTGAGCCGACTGTTATGCTGTACATTCCAGAGATACAAGCTGCCTCACTGATAAGGGTGAGTTCCATTTGCTTGATGATGATTTCACGTGTTCTTGTCCGAAATTATTCAATTTAATACTAGTCGATAGCCTATTTCAAGGACTCTTTGCAAGCCAAGTTTTAGCCTTGTGAAATTAATATCGAAGGAGATATTCACCTGTAAAGTTTCTTTTTCTTTCCAGGAACACTGCACCGACTGTTATGCTGTACATTCCAGAGATACAAGCTGCCTCACTGATAAGGGTGAGTTCCATTTGCTTGATGATGATTTCACGTGTTCTTGTCCGAAATTAATCAATTTAATACTAGTCGATAGCCTATTTCAAGGACTCTTTGCAAGCCAAGTTTTAGCTTTGTGTAATTAATATTGAAGGAGATATTCACCTGTAAAGTTTCTTTTTCTTTCCAGGAACACTGCACGGACTGTTTTGCGCTTCATTCCAGAGATACAAGCTCCCTCTCTGCTAAGGGTGAGTTCCCTTTGCTTGATGATGCTTTCATTGGTTCTTGTCTGATTTCAAATATTTTAACACTAGTCGATAGCCTATTCCAAGGACTCATTGCAGGCCAAGTTTCAGCTTTGTGTAAGTAATATCGTGGGAGATATTAACCTGCAAAGTATTGTTTCTTTCCAGGAACACTGCGCCGACTGTTATGCTGTACATTCCAGAGATACAAGCTGCCTCACTGATAAGGGTGAGTTCCATTTGCTTGATGATGATTTCACGTGTTCTTTTCCGAAATTAATCAATTTAAAAATAGTCGATAGCCTATTTCAAGGACTCTTTGCAAGCCAAGTTTTAGCTTTGTGAAATTAATATCGAAGGAGATATTCACCTGTAAAGTTTATTGTTCTTTCCAGGAACACTGCACCGACTGTTATGCGCTTCATTCCAGACATACAAGCTCCCTCTCTGCTAAGGGTGAGTTCCCTTTGCTTGAGGATGCTTTCATTGGTTCTTGTCCGATTTCAAATATTTTAACACTAGTCGATAGCCTATCCCAAGGACACATTGCAAGCCAAGTTTTAGTTTTGTGAATGTAATTTTGAAGAAGATATTATCCTGCAAATAAATTTTTCTTTCCAGAAACACTGACCCGACTGTTATGCTTTACATTCCAGAGTTACAAGCTGCCTCACTGATAAGGGTGAGTTCCATTTGCTTGATGATGATTTCACGTGTTCTTGTCCGAAATTATTCAAATTTAATACTAGTCGATAGCCTATTACAAGGACTCTTTGCAAGCCAAGTTTTAGCCTTGTGAAATTAATATCGAAGGAGATATTCACCTGTAATTTTTTTTTTCTTTCCAGGAACACTGCACCGACTGTTATGCGCTTCATTCCAGACATACAACCTCCCTCTCTGCTAAGGGTGAGTTCCCTTTGCTTGATGATGCTTTAATTGTTTCTTGTCCGATTTCAAATATTTTAACACTAGTCGATAGCCTATCCCAAGGAAACATTGCAGGCCAAGTTTTAGCTTTGTGAAAGTAATATCGAAGGAGATATTATCCTGCAAAATATTTTTTCTTTCCAGGAACACTGAGCCGACTGTTATGCTGTACATTCCAGAGATACAAGCTGCCTCACTGATAAGGGTGAGTTCCATTTGTTTGATGATGATTTCACGTGTTCTTGTCCGAAATTAATCAATTTAATACTAGTCGATAGCCTATTTCAAGGACTCTTTGCAAGCCAAGTTTTAGCTTTGTGTAATTAATATCGAAGGAGATATTCACCTGTAAAGTTTCTTTTTCTTTCCAGGAACACTGCACGGACTGTTTTGCGCTTCATTCCAGAGATACAAGCTCCCTCTCTGCTAAGGGTGAGTTCCCTTTGCTTGATGATGCTTTCATTGGTTCTTGTCCGATTTCAAATATTTTAACACTAGTCGATAGCCTATTCCAAGGACTCATTGCAGGCCAAGTTTCAGCTTTGTGTAAGTAATATCGTGGGAGATATTAACCTGCAAAGTATTGTTTCTTTCCAGGAACACTGCGCCGACTGTTATGCTGTACATTCCAGAGATACAAGCTGCCTCACTGATAAGGGTGAGTTCCATTTGTTTGATGATGATTTCACGTGTTCTTGTCCGAAATTAATCAATTTAAAAATAGTCGATAGCCTATTTCAAGGACTCTTTGCAAGCCAAGTTTTAGCTTTGTGAAATTAATATCAAAGGAGATATTCACCCGCAAAGTTCATTTTTCTTTCCAGGAACACTGCGCCGACTGATATGCGCTTCATTCCAGACATACAAGCTCCCTCTCTGCTAAGGGTGAGTTCCCTTTGCTTGATGATGCTTTCATTGGTTCTTGTCCGATTCCAAATATTTTAACACTAATCGATAGCCTATCCCAAGGACACATTGTAGGCCAAGTTTTAGCTTTGTGAATGTAATTTTGAAGGAGATATTATCCTGCAAAGTAATTTTCTTTCCAGAAACACTGAGCCGACTGTTATGCTGTACATTCCAGAGATACAAGCTGCCTCACTGATAAGGGTGAGTTCCATTTGCTTGATGATGATTTCACGTGTTCTTGTCCGAAATTAATCAATTTAATACTAGTCGATAGCCTATTTCAAGGACTCTTTGCAAGCCAAGTTTTAGCTTTGTGAAATTAATATCGAAGGAGATATTCACCTGTAAAGTTTCTTTTTCTTTCCAGGAACACTGCACCGACTGTTTTGCGCTTCATTACAGAGATACAAGCTCCCTCTCTGCTAAGGGTGATTTCCCTTTGCTTGATGATGCTTTCATTGGTTCTTGTCCGATTTCGAATATTTTAACACTAGTCGATAGCCTATTCCAAGGACTCATTGCAGGCCAAGTTTCAGCTTTGTGTAAGTAATATCGTGGGAGATATTAACCTGAAAAGTATTTTTTCTTTCCAGGAACACTGCGCCGACTGTTATGCTGTACATTCCAGAGATACAAGCTGCCTCAGTGATAAGGGTGAAGTCCATTTGCTTGATGATGATTTCACGTGTTCTTGTCCGAAATTAATCAATTTAATACTAGTCGATAGCCTATTCCAAGGACTGATTGCAGGCCAAGTTTCAGCTTTGTGTAAGTAATATCGTGGGAGATATTAACCTGCAAAGTATTGTTTCTTTCCAGGAACACTGTGCCGACTGTTATGCTGTACATTCCAGAGATACAAGCTGCCTCACTGATAAGGGTGAGTTCCATTTGCTTGATGATGATTTCACGTGTTCTTGTCCGAAATTAATCAATTTAATACTAGTCGATAGCCTATTTCAAGGACTCTTAGGAAGCCAAGTTTTAGCTTTGTGAAATTAATATCGAAGGAGATATTCACCCGTAAAGTTTCTTTTTCTTTCCAGGAACACTGCACCGACTGTTATGCGCTTCATTCCAGACATACAAGCTCCCTCTCTGCTAAGGGTGAGTTCCCTTTGCTTGATGATGCTTTCATTGGTTCTTGTCCGATTCCAAATATTTTAACACTAATCGATAGCCTATCCCAAGGACACATTGTAGGCCAAGTTTTAGCTTTGTGAATGTAATTTTGAAGGAGATATTATCCTGCAAAGTAATTTTCTTTCCAGAAACACTGAGCCGACTGTTATGCTGTACATTCCAGAGATACAAGCTGCCTCACTGATAAGGGTGAGTTCCATTTGCTTGATGATGATTTCACGTGTTCTTGTCCGAAATTAATCAATTTAATACTAGTCGATAGCCTATTTCAAGGACTCTTTGCAAGCCAAGTTTTAGCTTTGTGAAATTAATATCGAAGGAGATATTCACCTGTAAAGTTTCTTTTTCTTTCCAGGAACACTGCACCGACTGTTATGCGCTTCATTCCAGAGATACAAGCTCCCTCTCTGCTAAGGGTGATTTCCCTTTGCTTGATGATGCTTTCATTTGTTCTTGTCCGATTTCGAATATTTTAACACTAGTCGATAGCCTATTCCAAGGACTCATTGCAGGCCAAGTTTCAGCTTTGTGTAAGTAATATCGTGGGAGATATTAACCTGAAAAGTATTTTTTCTTTCCAGGAACACTGCGCCGACTGTTATGCTGTACATTCCAGAGATACAAGCTGCCTCAGTGATAAGGGTGAAGTCCATTTGCTTGATGATGATTTCACGTGTTCTTGTCCGAAATTAATCAATTTAATACTAGTCGATAGCCTATTCCAAGGACTCATTGCAGGCCAAGTTTCAGCTTTGTGTAAGTAATATCGTGGGAGATATTAACCTGCAAAGTATTGTTTCTTTCCAGGAACACTGCACCGACTGTTATGCGCTTCATTCCAGAGATACAAGCTCCCTCTCTGCTAAGGGTGAGTTCCCTTTGCTTGATGATGCTTTTATTGGTTCTTGTCCGATTTCAAATATTTTAACACTAGTCGAAAGCCTATCCCAAGGACACATTGTAGGCCAAGTTTTAGCTTTGTGAATGTAATTTTGAAGGAGATATTATCCTGCAAAGTGATTTTTCTTTCCAGAAACACTGAGCCGACTGTTATGCTGTACATTCCAGAGATACAAGCTGCCTCACTGATAAGGGTGAGTTCCATTTGCTTGATGATGATTTCACGTGTTCTTGTCCGAAATTAATCAATTTAATACTAGTCGATAGCCTATTTCAAGGACTCTTTGCAAGCCAAGTTTTAGCTTTGTGAAATTAATATCGAAGGAGATATTCACCCGCAAAGTTTCTTTTTCTTTCCAGGAACACTGCACCGACTGTTATGCGCTTCATTCCAGAGATACAAGCTCCCTCTCTGCTAAGGGTGAGTTGCCTTTGCTTGATGATGCTTTCATTGGTTCTTGTCCGATTTCAAATATTTTAACACTAGTCGATAGCCTATCCCAAGGACACATTGTAGGCCAAGTTTTAGCTTTGTGAATGTAATTTTGAAGGAGATATTATCCTGCAAAGTAATTTTTCTTTCCAGGAACACTGCGCCGACTGTTATGCTGTACATTCCAGAGATACAAGCTGCCTCACTGATAAGGGTGAGTTCCATTTGTTTGATGATGATTTCACGTGTTCTTGTCCGAAATTAATCAATTTAATACTAGTCGATAGCCTATTTCAAGGACTCTTAGGAAGCCAAGTTTTAGCTTTGTGAAATTAATATCGAAGGAGATATTCACCCGTAAAGTTTCTTTTTCTTTACAGGAACACTGCACCGACTGTTATGCGCTTCATTCCAGAGATACAAGCTCCCTCTCTGCTAAGGGTGAGTTCCCTTTGCTTGATGATGCTTCCATTGGTTCTTGTCCGATTTCAAATATTTTAACACTAGTCGATAGCCTATCCCAAGGACACATTGCAAGCCAACTTTTAGTTTTGTGAATGTAATTTTGAAGAAGATATTATCCTGCAAATAAATTTTTCTTTCCAGAAACACTGAGCCGACTGTTATGCTGTACATTCCAGAGATACAAGCTGCCTCACTGATAAGGGTGAGTTCCATTTGCTTGATGATGATTTCACGTGTTCTTGTCCGAAATTAATCAATTTAATACTAGTCGATAGCCTATTTCAAGGACTCTTTGCAAGCCAAGTTTTAGCTTTGTGAAATTAATATCGAAGGAGATATTCACCCGCAAAGTTTCTTTTTCTTTCCAGGAACACTGCACCGACTGTTATGCGCTTCATTCCAGAGATACAAGCTCCCTCTCTGCTAAGGGTGAGTTCCCTTTGCTTGATGATGCTTTCATTGGTTCTTGTCCGATTTCAAATATTTTAACACTAGTCGAAAGCCTATCCCAAGGACACATTGTAGGCCAAGTTTTAGCTTTGTGAATGTAATTTTGAAGGAGATATTATCCTGCAAAGTGATTTTTCTTTCCAGAAACACTGAGCCGACTGTTATGCTGTACATTCCAGAGATACAAGCTGCCTCACTGATAAGGGTGAGTTCCATTTGCTTGATGATGATTTCACGTGTTCTTTTCCGAAATTAATCAATTTAATACTAGTCGATAGCCTATTGCAAGGACTCTTTGCAAGCCAAGTTTTAGCTTTGTGAAATTAATATCGAAGGAGATATTCACCTGTAAAGTTTATTGTTCTTTCCAGGAACACTGCACCGACTGTTATGCGCTTCATTCCAGACATACAAGCTCCCTCTCTGCTAAGGGTGAGTTCCCTTTGCTTGATGATGCTTTCACTGGTTCTTGTCCGATTTCAAATATTTTAACACTAGTCGATAGCCTATCCAAAGGACACATTGCAAGCCAAGTTTTAGCTTTGTGAAAGTAATATCGTGGGAGATATTAACCTGCAAAGTATTGTTTCTTTCCAGGAACACTGCGCCGACTGTTATGCTGTACATTCCAGAGATACAAGCTGCCTCACTGATAAGGGTGAGTTCCATTTGCTTGATGATGATTTCACGTGTTCTTGTCCGAAATTAATCAATTTAATACTAGTCGATAGCCTATTTCAAGGACTCTTTGCAAGCCAAGTTTTAGCTTTGTGAAATTAATATCGAAGGAGATATTCACCCGCAAAGTTCATTTTTCTTTCCAGGAACACTGCGCCGACTGATATGCGCTTCATTCCAGACATACAAGCTCCCTCTCTGCTAAGGGTGAGTTCCCTTTGCTTGATGATGCTTTCATTGGTTCTTTTCCGATTTCAAATATTTTAACACTAGTCGATAGCCTATCCCAAGGACACATTGCAAGCCAAGTTTTAGTTTTGTGAATGTAATTTTGAAGAAGATATTATCCTGCAAATTAATTTTTCTTTCCAGAAACACTGAGTCGACTGTTATGCTGTACATTCCAGAGATACAAGCTGCCTCACTGATAAGGGTGAGTTCCATTTGCTTAAAGATGATTTCACGTGTTCTTGTCCGAAATTAATCAATTTAATACTAGTCGATAGCCTATTTCAAGGACTCTTTGCAAGCCAAGTTTTAGCCTTGTGAAATTAATATCGAAGGAGATATTCACCTGTAAAGTTTCTTTTTCTTTCCAGGAACACTGCACCGACTGTTATGCGCTTCATTCCAGACATACAAGCTCCCTCTCTGCTAAGGGTGAGTTCCCTTTGCTTGATGATGCTTTCATTGGTTCTTGTCCAATTTCAAATATTTTAACACTAGTCGATAGCCTATCCCAAGGACACATTGCAGGCCAAGTTTTAGCTTTGTGAAAGTAATATCGAAGGAGATATTATCCTGCAAAGTAATTTTTCTTTCCAGAAACACTGAGCCGACTGTTATGCTGTACATTCCAGAGATACAAGCTGCCTCACTGATAAGGGTGAAGTCCATTTGCTTGATGATGATTTCACGTGTTCTTGTCCGAAATTAATCAATTTAATACTAGTCGATAGCCTATTACAAGGACTCTTTGCAAGCCAAGTTTTAGCCTTGTGAAATTAATATCGAAGGAGATATTCACCTGTAAAGTTTCTTTTTCTTTCCAGGAACACTGCACCGACTGTTATGCGCTTCATTCCAGACATACAAGCTCCCTCTCTGCTAAGGGTGAGTTCCCTTTGCTTGATGATGCTTTCATTGGTTCTTGTCCGATTTCAAATATTTTAACACTAGTCGATAGCCTATTCCAAGGACTCAGTGCATGCCAAGTTTCAGCTTTGTGTAAGTAATATCGTGGGAGATATTAACCTGCAAAGTATTGTTTCTTTCCAGGAACACTGCGCCGACTGTTATGCTGTACATTCCAGAGATACAAGCTGCCTCAGTGATAAGGGTGAAGTCCATTTGCTTGATGATGATTTCACGTGTTCTTGTCCGAAATTAATCAATTTAATACTAGTCGATAGCCTATTCCAAGGACTCATTGCAGGCCAAGTTTCAGCTTTGTGTAAGTAATATCGTGGGAGATATTAACCTGCAAAGTATTGTTTCTTTCCAGGAACACTGTGCCGACTGTTATGCTGTACATTCCAGAGATACAAGCTGCCTCACTGATAAGGGTGAGTTCCATTTGCTTGATGATGATTTCACGTGTTCTTGTCCGAAATTTATCAATTTAGTACTAGTCGATAGCCTATTTCAAGGACTCTTAGGAAGCCAAGTTTTAGCTTTGTGAAATTAATATCGAAGGAGATATTCACCCGTAAAGTTTCTTTTTCTTTCCAGGAACACTGCGCCGACTGATATGCGCTTCATTCCAGACATACAAGCTCCCTCTCTGCTAAGGGTGAGTTCCCTTTGCTTGATGATGCTTTCATTGGTTCTTGTCCGATTCCAAATATTTTAACACTAATCGATAGCCTATCCCAAGGACACATTGTAGGCCAAGTTTTAGCTTTGTGAATGTAATTTTGAAGGAGATATTATCCTGCAAAGTAATTTTCTTTCCAGAAACACTGAGCCGACTGTTATGCTGTACATTCCAGAGATACAAGCTGCCTCACTGATAAGGGTGAGTTCCATTTGCTTGATGATGATTTCACGTGTTCTTGTCCGAAATTAATCAATTTAATACTAGTCGATAGCCTATTTCAAGGACTCTTTGCAAGCCAAGTTTTAGCTTTGTGAAATTAATATCGAAGGAGATATTCACCTGTAAAGTTTCTTTTTCTTTCCAGGAACACTGCACCGACTGTTTTGCGCTTCATTCCAGAGATACAAGCTCCCTCTCTGCTAAGGGTGATTTCCCTTTGCTTGATGATGCTTTCATTGGTTCTTGTCCGATTTCGAATATTTTAACACTAGTCGATAGCCTATTCCAAGGACTCATTGCAGGCCAAGTTTCAGCTTTGTGTAAGTAATATCGTGGGAGATATTAACCTGAAAAGTATTTTTTCTTTCCAGGAACACTGCGCCGACTGTTATGCTGTACATTCCAGAGATACAAGCTGCCTCAGTGATAAGGGTGAAGTCCATTTGCTTGATGATGATTTCACGTGTTCTTGTCCGAAATTAATCAATTTAATACTAGTCGATAGCCTATTCCAAGGACTGATTGCAGGCCAAGTTTCAGCTTTGTGTAAGTAATATCGTGGGAGATATTAACCTGCAAAGTATTGTTTCTTTCCAGGAACACTGTGCCGACTGTTATGCTGTACATTCCAGAGATACAAGCTGCCTCACTGATAAGGGTGAGTTCCATTTGCTTGATGATGATTTCACGTGTTCTTGTTCGAAATTAATCAATTTAATACTAGTCGATAGCCTATTTCAAGGACTCTTTGCAAGCCAAGTTTTAGCTTTGTGTAAATAATATTGAAGGAGATATTCACCTGTAAAGTTTCTTTTTCTTTCCAGGAACACTGCACGGACTGTTTTGCGCTTCATTCCAGAGATACAAGCTCCCTCTCTGCTAAGGGTGGGTTCCCTTTGCTTGATGATGCTTTCATTGGTTCTTGTCCGATTTCAAATATTTTAACACTAGTCGATAGCCTATTCCAAGGACTCATTGCAGGCCAAGTTTCAGCTTTGTGTAAGTAATATCGTGGGAGATATTAACCTGCAAAGTATTGTTTCTTTCCAGGAACACTGCGCCGACTGTTATGCTGTACATTCCAGAGATACAAGCTGCCTCACTGATAAGGGTGAGTTCCATTTGCTTGATGATGATTTCACGTGTTCTTGTCCGAAATTAATCAATTTAATACTAGTCGATAGCCTATTTCAAGGACTCTTTGCAAGCCAAGTTTTAGCTTTGTGAAATTAATATCGAAGGAGATATTCACCCGCAAAGTTTCTTTTTCTTTCCAGGAACACTGCACCGACTGTTATGCGCTTCATTCCAGAGATACAAGCTCCCTCTCTGCTAAGGGTGAGTTCCCTTTGCTTGATGATGCTTTCATTGGTTCTTGTCCGATTTCAAATATTTTAACACTAGTCGATAGCCTATCCCAAGGACACATTGTAGGCCAAGTTTTAGCTTTGTGAATGTAATTTTGAAGGAGATATTATCCTGCAAAGTGATTTTTCTTTCCAGAAACACTGAGCCGACTGTTATGCTGTACATTCCAGAGATACAAGCTGCCTCACTGATAAGGGTGAGTTCCATTTGCTTGATGATGATTTCACGTGTTCTTTTCCGAAATTAATCAATTTAATACTAGTCGATAGCCTATTGCAAGGACTCTTTGCAAGCCAAGTTTTAGCTTTGTGAAATTAATATCGAAGGAGATATTCACCTGTAAAGTTTATTTTTCTTTCCAGGAACACTGCACCGACTGTTATGCGCTTCATTCCAGACATACAAGCTCCCTCTCTGCTAAGGGTGAGTTCCCTTTGCTTGATGATGCTTTCACTGGTTCTTGTCCGATTTCAAATATTTTAACACTAGTCGATAGCCTATTCCAAGGACTCATTGCAGGCCAAGTTTCAGCTTTGTGTAAGTAATATCGTGGGAGATATTAACCTGCAAAGTATTGTTTCTTTCCAGGAACACTGCGCCGACTGTTATGCTGTACATTCCAGAGATACAAGCTGCCTTACTGATAAGGGTGAGTTCCATTTGCTTGATGATGATTTCACGTGTTCTTGTCCGAAATTAATCAATTTAATACTAGTCGATAGCCTATTTCAAGGACTCTTTGCAAGCCAAGTTTTAGCTTTGTGAAATTAATATCGAAGGAGATATTCACCCGCAAAGTTTCTTTTTCTTTCCGGGAACACTGCACCGACTGTTATGCGCTTCATTCCAGAGATACAAGCTCCCTCTCTGCTAAGGGTGAGTTCCCTTTGCTTGATGATGCTTTTATTGGTTCTTGTCCGATTTCAAATATTTTAACACTAGTCGAAAGCCTATCCCAAGGACACATTGTAGGTCAAGTTTTAGCTTTGTGAATGTAATTTTGAAGGAGATATTATCCTGCAAAGTGATTTTTCTTTCCAGAAACACTGAGCCGACTGTTATGCTGTACATTCCAGAGATACAAGCTGCCTCACTGATAAGGGTGAGTTCCATTTGCTTGATGATGATTTCACGTGTTCTTTTCCGAAATTAATCAATTTAATACTAGTCGATAGCCTATTGCAAGGACTCTTTGCAAGCCAAGTTTTAGCTTTGTGAAATTAATATCGAAGGAGATATTCACCTGTAAAGTTTATTGTTCTTTCCAGGAACACTGCACCGACTGTTATGCGCTTCATTCCAGACATACAAGCTCCCTCTCTGCTAAGGGTGAGTTCCCTTTGCTTGATGATGCTTTCACTGGTTCTTGTCCGATTTCAAATATTTTAACACTAGTCGATAGCCTATCCAAAGGACACATTGCAAGCCAAGTTTTAGCTTTGTGAAAGTAATATCGAAGGAGATATTATCCTGCAAAGTAATTTTTCTTTCCAGGAACACTGCGCCGACTGTTATGCTGTACATTCCAGAGATACAAGCTGCCTCACTGATAAGGGTGAGTTCCATTTGTTTGATGATGATTTCACATGTTCTTGTCCGAAATTAATCAATTTAATACTAGTCGATAGCCTATTTCAAGGACTCTTTGCAAGACAAGTTTTAGCTTTGTGAAATTAATATCGAAGGAGATATTCACCCGCAAAGTTCATTTTTCTTTCCAGGAACACTGCGCCGACTGATATGCGCTTCATTCCAGACATACAAGCTCCCTCTCTGCTAAGGGTGAGTTCCCTTTGCTTGATGATGCTTTCATTGGTTCTTTTCCGATTTCAAATATTTTAACACTAGTCGATAGCCTATCCCAAGGACACATTGCAAGCCAAGTTTTAGTTTTGTGAATGTAATTTTGAAGAAGATATTATCCTGCAAATTAATTTTTCTTTCCAGAAACACTGAGTCGACTGTTATGCTGTACATTCCAGAGATACAAGCTGCCTCACTGATAAGGGTGAGTTCCATTTGCTTAAAGATGATTTCACGTGTTCTTGTCCGAAATTAATCAATTTAATACTAGTCGATAGCCTATTTCAAGGACTCTTTGCAAGCCAAGTTTTAGCCTTGTGAAATTAATATCGAAGGAGATATTCACCTGTAAAGTTTCTTTTTCTTTCCAGGAACACTGCACCGACTGTTATGCGCTTCATTCCAGACATACAAGCTCCCTCTCTGCTAAGGGTGAGTTCCCTTTGCTTGATGATGCTTTCATTGGTTCTTGTCCAATTTCAAATATTTTAACACTAGTCGATAGCCTATCCCAAGGACTCATTGCAGGCCAAGTTTCAGCTTTGTGTAAGTAATATCGTGGGAGATATTAACCTGCAAAGTATTGTTTCTTTCCAGGAACACTGCGCCGACTGTTATGCTGTACATTCCAGAGATACAAGCTGCCTCACTGATAAGGGTGAGTTCCATTTGCTTGATGATGATTTCACGTGTTCTTGTCCGAAATTAATCAATTTAATACTAGTCGATAGCCTATTTCAAGGACTCTTTGCAAGCCAAGTTTTAGCTTTGTGAAATTAATATCGAAGGAGATATTCACCCGCAAAGTTTCTTTTTCTTTCCAGGAACACTGCACCGACTGTTATGCGCTTCATTCCAGAGATACAAGCTCCCTCTCTGCTAAGGGTGAGTTCCCTTTGCTTGATGATGCTTTTATTGGTTCTTGTCCGATTTCAAATATTTTAACACTAGTCGATAGCCTATCCCAAGGACACATTGTAGGCCAAGTTTTAGCTTTGTGAATGTAATTTTGAAGGAGATATTATCCTGCAAAGTGATTTTTCTTTCCAGAAACACTGAGCCGACTGTTATGCTGTACATTCCAGAGATACAAGCTGCCTCACTGATAAGGGTGAGTTCCATTTGCTTGATGATGATTTCACGTGTTCTTTTCCGAAATTAATCAATTTAATACTAGTCGATAGCCTATTGCAAGGACTCTTTGCAAGCCAAGTTTTAGCTTTGTGAAATTAATATCGAAGGAGATATTCACCTGTAAAGTTTATTTTTCTTTCCAGGAACACTGCACCGACTGTTATGCGCTTCATTCCAGACATACAAGCTCCCTCTCTGCTAAGGGTGAGTTCCCTTTGCTTGATGATGCTTTCACTGGTTCTTGTCCGATTTCAAATATTTTAACACTAGTCGATAGCCTATTCCAAGGACTCATTGCAGGCCAAGTTTCAGCTTTGTGTAAGTAATATCGTGGGAGATATTAACCTGCAAAGTATTGTTTCTTTCCAGGAACACTGCGCCGACTGTTATGCTGTACATTCCAGAGATACAAGCTGCCTTACTGATAAGGGTGAGTTCCATTTGCTTGATGATGATTTCACGTGTTCTTGTCCGAAATTAATCAATTTAATACTAGTCGATAGCCTATTTTAAGGACTCTTTGCAAGCCAAGTTTTAGCTTTGTGAAATTAATATCGAAGGAGATATTCACCCGCAAAGTTTCTTTTTCTTTCCAGGAACACTGCACCGACTGTTATGCGCTTCATTCCAGAGATACAAGCTCCCTCTCTGCTAAGGGTGAGTTCCCTTTGCTTGATGATGCTTTTATTGGTTCTTGTCCGATTTCAAATATTTTAACACTAGTCGAAAGCCTATCCCAAGGACACATTGTAGGCCAAGTTTTAGCTTTATGAATGTAATTTTGAAGGAGATATTATCCTGCAAAGTGATTTTTCTTTCCAGAAACACTGAGCCGACTGTTATGCTGTACATTCCAGAGATACAAGCTGCCTCACTGATAAGGGTGAGTTCCATTTGCTTGATGATGATTTCACGTGTTCTTTTCCGAAATTAATCAATTTAATACTAGTCGATAGCCTATTGCAAGGACTCTTTGCAAGCCAAGTTTTAGCTTTGTGAAATTAATATCGAAGGAGATATTCACCTGTAAAGTTTATTGTTCTTTCCAGGAACACTGCACCGACTGTTATGCGCTTCATTCCAGACATACAAGCTCCCTCTCTGCTAAGGGTGAGTTCCCTTTGCTTGATGATGCTTTCACTGGTTCTTGTCCGATTTCAAATATTTTAACACTAGTCGATAGCCTATCCAAAGGACACATTGCAAGCCAAGTTTTAGCTTTGTGAAAGTAATATCGAAGGAGATATTATCCTGCAAAGTAATTTTTCTTTCCAGGAACACTGCGCCGACTGTTATGCTGTACATTCCAGAGATACAAGCTGCCTCACTGATAAGGGTGAGTTCCATTTGTTTGATGATGATTTCACGTGTTCTTGTCCGAAATTAATCAATTTAATACTAGTCGATAGCCTATTTCAAGGACTCTTTGCAAGCCAAGTTTTAGCTTTGTGAAATTAATATCGAAGGAGATATTCACCCGCAAAGTTCATTTTTCTTTCCAGGAACACTGCGCCGACTGATATGCGCTTCATTCCAGACATACAAGCTCCCTCTCTGCTAAGGGTGAGTTCCCTTTGCTTGATGATGCTTTCATTGGTTCTTTTCCGATTTCAAATATTTTAACACTAGTCGATAGCCTATCCCAAGGACACATTGCAAGCCAAGTTTTAGTTTTGTGAATGTAATTTTGAAGAAGATATTATCCTGCAAATTAATTTTTCTTTCCAGAAACACTGAGTCGACTGTTATGCTGTACATTCCAGAGATACAAGCTGCCTCACTGATAAGGGTGAGTTCCATTTGCTTAAAGATGATTTCACGTGTTCTTGTCCGAAATTAATCAATTTAATACTAGTCGATAGCCTATTTCAAGGACTCTTTGCAAGCCAAGTTTTAGCCTTTTGAAATTAATATCGAAGGAGATATTCACCTGTAAAGTTTCTTTTTCTTTCCAGGAACACTGCACCGACTGTTATGCGCTTCATTCCAGAGATACAAGCTCCCTCTCTGCTAAGGGTGAGTTCCCTTTGCTTGATGATGCTTTCATTGGTTCTTGTCCGATTTCAAATATTTTAACACTAGTCGATAGCCTATCCCAAGGACACATTGTAGGCCAAGTTTTAGCTTTGTGAATGTAATTTTGAAGGAGATATTATCCTGCAAAGTGATTTTTCTTTCCAGAAACACTGAGCCGACTGTTATGCTGTACATTCCAGAGATACAAGCTGCCTCACTGATAAGGGTGAGTTCCATTTGCTTGATGATGATTTCACGTGTTCTTTTCCGAAATTAATCAATTTAATACTAGTCGATAGCCTATTGCAAGGACTCTTTGCAAGCCAAGTTTTAGCTTTGTGAAATTAATATCGAAGGAGATATTCACCTGTAAAGTTTATTTTTCTTTCCAGGAACACTGCACCGACTGTTATGCGCTTCATTCCAGACATACAAGCTCCCTCTCTGCTAAGGGTGAGTTCCCTTTGCTTGATGATGCTTTCACTGGTTCTTGTCCGATTTCAAATATTTTAACACTAGTCGATAGCCTATTCCAAGGACTCATTGCAGGCCAAGTTTCAGCTTTGTGTAAGTAATATCGTGGGAGATATTAACCTGCAAAGTATTGTTTCTTTCCAGGAACACTGCGCCGACTGTTATGCTGTACATTCCAGAGATACAAGCTGCCTTACTGATAAGGGTGAGTTCCATTTGCTTGATGATGATTTCACGTGTTCTTGTCCGAAATTAATCAATTTAATACTAGTCGATAGCCTATTTCAAGGACTCTTTGCAAGCCAAGTTTTAGCTTTGTGAAATTAATATCGAAGGAGATATTCACCCGCAAAGTTTCTTTTTCTTTCCGGGAACACTGCACCGACTGTTATGCGCTTCATTCCAGAGATACAAGCTCCCTCTCTGCTAAGGGTGAGTTCCCTTTGCTTGATGATGCTTTTATTGGTTCTTGTCCGATTTCAAATATTTTAACACTAGTCGAAAGCCTATCCCAAGGACACATTGTAGGTCAAGTTTTAGCTTTGTGAATGTAATTTTGAAGGAGATATTATCCTGCAAAGTGATTTTTCTTTCCAGAAACACTGAGCCGACTGTTATGCTGTACATTCCAGAGATACAAGCTGCCTCACTGATAAGGGTGAGTTCCATTTGCTTGATGATGATTTCACGTGTTCTTTTCCGAAATTAATCAATTTAATACTAGTCGATAGCCTATTGCAAGGACTCTTTGCAAGCCAAGTTTTAGCTTTGTGAAATTAATATCGAAGGAGATATTCACCTGTAAAGTTTATTGTTCTTTCCAGGAACACTGCACCGACTGTTATGCGCTTCATTCCAGACATACAAGCTCCCTCTCTGCTAAGGGTGAGTTCCCTTTGCTTGATGATGCTTTCACTGGTTCTTGTCCGATTTCAAATATTTTAACACTAGTCGATAGCCTATCCAAAGGACACATTGCAAGCCAAGTTTTAGCTTTGTGAAAGTAATATCGAAGGAGATATTATCCTGCAAAGTAATTTTTCTTTCCAGGAACACTGCGCCGACTGTTATGCTGTACATTCCAGAGATACAAGCTGCCTCACTGATAAGGGTGAGTTCCATTTGTTTGATGATGATTTCACATGTTCTTGTCCGAAATTAATCAATTTAATACTAGTCGATAGCCTATTTCAAGGACTCTTTGCAAGACAAGTTTTAGCTTTGTGAAATTAATATCGAAGGAGATATTCACCCGCAAAGTTCATTTTTCTTTCCAGGAACACTGCGCCGACTGATATGCGCTTCATTCCAGACATACAAGCTCCCTCTCTGCTAAGGGTGAGTTCCCTTTGCTTGATGATGCTTTCATTGGTTCTTTTCCGATTTCAAATATTTTAACACTAGTCGATAGCCTATCCCAAGGACACATTGCAAGCCAAGTTTTAGTTTTGTGAATGTAATTTTGAAGAAGATATTATCCTGCAAATTAATTTTTCTTTCCAGAAACACTGAGTCGACTGTTATGCTGTACATTCCAGAGATACAAGCTGCCTCACTGATAAGGGTGAGTTCCATTTGCTTAAAGATGATTTCACGTGTTCTTGTCCGAAATTAATCAATTTAATACTAGTCGATAGCCTATTTCAAGGACTCTTTGCAAGCCAAGTTTTAGCCTTGTGAAATTAATATCGAAGGAGATATTCACCTGTAAAGTTTCTTTTTCTTTCCAGGAACACTGCACCGACTGTTATGCGCTTCATTCCAGACATACAAGCTCCCTCTCTGCTAAGGGTGAGTTCCCTTTGCTTGATGATGCTTTCATTGGTTCTTGTCCAATTTCAAATATTTTAACACTAGTCGATAGCCTATCCCAAGGACTCATTGCAGGCCAAGTTTCAGCTTTGTGTAAGTAATATCGTGGGAGATATTAACCTGCAAAGTATTGTTTCTTTCCAGGAACACTGCGCCGACTGTTATGCTGTACATTCCAGAGATACAAGCTGCCTCACTGATAAGGGTGAGTTCCATTTGCTTGATGATGATTTCACGTGTTCTTGTCCGAAATTAATCAATTTAATACTAGTCGATAGCCTATTTCAAGGACTCTTTGCAAGCCAAGTTTTAGCTTTGTGAAATTAATATCGAAGGAGATATTCACCCGCAAAGTTTCTTTTTCTTTCCAGGAACACTGCACCGACTGTTATGCGCTTCATTCCAGAGATACAAGCTCCCTCTCTGCTAAGGGTGAGTTCCCTTTGCTTGATGATGCTTTTATTGGTTCTTGTCCGATTTCAAATATTTTAACACTAGTCGATAGCCTATCCCAAGGACACATTGTAGGCCAAGTTTTAGCTTTGTGAATGTAATTTTGAAGGAGATATTATCCTGCAAAGTGATTTTTCTTTCCAGAAACACTGAGCCGACTGTTATGCTGTACATTCCAGAGATACAAGCTGCCTCACTGATAAGGGTGAGTTCCATTTGCTTGATGATGATTTCACGTGTTCTTTTCCGAAATTAATCAATTTAATACTAGTCGATAGCCTATTGCAAGGACTCTTTGCAAGCCAAGTTTTAGCTTTGTGAAATTAATATCGAAGGAGATATTCACCTGTAAAGTTTATTTTTCTTTCCAGGAACACTGCACCGACTGTTATGCGCTTCATTCCAGACATACAAGCTCCCTCTCTGCTAAGGGTGAGTTCCCTTTGCTTGATGATGCTTTCACTGGTTCTTGTCCGATTTCAAATATTTTAACACTAGTCGATAGCCTATTCCAAGGACTCATTGCAGGCCAAGTTTCAGCTTTGTGTAAGTAATATCGTGGGAGATATTAACCTGCAAAGTATTGTTTCTTTCCAGGAACACTGCGCCGACTGTTATGCTGTACATTCCAGAGATACAAGCTGCCTTACTGATAAGGGTGAGTTCCATTTGCTTGATGATGATTTCACGTGTTCTTGTCCGAAATTAATCAATTTAATACTAGTCGATAGCCTATTTTAAGGACTCTTTGCAAGCCAAGTTTTAGCTTTGTGAAATTAATATCGAAGGAGATATTCACCCGCAAAGTTTCTTTTTCTTTCCAGGAACACTGCACCGACTGTTATGCGCTTCATTCCAGAGATACAAGCTCCCTCTCTGCTAAGGGTGAGTTCCCTTTGCTTGATGATGCTTTTATTGGTTCTTGTCCGATTTCAAATATTTTAACACTAGTCGAAAGCCTATCCCAATGACACATTGTAGGCCAAGTTTTAGCTTTATGAATGTAATTTTGAAGGAGATATTATCCTGCAAAGTGATTTTTCTTTCCAGAAACACTGAGCCGACTGTTATGCTGTACATTCCAGAGATACAAGCTGCCTCACTGATAAGGGTGAGTTCCATTTGCTTGATGATGATTTCACGTGTTCTTTTCCGAAATTAATCAATTTAATACTAGTCGATAGCCTATTGCAAGGACTCTTTGCAAGCCAAGTTTTAGCTTTGTGAAATTAATATCGAAGGAGATATTCACCTGTAAAGTTTATTGTTCTTTCCAGGAACACTGCACCGACTGTTATGCGCTTCATTCCAGACATACAAGCTCCCTCTCTGCTAAGGGTGAGTTCCCTTTGCTTGATGATGCTTTCACTGGTTCTTGTCCGATTTCAAATATTTTAACACTAGTCGATAGCCTATCCAAAGGACACATTGCAAGCCAAGTTTTAGCTTTGTGAAAGTAATATCGAAGGAGATATTATCCTGCAAAGTAATTTTTCTTTCCAGGAACACTGCGCCGACTGTTATGCTGTACATTCCAGAGATACAAGCTGCCTCACTGATAAGGGTGAGTTCCATTTGTTTGATGATGATTTCACGTGTTCTTGTCCGAAATTAATCAATTTAATACTAGTCGATAGCCTATTTCAAGGACTCTTTGCAAGCCAAGTTTTAGCTTTGTGAAATTAATATCGAAGGAGATATTCACCCGCAAAGTTCATTTTTCTTTCCAGGAACACTGCGCCGACTGATATGCGCTTCATTCCAGACATACAAGCTCCCTCTCTGCTAAGGGTGAGTTCCCTTTGCTTGATGATGCTTTCATTGGTTCTTTTCCGATTTCAAATATTTTAACACTAGTCGATAGCCTATCCCAAGGACACATTGCAAGCCAAGTTTTAGTTTTGTGAATGTAATTTTGAAGAAGATATTATCCTGCAAATTAATTTTTCTTTCCAGAAACACTGAGTCGACTGTTATGCTGTACATTCCAGAGATACAAGCTGCCTCACTGATAAGGGTGAGTTCCATTTGCTTAAAGATGATTTCACGTGTTCTTGTCCGAAATTAATCAATTTAATACTAGTCGATAGCCTATTTCAAGGACTCTTTGCAAGCCAAGTTTTAGCCTTTTGAAATTAATATCGAAGGAGATATTCACCTGTAAAGTTTCTTTTTCTTTCCAGGAACACTGCACCGACTGTTATGCGCTTCATTCCAGACATACAAGCTCCCTCTCTGCTAAGGGTGAGTTCCCTTTGCTTGATGATGCTTTCATTGGTTCTTGTCCAATTTCAAATATTTTAACACTAGTCGATAGCCTATCCCAAGGACACATTGCAGGCCAAGTTTTAGCTTTGTGAAAGTAATATCGAAGGAGATATTATCCTGCAAAGTAATTTTTCTTTCCAGAAACACTGAGCCGACTGTTATGCTGTACATTCCAGAGATACAAGCTGCCTCACTGATAAGGGTGAAGTCCATTTGCTTGATGATGATTTCACGTGTTCTTGTCCGAAATTAATCAATTTAATACTAGTCGATAGCCTATTACAAGGACTCTTTGCAAGCCAAGTTTTAGCCTTGTGAAATTAATATCGAAGGAGATATTCACCTGTAAAGTTTCTTTTTCTTTCCAGGAACACTGCACCGACTGTTATGCGCTTCATTCCAGACATACAAGCTCCCTCTCTGCTAAGGGTGAGTTCCCTTTGCTTGATGATGCTTTCATTGGTTCTTGTCCGATTTCAACTATTTTAACACTAGTCGATAGCCTATTCCAAGGACTCATTGCAGGCCAAGTTTCAGCTTTGTGTAAGTAATATCGTGGGAGATATTAACCTGCAAAGTATTGTTTCTTTCCAGGAACACTGCGCCGACTGTTATGCTGTACATTCCAGAGATACAAGCTGCCTCAGTGATAAGGGTGAAGTCCATTTGCTTGATGATGATTTCACGTGTTCTTGTCCGAAATTAATCAATTTAATACTAGTCGATAGCCTATTCCAAGGACTCATTGCAGGCCAAGTTTCAGCTTTGTGTAAGTAATATCGTGGGAGATATTAACCTGCAAAGTATTGTTTCTTTCCAGGAACACTGTGCCGACTGTTATGCTGTACATTCCAGAGATACAAGCTGCCTCACTGATAAGGGTGAGTTCCATTTGCTTGATGATGATTTCACGTGTTCTTGTCCGAAATTAATCAATTTAATACTAGTCGATAGCCTATTTCAAGGACTCTTAGGAAGCCAAGTTTTAGCTTTGTGAAATTAATATCGAAGGAGATATTCACCCGTAAAGTTTCTTTTTCTTTCCAGGAACACTGCACCGACTGTTATGCGCTTCATTCCAGACATACAAGCTCCCTCTCTGCTAAGGGTGAGTTCCCTTTGCTTGATGATGCTTTCATTGGTTCTTGTCCGATTCCAAATATTTTAACACTAATCGATAGCCTATCCCAAGGACACATTGTAGGCCAAGTTTTAGCTTTGTGAATGTAATTTTGAAGGAGATATTATCCTGCAAAGTAATTTTCTTTCCAGAAACACTGAGCCGACTGTTATGCTGTACATTCCAGAGATACAAGCTGCCTCACTGATAAGGGTGAGTTCCATTTGCTTGATGATGATTTCACGTGTTCTTGTCCGAAATTAATCAATTTAATACTAGTCGATAGCCTATTTCAAGGACTCTTTGCAAGCCAAGTTTTAGCTTTGTGAAATTAATATCGAAGGAGATATTCACCTGTAAAGTTTCTTTTTCTTTCCAGGAACACTGCACCGACTGTTATGCGCTTCATTCCAGAGATACAAGCTCCCTCTCTGCTAAGGGTGATTTCCCTTTGCTTGATGATGCTTTCATTTGTTCTTGTCCGATTTCGAATATTTTAACACTAGTCGATAGCCTATTCCAAGGACTCATTGCAGGCCAAGTTTCAGCTTTGTGTAAGTAATATCGTGGGAGATATTAACCTGAAAAGTATTTTTTCTTTCCAGGAACACTGCGCCGACTGTTATGCTGTACATTCCAGAGATACAAGCTGCCTCAGTGATAAGGGTGAAGTCCATTTGCTTGATGATGATTTCACGTGTTCTTGTCCGAAATTAATCAATTTAATACTAGTCGATAGCCTATTCCAAGGACTCATTGCAGGCCAAGTTTCAGCTTTGTGTAAGTAATATCGTGGGAGATATTAACCTGCAAAGTATTGTTTCTTTCCAGGAACACTGCACCGACTGTTATGCGCTTCATTCCAGAGATACAAGCTCCCTCTCTGCTAAGGGTGAGTTCCCTTTGCTTGATGATGCTTTTATTGGTTCTTGTCCGATTTCAAATATTTTAACACTAGTCGAAAGCCTATCCCAAGGACACATTGTAGGCCAAGTTTTAGCTTTGTGAATGTAATTTTGAAGGAGATATTATCCTGCAAAGTGATTTTTCTTTCCAGAAACACTGAGCCGACTGTTATGCTGTACATTCCAGAGATACAAGCTGCCTCACTGATAAGGGTGAGTTCCATTTGCTTGATGATGATTTCACGTGTTCTTGTCCGAAATTAATCAATTTAATACTAGTCGATAGCCTATTTCAAGGACTCTTTGCAAGCCAAGTTTTAGCTTTGTGAAATTAATATCGAAGGAGATATTCACCCGCAAAGTTTCTTTTTCTTTCCAGGAACACTGCACCGACTGTTATGCGCTTCATTCCAGAGATACAAGCTCCCTCTCTGCTAAGGGTGAGTTGCCTTTGCTTGATGATGCTTTCATTGGTTCTTGTCCGATTTCAAATATTTTAACACTAGTCGATAGCCTATCCCAAGGACACATTGTAGGCCAAGTTTTAGCTTTGTGAATGTAATTTTGAAGGAGATATTATCCTGCAAAGTAATTTTTCTTTCCAGGAACACTGCGCCGACTGTTATGCTGTACATTCCAGAGATACAAGCTGCCTCACTGATAAGGGTGAGTTCCATTTGTTTGATGATGATTTCACGTGTTCTTGTCCGAAATTAATCAATTTAATACTAGTCGATAGCCTATTTCAAGGACTCTTAGGAAGCCAAGTTTTAGCTTTGTGAAATTAATATCGAAGGAGATATTCACCCGTAAAGTTTCTTTTTCTTTACAGGAACACTGCACCGACTGTTATGCGCTTCATTCCAGAGATACAAGCTCCCTCTCTGCTAAGGGTGAGTTCCCTTTGCTTGATGATGCTTTCATTGGTTCTTGTCCGATTTCAAATATTTTAACACTAGTCGATAGCCTATCCCAAGGACACATTGCAAGCCAACTTTTAGTTTTGTGAATGTAATTTTGAAGAAGATATTATCCTGCAAATAAATTTTTCTTTCCAGAAACACTGAGCCGACTGTTATGCTGTACATTCCAGAGATACAAGCTGCCTCACTGATAAGGGTGAGTTCCATTTGCTTGATGATGATTTCACGTGTTCTTGTCCGAAATTAATCAATTTAATACTAGTCGATAGCCTATTTCAAGGACTCTTTGCAAGCCAAGTTTTAGCTTTGTGAAATTAATATCGAAGGAGATATTCACCCGCAAAGTTTCTTTTTCTTTCCAGGAACACTGCACCGACTGTTATGCGCTTCATTCCAGAGATACAAGCTCCCTCTCTGCTAAGGGTGAGTTCCCTTTGCTTGATGATGCTTTCATTGGTTCTTGTCCGATTTCAAATATTTTAACACTAGTCGAAAGCCTATCCCAAGGACACATTGTAGGCCAAGTTTTAGCTTTGTGAATGTAATTTTGAAGGAGATATTATCCTGCAAAGTGATTTTTCTTTCCAGAAACACTGAGCCGACTGTTATGCTGTACATTCCAGAGATACAAGCTGCCTCACTGATAAGGGTGAGTTCCATTTGCTTGATGATGATTTCACGTGTTCTTTTCCGAAATTAATCAATTTAATACTAGTCGATAGCCTATTGCAAGGACTCTTTGCAAGCCAAGTTTTAGCTTTGTGAAATTAATATCGAAGGAGATATTCACCTGTAAAGTTTATTGTTCTTTCCAGGAACACTGCACCGACTGTTATGCGCTTCATTCCAGACATACAAGCTCCCTCTCTGCTAAGGGTGAGTTCCCTTTGCTTGATGATGCTTTCACTGGTTCTTGTCCGATTTCAAATATTTTAACACTAGTCGATAGCCTATCCAAAGGACACATTGCAAGCCAAGTTTTAGCTTTGTGAAAGTAATATCGTGGGAGATATTAACCTGCAAAGTATTGTTTCTTTCCAGGAACACTGCGCCGACTGTTATGCTGTACATTCCAGAGATACAAGCTGCCTCACTGATAAGGGTGAGTTCCATTTGCTTGATGATGATTTCACGTGTTCTTGTCCGAAATTAATCAATTTAATACTAGTCGATAGCCTATTTCAAGGACTCTTTGCAAGCCAAGTTTTAGCTTTGTGAAATTAATATCGAAGGAGATATTCACCCGCAAAGTTCATTTTTCTTTCCAGGAACACTGCGCCGACTGATATGCGCTTCATTCCAGACATACAAGCTCCCTCTCTGCTAAGGGTGAGTTCCCTTTGCTTGATGATGCTTTCATTGGTTCTTTTCCGATTTCAAATATTTTAACACTAGTCGATAGCCTATCCCAAGGACACATTGCAAGCCAAGTTTTAGTTTTGTGAATGTAATTTTGAAGAAGATATTATCCTGCAAATTAATTTTTCTTTCCAGAAACACTGAGTCGACTGTTATGCTGTACATTCCAGAGATACAAGCTGCCTCACTGATAAGGGTGAGTTCCATTTGCTTAAAGATGATTTCACGTGTTCTTGTCCGAAATTAATCAATTTAATACTAGTCGATAGCCTATTTCAAGGACTCTTTGCAAGCCAAGTTTTAGCATTGTGAAATTAATATCGAAGGAGATATTCACCTGTAAAGTTTCTTTTTCTTTCCAGGAACACTGCACCGACTGTTATGCGCTTCATTCCAGACATACAAGCTCCCTCTCTGCTAAGGGTGAGTTCCCTTTGCTTGATGATGCTTTCATTGGTTCTTGTCCAATTTCAAATATTTTAACACTAGTCGATAGCCTATCCCAAGGACACATTGCAGGCCAAGTTTTAGCTTTGTGAAAGTAATATCGAAGGAGATATTATCCTGCAAAGTAATTTTTCTTTCCAGAAACACTGAGCCGACTGTTATGCTGTACATTCCAGAGATACAAGCTGCCTCACTGATAAGGGTGAAGTCCATTTGCTTGATGATGATTTCACGTGTTCTTGTCCGAAATTAATCAATTTAATACTAGTCGATAGCCTATTACAAGGACTCTTTGCAAGCCAAGTTTTAGCCTTGTGAAATTAATATCGAAGGAGATATTCACCTGTAAAGTTTCTTTTTCTTTCCAGGAACACTGCACCGACTGTTATGCGCTTCATTCCAGACATACAAGCTCCCTCTCTGCTAAGGGTGAGTTCCCTTTGCTTGATGATGCTTTCATTGGTTCTTGTCCGATTTCAAATATTTTAACACTAGTCGATAGCCTATTCCAAGGACTCAGTGCATGCCAAGTTTCAGCTTTGTGTAAGTAATATCGTGGGAGATATTAACCTGCAAAGTATTGTTTCTTTCCAGGAACACTGCGCCGACTGTTATGCTGTACATTCCAGAGATACAAGCTGCCTCAGTGATAAGGGTGAAGTCCATTTGCTTGATGATGATTTCACGTGTTCTTGTCCGAAATTAATCAATTTAATACTAGTCGATAGCCTATTCCAAGGACTCATTGCAGGCCAAGTTTCAGCTTTGTGTAAGTAATATCGTGGGAGATATTAACCTGCAAAGTATTGTTTCTTTCCAGGAACACTGTGCCGACTGTTATGCTGTACATTCCAGAGATACAAGCTGCCTCACTGATAAGGGTGAGTTCCATTTGCTTGATGATGATTTCACGTGTTCTTGTCCGAAATTTATCAATTTAGTACTAGTCGATAGCCTATTTCAAGGACTCTTAGGAAGCCAAGTTTTAGCTTTGTGAAATTAATATCGAAGGAGATATTCACCCGTAAAGTTTCTTTTTCTTTCCAGGAACACTGCGCCGACTGATATGCGCTTCATTCCAGACATACAAGCTCCCTCTCTGCTAAGGGTGAGTTCCCTTTGCTTGATGATGCTTTCATTGGTTCTTGTCCGATTCCAAATATTTTAACACTAATCGATAGCCTATCCCAAGGACACATTGTAGGCCAAGTTTTAGCTTTGTGAATGTAATTTTGAAGGAGATATTATCCTGCAAAGTAATTTTCTTTCCAGAAACACTGAGCCGACTGTTATGCTGTACATTCCAGAGATACAAGCTGCCTCACTGATAAGGGTGAGTTCCATTTGCTTGATGATGATTTCACGTGTTCTTGTCCGAAATTAATCAATTTAATACTAGTCGATAGCCTATTTCAAGGACTCTTTGCAAGCCAAGTTTTAGCTTTGTGAAATTAATATCGAAGGAGATATTCACCTGTAAAGTTTCTTTTTCTTTCCAGGAACACTGCACCGACTGTTTTGCGCTTCATTCCAGAGATACAAGCTCCCTCTCTGCTAAGGGTGATTTCCCTTTGCTTGATGATGCTTTCATTGGTTCTTGTCCGATTTCGAATATTTTAACACTAGTCGATAGCCTATTCCAAGGACTCATTGCAGGCCAAGTTTCAGCTTTGTGTAAGTAATATCGTGGGAGATATTAACCTGAAAAGTATTTTTTCTTTCCAGGAACACTGCGCCGACTGTTATGCTGTACATTCCAGAGATACAAGCTGCCTCAGTGATAAGGGTGAAGTCCATTTGCTTGATGATGATTTCACGTGTTCTTGTCCGAAATTAATCAATTTAATACTAGTCGATAGCCTATTCCAAGGACTGATTGCAGGCCAAGTTTCAGCTTTGTGTAAGTAATATCGTGGGAGATATTAACCTGCAAAGTATTGTTTCTTTCCAGGAACACTGTGCCGACTGTTATGCTGTACATTCCAGAGATACAAGCTGCCTCACTGATAAGGGTGAGTTCCATTTGCTTGATGATGATTTCACGTGTTCTTGTTCGAAATTAATCAATTTAATACTAGTCGATAGCCTATTTCAAGGACTCTTTGCAAGCCAAGTTTTAGCTTTGTGTAAATAATATTGAAGGAGATATTCACCTGTAAAGTTTCTTTTTCTTTCCAGGAACACTGCACGGACTGTTTTGCGCTTCATTCCAGAGATACAAGCTCCCTCTCTGCTAAGGGTGGGTTCCCTTTGCTTGATGATGCTTTCATTGGTTCTTGTCCGATTTCAAATATTTTAACACTAGTCGATAGCCTATTCCAAGGACTCATTGCAGGCCAAGTTTCAGCTTTGTGTAAGTAATATCGTGGGAGATATTAACCTGCAAAGTATTGTTTCTTTCCAGGAACACTGCGCCGACTGTTATGCTGTACATTCCAGAGATACAAGCTGCCTCACTGATAAGGGTGAGTTCCATTTGCTTGATGATGATTTCACGTGTTCTTGTCCGAAATTAATCAATTTAATACTAGTCGATAGCCTATTTCAAGGACTCTTTGCAAGCCAAGTTTTAGCTTTGTGAAATTAATATCGAAGGAGATATTCACCCGCAAAGTTTCTTTTTCTTTCCAGGAACACTGCACCGACTGTTATGCGCTTCATTCCAGAGATACAAGCTCCCTCTCTGCTAAGGGTGAGTTCCCTTTGCTTGATGATGCTTTCATTGGTTCTTGTCCGATTTCAAATATTTTAACACTAGTCGATAGCCTATCCCAAGGACACATTGTAGGCCAAGTTTTAGCTTTGTGAATGTAATTTTGAAGGAGATATTATCCTGCAAAGTGATTTTTCTTTCCAGAAACACTGAGCCGACTGTTATGCTGTACATTCCAGAGATACAAGCTGCCTCACTGATAAGGGTGAGTTCCATTTGCTTGATGATGATTTCACGTGTTCTTTTCCGAAATTAATCAATTTAATACTAGTCGATAGCCTATTGCAAGGACTCTTTGCAAGCCAAGTTTTAGCTTTGTGAAATTAATATCGAAGGAGATATTCACCTGTAAAGTTTATTTTTCTTTCCAGGAACACTGCACCGACTGTTATGCGCTTCATTCCAGACATACAAGCTCCCTCTCTGCTAAGGGTGAGTTCCCTTTGCTTGATGATGCTTTCACTGGTTCTTGTCCGATTTCAAATATTTTAACACTAGTCGATAGCCTATTCCAAGGACTCATTGCAGGCCAAGTTTCAGCTTTGTGTAAGTAATATCGTGGGAGATATTAACCTGCAAAGTATTGTTTCTTTCCAGGAACACTGCGCCGACTGTTATGCTGTACATTCCAGAGATACAAGCTGCCTTACTGATAAGGGTGAGTTCCATTTGCTTGATGATGATTTCACGTGTTCTTGTCCGAAATTAATCAATTTAATACTAGTCGATAGCCTATTTCAAGGACTCTTTGCAAGCCAAGTTTTAGCTTTGTGAAATTAATATCGAAGGAGATATTCACCCGCAAAGTTTCTTTTTCTTTCCGGGAACACTGCACCGACTGTTATGCGCTTCATTCCAGAGATACAAGCTCCCTCTCTGCTAAGGGTGAGTTCCCTTTGCTTGATGATGCTTTTATTGGTTCTTGTCCGATTTCAAATATTTTAACACTAGTCGAAAGCCTATCCCAAGGACACATTGTAGGTCAAGTTTTAGCTTTGTGAATGTAATTTTGAAGGAGATATTATCCTGCAAAGTGATTTTTCTTTCCAGAAACACTGAGCCGACTGTTATGCTGTACATTCCAGAGATACAAGCTGCCTCACTGATAAGGGTGAGTTCCATTTGCTTGATGATGATTTCACGTGTTCTTTTCCGAAATTAATCAATTTAATACTAGTCGATAGCCTATTGCAAGGACTCTTTGCAAGCCAAGTTTTAGCTTTGTGAAATTAATATCGAAGGAGATATTCACCTGTAAAGTTTATTGTTCTTTCCAGGAACACTGCACCGACTGTTATGCGCTTCATTCCAGACATACAAGCTCCCTCTCTGCTAAGGGTGAGTTCCCTTTGCTTGATGATGCTTTCACTGGTTCTTGTCCGATTTCAAATATTTTAACACTAGTCGATAGCCTATCCAAAGGACACATTGCAAGCCAAGTTTTAGCTTTGTGAAAGTAATATCGAAGGAGATATTATCCTGCAAAGTAATTTTTCTTTCCAGGAACACTGCGCCGACTGTTATGCTGTACATTCCAGAGATACAAGCTGCCTCACTGATAAGGGTGAGTTCCATTTGTTTGATGATGATTTCACATGTTCTTGTCCGAAATTAATCAATTTAATACTAGTCGATAGCCTATTTCAAGGACTCTTTGCAAGACAAGTTTTAGCTTTGTGAAATTAATATCGAAGGAGATATTCACCCGCAAAGTTCATTTTTCTTTCCAGGAACACTGCGCCGACTGATATGCGCTTCATTCCAGACATACAAGCTCCCTCTCTGCTAAGGGTGAGTTCCCTTTGCTTGATGATGCTTTCATTGGTTCTTTTCCGATTTCAAATATTTTAACACTAGTCGATAGCCTATCCCAAGGACACATTGCAAGCCAAGTTTTAGTTTTGTGAATGTAATTTTGAAGAAGATATTATCCTGCAAATTAATTTTTCTTTCCAGAAACACTGAGTCGACTGTTATGCTGTACATTCCAGAGATACAAGCTGCCTCACTGATAAGGGTGAGTTCCATTTGCTTAAAGATGATTTCACGTGTTCTTGTCCGAAATTAATCAATTTAATACTAGTCGATAGCCTATTTCAAGGACTCTTTGCAAGCCAAGTTTTAGCCTTGTGAAATTAATATCGAAGGAGATATTCACCTGTAAAGTTTCTTTTTCTTTCCAGGAACACTGCACCGACTGTTATGCGCTTCATTCCAGACATACAAGCTCCCTCTCTGCTAAGGGTGAGTTCCCTTTGCTTGATGATGCTTTCATTGGTTCTTGTCCAATTTCAAATATTTTAACACTAGTCGATAGCCTATCCCAAGGACTCATTGCAGGCCAAGTTTCAGCTTTGTGTAAGTAATATCGTGGGAGATATTAACCTGCAAAGTATTGTTTCTTTCCAGGAACACTGCGCCGACTGTTATGCTGTACATTCCAGAGATACAAGCTGCCTCACTGATAAGGGTGAGTTCCATTTGCTTGATGATGATTTCACGTGTTCTTGTCCGAAATTAATCAATTTAATACTAGTCGATAGCCTATTTCAAGGACTCTTTGCAAGCCAAGTTTTAGCTTTGTGAAATTAATATCGAAGGAGATATTCACCCGCAAAGTTTCTTTTTCTTTCCAGGAACACTGCACCGACTGTTATGCGCTTCATTCCAGAGATACAAGCTCCCTCTCTGCTAAGGGTGAGTTCCCTTTGCTTGATGATGCTTTTATTGGTTCTTGTCCGATTTCAAATATTTTAACACTAGTCGATAGCCTATCCCAAGGACACATTGTAGGCCAAGTTTTAGCTTTGTGAATGTAATTTTGAAGGAGATATTATCCTGCAAAGTGATTTTTCTTTCCAGAAACACTGAGCCGACTGTTATGCTGTACATTCCAGAGATACAAGCTGCCTCACTGATAAGGGTGAGTTCCATTTGCTTGATGATGATTTCACGTGTTCTTTTCCGAAATTAATCAATTTAATACTAGTCGATAGCCTATTGCAAGGACTCTTTGCAAGCCAAGTTTTAGCTTTGTGAAATTAATATCGAAGGAGATATTCACCTGTAAAGTTTATTTTTCTTTCCAGGAACACTGCACCGACTGTTATGCGCTTCATTCCAGACATACAAGCTCCCTCTCTGCTAAGGGTGAGTTCCCTTTGCTTGATGATGCTTTCACTGGTTCTTGTCCGATTTCAAATATTTTAACACTAGTCGATAGCCTATTCCAAGGACTCATTGCAGGCCAAGTTTCAGCTTTGTGTAAGTAATATCGTGGGAGATATTAACCTGCAAAGTATTGTTTCTTTCCAGGAACACTGCGCCGACTGTTATGCTGTACATTCCAGAGATACAAGCTGCCTTACTGATAAGGGTGAGTTCCATTTGCTTGATGATGATTTCACGTGTTCTTGTCCGAAATTAATCAATTTAATACTAGTCGATAGCCTATTTTAAGGACTCTTTGCAAGCCAAGTTTTAGCTTTGTGAAATTAATATCGAAGGAGATATTCACCCGCAAAGTTTCTTTTTCTTTCCAGGAACACTGCACCGACTGTTATGCGCTTCATTCCAGAGATACAAGCTCCCTCTCTGCTAAGGGTGAGTTCCCTTTGCTTGATGATGCTTTTATTGGTTCTTGTCCGATTTCAAATATTTTAACACTAGTCGAAAGCCTATCCCAAGGACACATTGTAGGCCAAGTTTTAGCTTTATGAATGTAATTTTGAAGGAGATATTATCCTGCAAAGTGATTTTTCTTTCCAGAAACACTGAGCCGACTGTTATGCTGTACATTCCAGAGATACAAGCTGCCTCACTGATAAGGGTGAGTTCCATTTGCTTGATGATGATTTCACGTGTTCTTTTCCGAAATTAATCAATTTAATACTAGTCGATAGCCTATTGCAAGGACTCTTTGCAAGCCAAGTTTTAGCTTTGTGAAATTAATATCGAAGGAGATATTCACCTGTAAAGTTTATTGTTCTTTCCAGGAACACTGCACCGACTGTTATGCGCTTCATTCCAGACATACAAGCTCCCTCTCTGCTAAGGGTGAGTTCCCTTTGCTTGATGATGCTTTCACTGGTTCTTGTCCGATTTCAAATATTTTAACACTAGTCGATAGCCTATCCAAAGGACACATTGCAAGCCAAGTTTTAGCTTTGTGAAAGTAATATCGAAGGAGATATTATCCTGCAAAGTAATTTTTCTTTCCAGGAACACTGCGCCGACTGTTATGCTGTACATTCCAGAGATACAAGCTGCCTCACTGATAAGGGTGAGTTCCATTTGTTTGATGATGATTTCACGTGTTCTTGTCCGAAATTAATCAATTTAATACTAGTCGATAGCCTATTTCAAGGACTCTTTGCAAGCCAAGTTTTAGCTTTGTGAAATTAATATCGAAGGAGATATTCACCCGCAAAGTTCATTTTTCTTTCCAGGAACACTGCGCCGACTGATATGCGCTTCATTCCAGACATACAAGCTCCCTCTCTGCTAAGGGTGAGTTCCCTTTGCTTGATGATGCTTTCATTGGTTCTTTTCCGATTTCAAATATTTTAACACTAGTCGATAGCCTATCCCAAGGACACATTGCAAGCCAAGTTTTAGTTTTGTGAATGTAATTTTGAAGAAGATATTATCCTGCAAATTAATTTTTCTTTCCAGAAACACTGAGTCGACTGTTATGCTGTACATTCCAGAGATACAAGCTGCCTCACTGATAAGGGTGAGTTCCATTTGCTTAAAGATGATTTCACGTGTTCTTGTCCGAAATTAATCAATTTAATACTAGTCGATAGCCTATTTCAAGGACTCTTTGCAAGCCAAGTTTTAGCCTTTTGAAATTAATATCGAAGGAGATATTCACCTGTAAAGTTTCTTTTTCTTTCCAGGAACACTGCACCGACTGTTATGCGCTTCATTCCAGACATACAAGCTCCCTCTCTGCTAAGGGTGAGTTCCCTTTGCTTGATGATGCTTTCATTGGTTCTTGTCCAATTTCAAATATTTTAACACTAGTCGATAGCCTATCCCAAGGACACATTGCAGGCCAAGTTTTAGCTTTGTGAAAGTAATATCGAAGGAGATATTATCCTGCAAAGTAATTTTTCTTTCCAGAAACACTGAGCCGACTGTTATGCTGTACATTCCAGAGATACAAGCTGCCTCACTGATAAGGGTGAAGTCCATTTGCTTGATGATGATTTCACGTGTTCTTGTCCGAAATTAATCAATTTAATACTAGTCGATAGCCTATTACAAGGACTCTTTGCAAGCCAAGTTTTAGCCTTGTGAAATTAATATCGAAGGAGATATTCACCTGTAAAGTTTCTTTTTCTTTCCAGGAACACTGCACCGACTGTTATGCGCTTCATTCCAGACATACAAGCTCCCTCTCTGCTAAGGGTGAGTTCCCTTTGCTTGATGATGCTTTCATTGGTTCTTGTCCGATTTCAACTATTTTAACACTAGTCGATAGCCTATTCCAAGGACTCATTGCAGGCCAAGTTTCAGCTTTGTGTAAGTAATATCGTGGGAGATATTAACCTGCAAAGTATTGTTTCTTTCCAGGAACACTGCGCCGACTGTTATGCTGTACATTCCAGAGATACAAGCTGCCTCAGTGATAAGGGTGAAGTCCATTTGCTTGATGATGATTTCACGTGTTCTTGTCCGAAATTAATCAATTTAATACTAGTCGATAGCCTATTCCAAGGACTCATTGCAGGCCAAGTTTCAGCTTTGTGTAAGTAATATCGTGGGAGATATTAACCTGCAAAGTATTGTTTCTTTCCAGGAACACTGTGCCGACTGTTATGCTGTACATTCCAGAGATACAAGCTGCCTCACTGATAAGGGTGAGTTCCATTTGCTTGATGATGATTTCACGTGTTCTTGTCCGAAATTAATCAATTTAATACTAGTCGATAGCCTATTTCAAGGACTCTTAGGAAGCCAAGTTTTAGCTTTGTGAAATTAATATCGAAGGAGATATTCACCCGTAAAGTTTCTTTTTCTTTCCAGGAACACTGCACCGACTGTTATGCGCTTCATTCCAGACATACAAGCTCCCTCTCTGCTAAGGGTGAGTTCCCTTTGCTTGATGATGCTTTCATTGGTTCTTGTCCGATTCCAAATATTTTAACACTAATCGATAGCCTATCCCAAGGACACATTGTAGGCCAAGTTTTAGCTTTGTGAATGTAATTTTGAAGGAGATATTATCCTGCAAAGTAATTTTCTTTCCAGAAACACTGAGCCGACTGTTATGCTGTACATTCCAGAGATACAAGCTGCCTCACTGATAAGGGTGAGTTCCATTTGCTTGATGATGATTTCACGTGTTCTTGTCCGAAATTAATCAATTTAATACTAGTCGATAGCCTATTTCAAGGACTCTTTGCAAGCCAAGTTTTAGCTTTGTGAAATTAATATCGAAGGAGATATTCACCTGTAAAGTTTCTTTTTCTTTCCAGGAACACTGCACCGACTGTTATGCGCTTCATTCCAGAGATACAAGCTCCCTCTCTGCTAAGGGTGATTTCCCTTTGCTTGATGATGCTTTCATTTGTTCTTGTCCGATTTCGAATATTTTAACACTAGTCGATAGCCTATTCCAAGGACTCATTGCAGGCCAAGTTTCAGCTTTGTGTAAGTAATATCGTGGGAGATATTAACCTGAAAAGTATTTTTTCTTTCCAGGAACACTGCGCCGACTGTTATGCTGTACATTCCAGAGATACAAGCTGCCTCAGTGATAAGGGTGAAGTCCATTTGCTTGATGATGATTTCACGTGTTCTTGTCCGAAATTAATCAATTTAATACTAGTCGATAGCCTATTCCAAGGACTCATTGCAGGCCAAGTTTCAGCTTTGTGTAAGTAATATCGTGGGAGATATTAACCTGCAAAGTATTGTTTCTTTCCAGGAACACTGCACCGACTGTTATGCGCTTCATTCCAGAGATACAAGCTCCCTCTCTGCTAAGGGTGAGTTCCCTTTGCTTGATGATGCTTTTATTGGTTCTTGTCCGATTTCAAATATTTTAACACTAGTCGAAAGCCTATCCCAAGGACACATTGTAGGCCAAGTTTTAGCTTTGTGAATGTAATTTTGAAGGAGATATTATCCTGCAAAGTGATTTTTCTTTCCAGAAACACTGAGCCGACTGTTATGCTGTACATTCCAGAGATACAAGCTGCCTCACTGATAAGGGTGAGTTCCATTTGCTTGATGATGATTTCACGTGTTCTTGTCCGAAATTAATCAATTTAATACTAGTCGATAGCCTATTTCAAGGACTCTTTGCAAGCCAAGTTTTAGCTTTGTGAAATTAATATCGAAGGAGATATTCACCCGCAAAGTTTCTTTTTCTTTCCAGGAACACTGCACCGACTGTTATGCGCTTCATTCCAGAGATACAAGCTCCCTCTCTGCTAAGGGTGAGTTGCCTTTGCTTGATGATGCTTTCATTGGTTCTTGTCCGATTTCAAATATTTTAACACTAGTCGATAGCCTATCCCAAGGACACATTGTAGGCCAAGTTTTAGCTTTGTGAATGTAATTTTGAAGGAGATATTATCCTGCAAAGTAATTTTTCTTTCCAGGAACACTGCGCCGACTGTTATGCTGTACATTCCAGAGATACAAGCTGCCTCACTGATAAGGGTGAGTTCCATTTGTTTGATGATGATTTCACGTGTTCTTGTCCGAAATTAATCAATTTAATACTAGTCGATAGCCTATTTCAAGGACTCTTAGGAAGCCAAGTTTTAGCTTTGTGAAATTAATATCGAAGGAGATATTCACCCGTAAAGTTTCTTTTTCTTTCCAGGAACACTGCACCGACTGTTATGCGCTTCATTCCAGAGATACAAGCTCCCTCTCTGCTAAGGGTGAGTTGCCTTTGCTTGATGATGCTTTCATTGGTTCTTGTCCGATTTCAAATATTTTAACACTAGTCGATAGCCTATCCCAAGGACACATTGTAGGCCAAGTTTTAGCTTTGTGAATGTAATTTTGAAGGAGATATTATCCTGCAAAGTAATTTTTCTTTCCAGGAACACTGCGCCGACTGTTATGCTGTACATTCCAGAGATACAAGCTGCCTCACTGATAAGGGTGAGTTCCATTTGTTTGATGATGATTTCACGTGTTCTTGTCCGAAATTAATCAATTTAATACTAGTCGATAGCCTATTTCAAGGACTCTTAGGAAGCCAAGTTTTAGCTTTGTGAAATTAATATCGAAGGAGATATTCACCCGTAAAGTTTCTTTTTCTTTACAGGAACACTGCACCGACTGTTATGCGCTTCATTCCAGAGATACAAGCTCCCTCTCTGCTAAGGGTGAGTTCCCTTTGCTTGATGATGCTTTCATTGGTTCTTGTCCGATTTCAAATATTTTAACACTAGTCGATAGCCTATCCCAAGGACACATTGCAAGCCAACTTTTAGTTTTGTGAATGTAATTTTGAAGAAGATATTATCCTGCAAATAAATTTTTCTTTCCAGAAACACTGAGCCGACTGTTATGCTGTACATTCCAGAGATACAAGCTGCCTCACTGATAAGGGTGAGTTCCATTTGCTTGATGATGATTTCACGTGTTCTTGTCCGAAATTAATCAATTTAATACTAGTCGATAGCCTATTTCAAGGACTCTTTGCAAGCCAAGTTTTAGCTTTGTGAAATTAATATCGAAGGAGATATTCACCCGCAAAGTTTCTTTTTCTTTCCAGGAACACTGCACCGACTGTTATGCGCTTCATTCCAGAGATACAAGCTCCCTCTCTGCTAAGGGTGAGTTCCCTTTGCTTGATGATGCTTTCATTGGTTCTTGTCCGATTTCAAATATTTTAACACTAGTCGAAAGCCTATCCCAAGGACACATTGTAGGCCAAGTTTTAGCTTTGTGAATGTAATTTTGAAGGAGATATTATCCTGCAAAGTGATTTTTCTTTCCAGAAACACTGAGCCGACTGTTATGCTGTACATTCCAGAGATACAAGCTGCCTCACTGATAAGGGTGAGTTCCATTTGCTTGATGATGATTTCACGTGTTCTTTTCCGAAATTAATCAATTTAATACTAGTCGATAGCCTATTGCAAGGACTCTTTGCAAGCCAAGTTTTAGCTTTGTGAAATTAATATCGAAGGAGATATTCACCTGTAAAGTTTATTGTTCTTTCCAGGAACACTGCACCGACTGTTATGCGCTTCATTCCAGACATACAAGCTCCCTCTCTGCTAAGGGTGAGTTCCCTTTGCTTGATGATGCTTTCACTGGTTCTTGTCCGATTTCAAATATTTTAACACTAGTCGATAGCCTATCCAAAGGACACATTGCAAGCCAAGTTTTAGCTTTGTGAAAGTAATATCGTGGGAGATATTAACCTGCAAAGTATTGTTTCTTTCCAGGAACACTGCGCCGACTGTTATGCTGTACATTCCAGAGATACAAGCTGCCTCACTGATAAGGGTGAGTTCCATTTGCTTGATGATGATTTCACGTGTTCTTGTCCGAAATTAATCAATTTAATACTAGTCGATAGCCTATTTCAAGGACTCTTTGCAAGCCAAGTTTTAGCTTTGTGAAATTAATATCGAAGGAGATATTCACCCGCAAAGTTCATTTTTCTTTCCAGGAACACTGCGCCGACTGATATGCGCTTCATTCCAGACATACAAGCTCCCTCTCTGCTAAGGGTGAGTTCCCTTTGCTTGATGATGCTTTCATTGGTTCTTTTCCGATTTCAAATATTTTAACACTAGTCGATAGCCTATCCCAAGGACACATTGCAAGCCAAGTTTTAGTTTTGTGAATGTAATTTTGAAGAAGATATTATCCTGCAAATTAATTTTTCTTTCCAGAAACACTGAGTCGACTGTTATGCTGTACATTCCAGAGATACAAGCTGCCTCACTGATAAGGGTGAGTTCCATTTGCTTAAAGATGATTTCACGTGTTCTTGTCCGAAATTAATCAATTTAATACTAGTCGATAGCCTATTTCAAGGACTCTTTGCAAGCCAAGTTTTAGCCTTGTGAAATTAATATCGAAGGAGATATTCACCTGTAAAGTTTCTTTTTCTTTCCAGGAACACTGCACCGACTGTTATGCGCTTCATTCCAGACATACAAGCTCCCTCTCTGCTAAGGGTGAGTTCCCTTTGCTTGATGATGCTTTCATTGGTTCTTGTCCAATTTCAAATATTTTAACACTAGTCGATAGCCTATCCCAAGGACACATTGCAGGCCAAGTTTTAGCTTTGTGAAAGTAATATCGAAGGAGATATTATCCTGCAAAGTAATTTTTCTTTCCAGAAACACTGAGCCGACTGTTATGCTGTACATTCCAGAGATACAAGCTGCCTCACTGATAAGGGTGAAGTCCATTTGCTTGATGATGATTTCACGTGTTCTTGTCCGAAATTAATCAATTTAATACTAGTCGATAGCCTATTACAAGGACTCTTTGCAAGCCAAGTTTTAGCCTTGTGAAATTAATATCGAAGGAGATATTCACCTGTAAAGTTTCTTTTTCTTTCCAGGAACACTGCACCGACTGTTATGCGCTTCATTCCAGACATACAAGCTCCCTCTCTGCTAAGGGTGAGTTCCCTTTGCTTGATGATGCTTTCATTGGTTCTTGTCCGATTTCAAATATTTTAACACTAGTCGATAGCCTATTCCAAGGACTCAGTGCATGCCAAGTTTCAGCTTTGTGTAAGTAATATCGTGGGAGATATTAACCTGCAAAGTATTGTTTCTTTCCAGGAACACTGCGCCGACTGTTATGCTGTACATTCCAGAGATACAAGCTGCCTCAGTGATAAGGGTGAAGTCCATTTGCTTGATGATGATTTCACGTGTTCTTGTCCGAAATTAATCAATTTAATACTAGTCGATAGCCTATTCCAAGGACTCATTGCAGGCCAAGTTTCAGCTTTGTGTAAGTAATATCGTGGGAGATATTAACCTGCAAAGTATTGTTTCTTTCCAGGAACACTGTGCCGACTGTTATGCTGTACATTCCAGAGATACAAGCTGCCTCACTGATAAGGGTGAGTTCCATTTGCTTGATGATGATTTCACGTGTTCTTGTCCGAAATTTATCAATTTAGTACTAGTCGATAGCCTATTTCAAGGACTCTTAGGAAGCCAAGTTTTAGCTTTGTGAAATTAATATCGAAGGAGATATTCACCCGTAAAGTTTCTTTTTCTTTCCAGGAACACTGCACCGACTGTTATGCGCTTCATTCCAGAGATACAAGCTCCCTCTCTGCTAAGGGTGAGTTCCCTTTGCTTGATGATGCTTTCATTGGTTCTTGTCCGATTTCAAATATTTTAACACTAGTCGATAGCCTATCCCAAGGACACATTGCAAGCCAACTTTTAGTTTTGTGAATGTAATTTTGAAGAAGATATTATCCTGCAAATAATTTTTTCTTTCCAGAAACACTGAGCCGACTGTTATGCTGTACATTCCAGAGATACAAGCTGCCTCACTCTTAAGGGTGAGTTCCATTTGCTTGATGATGATTTCACGTGTTCTTGTCCGAAATTAATCAATTTAATACTAGTCGATAGCCTATTACAAGGACTCTTTGCAAGCCAAGTTTTAGCCTTGTGAAATTAATATCGAAGGAGATATTCACCTGTAAAGTTTCTTTTTCTTTCCAGGAACACTGCACCGACTGTTATGCGCTTCATTCCAGACATACAAGCTCCCTCTCTGCTAAGGGTGAGTTCCCTTTGCTTGATGATGCTTTCATTGGTTCTTGTCCGATTTCAAATATTTTAACACTAGTCGATAGCCTATCCCAAGGACACATTGCAAGCCAAGTTTTAGTTTTGTGAATGTAATTTTGAAGAAGATATTATCCTGCAAATAAATTTTTCTTTCCAGAAACACTGAGCCGACTGTTATGCTGTACATTCCAGAGATACAAGCTGCCTCACTGATAAGGGTGAGTTCCATTTGCTTGATGATGATTTCACGTGTTCTTGTCCGAAATTAATCAATTTAATACTAGTCGATAGCCTATTTCAAGGACTCTTTGCAAGCCAAGTTTTAGCTTTGTGAAATTAATATCGAAGGAGATATTCACCCGCAAAGTTTCTTTTTCTTTCCAGGAACACTGCACCGACTGTTATGCGCTTCATTCCAGAGATACAAGCTCCCTCTCTGCTAAGGGTGAGTTCCCTTTGCTTGATGATGCTTTCATTGGTTCTTGTCCGATTTCAAATATTTTAACACTAGTCGAAAGCCTATCCCAAGGACACATTGTAGGCCAAGTTTCAGCTTTGTGTAAGTAATATCGTGGGAGATATTAACCTGCAAAGTATTGTTTCTTTCCAGGAACACTGCGCCGACTGTTATGCTGTACATTCCAGAGATACAAGCTGCCTCAGTGATAAGGGTGAAGTCCATTTGCTTGATGATGATTTCACGTGTTCTTGTCCGAAATTAATCAATTTAATACTAGTCGATAGCCTATTCCAAGGACTCATTGCAGGCCAAGTTTCAGCTTTGTGTAAGTAATATCGTGGGAGATATTAACCTGCAAAGTATTGTTTCTTTCCAGGAACACTGTGCCGACTGTTATGCTGTACATTCCAGAGATACAAGCTGCCTCACTGATAAGGGTGAGTTCCATTTGCTTGATGATGATTTCACGTGTTCTTGTCCGAAATTAATCAATTTAATACTAGTCGATAGCCTATTTCAAGGACTCTTAGGAAGCCAAGTTTTAGCTTTGTGAAATTAATATCGAAGGAGATATTCACCCGTAAAGTTTCTTTTTCTTTCCAGGAACACTGCACCGACTGTTATGCGCTTCATTCCAGACATACAAGCTCCCTCTCTGCTAAGGGTGAGTTCCCTTTGCTTGATGATGCTTTCATTGGTTCTTGTCCGATTCCAAATATTTTAACACTAATCGATAGCCTATCCCAAGGACACATTGTAGGCCAAGTTTTAGCTTTGTGAATGTAATTTTGAAGGAGATATTATCCTGCAAAGTAATTTTCTTTCCAGAAACACTGAGCCGACTGTTATGCTGTACATTCCAGAGATACAAGCTGCCTCACTGATAAGGGTGAGTTCCATTTGCTTGATGATGATTTCACGTGTTCTTGTCCGAAATTAATCAATTTAATACTAGTCGATAGCCTATTTCAAGGACTCTTTGCAAGCCAAGTTTTAGCTTTGTGAAATTAATATCGAAGGAGATATTCACCTGTAAAGTTTCTTTTTCTTTCCAGGAACACTGCACCGACTGTTATGCGCTTCATTCCAGAGATACAAGCTCCCTCTCTGCTAAGGGTGATTTCCCTTTGCTTGATGATGCTTTCATTTGTTCTTGTCCGATTTCGAATATTTTAACACTAGTCGATAGCCTATTCCAAGGACTCATTGCAGGCCAAGTTTCAGCTTTGTGTAAGTAATATCGTGGGAGATATTAACCTGAAAAGTATTTTTTCTTTCCAGGAACACTGCGCCGACTGTTATGCTGTACATTCCAGAGATACAAGCTGCCTCAGTGATAAGGGTGAAGTCCATTTGCTTGATGATGATTTCACGTGTTCTTGTCCGAAATTAATCAATTTAATACTAGTCGATAGCCTATTCCAAGGACTCATTGCAGGCCAAGTTTCAGCTTTGTGTAAGTAATATCGTGGGAGATATTAACCTGCAAAGTATTGTTTCTTTCCAGGAACACTGCACCGACTGTTATGCGCTTCATTCCAGAGATACAAGCTCCCTCTCTGCTAAGGGTGAGTTCCCTTTGCTTGATGATGCTTTTATTGGTTCTTGTCCGATTTCAAATATTTTAACACTAGTCGAAAGCCTATCCCAAGGACACATTGTAGGCCAAGTTTTAGCTTTGTGAATGTAATTTTGAAGGAGATATTATCCTGCAAAGTGATTTTTCTTTCCAGAAACACTGAGCCGACTGTTATGCTGTACATTCCAGAGATACAAGCTGCCTCACTGATAAGGGTGAGTTCCATTTGCTTGATGATGATTTCACGTGTTCTTGTCCGAAATTAATCAATTTAATACTAGTCGATAGCCTATTTCAAGGACTCTTTGCAAGCCAAGTTTTAGCTTTGTGAAATTAATATCGAAGGAGATATTCACCCGCAAAGTTTCTTTTTCTTTCCAGGAACACTGCACCGACTGTTATGCGCTTCATTCCAGAGATACAAGCTCCCTCTCTGCTAAGGGTGAGTTGCCTTTGCTTGATGATGCTTTCATTGGTTCTTGTCCGATTTCAAATATTTTAACACTAGTCGATAGCCTATCCCAAGGACACATTGTAGGCCAAGTTTTAGCTTTGTGAATGTAATTTTGAAGGAGATATTATCCTGCAAAGTAATTTTTCTTTCCAGGAACACTGCGCCGACTGTTATGCTGTACATTCCAGAGATACAAGCTGCCTCACTGATAAGGGTGAGTTCCATTTGTTTGATGATGATTTCACGTGTTCTTGTCCGAAATTAATCAATTTAATACTAGTCGATAGCCTATTTCAAGGACTCTTAGGAAGCCAAGTTTTAGCTTTGTGAAATTAATATCGAAGGAGATATTCACCCGTAAAGTTTCTTTTTCTTTACAGGAACACTGCACCGACTGTTATGCGCTTCATTCCAGAGATACAAGCTCCCTCTCTGCTAAGGGTGAGTTCCCTTTGCTTGATGATGCTTTCATTGGTTCTTGTCCGATTTCAAATATTTTAACACTAGTCGATAGCCTATCCCAAGGACACATTGCAAGCCAACTTTTAGTTTTGTGAATGTAATTTTGAAGAAGATATTATCCTGCAAATAAATTTTTCTTTCCAGAAACACTGAGCCGACTGTTATGCTGTACATTCCAGAGATACAAGCTGCCTCACTGATAAGGGTGAGTTCCATTTGCTTGATGATGATTTCACGTGTTCTTGTCCGAAATTAATCAATTTAATACTAGTCGATAGCCTATTTCAAGGACTCTTTGCAAGCCAAGTTTTAGCTTTGTGAAATTAATATCGAAGGAGATATTCACCCGCAAAGTTTCTTTTTCTTTCCAGGAACACTGCACCGACTGTTATGCGCTTCATTCCAGAGATACAAGCTCCCTCTCTGCTAAGGGTGAGTTCCCTTTGCTTGATGATGCTTTCATTGGTTCTTGTCCGATTTCAAATATTTTAACACTAGTCGAAAGCCTATCCCAAGGACACATTGTAGGCCAAGTTTTAGCTTTGTGAATGTAATTTTGAAGGAGATATTATCCTGCAAAGTGATTTTTCTTTCCAGAAACACTGAGCCGACTGTTATGCTGTACATTCCAGAGATACAAGCTGCCTCACTGATAAGGGTGAGTTCCATTTGCTTGATGATGATTTCACGTGTTCTTTTCCGAAATTAATCAATTTAATACTAGTCGATAGCCTATTGCAAGGACTCTTTGCAAGCCAAGTTTTAGCTTTGTGAAATTAATATCGAAGGAGATATTCACCTGTAAAGTTTATTGTTCTTTCCAGGAACACTGCACCGACTGTTATGCGCTTCATTCCAGACATACAAGCTCCCTCTCTGCTAAGGGTGAGTTCCCTTTGCTTGATGATGCTTTCACTGGTTCTTGTCCGATTTCAAATATTTTAACACTAGTCGATAGCCTATCCAAAGGACACATTGCAAGCCAAGTTTTAGCTTTGTGAAAGTAATATCGTGGGAGATATTAACCTGCAAAGTATTGTTTCTTTCCAGGAACACTGCGCCGACTGTTATGCTGTACATTCCAGAGATACAAGCTGCCTCACTGATAAGGGTGAGTTCCATTTGCTTGATGATGATTTCACGTGTTCTTGTCCGAAATTAATCAATTTAATACTAGTCGATAGCCTATTTCAAGGACTCTTTGCAAGCCAAGTTTTAGCTTTGTGAAATTAATATCGAAGGAGATATTCACCCGCAAAGTTCATTTTTCTTTCCAGGAACACTGCGCCGACTGATATGCGCTTCATTCCAGACATACAAGCTCCCTCTCTGCTAAGGGTGAGTTCCCTTTGCTTGATGATGCTTTCATTGGTTCTTTTCCGATTTCAAATATTTTAACACTAGTCGATAGCCTATCCCAAGGACACATTGCAAGCCAAGTTTTAGTTTTGTGAATGTAATTTTGAAGAAGATATTATCCTGCAAATTAATTTTTCTTTCCAGAAACACTGAGTCGACTGTTATGCTGTACATTCCAGAGATACAAGCTGCCTCACTGATAAGGGTGAGTTCCATTTGCTTAAAGATGATTTCACGTGTTCTTGTCCGAAATTAATCAATTTAATACTAGTCGATAGCCTATTTCAAGGACTCTTTGCAAGCCAAGTTTTAGCCTTGTGAAATTAATATCGAAGGAGATATTCACCTGTAAAGTTTCTTTTTCTTTCCAGGAACACTGCACCGACTGTTATGCGCTTCATTCCAGACATACAAGCTCCCTCTCTGCTAAGGGTGAGTTCCCTTTGCTTGATGATGCTTTCATTGGTTCTTGTCCAATTTCAAATATTTTAACACTAGTCGATAGCCTATCCCAAGGACACATTGCAGGCCAAGTTTTAGCTTTGTGAAAGTAATATCGAAGGAGATATTATCCTGCAAAGTAATTTTTCTTTCCAGAAACACTGAGCCGACTGTTATGCTGTACATTCCAGAGATACAAGCTGCCTCACTGATAAGGGTGAAGTCCATTTGCTTGATGATGATTTCACGTGTTCTTGTCCGAAATTAATCAATTTAATACTAGTCGATAGCCTATTACAAGGACTCTTTGCAAGCCAAGTTTTAGCCTTGTGAAATTAATATCGAAGGAGATATTCACCTGTAAAGTTTCTTTTTCTTTCCAGGAACACTGCACCGACTGTTATGCGCTTCATTCCAGACATACAAGCTCCCTCTCTGCTAAGGGTGAGTTCCCTTTGCTTGATGATGCTTTCATTGGTTCTTGTCCGATTTCAAATATTTTAACACTAGTCGATAGCCTATTCCAAGGACTCAGTGCATGCCAAGTTTCAGCTTTGTGTAAGTAATATCGTGGGAGATATTAACCTGCAAAGTATTGTTTCTTTCCAGGAACACTGCGCCGACTGTTATGCTGTACATTCCAGAGATACAAGCTGCCTCAGTGATAAGGGTGAAGTCCATTTGCTTGATGATGATTTCACGTGTTCTTGTCCGAAATTAATCAATTTAATACTAGTCGATAGCCTATTCCAAGGACTCATTGCAGGCCAAGTTTCAGCTTTGTGTAAGTAATATCGTGGGAGATATTAACCTGCAAAGTATTGTTTCTTTCCAGGAACACTGTGCCGACTGTTATGCTGTACATTCCAGAGATACAAGCTGCCTCACTGATAAGGGTGAGTTCCATTTGCTTGATGATGATTTCACGTGTTCTTGTCCGAAATTTATCAATTTAGTACTAGTCGATAGCCTATTTCAAGGACTCTTAGGAAGCCAAGTTTTAGCTTTGTGAAATTAATATCGAAGGAGATATTCACCCGTAAAGTTTCTTTTTCTTTCCAGGAACACTGCACCGACTGTTATGCGCTTCATTCCAGAGATACAAGCTCCCTCTCTGCTAAGGGTGAGTTCCCTTTGCTTGATGATGCTTTCATTGGTTCTTGTCCGATTTCAAATATTTTAACACTAGTCGATAGCCTATCCCAAGGACACATTGCAAGCCAACTTTTAGTTTTGTGAATGTAATTTTGAAGAAGATATTATCCTGCAAATAATTTTTTCTTTCCAGAAACACTGAGCCGACTGTTATGCTGTACATTCCAGAGATACAAGCTGCCTCACTCTTAAGGGTGAGTTCCATTTGCTTGATGATGATTTCACGTGTTCTTGTCCGAAATTAATCAATTTAATACTAGTCGATAGCCTATTACAAGGACTCTTTGCAAGCCAAGTTTTAGCCTTGTGAAATTAATATCGAAGGAGATATTCACCTGTAAAGTTTCTTTTTCTTTCCAGGAACACTGCACCGACTGTTATGCGCTTCATTCCAGACATACAAGCTCCCTCTCTGCTAAGGGTGAGTTCCCTTTGCTTGATGATGCTTTCATTGGTTCTTGTCCGATTTCAAATATTTTAACACTAGTCGATAGCCTATCCCAAGGACACATTGCAAGCCAAGTTTTAGTTTTGTGAATGTAATTTTGAAGAAGATATTATCCTGCAAATAAATTTTTCTTTCCAGAAACACTGAGCCGACTGTTATGCTGTACATTCCAGAGATACAAGCTGCCTCACTGATAAGGGTGAGTTCCATTTGCTTGATGATGATTTCACGTGTTCTTGTCCGAAATTAATCAATTTAATACTAGTCGATAGCCTATTTCAAGGACTCTTTGCAAGCCAAGTTTTAGCTTTGTGAAATTAATATCGAAGGAGATATTCACCCGCAAAGTTTCTTTTTCTTTCCAGGAACACTGCACCGACTGTTATGCGCTTCATTCCAGAGATACAAGCTCCCTCTCTGCTAAGGGTGAGTTCCCTTTGCTTGATGATGCTTTCATTGGTTCTTGTCCGATTTCAAATATTTTAACACTAGTCGAAAGCCTATCCCAAGGACACATTGTAGGCCAAGTTTTAGCTTTGTGAATGTAATTTTGAAGGAGATATTATCCTGCAAAGTGATTTTTCTTTCCAGAAACACTGAGCCGACTGTTATGCTGTACATTCCAGAGATACAAGCTGCCTCACTGATAAGGGTGAGTTCCATTTGCTTGATGATGATTTCACGTGTTCTTTTCCGAAATTAATCAATTTAATACTAGTCGATAGCCTATTGCAAGGACTCTTTGCAAGCCAAGTTTTAGCTTTGTGAAATTAATATCGAAGGAGATATTCACCTGTAAAGTTTATTGTTCTTTCCAGGAACACTGCACCGACTGTTATGCGCTTCATTCCAGACATACAAGCTCCCTCTCTGCTAAGGGTGAGTTCCCTTTGCTTGATGATGCTTTCACTGGTTCTTGTCCGATTTCAAATATTTTAACACTAGTCGATAGCCTATCCAAAGGACACATTGCAAGCCAAGTTTTAGTTTTGTGAAAGTAATATCGTGGGAGATATTAACCTGCAAAGTATTGTTTCTTTCCAGGAACACTGCGCCGACTGTTATGCTGTACATTCCAGAGATACAAGCTGCCTCACTGATAAGGGTGAGTTCCATTTGCTTGATGATGATTTCACGTGTTCTTGTCCGAAATTAATCAATTTAATACTAGTCGATAGCCTATTTCAAGGACTCTTTGCAAGCCAAGTTTTAGCTTTGTGAAATTAATATCGAAGGAGATATTCACCCGCAAAGTTCATTTTTCTTTCCAGGAACACTGCGCCGACTGATATGCGCTTCATTCCAGACATACAAGCTCCCTCTCTGCTAAGGGTGAGTTCCCTTTGCTTGATGATGCTTTCATTGGTTCTTTTCCGATTTCAAATATTTTAACACTAGTCGATAGCCTATCCCAAGGACACATTGCAAGCCAAGTTTTAGTTTTGTGAATGTAATTTTGAAGAAGATATTATCCTGCAAAGTAATTTTTCTTTCCAGAAACACTGAGCCGACTGTTATGCTGTACATTCCAGAGATACAAGCTGCCTCACTGATAAGGGTGAAGTCCATTTGCTTGATGATGATTTCACGTGTTCTTGTCCGAAATTAATCAATTTAATACTAGTCGATAGCCTATTACAAGGACTCTTTGCAAGCCAAGTTTTAGCCTTGTGAAATTAATATCGAAGGAGATATTCACCTGTAAAGTTTCTTTTTCTTTCCAGGAACACTGCACCGACTGTTATGCGCTTCATTCCAGACATACAAGCTCCCTCTCTGCTAAGGGTGAGTTCCCTTTGCTTGATGATGCTTTCATTGGTTCTTGTCCGATTTCAAATATTTTAACACTAGTCGATAGCCTATTCCAAGGACTCAGTGCATGCCAAGTTTCAGCTTTGTGTAAGTAATATCGTGGGAGATATTAACCTGCAAAGTATTGTTTCTTTCCAGGAACACTGCGCCGACTGTTATGCTGTACATTCCAGAGATACAAGCTGCCTCAGTGATAAGGGTGAAGTCCATTTGCTTGATGATGATTTCACGTGTTCTTGTCCGAAATTAATCAATTTAATACTAGTCGATAGCCTATTCCAAGGACTCATTGCAGGCCAAGTTTCAGCTTTGTGTAAGTAATATCGTGGGAGATATTAACCTGCAAAGTATTGTTTCTTTCCAGGAACACTGTGCCGACTGTTATGCTGTACATTCCAGAGATACAAGCTGCCTCACTGATAAGGGTGAGTTCCATTTGCTTGATGATGATTTCACGTGTTCTTGTCCGAAATTTATCAATTTAGTACTAGTCGATAGCCTATTTCAAGGACTCTTAGGAAGCCAAGTTTTAGCTTTGTGAAATTAATATCGAAGGAGATATTCACCCGTAAAGTTTCTTTTTCTTTCCAGGAACACTGCACCGACTGTTATGCGCTTCATTCCAGAGATACAAGCTCCCTCTCTGCTAAGGGTGAGTTCCCTTTGCTTGATGATGCTTTCATTGGTTCTTGTCCGATTTCAAATATTTTAACACTAGTCGATAGCCTATCCCAAGGACACATTGCAAGCCAACTTTTAGTTATGTGAATGTAATTTTGAAGAAGATATTATCCTGCAAATAATTTTTTCTTTCCAGAAACACTGAGCCGACTGTTATGCTGTACATTCCAGAGATACAAGCTGCCTCACTCATAAGGGTGAGTTCCATTTGCTTGATGATGATTTCACGTGTTCTTGTCCGAAATTAATCAATTTAATACTAGTCGATAGCCTATTACAAGGACTCTTTGCAAGCCAAGTTTTAGCCTTGTGAAATTAATATCGAAGGAGATATTCACCTGTAAAGTTTCTTTTTCTTTCCAGGAACACTGCACCGACTGTTATGCGCTTCATTCCAGACATACAAGCTCCCTCTCTGCTAAGGGTGAGTTCCCTTTGCTTGATGATGCTTTCATTGGTTCTTGTCCGATTTCAAATATTTTAACACTAGTCGATAGCCTATTCCAAGGACTCATTGCAGGCCAAGTTTCAGCTTTGTGTAAGTAATATCGTGGGAGATATTAACCTGCAAAGTATTGTTTCTTTCCAGGAACACTGCGCCGACTGTTAAGCTGTACATTCCAGAGATACAAGCTGCCTCACTGATAAGGGTGAGTTCCATTTGCTTGATGATGATTTCACGTGTTCTTGTCCGAAATTAATCAATTTAATACTAGTCGATAGCCTATTTCAAGGACTCTTTGCAAGCCAAGTTTTAGCTTTGTGAAATTAATATCGAAGGAGATATTCACCCGCAAAGTTTCTTTTTCTTTCCAGGAACAGTGCACCGACTGTTATGCGCTTCATTCCAGAGATACAAGCTCCCTCTCTGCTAAGGGTGAGTTCCCTTTGCTTGATGATGCTTTCATTGGTTCTTGTCCGATTTCAAATATTTTAACACTAGTCGATAGCCTATCCCAAGGACACATTGTAGGCCAAGTTTTAGCTTTGTGAATGTAATTTTGAAGGAGATATTATCCTGCAAAGTAATTTTTCTTTCCAGGAACACTGCGCCGACTGTTATGCTGTACATTCCAGAGATACAAGCTGCCTCACTGATAAGGGTGAGTTCCATTTGTTTGATGATGATTTCACGTGTTCTTGTCCGAAATTAATCAATTTAATACTAGTCGATAGCCTATTTCAAGGACTCTTAGGAAGCCAAGTTTTAGCTTTGTGAAATTAATATCGAAGGAGATATTCACCCGTAAAGTTTCTTTTTCTTTCCAGGAACACTGCACAGACTGTTATGCGCTTCATTCCAGAGATACAAGCTCCCTCTCTGCTAAGGGTGAGTTCCCTTTGCTTGATGATGCTTTCATTGGTTCTTGTCCGATTTCAAATATTTTAACACTAGTCGATAGCCTATCCCAAGGACACATTGTAGGCCACGTTTTAGCTTTGTGAATGTAATTTTGAAGGAGATATTATCCTGCAAATTAATTTTTCTTTCCAGAAACACTGAGTCGACTGTTATGCTGTACATTCCAGAGATACAAGCTGCCTCACTGATAAGGGTGAGTTCCATTTGCTTAAAGATGATTTCACGTGTTCTTGTCCGAAATTAATCAATTTAATACTAGTCGATAGCCTATTTCAAGGACTCTTTGCAAGCCAAGTTTTAGCCTTGTGAAATTAATATCGAAGGAGATATTCACCTGTAAAGTTTCTTTTTCTTTCCAGGAACACTGCACCGACTGTTATGCGCTTCATTCCAGACATACAAGCTCCCTCTCTGCTAAGGGTGAGTTCCCTTTGCTTGATGATGCTTTCATTGGTTCTTGTCCAATTTCAAATATTTTAACACTAGTCGATAGCCTATCCCAAGGACACATTGCAGGCCAAGTTTTAGCTTTGTGAAAGTAATATCGAAGGAGATATTATCCTGCAAAGTAATTTTTCTTTCCAGAAACACTGAGCCGACTGTTATGCTGTACATTCCAGAGATACAAGCTGCCTCACTGATAAGGGTGAAGTCCATTTGCTTGATGATGATTTCACGTGTTCTTGTCCGAAATTAATCAATTTAATACTAGTCGATAGCCTATTACAAGGACTCTTTGCAAGCCAAGTTTTAGCCTTGTGAAATTAATATCGAAGGAGATATTCACCTGTAAAGTTTCTTTTTCTTTCCAGGAACACTGCACCGACTGTTATGCGCTTCATTCCAGACATACAAGCTCCCTCTCTGCTAAGGGTGAGTTCCCTTTGCTTGATGATGCTTTCATTGGTTCTTGTCCGATTTCAAATATTTTAACACTAGTCGATAGCCTATTCCAAGGACTCAGTGCATGCCAAGTTTCAGCTTTGTGTAAGTAATATCGTGGGAGATATTAACCTGCAAAGTATTGTTTCTTTCCAGGAACACTGCGCCGACTGTTATGCTGTACATTCCAGAGATACAAGCTGCCTCAGTGATAAGGGTGAAGTCCATTTGCTTGATGATGATTTCACGTGTTCTTGTCCGAAATTAATCAATTTAATACTAGTCGATAGCCTATTCCAAGGACTCATTGCAGGCCAAGTTTCAGCTTTGTGTAAGTAATATCGTGGGAGATATTAACCTGCAAAGTATTGTTTCTTTCCAGGAACACTGTGCCGACTGTTATGCTGTACATTCCAGAGATACAAGCTGCCTCACTGATAAGGGTGAGTTCCATTTGCTTGATGATGATTTCACGTGTTCTTGTCCGAAATTTATCAATTTAGTACTAGTCGATAGCCTATTTCAAGGACTCTTAGGAAGCCAAGTTTTAGCTTTGTGAAATTAATATCGAAGGAGATATTCACCCGCAAAGTTTCTTTTTCTTTCCAGGAACACTGCACCGACTGTTATGCGCTTCATTCCAGAGATACAAGCTCCCTCTCTGCTAAGGGTGAGTTCCCTTTGCTTGATGATGCTTTCATTGGTTCTTGTCCGATTTCAAATATTTTAACACTAGTCGATAGCCTATCCCAAGGACACATTGTAGGCCAAGTTTTAGCTTTGTGAATGTAATTTTGAAGGAGATATTATCCTGCAAAGTAATTTTTCTTTCCAGGAACACTGCGCCGACTGTTATGCTGTACATTCCAGAGATACAAGCTGCCTCACTGATAAGGGTGAGTTCCATTTGTTTGATGATGATTTCACGTGTTCTTGTCCGAAATTAATCAATTTAATACTAGTCGATAGCCTATTTCAAGGACTCTTAGGAAGCCAAGTTTTAGCTTTGTGAAATTAATATCGAAGGAGATATTCACCCGTAAAGTTTCTTTTTCTTTCCAGGAACACTGCACAGACTGTTATGCGCTTCATTCCAGAGATACAAGCTCCCTCTCTGCTAAGGGTGAGTTCCCTTTGCTTGATGATGCTTTCATTGGTTCTTGTCCGATTTCAAATATTTTAACACTAGTCGATAGCCTATCCCAAGGACACATTGTAGGCCACGTTTTAGCTTTGTGAATGTAATTTTGAAGGAGATATTATCCTGCAAAGTGATTTTTCTTTCAAGAAACACTGAGCCGAGTGTTATGCTGTATATTCCAGAGATACAAGCTGCCTCACTGATAAGGGTGAGTTCCATTTGTTTGATGATGATTTCACGTGTTCTTGTCCGAAATTAATCAATTTAATACTTGTCGATAGCCTATTTCAAGGACTCTTTGCAAGCCAAGTTTTAGCTTTGTGAAATTAATATCGAAGGAGATATTCACCCGCAAAGTTCATTTTTCTTTCCAGGAACACTGCGCCGACTGATATGCGCTTCATTCCAGACATACAAGCTCCCTCTCTGCAAAGGGTGAGTTCCCTTTGCTTGATGATGCTTTCATTGGTTCTTGTCCGATTTCAAATATTTTAACACTAGTCGATAGCCTATCCCAAGGACACATTGCAGGCCACGTTTTAGCTTTGTGAATGTAATTTTGAAGGAGATATTATCCTGCAAAGTGATTTTTCTTTCCAGAAACACTGAGCCGACTGTTATGCTGTACATTCCAGAGATACAAGCTGCCTCACTGATAAGGGTGAGTTCCATTTGCTTGATGATGATTTCACGTGTTCTTTTCCGAAATTAATCAATTTAATACTAGTCGATAGCCTATTGCAAGGACTCTTTGCAAGCCAAGTTTTAGCTTTGTGAAATTAATATCGAAGGAGATATTCACCTGTAAAGTTTATTGTTCTTTCCAGGAACACTGCACCGACTGTTATGCGCTTCATTCCAGACATACAAGCTCCCTCTCTGCTAAGGGTGAGTTCCCTTTGCTTGATGATGCTTTCACTGGTTCTTGTCCGATTTCAAATATTTTAACACTAGTCGATAGCCTATCCAAAGGACACATTGCAAGCCAAGTTTTAGCTTTGTGAAAGTAATATCGTGGGAGATATTAACCTGCAAAGTATTGTTTCTTTCCAGGAACACTGCGCCGACTGTTATGCTGTACATTCCAGAGATACAAGCTGCCTCACTGATAAGGGTGAGTTCCATTTGCTTGATGATGATTTCACGTGTTCTTGTCCGAAATTAATCAATTTAATACTAGTCGATAGCCTATTTCAAGGACTCTTTGCAAGCCAAGTTTTAGCTTTGTGAAATTAATATCGAAGGAGATATTCACCCGCAAAGTTCATTTTTCTTTCCAGGAACACTGCGCCGACTGATATGCGCTTCATTCCAGACATACAAGCTCCCTCTCTGCTAAGGGTGAGTTCCCTTTGCTTGATGATGCTTTCATTGGTTCTTGTCCGATTTCAAATATTTTAACACTAGTCGATAGCCTATCCCAAGGACACATTGCAAGCCAAGTTTTAGTTTTGTGAATGTAATTTTGAAGAAGATATTATCCTGCAAATAAATTTTTCTTTCCAGAAACACTGAGCCGACTGTTATGCTGTACATTCCAGAGATACAAGCTGCCTCACTGATAAGGGTGAGTTCCATTTGCTTGATGATGATTTCACGTGTTCTTGTCCGAAATTAATCAATTTAATACTAGTCGATAGCCTATTTCAAGGACTCTTTGCAAGCCAAGTTTTAGCTTTGTGAAATTAATATCGAAGGAGATATTCACCCGCAAAGTTTCTTTTTCTTTCCAGGAACACTGCACCGACTGTTATGCGCTTCATTCCAGAGATACAAGCTCCCTCTCTGCTAAGGGTGAGTTCCCTTTGCTTGATGATGCTTTCATTGGTTCTTGTCCGATTTCAAATATTTTAACACTAGTCGAAAGCCTATCCCAAGGACACATTGTAGGCCAAGTTTTAGCTTTGTGAATGTAATTTTGAAGGAGATATTATCCTGCAAAGTGATTTTTCTTTCCAGAAACACTGAGCCGACTGTTATGCTGTACATTCCAGAGATACAAGCTGCCTCACTGATAAGGGTGAGTTCCATTTGCTTGATGATGATTTCACGTGTTCTTTTCCGAAATTAATCAATTTAATACTAGTCGATAGCCTATTGCAAGGACTCTTTGCAAGCCAAGTTTTAGCTTTGTGAAATTAATATCGAAGGAGATATTCACCTGTAAAGTTTATTGTTCTTTCCAGGAACACTGCACCGACTGTTATGCGCTTCATTCCAGACATACAAGCTCCCTCTCTGCTAAGGGTGAGTTCCCTTTGCTTGATGATGCTTTCACTGGTTCTTGTCCGATTTCAAATATTTTAACACTAGTCGATAGCCTATCCAAAGGACACATTGCAAGCCAAGTTTTAGTTTTGTGAAAGTAATATCGTGGGAGATATTAACCTGCAAAGTATTGTTTCTTTCCAGGAACACTGCGCCGACTGTTATGCTGTACATTCCAGAGATACAAGCTGCCTCACTGATAAGGGTGAGTTCCATTTGCTTGATGATGATTTCACGTGTTCTTGTCCGAAATTAATCAATTTAATACTAGTCGATAGCCTATTTCAAGGACTCTTTGCAAGCCAAGTTTTAGCTTTGTGAAATTAATATCGAAGGAGATATTCACCCGCAAAGTTCATTTTTCTTTCCAGGAACACTGCGCCGACTGATATGCGCTTCATTCCAGACATACAAGCTCCCTCTCTGCTAAGGGTGAGTTCCCTTTGCTTGATGATGCTTTCATTGGTTCTTTTCCGATTTCAAATATTTTAACACTAGTCGATAGCCTATCCCAAGGACACATTGCAAGCCAAGTTTTAGTTTTGTGAATGTAATTTTGAAGAAGATATTATCCTGCAAAGTAATTTTTCTTTCCAGAAACACTGAGCCGACTGTTATGCTGTACATTCCAGAGATACAAGCTGCCTCACTGATAAGGGTGAAGTCCATTTGCTTGATGATGATTTCACGTGTTCTTGTCCGAAATTAATCAATTTAATACTAGTCGATAGCCTATTACAAGGACTCTTTGCAAGCCAAGTTTTAGCCTTGTGAAATTAATATCGAAGGAGATATTCACCTGTAAAGTTTCTTTTTCTTTCCAGGAACACTGCACCGACTGTTATGCGCTTCATTCCAGACATACAAGCTCCCTCTCTGCTAAGGGTGAGTTCCCTTTGCTTGATGATGCTTTCATTGGTTCTTGTCCGATTTCAAATATTTTAACACTAGTCGATAGCCTATTCCAAGGACTCAGTGCATGCCAAGTTTCAGCTTTGTGTAAGTAATATCGTGGGAGATATTAACCTGCAAAGTATTGTTTCTTTCCAGGAACACTGCGCCGACTGTTATGCTGTACATTCCAGAGATACAAGCTGCCTCAGTGATAAGGGTGAAGTCCATTTGCTTGATGATGATTTCACGTGTTCTTGTCCGAAATTAATCAATTTAATACTAGTCGATAGCCTATTCCAAGGACTCATTGCAGGCCAAGTTTCAGCTTTGTGTAAGTAATATCGTGGGAGATATTAACCTGCAAAGTATTGTTTCTTTCCAGGAACACTGTGCCGACTGTTATGCTGTACATTCCAGAGATACAAGCTGCCTCACTGATAAGGGTGAGTTCCATTTGCTTGATGATGATTTCACGTGTTCTTGTCCGAAATTTATCAATTTAGTACTAGTCGATAGCCTATTTCAAGGACTCTTAGGAAGCCAAGTTTTAGCTTTGTGAAATTAATATCGAAGGAGATATTCACCCGTAAAGTTTCTTTTTCTTTCCAGGAACACTGCACCGACTGTTATGCGCTTCATTCCAGAGATACAAGCTCCCTCTCTGCTAAGGGTGAGTTCCCTTTGCTTGATGATGCTTTCATTGGTTCTTGTCCGATTTCAAATATTTTAACACTAGTCGATAGCCTATCCCAAGGACACATTGCAAGCCAACTTTTAGTTATGTGAATGTAATTTTGAAGAAGATATTATCCTGCAAATAATTTTTTCTTTCCAGAAACACTGAGCCGACTGTTATGCTGTACATTCCAGAGATACAAGCTGCCTCACTCATAAGGGTGAGTTCCATTTGCTTGATGATGATTTCACGTGTTCTTGTCCGAAATTAATCAATTTAATACTAGTCGATAGCCTATTACAAGGACTCTTTGCAAGCCAAGTTTTAGCCTTGTGAAATTAATATCGAAGGAGATATTCACCTGTAAAGTTTCTTTTTCTTTCCAGGAACACTGCACCGACTGTTATGCGCTTCATTCCAGACATACAAGCTCCCTCTCTGCTAAGGGTGAGTTCCCTTTGCTTGATGATGCTTTCATTGGTTCTTGTCCGATTTCAAATATTTTAACACTAGTCGATAGCCTATTCCAAGGACTCATTGCAGGCCAAGTTTCAGCTTTGTGTAAGTAATATCGTGGGAGATATTAACCTGCAAAGTATTGTTTCTTTCCAGGAACACTGCGCCGACTGTTAAGCTGTACATTCCAGAGATACAAGCTGCCTCACTGATAAGGGTGAGTTCCATTTGCTTGATGATGATTTCACGTGTTCTTGTCCGAAATTAATCAATTTAATACTAGTCGATAGCCTATTTCAAGGACTCTTTGCAAGCCAAGTTTTAGCTTTGTGAAATTAATATCGAAGGAGATATTCACCCGCAAAGTTTCTTTTTCTTTCCAGGAACAGTGCACCGACTGTTATGCGCTTCATTCCAGAGATACAAGCTCCCTCTCTGCTAAGGGTGAGTTCCCTTTGCTTGATGATGCTTTCATTGGTTCTTGTCCGATTTCAAATATTTTAACACTAGTCGATAGCCTATCCCAAGGACACATTGTAGGCCAAGTTTTAGCTTTGTGAATGTAATTTTGAAGGAGATATTATCCTGCAAAGTAATTTTTCTTTCCAGGAACACTGCGCCGACTGTTATGCTGTACATTCCAGAGATACAAGCTGCCTCACTGATAAGGGTGAGTTCCATTTGTTTGATGATGATTTCACGTGTTCTTGTCCGAAATTAATCAATTTAATACTAGTCGATAGCCTATTTCAAGGACTCTTAGGAAGCCAAGTTTTAGCTTTGTGAAATTAATATCGAAGGAGATATTCACCCGTAAAGTTTCTTTTTCTTTCCAGGAACACTGCACAGACTGTTATGCGCTTCATTCCAGAGATACAAGCTCCCTCTCTGCTAAGGGTGAGTTCCCTTTGCTTGATGATGCTTTCATTGGTTCTTGTCCGATTTCAAATATTTTAACACTAGTCGATAGCCTATCCCAAGGACACATTGTAGGCCACGTTTTAGCTTTGTGAATGTAATTTTGAAGGAGATATTATCCTGCAAATTAATTTTTCTTTCCAGAAACACTGAGTCGACTGTTATGCTGTACATTCCAGAGATACAAGCTGCCTCACTGATAAGGGTGAGTTCCATTTGCTTAAAGATGATTTCACGTGTTCTTGTCCGAAATTAATCAATTTAATACTAGTCGATAGCCTATTTCAAGGACTCTTTGCAAGCCAAGTTTTAGCCTTGTGAAATTAATATCGAAGGAGATATTCACCTGTAAAGTTTCTTTTTCTTTCCAGGAACACTGCACCGACTGTTATGCGCTTCATTCCAGACATACAAGCTCCCTCTCTGCTAAGGGTGAGTTCCCTTTGCTTGATGATGCTTTCATTGGTTCTTGTCCAATTTCAAATATTTTAACACTAGTCGATAGCCTATCCCAAGGACACATTGCAGGCCAAGTTTTAGCTTTGTGAAAGTAATATCGAAGGAGATATTATCCTGCAAAGTAATTTTTCTTTCCAGAAACACTGAGCCGACTGTTATGCTGTACATTCCAGAGATACAAGCTGCCTCACTGATAAGGGTGAAGTCCATTTGCTTGATGATGATTTCACGTGTTCTTGTCCGAAATTAATCAATTTAATACTAGTCGATAGCCTATTACAAGGACTCTTTGCAAGCCAAGTTTTAGCCTTGTGAAATTAATATCGAAGGAGATATTCACCTGTAAAGTTTCTTTTTCTTTCCAGGAACACTGCACCGACTGTTATGCGCTTCATTCCAGACATACAAGCTCCCTCTCTGCTAAGGGTGAGTTCCCTTTGCTTGATGATGCTTTCATTGGTTCTTGTCCGATTTCAAATATTTTAACACTAGTCGATAGCCTATTCCAAGGACTCAGTGCATGCCAAGTTTCAGCTTTGTGTAAGTAATATCGTGGGAGATATTAACCTGCAAAGTATTGTTTCTTTCCAGGAACACTGCGCCGACTGTTATGCTGTACATTCCAGAGATACAAGCTGCCTCAGTGATAAGGGTGAAGTCCATTTGCTTGATGATGATTTCACGTGTTCTTGTCCGAAATTAATCAATTTAATACTAGTCGATAGCCTATTCCAAGGACTCATTGCAGGCCAAGTTTCAGCTTTGTGTAAGTAATATCGTGGGAGATATTAACCTGCAAAGTATTGTTTCTTTCCAGGAACACTGTGCCGACTGTTATGCTGTACATTCCAGAGATACAAGCTGCCTCACTGATAAGGGTGAGTTCCATTTGCTTGATGATGATTTCACGTGTTCTTGTCCGAAATTTATCAATTTAGTACTAGTCGATAGCCTATTTCAAGGACTCTTAGGAAGCCAAGTTTTAGCTTTGTGAAATTAATATCGAAGGAGATATTCACCCGCAAAGTTTCTTTTTCTTTCCAGGAACACTGCACCGACTGTTATGCGCTTCATTCCAGAGATACAAGCTCCCTCTCTGCTAAGGGTGAGTTCCCTTTGCTTGATGATGCTTTCATTGGTTCTTGTCCGATTTCAAATATTTTAACACTAGTCGATAGCCTATCCCAAGGACACATTGTAGGCCAAGTTTTAGCTTTGTGAATGTAATTTTGAAGGAGATATTATCCTGCAAAGTAATTTTTCTTTCCAGGAACACTGCGCCGACTGTTATGCTGTACATTCCAGAGATACAAGCTGCCTCACTGATAAGGGTGAGTTCCATTTGTTTGATGATGATTTCACGTGTTCTTGTCCGAAATTAATCAATTTAATACTAGTCGATAGCCTATTTCAAGGACTCTTAGGAAGCCAAGTTTTAGCTTTGTGAAATTAATATCGAAGGAGATATTCACCCGTAAAGTTTCTTTTTCTTTCCAGGAACACTGCACAGACTGTTATGCGCTTCATTCCAGAGATACAAGCTCCCTCTCTGCTAAGGGTGAGTTCCCTTTGCTTGATGATGCTTTCATTGGTTCTTGTCCGATTTCAAATATTTTAACACTAGTCGATAGCCTATCCCAAGGACACATTGTAGGCCACGTTTTAGCTTTGTGAATGTAATTTTGAAGGAGATATTATCCTGCAAAGTGATTTTTCTTTCAAGAAACACTGAGCCGAGTGTTATGCTGTATATTCCAGAGATACAAGCTGCCTCACTGATAAGGGTGAGTTCCATTTGTTTGATGATGATTTCACGTGTTCTTGTCCGAAATTAATCAATTTAATACTTGTCGATAGCCTATTTCAAGGACTCTTTGCAAGCCAAGTTTTAGCTTTGTGAAATTAATATCGAAGGAGATATTCACCCGCAAAGTTCATTTTTCTTTCCAGGAACACTGCGCCGACTGATATGCGCTTCATTCCAGACATACAAGCTCCCTCTCTGCAAAGGGTGAGTTCCCTTTGCTTGATGATGCTTTCATTGGTTCTTGTCCGATTTCAAATATTTTAACACTAGTCGATAGCCTATCCCAAGGACACATTGCAGGCCACGTTTTAGCTTTGTGAATGTAATTTTGAAGGAGATATTATCCTGCAAAGTGATTTTTCTTTCCAGAAACACTGAGCCGACTGTTATGCTGTACATTCCAGAGATACAAGCTGCCTCACTGATAAGGGTGAGTTCCATTTGCTTGATGATGATTTCACGTGTTCTTTTCCGAAATTAATCAATTTAATACTAGTCGATAGCCTATTGCAAGGACTCTTTGCAAGCCAAGTTTTAGCTTTGTGAAATTAATATCGAAGGAGATATTCACCTGTAAAGTTTATTGTTCTTTCCAGGAACACTGCACCGACTGTTATGCGCTTCATTCCAGACATACAAGCTCCCTCTCTGCTAAGGGTGAGTTCCCTTTGCTTGATGATGCTTTCACTGGTTCTTGTCCGATTTCAAATATTTTAACACTAGTCGATAGCCTATCCAAAGGACACATTGCAAGCCAAGTTTTAGCTTTGTGAAAGTAATATCGTGGGAGATATTAACCTGCAAAGTATTGTTTCTTTCCAGGAACACTGCGCCGACTGTTATGCTGTACATTCCAGAGATACAAGCTGCCTCACTGATAAGGGTGAGTTCCATTTGCTTGATGATGATTTCACGTGTTCTTGTCCGAAATTAATCAATTTAATACTAGTCGATAGCCTATTTCAAGGACTCTTTGCAAGCCAAGTTTTAGCTTTGTGAAATTAATATCGAAGGAGATATTCACCCGCAAAGTTCATTTTTCTTTCCAGGAACACTGCGCCGACTGATATGCGCTTCATTCCAGACATACAAGCTCCCTCTCTGCTAAGGGTGAGTTCCCTTTGCTTGATGATGCTTTCATTGGTTCTTTTCCGATTTCAAATATTTTAACACTAGTCGATAGCCTATCCCAAGGACACATTGCAAGCCAAGTTTTAGTTTTGTGAATGTAATTTTGAAGAAGATATTATCCTGCAAATTAATTTTTCTTTCCAGAAACACTGAGTCGACTGTTATGCTGTACATTCCAGAGATACAAGCTGCCTCACTGATAAGGGTGAGTTCCATTTGCTTAAAGATGATTTCACGTGTTCTTGTCCGAAATTAATCAATTTAATACTAGTCGATAGCCTATTTCAAGGACTCTTTGCAAGCCAAGTTTTAGCCTTGTGAAATTAATATCGAAGGAGATATTCACCTGTAAAGTTTCTTTTTCTTTCCAGGAACACTGCACCGACTGTTATGCGCTTCATTCCAGACATACAAGCTCCCTCTCTGCTAAGGGTGAGTTCCCTTTGCTTGATGATGCTTTCATTGGTTCTTGTCCAATTTCAAATATTTTAACACTAGTCGATAGCCTATCCCAAGGACACATTGCAGGCCAAGTTTTAGCTTTGTGAAAGTAATATCGAAGGAGATATTATCCTGCAAAGTAATTTTTCTTTCCAGAAACACTGAGCCGACTGTTATGCTGTACATTCCAGAGATACAAGCTGCCTCACTGATAAGGGTGAAGTCCATTTGCTTGATGATGATTTCACGTGTTCTTGTCCGAAATTAATCAATTTAATACTAGTCGATAGCCTATTACAAGGACTCTTTGCAAGCCAAGTTTTAGCCTTGTGAAATTAATATCGAAGGAGATATTCACCTGTAAAGTTTCTTTTTCTTTCCAGGAACACTGCACCGACTGTTATGCGCTTCATTCCAGACATACAAGCTCCCTCTCTGCTAAGGGTGAGTTCCCTTTGCTTGATGATGCTTTCATTGGTTCTTGTCCGATTTCAAATATTTTAACACTAGTCGATAGCCCATTCCAAGGACTCAGTGCATGCCAAGTTTCAGCTTTGTGTAAGTAATATCGTGGGAGATATTAACCTGCAAAGTATTGTTTCTTTCCAGGAACACTGCGCCGACTGTTATGCTGTACATTCCAGAGATACAAGCTGCCTCAGTGATAAGGGTGAAGTCCATTTGCTTGATGATGATTTCACGTGTTCTTGTCCGAAATTAATCAATTTAATACTAGTCGATAGCCTATTCCAAGGACTCATTGCAGGCCAAGTTTCAGCTTTGTGTAAGTAATATCGTGGGAGATATTAACCTGCAAAGTATTGTTTCTTTCCAGGAACACTGTGCCGACTGTTATGCTGTACATTCCAGAGATACAAGCTGCCTCACTGATAAGGGTGAGTTCCATTTGCTTGATGATGATTTCACGTGTTCTTGTCCGAAATTTATCAATTTAGTACTAGTCGATAGCCTATTTCAAGGACTCTTAGGAAGCCAAGTTTTAGCTTTGTGAAATTAATATCGAAGGAGATATTCACCCGTAAAGTTTCTTTTTCTTTCCAGGAACACTGCACCGACTGTTATGCGCTTCATTCCAGAGATACAAGCTCCCTCTCTGCTAAGGGTGAGTTCCCTTTGCTTGATGATGCTTTCATTGGTTCTTGTCCGATTTCAAATATTTTAACACTAGTCGATAGCCTATCCCAAGGACACATTGCAAGCCAACTTTTAGTTTTGTGAATGTAATTTTGAAGAAGATATTATCCTGCAAATAATTTTTTCTTTCCAGAAACACTGAGCCGACTGTTATGCTGTACATTCCAGAGATACAAGCTGCCTCACTCATAAGGGTGAGTTCCATTTGCTTGATGATGATTTCACGTGTTCTTGTCCGAAATTAATCAATTTAATACTAGTCGATAGCCTATTACAAGGACTCTTTGCAAGCCAAGTTTTAGCCTTGTGAAATTAATATCGAAGGAGATATTCACCTGTAAAGTTTCTTTTTCTTTCCAGGAACACTGCACCGACTGTTATGCGCTTCATTCCAGACATACAAGCTCCCTCTCTGCTAAGGGTGAGTTCCCTTTGCTTGATGATGCTTTCATTGGTTCTTGTCCGATTTCAAATATTTTAACACTAGTCGATAGCCTATTCCAAGGACTCATTGCAGGCCAAGTTTCAGCTTTGTGTAAGTAATATCGTGGGAGATATTAACCTGCAAAGTATTGTTTCTTTCCAGGAACACTGCGCCGACTGTTAAGCTGTACATTCCAGAGATACAAGCTGCCTCACTGATAAGGGTGAGTTCCATTTGCTTGATGGTGATTTCACGTGTTCTTGTCCGAAATTAATCAATTTAATACTAGTCGATAGCCTATTTCAAGGACTCTTTGCAAGCCAAGTTTTAGCTTTGTGAAATTAATATCAAAGGAGATATTCACCCGCAAAGTTTCTTTTTCTTTCCAGGAACACTGCACCGACTGTTATGCGCTTCATTCCAGAGATACAAGCTCCCTCTCTGCTAAGGGTGAGTTCCCTTTGCTTGATGATGCTTTCATTGGTTCTTGTCCGATTTCAAATATTTTAACACTAGTCGATAGCCTATCCCAAGGACACATTGTAGGCCAAGTTTTAGCTTTGTGAATGTAATTTTGAAGGAGATATTATCCTGCAAAGTAATTTTTCTTTCCAGGAACACTGCGCCGACTGTTATGCTGTACATTCCAGAGATACAAGCTGCCTCACTGATAAGGGTGAGTTCCATTTGTTTGATGATGATTTCACGTGTTCTTGTCCGAAATTAATCAATTTAATACTAGTCGATAGCCTATTTCAAGGACTCTTAGGAAGCCAAGTTTTAGCTTTGTGAAATTAATATCGAAGGAGATATTCACCCGTAAAGTTTCTTTTTCTTTCCAGGAACACTGCACAGACTGTTATGCGCTTCATTCCAGAGATACAAGCTCCCTCTCTGCTAAGGGTGAGTTCCCTTTGCTTGATGATGCTTTCATTGGTTCTTGTCCGATTTCAAATATTTTAACACTAGTCGATAGCCTATCCCAAGGACACATTGCAAGCCAACTTTTAGTTTTGTGAATGTAATTTTGAAGAAGATATTATCCTGCAAATAAATTTTTCTTTCCAGAAACACTGAGCCGACTGTTATGCTGTACATTCCAGAGATACAAGCTGCCTCACTGATAAGGGTGAGTTCCATTTGCTTGATGATGATTTCACGTGTTCTTGTCCGAAATTAATCAATTTAATACTAGTCGATAGCCTATTACAAGGACTCTTTGCAAGCCAAGTTTTAGCGTTGTGAAATTAATATCGAAGGAGATATTCACCTGTAAAGTTTCTTTTTCTTTCCAGGAACACTGCACCGACTGTTATGCGCTTCATTCCAGACATACAAGCTCCCTCTCTGCTAAGGGTGAGTTCCCTTTGCTTGATGATGCTTTCATTGGTTCTTGTCCGATTTCAAATATTTTAACACTAGTCGATAGCCTATTCCAAGGACTCATTGCAGGCCAAGTTTCAGCTTTGTGTAAGTAATATCGTGGGAGATATTAACCTTCAAAGTATTGTTTCTTTCCAGGAACACTGCGCCGACTGTTATGCTGTACATTCCAGAGATACAAGCTGCCTCACTGATAAGGGTGAGTTCCATTTGCTTGATGATGATTTCACGTGTTCTTGTCCGAAATTAATCAATTTAATACTAGTCGATAGCCTATTTCAAGGACTCTTTGCAAGCCAAGTTTTAGCTTTGTGAAATTAATATCGAAGGAGATATTCACCCGCAAAGTTTCTTTTTCTTTCCAGGAACACTGCACCGACTGTTATGCGCTTCATTCCAGAGATACAAGCTCCCTCTCTGCTAAGGGTGAGTTCCCTTTGCTTGATGATGCTTTCATTGGTTCTTGTCCGATTTCAAATATTTTAACACTAGTCGATAGCCTATCCCAAGGACACATTGTAGGCCAAGTTTTAGCTTTGTGAATGTAATTTTGAAGGAGATATTATCCTGCAAAGTAATTTTTCTTTCCAGGAACACTGCGCCGACTGTTATGCTGTACATTCCAGAGATACAAGCTGCCTCACTGATAAGGGTGAGTTCCATTTGTTTGATGATGATTTCACGTGTTCTTGTCCGAAATTAATCAATTTAATACTAGTCGATAGCCTATTTCAAGGACTCTTAGGAAGCCAAGTTTTAGCTTTGTGAAATTAATATCGAAGGAGATATTCACCCGTAAAGTTTCTTTTTCTTTCCAGGAACACTGCACAGACTGTTATGCGCTTCATTCCAGAGATACAAGCTCCCTCTCTGCTAAGGGTGAGTTCCCTTTGCTTGATGATGCTTTCATTGGTTCTTGTCCGATTTCAAATATTTTAACACTAGTCGATAGCCTATCCCAAGGACACATTGCAAGCCAACTTTTAGTTTTGTGAATGTAATTTTGAAGAAGATATTATCCTGCAAATAAATTTTTCTTTCCAGAAACACTGAGCCGACTGTTATGCTGTACATTCCAGAGATACAAGCTGCCTCACTGATAAGGGTGAGTTCCATTTGCTTGATGATGATTTCACGTGTTCTTGTCCGAAATTAATCAATTTAATACTAGTCGATAGCCTATTACAAGGACTCTTTGCAAGCCAAGTTTTAGCGTTGTGAAATTAATATCGAAGGAGATATTCACCTGTAAAGTTTCTTTTTCTTTCCAGGAACACTGCACCGACTGTTATGCGCTTCATTCCAGACATACAAGCTCCCTCTCTGCTAAGGGTGAGTTCCCTTTGCTTGATGATGCTTTCATTGGTTCTTGTCCGATTTCAAATATTTTAACACTAGTCGATAGCCTATTCCAAGGACTCATTGCAGGCCAAGTTTCAGCTTTGTGTAAGTAATATCGTGGGAGATATTAACCTTCAAAGTATTGTTTCTTTCCAGGAACACTGCGCCGACTGTTATGCTGTACATTCCAGAGATACAAGCTGCCTCACTGATAAGGGTGAGTTCCATTTGCTTGATGATGATTTCACGTGTTCTTGTCCGAAATTAATCAATTTAATACTAGTCGATAGCCTATTTCAAGGACTCTTTGCAAGCCAAGTTTTAGCTTTGTGAAATTAATATCGAAGGAGATATTCACCCGCAAAGTTTCTTTTTCTTTCCAGGAACACTGCACCGACTGTTATGCGATTCATTCCAGAGATACAAGCTCCCTCTCTGCTAAGGGTGAGTTCCCTTTGCTTGATGATGCTTTCATTGGTTCTTGTCCGATTTCAAATATTTTAACACTAGTCGATAGCCTATCCCAAGGACACATTGTAGGCCAAGTTTTAGCTTTGTGAATGTAATTTTGAAGGAGATATTATCCTGCAAAGTAATTTTTCTTTCCAGGAACACTGCGCCGACTGTTATGCTGTACATTCCAGAGATACAAGCTGCCTCACTGATAAGGGTGAGTTCCATTTGTTTGATGATGATTTCACGTGTTCTTGTCCGAAATTAATCAATTTACTACTAGTCGATAGCCTATTTCAAGGACTCTTTGCAAGCCAAGTTTTAGCTTTTGAAATTAATATCGAAGGAGATATTCACCCGCAAAGTTCATTTTTCTTTCCAGGAACACTGCACCGACTGATATGCGCTTCATTCCAGACATACAAGCTCCCTCTCTGCTAAGGGTGAGTTCCCTTTGCTTGATGATGCTTTCATTGGTTCTTGTCCGATTTCAAATATTTTAACACTAGTCGATAGCCTATCCCAAGGACACATTGTAGGCCAAGTTTTAGCTTTGTGAATGTAATTTTGAAGGAGATATTATCCTGCAAAGTGATTTTTCTTTCCAGAAACACTGAGCCGACTGTTATGCTGTACATTCCAGAGATACAAGCTGCCTCACTGATAAGGGTGAGTTCCATTTGCTTGATGATGATTTCACGTGTTCTTGTCCGAAATTAATCAATTTAATACTAGTCGATAGCCTATTTCCAGGACTCTTTGCAAGCCAAGTTTTAGCTTTGTGAAATTAATATCGAAGGAGATATTCACCTGTAAAGTTTATTTTTCTTTCCAGGAACACTGCACCGACTGTTATGCGCTTCATTCCAGACATACAAGCTCCCTCTCTGCTAAGGGTGAGTTCCCTTTGCTTGATGATGCTTTCATTGGTTCTTGTCCGATTTCAAATATTTTAACACTAGTCAATAGCCTATTTCAAGGACTCATTGCAGGCCAAGTTTCAGCTTTGTGAAATTAATATCGAAGGAGATATTCACCTGTAAAGTTTTTTTTTCTTTCCAGGAACACTGCTCCGACTGTTATGCTGTACATTCCAGAGATACAAGCTGCCTCACTGATAAGGGTGAGTTCCATTTGCTTGATGATGATTTCACGTGTTCTTGTCCGAAATTAATCAATTTAATACTAGTTGATAGCCTATTTCAAGGACTCTTTGCAAGCCAAGTTTTAGCTTTGTGTAATTAATATCGAAGGAGATATTCACCTGTAAATTTTTCTTTTTCTTTCCAGGAACACTGCACGGACTGTTTTGCGCTTCATTCCAGAGATACAAGCTCCCTCTCTGCTAAGGGTGAGTTCCCTTTGTTTGATGATGCTTTCATTGGTTCTTGTCCGATTTCAAATATTTTAACACTAGTCGATAGCCTATTCCAAGGACTCATTGCAGGCCAAGTTTTAGCTATGTGTAAGTAATATCGTGGGAGATATTAACCTGCAAAGTATTGTTTCTTTCCAGGAACACTGCGCCGACTGTTAAGCTGTACATTCCAGAGATACAAGCTGCCTCACTGATAAGGGTGAGTTCCATTTGCTTGATGGTGATTTCACGTGTTCTTGTCCGAAATTAATCAATTTAATACTAGTCGATAGCCTATTTCAAGGACTCTTTGCAAGCCAAGTTTTAGCTTTGTGAAATTAATATCAAAGGAGATATTCACCCGCAAAGTTTCTTTTTCTTTCCAGGAACACTGCACCGACTGTTATGCGCTTCATTCCAGAGATACAAGCTCCCTCTCTGCTAAGGGTGAGTTCCCTTTGCTTGATGATGCTTTCATTGGTTCTTGTCCGATTTCAAATATTTTAACACTAGTCGATAGCCTATCCCAAGGACACATTGTAGGCCAAGTTTTAGCTTTGTGAATGTAATTTTGAAGGAGATATTATCCTGCAAAGTAATTTTTCTTTCCAGGAACACTGCGCCGACTGTTATGCTGTACATTCCAGAGATACAAGCTGCCTCACTGATAAGGGTGAGTTCCATTTGTTTGATGATGATTTCACGTGTTCTTGTCCGAAATTAATCAATTTAATACTAGTCGATAGCCTATTTCAAGGACTCTTAGGAAGCCAAGTTTTAGCTTTGTGAAATTAATATCGAAGGAGATATTCACCCGTAAAGTTTCTTTTTCTTTCCAGGAACACTGCACAGACTGTTATGCGCTTCATTCCAGAGATACAAGCTCCCTCTCTGCTAAGGGTGAGTTCCCTTTGCTTGATGATGCTTTCATTGGTTCTTGTCCGATTTCAAATATTTTAACACTAGTCGATAGCCTATCCCAAGGACACATTGCAAGCCAACTTTTAGTTTTGTGAATGTAATTTTGAAGAAGATATTATCCTGCAAATAAATTTTTCTTTCCAGAAACACTGAGCCGACTGTTATGCTGTACATTCCAGAGATACAAGCTGCCTCACTGATAAGGGTGAGTTCCATTTGCTTGATGATGATTTCACGTGTTCTTGTCCGAAATTAATCAATTTAATACTAGTCGATAGCCTATTACAAGGACTCTTTGCAAGCCAAGTTTTAGCGTTGTGAAATTAATATCGAAGGAGATATTCACCTGTAAAGTTTCTTTTTCTTTCCAGGAACACTGCACCGACTGTTATGCGCTTCATTCCAGACATACAAGCTCCCTCTCTGCTAAGGGTGAGTTCCCTTTGCTTGATGATGCTTTCATTGGTTCTTGTCCGATTTCAAATATTTTAACACTAGTCGATAGCCTATTCCAAGGACTCATTGCAGGCCAAGTTTCAGCTTTGTGTAAGTAATATCGTGGGAGATATTAACCTTCAAAGTATTGTTTCTTTCCAGGAACACTGCGCCGACTGTTATGCTGTACATTCCAGAGATACAAGCTGCCTCACTGATAAGGGTGAGTTCCATTTGCTTGATGATGATTTCACGTGTTCTTGTCCGAAATTAATCAATTTAATACTAGTCGATAGCCTATTTCAAGGACTCTTTGCAAGCCAAGTTTTAGCTTTGTGAAATTAATATCGAAGGAGATATTCACCCGCAAAGTTTCTTTTTCTTTCCAGGAACACTGCACCGACTGTTATGCGCTTCATTCCAGAGATACAAGCTCCCTCTCTGCTAAGGGTGAGTTCCCTTTGCTTGATGATGCTTTCATTGGTTCTTGTCCGATTTCAAATATTTTAACACTAGTCGATAGCCTATCCCAAGGACACATTGTAGGCCAAGTTTTAGCTTTGTGAATGTAATTTTGAAGGAGATATTATCCTGCAAAGTAATTTTTCTTTCCAGGAACACTGCGCCGACTGTTATGCTGTACATTCCAGAGATACAAGCTGCCTCACTGATAAGGGTGAGTTCCATTTGTTTGATGATGATTTCACGTGTTCTTGTCCGAAATTAATCAATTTAATACTAGTCGATAGCCTATTTCAAGGACTCTTAGGAAGCCAAGTTTTAGCTTTGTGAAATTAATATCGAAGGAGATATTCACCCGTAAAGTTTCTTTTTCTTTCCAGGAACACTGCACAGACTGTTATGCGCTTCATTCCAGAGATACAAGCTCCCTCTCTGCTAAGGGTGAGTTCCCTTTGCTTGATGATGCTTTCATTGGTTCTTGTCCGATTTCAAATATTTTAACACTAGTCGATAGCCTATCCCAAGGACACATTGCAAGCCAACTTTTAGTTTTGTGAATGTAATTTTGAAGAAGATATTATCCTGCAAATAAATTTTTCTTTCCAGAAACACTGAGCCGACTGTTATGCTGTACATTCCAGAGATACAAGCTGCCTCACTGATAAGGGTGAGTTCCATTTGCTTGATGATGATTTCACGTGTTCTTGTCCGAAATTAATCAATTTAATACTAGTCGATAGCCTATTACAAGGACTCTTTGCAAGCCAAGTTTTAGCGTTGTGAAATTAATATCGAAGGAGATATTCACCTGTAAAGTTTCTTTTTCTTTCCAGGAACACTGCACCGACTGTTATGCGCTTCATTCCAGACATACAAGCTCCCTCTCTGCTAAGGGTGAGTTCCCTTTGCTTGATGATGCTTTCATTGGTTCTTGTCCGATTTCAAATATTTTAACACTAGTCGATAGCCTATTCCAAGGACTCATTGCAGGCCAAGTTTCAGCTTTGTGTAAGTAATATCGTGGGAGATATTAACCTTCAAAGTATTGTTTCTTTCCAGGAACACTGCGCCGACTGTTATGCTGTACATTCCAGAGATACAAGCTGCCTCACTGATAAGGGTGAGTTCCATTTGCTTGATGATGATTTCACGTGTTCTTGTCCGAAATTAATCAATTTAATACTAGTCGATAGCCTATTTCAAGGACTCTTTGCAAGCCAAGTTTTAGCTTTGTGAAATTAATATCGAAGGAGATATTCACCCGCAAAGTTTCTTTTTCTTTCCAGGAACACTGCACCGACTGTTATGCGATTCATTCCAGAGATACAAGCTCCCTCTCTGCTAAGGGTGAGTTCCCTTTGCTTGATGATGCTTTCATTGGTTCTTGTCCGATTTCAAATATTTTAACACTAGTCGATAGCCTATCCCAAGGACACATTGTAGGCCAAGTTTTAGCTTTGTGAATGTAATTTTGAAGGAGATATTATCCTGCAAAGTAATTTTTCTTTCCAGGAACACTGCGCCGACTGTTATGCTGTACATTCCAGAGATACAAGCTGCCTCACTGATAAGGGTGAGTTCCATTTGTTTGATGATGATTTCACGTGTTCTTGTCCGAAATTAATCAATTTACTACTAGTCGATAGCCTATTTCAAGGACTCTTTGCAAGCCAAGTTTTAGCTTTTGAAATTAATATCGAAGGAGATATTCACCCGCAAAGTTCATTTTTCTTTCCAGGAACACTGCACCGACTGATATGCGCTTCATTCCAGACATACAAGCTCCCTCTCTGCTAAGGGTGAGTTCCCTTTGCTTGATGATGCTTTCATTGGTTCTTGTCCGATTTCAAATATTTTAACACTAGTCGATAGCCTATCCCAAGGACACATTGTAGGCCAAGTTTTAGCTTTGTGAATGTAATTTTGAAGGAGATATTATCCTGCAAAGTGATTTTTCTTTCCAGAAACACTGAGCCGACTGTTATGCTGTACATTCCAGAGATACAAGCTGCCTCACTGATAAGGGTGAGTTCCATTTGCTTGATGATGATTTCACGTGTTCTTGTCCGAAATTAATCAATTTAATACTAGTCGATAGCCTATTTCCAGGACTCTTTGCAAGCCAAGTTTTAGCTTTGTGAAATTAATATCGAAGGAGATATTCACCTGTAAAGTTTATTTTTCTTTCCAGGAACACTGCACCGACTGTTATGCGCTTCATTCCAGACATACAAGCTCCCTCTCTGCTAAGGGTGAGTTCCCTTTGCTTGATGATGCTTTCATTGGTTCTTGTCCGATTTCAAATATTTTAACACTAGTCAATAGCCTATTTCAAGGACTCATTGCAGGCCAAGTTTCAGCTTTGTGAAATTAATATCGAAGGAGATATTCACCTGTAAAGTTTTTTTTTCTTTCCAGGAACACTGCTCCGACTGTTATGCTGTACATTCCAGAGATACAAGCTGCCTCACTGATAAGGGTGAGTTCCATTTGCTTGATGATGATTTCACGTGTTCTTGTCCGAAATTAATCAATTTAATACTAGTTGATAGCCTATTTCAAGGACTCTTTGCAAGCCAAGTTTTAGCTTTGTGTAATTAATATCGAAGGAGATATTCACCTGTAAATTTTTCTTTTTCTTTCCAGGAACACTGCACGGACTGTTTTGCGCTTCATTCCAGAGATACAAGCTCCCTCTCTGCTAAGGGTGAGTTCCCTTTGTTTGATGATGCTTTCATTGGTTCTTGTCCGATTTCAAATATTTTAACACTAGTCGATAGCCTATTCCAAGGACTCATTGCAGGCCAAGTTTTAGCTATGTGTAAGTAATATCGTGGGAGATATTAACCTGCAAAGTATTGTTTCTTTCCAGGAACACTGCGCCGACTGTTATGCTGTACATTCCAGAGATACAAGCTGCCTCACTGATAAGGGTGAGTTCCATTTGTTTGATGATGATTTCACGTGTTCTTGTCCGAAATTAATCAATTTAATACTAGTCGATAGCCTTTTTCAAGGACTCTTAGGAAGCCAAGTTTTAGCTTTGTGAAATTAATATCGAAGGAGATATTCACCCGCAAAGTTCATTTTTCTTTCCAGGAACACTGCGCCGACTGATATGCGCTTCATTCCAGACATACAAGCTCCCTCTCTGCTAAGGGTGAGTTCCCTTTGCTTGATGATGCTTTCATTGGTTCTTGTCCGATTTCAAATATTTTAAAAATTGTCGATAGCCTATCCCAAGGACACATTGTAGGCCAAGTTTTAGCTTTGTGAATGTAATTTTGAAGGAGATATTATCCTGCAAAGTGATTTTTCTTTCCAGTTACACTGAGCCGACTGTTATGCTGTACATTCCAGAGATACAAGCTGCCTCACTGATAAGGGTGAGTTCCAATTGCTTGATGATGATTTCATGTGTTCTTGTCCGAAATTAATCAATTTAATACTAGTCGATAGCCTATTTCAAGGACTCTTTGCAAGCCAAGTTTTAGCTTTGTGAAATTAATATCGAAGGAGATATTCACCTGTAAAGTTTCTTTTACTTTCCAGGAACACTGCACCGACTGTTATGCGCTTCATTCCAGAGATACAAGCTCCCTCTCTGCTAAGGGTGAGGTCCGTTTGCTTGATGATGCTTTCATTGGTTCTTGTCCGATTTCGAATATTTTAACACTAGTCGATAGCCTATTCCAAGGACTCATTGCAGGCCAAGTTTCAGCTTTGTGTAAGTAATATCGTGGGAGATATTAACCTGAAAAGTATTTTTTCTTTCGAGGAACACTGCGCCGACTGTTATGCTGTACATTCCAGAGATACAAGCTGCCTCACTGATAAGGGTGAGTTCCATTTGCTTGATGATGATTTCACGTGTTCTTGTCCGAAATTAATCAATTTAATACTAGTCGATAGCCTATTTCAAGGACTCTTTGCAAGCCAAGTTTTAGCTTTGTGAAATTAATATCGAAGGAGATATTCACCCGCAAAGTTTCTTTTTCTTTCCAGGAACACTGCACCGACTGTTATGCGCTTCATTCCAGAGATACAAGCTCCCTCTCTGCTAAGGGTGAGTTCCCTTTGCTTGATGATGCTTTCATTGGTTCTTGTCCGATTTCAAATATTTTAACACTAGTCGATAGCCTATCCCAAGGACACATTGTAGGCCACGTTTTAGCTTTGTGAATGTAATTTTGAAGGAGATATTATCCTGCAAAGTGATTTTTCTTTCAAGAAACACTAAGCCGAGTGTTATGCTGTATATTCCAGAGATACAAGCTGCCTCACTGATAAGGGTGAGTTCCATTTGTTTGATGATGATTTCACGTGTTCTTGTCCGAAATTAATCAATTTAATACTTGTCGATAGCCTATTTCAAGGACTCTTTGCAAGCCAAGTTTTAGCTTTGTGAAATTAATATCGAAGGAGATATTCACCCGCAAAGTTCATTTTTCTTTCCAGGAACACTGCGCCGACTGATATGCGCTTCATTCCAGACATACAAGCTCCCTCTCTGCAAAGGGTGAGTTCCCTTTGCTTGATGATGCTTTCATTGGTTCTTGTCCGATTTCAAATATTTTAACACTAGTCGATAGCCTATCCCAAGGACACATTGCAGGCCACGTTTTAGCTTTGTGAATGTAATTTTGAAGGAGATATTATCCTGCAAAGTGATTTTTCTTTCCAGAAACACTGAGCCGACTGTTATGCTGTACATTCCAGAGATACAAGCTGCCTCACTGATAAGGGTGAGTTCCATTTGTTTGATGATGATTTCACGTGTTCTTGTCCGAAATTAATCAATTTAATACTTGTCGATAGCCTATTTCAAGGACTCTTTGCAAGCCAAGTTTTAGCTTTGTGAAATTAATATCGAAGGAGATATTCACCCGCAAAGTTCATTTTTCTTTCCAGGAACACTGCGCCGACTGATATGCGCTTCATTCCAGACATACAAGCTCCCTCTCTGCAAAGGGTGAGTTCCCTTTGCTTGATGATGCTTTCATTGGTTCTTGTCCGATTTCAAATATTTTAACACTAGTCGATAGCCTATCCCAAGGACACATTGCAGGCCACGTTTTAGCTTTGTGAATGTAATTTTGAAGGAGATATTATCCTGCAAAGTGATTTTTCTTTCCAGAAACACTGAGCCGACTGTTATGCTGTACATTCCAGAGATACAAGCTGCCTCACTGATAAGGGTGAGTTCCATTTGCTTGATGATGATTTCACGTATTCTTGTCCTAAATTAATCAATTTATTACTAGTCGATAGCCTATTTCAAGGACTCTTTGCAAGCCAAGTTTTAGCTTTGTGAAATTAATATCGAAGGAGATATTCACCTGTAAAGTTTCTTTTACTTTCCAGGAACACTGCACCGACTGTTATGCGCTTCATTCCAGAGATACAAGCTCCCTCTCTGCTAAGGGTGAGTTCCGTTTGCTTGATGATGCTTTCATTGGTTCTTGTCCGATTTCGAATATTTTAACACTAGTCGATAGCCTATTCCAAGGACTCATTGCAGGCCAAGTTTCAGCTTTGTGTAAGTAATATCGTGGGAGATATTAACCTGAAAAGTATTTTTTCTTTCCAGGAACACTGCGCCGACTGTTATGCTGTACATTCCAGAGATACAAGCTGCCTCACTGATAAGGGTGAAGTCCATTTGCTTGATGATGAATTCACGTGTTCTTGTCCGAAATTAATCATTTTAATACTAGTCGATAGCCTATTTCAAGGACTCTTTGAAAGCCAAGTTTTAGCTTTGTGAAATTAATATCGAAGGAGATATTGACCCGCAAAGTTTCTTTTTCTTTCCAGGAACACTGCACCGACTGTTATGCGCTTCATTCCAGAGATACAAGCTCCCTCTCTGCTAAGGGTGAGTTCCCTTTGCTTGATGATGCTTTCATTGGTTCTTGTCCGATTTCAAATATTTTAACACTAGTCGATAGCCTATCCCAAGGACACATTGTAGGCCAAGTTTTAGCTTTGTGAATGTAATTTTGAAGGAGATATTATCCTGCAAAGTAATTTTTCTTTCCAGAAACACTGAGCCGACTGTTATGCTGTACATTCCAGAGATACAAGCTGCCTCACTGATAAGGGTGAGTTCCATTTGTTTGATGATGATTTCACGTGTTCTTGTCCGAAATTAATCAATTTAATACTAGTCGATAGCCTTTTTCAAGGACTCTTAGGAAGCCAAGTTTTAGCTTTGTGAAATTAATATCGAAGGAGATATTCACCTGCAAAGTTCAATTTTCTTTCCAGGAACACTGCGCCGACTGTTATGCTGTACATTCCAGAGATACAAGCTGCCTCACTGATAAGGGTGAGTTCCATTTGCTTGATGATGATTTCACGTGTTCTTGTCCGAAATTAATCAATTAAATACTAGTCGATAGCCTATTTCAAGGACTCTTTGCAAGCCAAGTTTTAGCTTTGTGAAATTAATATCAAAGGAGATATTCACCTGTAAAGTTTCTTTTACTTTCCAGGAACACTGCACCGACTGTTATGCGCTTCATTCCAGAGATACAAGCTCCCTCTCTGCTAAGGGTGAGTTCCCTTTGCTTGATGATGCTTTCATTGGTTCTTGTCCGATTTCGAATATTTTAACACTAGTCGATAGCCTATTCCAAGGACTCATTGCAGGCCAAGTTTCAGCTTTGTGTAAGTAATATCGTGGGAGATATTAACCTGAAAAGTATTTTTTCTTTCCAGGAACACTGCGCCGACTGTTATGCTGTACATTCCAGAGATACAAGCTGCCTCACTGATAAGGGTGAAGTCCATTTGCTTGATGATGAATTCACGTGTTCTTGTCCGAAATTAATCATTTTAATACTAGTTGATAGCTTATTTCAAGGACTCTTTGAAAGCCAAGTTTTAGCTTTGTGAAATTAATATCGAAGGAGATATTGACCCGCAAAGTTTCTTTTTCTTTCCAGGAACACTGCACCGACTGTTATGCGCTTCATTCCAGAGATACAAGCTCCCTCTCTGCTAAGGGTAAGTTCCCTTTGCTTGATGATGCTTTCATTGGTTCTTTTCCGATTTCAAATATTTTAACACTAGTCGATAGCCTATCCCAAGGACACATTGTAGGCCAAGTTTTAGCTTTGTGAATGTAATTTTGAAGGAGATATTATCCTGCAAAGTGATTTTTCTTTCCAGAAACACTGAGCCGACTGTTATGCTGTACATTCCAGAGATACAAGCTGCCTCACTGATAAGGGTGAGTTCAATTTGTTTGATGATGATTTCACGTGTTCTTGTCCGAAATTAATCAATTTAATACTTGTCGATAGCCTTTTTCAAGGACTCTTAGGAAGCCAAGTTTTAGCTTTGTGAAATTAATATCGAAGGAGATATTCACCCGCAAAGTTCATTTTTCTTTCCAGGAACACTTCACCGACTGTTATGCTGTACATTCCAGAGATACAAGCTGCCTCACTGATAAGGGTGAGTTCCATTTTCTTGATGATGATTTCACGTGTTCTTGTCCGAAATTAATCAATTTAATACTAGTCGATAGCCTATTCCAAGGACTCATTGCAGGCCAAGTTTCAGCTTTGTGTAAGTAATATCGTGGGAGATATTAACCTGCAAAGTATTGTTTCTTTCCAGGAACACTGTGCCGACTGTTATGCTGTACATTCCAGAGATACAAGCTGCCTCACTGATAAGGGTGAGTTCCATTTGCTTGATGATGATTTCACGTGTTCTTGTCCGAAATTTATCAATTTAATACTAGTCGATAGCCTTTTTCAAGGACTCTTAGGAAGCCAAGTTTTAGCTTTGTGAAATTAATATCGAAGGAGATATTCACCCGCAAAGTTCATTTTTCTTTCCAGGAACACTGCGCCGACTGTTATGCTGTACATTCCAGAGATACAAGCTGCCTCACTGATAAGGGTGAGTTCCATTTGCTTGATGATGATTTCACGTGTTCTTGTCCGAAATTAATCAATTAAATACTAGTCGATAGCCTATTTCAAGGACTCTTTGCAAGCCAAGTTTTAGCTTTGTGAAATTAATATCAAAGGAGATATTCACCTGTAAAGTTTCTTTTACTTTCCAGGAACACTGCACCGACTGTTATGCGCTTCATTCCAGAGATACAAGCTCCCTCTCTGCTAAGGGTGAGTTCCCTTTGCTTGATGATGCTTTCATTGGTTCTTGTCCGATTTCGAATATTTTAACACTAGTCGATAGCCTATTCCAAGGACTCATTGCAGGCCAAGTTTCAGCTTTGTGTAAGTAATATCGTGGGAGATATTAACCTGAAAAGTATTTTTTCTTTCCAGGAACACTGCGCCGACTGTTATGCTGTACATTCCAGAGATACAAGCTGCCTCACTGATAAGGGTGAAGTCCATTTGCTTGATGATGAATTCACGTGTTCTTGTCCGAAATTAATCATTTTAATACTAGTTGATAGCTTATTTCAAGGACTCTTTGAAAGCCAAGTTTTAGCTTTGTGAAATTAATATCGAAGGAGATATTGACCCGCAAAGTTTCTTTTTCTTTCCAGGAACACTGCACCGACTGTTATGCGCTTCATTCCAGAGATACAAGCTCCCTCTCTGCTAAGGGTAAGTTCCCTTTGCTTGATGATGCTTTCATTGGTTCTTTTCCGATTTCAAATATTTTAACACTAGTCGATAGCCTATCCCAAGGACACATTGTAGGCCAAGTTTTAGCTTTGTGAATGTAATTTTGAAGGAGATATTATCCTGCAAAGTGATTTTTCTTTCCAGAAACACTGAGCCGACTGTTATGCTGTACATTCCAGAGATACAAGCTGCCTCACTGATAAGGGTGAGTTCAATTTGTTTGATGATGATTTCACGTGTTCTTGTCCGAAATTAATCAATTTAATACTTGTCGATAGCCTTTTTCAAGGACTCTTAGGAAGCCAAGTTTTAGCTTTGTGAAATTAATATCGAAGGAGATATTCACCCGCAAAGTTCATTTTTCTTTCCAGGAACACTTCACCGACTGTTATGCTGTACATTCCAGAGATACAAGCTGCCTCACTGATAAGGGTGAGTTCCATTTGCTTGATGATGATTTCACGTGTTCTTGTCCGAAATTAATCAATTTAATACTAGTCGATAGCCTATTCCAAGGACTCATTGCAGGCCAAGTTTCAGCTTTGTGTAAGTAATATCGTGGGAGATATTAACCTGCAAAGTATTGTTTCTTTCCAGGAACACTGTGCCGACTGTTATGCTGTACATTCCAGAGATACAAGCTGCCTCACTGATAAGGGTGAGTTCCATTTGCTTGATGATGATTTCACGTGTTCTTGTCCGAAATTTATCAATTTAATACTAGTCGATAGCCTATTTCAAGGACTCTTAGGAAGCCAAGTTTTAGCTTTGTGAAATTAATATCGAAGGAGATATTCACCCGTAAAGTTTCTTTTTCTTTCCAGGAACACTGCACCGACTGTTATGCGCTTCATTCCAGAGATACAAGCTCCCTCTCTGCTAAGGGTGAGTTCCCTTTGCTTGATGATGATTTCACGTGTTCTTGTCCGAAATTAATCAATTTACTACTAGTCGATAGCCTATTTCAAGGACTCTTTGCAAGCCAAGTTTTAGCTTTGTGAAATTAATATCGAAGGAGATATTCACCCGCAAAGTTCATTTTTCTTTCCAGGAACACTGCACCGACTGATATGCGCTTCATTCCAGACATACAAGCTCCCTCTCTGCTAAGGGTGAGTTCCCTTTGCTTGATGATGCTTTCATTGGTTCTTGTCCGATTTCAAATATTTTAACACTAGTCGATAGCCTATCCCAAGGACACATTGTAGGCCAAGTTTTAGCTTTGTGAATGTAATTTTGAAGGAGATATTATCCTGCAAAGTGATTTTTCTTTCCAGGAACACTGCGCCGACTGTTATGCTGTACATTCCAGAGATACAAGCTGCCTCACTGATAAGGGTGAGTTCCATTTGTTTGATGATGATTTCACGTGTTCTTGTCCGAAATTAATCAATTTACTACTAGTCGATAGCCTATTTCAAGGACTCTTTGCAAGCCAAGTTTTAGCTTTGTGAAATTAATATCGAAGGAGATATTCACCCGCAAAGTTCATTTTTCTTTCCAGGAACACTGCACCGACTGATATGCGCTTCATTCCAGACATACAAGCTCCCTCTCTGCTAAGGGTGAGTTCCCTTTGCTTGATGATGCTTTCATTGGTTCTTGTCCGATTTCAAATATTTTAACACTAGTCGATAGCCTATTCCAAGGACACATTGTAGGCCAAGTTTTAGCTTTGTGAATGTAATTTTGAAGGAGATATTATCCTGCAAAGTGATTTTTCTTTCCAGAAACACTGAGCCGACTGTTATGCTGTACATTCCAGAGATACAAGCTGCCTCACTGATAAGGGTGAGTTCCATTTGCTTGATGATGATTTCACGTGTTCTTGTCCGAAATTAATCAATTTAATACTAGTCGATAGCCTATTTCCAGGACTCTTTGCAAGCCAAGTTTTAGCTTTGTGAAATTAATATCGAAGGAGATATTCACCTGTAAAGTTTATTTTTCTTTCCAGGAACACTGCACCGACTGTTATGCGCTTCATTCCAGACATACAAGCTCCCTCTCTGCTAAGGGTGAGTTCCCTTTGCTTGATGATGCTTTCATTGGTTCTTGTCCGATTTCAAATATTTTAACACTAGTCAATGGCCTATTTCAAGGACTCATTGCAGGCCAAGTTTCAGCTTTGTGAAATTAATATCGAAGGAGATATTCACCTGTAAAGTTTTTTTTTCTTTCCAGGAACACTGCTCCGACTGTTATGCTGTACATTCCAGAGATACAAGCTGCCTCACTGATAAGGGTGAGTTCCATTTGCTTGATGATGATTTCACGTGTTCTTGTCCGAAATTAATCAATTTAATACTAGTTGATAGCCTATTTCAAGGACTCTTAGGAAGCCAAGTTTTAGCTTTGTGAAATTAATATCGAAGGAGATATTCACCCGCAAAGTTCATTTTTCTTTCCAGGAACACTGCGCCGACTGATATGCGCTTCATTCCAGACATACAAGCTCCCTCTCTGCTAAGGGTGAGTTCCCTTTGCTTGATGATGCTTTCATTGGTTCTTGTCCGATTTCAAATATTTTAAAAATTGTCGATAGCCTATCCCAAGGACACATTGTAGGCCAAGTTTTAGCTTTGTGAATGTAATTTTGAAGGAGATATTATCCTGCAAAGTGATTTTTCTTTCCAGTTACACTGAGCCGACTGTTATGCTGTACATTCCAGAGATACAAGCTGCCTCACTGATAAGGGTGAGTTCCAATTGCTTGATGATGATTTCATGTGTTCTTGTCCGAAATTAATCAATTTAATACTAGTCGATAGCCTATTTCAAGGACTCTTTGCAAGCCAAGTTTTAGCTTTGTGAAATTAATATCGAAGGAGATATTCACCTGTAAAGTTTCTTTTACTTTCCAGGAACACTGCACCGACTGTTATGCGCTTCATTCCAGACATACAAGCTCCCTCTCTGCTAAGGGTGAGTTCCCTTTGCTTGATGATGCTTTCATTGGTTCTTGTCCGATTTCAAATATTTTAACACTAGTCAATGGCCTATTTCAAGGACTCATTGCAGGCCAAGTTTCAGCTTTGTGAAATTAATATCGAAGGAGATATTCACCTGTAAAGTTTTTTTTTCTTTCCAGGAACACTGCTCCGACTGTTATGCTGTACATTCCAGAGATACAAGCTGCCTCACTGATAAGGGTGAGTTCCATTTGCTTGATGATGATTTCACGTGTTCTTGTCCGAAATTAATCAATTTAATACTAGTTGATAGCCTATTTCAAGGACTCTTAGGAAGCCAAGTTTTAGCTTTGTGAAATTAATATCGAAGGAGATATTCACCCGCAAAGTTCATTTTTCTTTCCAGGAACACTGCGCCGACTGATATGCGCTTCATTCCAGACATACAAGCTCCCTCTCTGCTAAGGGTGAGTTCCCTTTGCTTGATGATGCTTTCATTGGTTCTTGTCCGATTTCAAATATTTTAAAAATTGTCGATAGCCTATCCCAAGGACACATTGTAGGCCAAGTTTTAGCTTTGTGAATGTAATTTTGAAGGAGATATTATCCTGCAAAGTGATTTTTCTTTCCAGTTACACTGAGCCGACTGTTATGCTGTACATTCCAGAGATACAAGCTGCCTCACTGATAAGGGTGAGTTCCAATTGCTTGATGATGATTTCATGTGTTCTTGTCCGAAATTAATCAATTTAATACTAGTCGATAGCCTATTTCAAGGACTCTTTGCAAGCCAAGTTTTAGCTTTGTGAAATTAATATCGAAGGAGATATTCACCTGTAAAGTTTCTTTTACTTTCCAGGAACACTGCACCGACTGTTATGCGCTTCATTCCAGAGATACAAGCTCCCTCTCTGCTAAGGGTGAGGTCCGTTTGCTTGATGATGCTTTCATTGGTTCTTGTCCGATTTCGAATATTTTAACACTAGTCGATAGCCTATTCCAAGGACTCATTGCAGGCCAAGTTTCAGCTTTGTGTAAGTAATATCGTGGGAGATATTAACCTGAAAAGTATTTTTTCTTTCGAGGAACACTGCGCCGACTGTTATGCTGTACATTCCAGAGATACAAGCTGCCTCACTGATAAGGGTGAGTTCCATTTGCTTGATGATGATTTCACGTGTTCTTGTCCGAAATTAATCAATTTAATACTAGTCGATAGCCTATTTCAAGGACTCTTTGCAAGCCAAGTTTTAGCTTTGTGAAATTAATATCGAAGGAGATATTCACCCGCAAAGTTTCTTTTTCTTTCCAGGAACACTGCACCGACTGTTATGCGCTTCATTCCAGAGATACAAGCTCCCTCTCTGCTAAGGGTGAGTTCCCTTTGCTTGATGATGCTTTCATTGGTTCTTGTCCGATTTCAAATATTTTAACACTAGTCGATAGCCTATTCCAAGGACTCATTGCAGGTCAAGTTTTAGCTATGTGTAAGTAATATCGTGGGAGATATTAACCTGCAAAGTATTGTTTCTTTCCAGGAACACTGCGCCGACTGTTATGCTGTACATTCCAGAGATACAAGCTGCCTCACTGATAAGGGTGAGTTCCATTTGTTTGATGATGATTTCACGTGTTCTTGTCCGAAATTAATCAATTTAATACTAGTCGATAGCCTTTTTCAAGGACTCTTAGGAAGCCAAGTTTTAGCTTTGTGAAATTAATATCGAAGGAGATATTCACCCGCAAAGTTCATTTTTCTTTCCAGGAACACTGCGCCGACTGATATGCGCTTCATTCCAGACATACAAGCTCCCTCTCTGCTAAGGGTGAGTTCCCTTTGCTTGATGATGCTTTCATTGGTTCTTGTCCGATTTCAAATATTTTAAAAATTGTCGATAGCCTATCCCAAGGACACATTGTAGGCCAAGTTTTAGCTTTGTGAATGTAATTTTGAAGGAGATATTATCCTGCAAAGTGATTTTTCTTTCCAGTTACACTGAGCCGACTGTTATGCTGTACATTCCAGAGATACAAGCTGCCTCACTGATAAGGGTGAGTTCCAATTGCTTGATGATGATTTCATGTGTTCTTGTCCGAAATTAATCAATTTAATACTAGTCGATAGCCTATTTCAAGGACTCTTTGCAAGCCAAGTTTTAGCTTTGTGAAATTAATATCGAAGGAGATATTCACCTGTAAAGTTTCTTTTACTTTCCAGGAACACTGCACCGACTGTTATGCGCTTCATTCCAGAGATACAAGCTCCCTCTCTGCTAAGGGTGAGGTCCGTTTGCTTGATGATGCTTTCATTGGTTCTTGTCCGATTTCGAATATTTTAACACTAGTCGATAGCCTATTCCAAGGACTCATTGCAGGCCAAGTTTCAGCTTTGTGTAAGTAATATCGTGGGAGATATTAACCTGAAAAGTATTTTTTCTTTCGAGGAACACTGCGCCGACTGTTATGCTGTACATTCCAGAGATACAAGCTGCCTCACTGATAAGGGTGAGTTCCATTTGCTTGATGATGATTTCACGTGTTCTTGTCCGAAATTAATCAATTTAATACTAGTCGATAGCCTATTCCAAGGACTCATTGCAGGCCAAGTTTCAGCTTTGTGTAAGTAATATCGTGGGAGATATTAACCTGCAAAGTATTGTTTCTTTCCAGGAACACTGCACCGACTGTTATGCGCTTCATTCCAGAGATACAAGCTCCCTCTCTGCTAAGGGTGAGTTCCCTTTGCTTGATGATGCTTTTATTGGTTCTTGTCCGATTTCAAATATTTTAACACTAGTCGAAAGCCTATCCCAAGGACACATTGTAGGCCAAGTTTTAGCTTTGTGAATGTAATTTTGAAGGAGATATTATCCTGCAAAGTGATTTTTCTTTCCAGAAACACTGAGCCGACTGTTATGCTGTACATTCCAGAGATACAAGCTGCCTCACTGATAAGGGTGAGTTCCATTTGCTTGATGATGATTTCACGTGTTCTTGTCCGAAATTAATCAATTTAATACTAGTCGATAGCCTATTTCAAGGACTCTTTGCAAGCCAAGTTTTAGCTTTGTGAAATTAATATCGAAGGAGATATTCACCCGCAAAGTTTCTTTTTCTTTCCAGGAACACTGCACCGACTGTTATGCGCTTCATTCCAGAGATACAAGCTCCCTCTCTGCTAAGGGTGAGTTCCCTTTGCTTGATGATGCTTTCATTGGTTCTTGTCCGATTTCAAATATTTTAACACTAGTCGATAGCCTATCCCAAGGACACATTGTAGGCCAAGTTTTAGCTTTGTGAATGTAATTTTGAAGGAGATATTATCCTGCAAAGTAATTTTTCTTTCCAGGAACACTGCGCCGACTGTTATGCTGTACATTCCAGAGATACAAGCTGCCTCACTGATAAGGGTGAGTTCCATTTGTTTGATGATGATTTCACGTGTTCTTGTCCGAAATTAATCAATTTACTACTAGTCGATAGCCTATTTCAAGGACTCTTTGCAAGCCAAGTTTTAGCTTTGTGAAATTAATATCGAAGGAGATATTCACCCGCAAAGTTCATTTTTCTTTCCAGGAACACTGCACCGACTGATATGCGCTTCATTCCAGACATACAAGCTCCCTCTCTGCTAAGGGTGAGTTCCCTTTGCTTGATGATGCTTTCATTGGTTCTTGTCCGATTTCAAATATTTTAACACTAGTCGATAGCCTATCCCAAGGACACATTGTAGGCCAAGTTTTAGCTTTGTGAATGTAATTTTGAAGGAGATATTATCCTGCAAAGTGATTTTTCTTTCCAGAAACACTGAGCCGACTGTTATGCTGTACATTCCAGAGATACAAGCTGCCTCACTGATAAGGGTGAGTTCCATTTGCTTGATGATGATTTCACGTGTTCTTGTCCGAAATTAATCAATTTAATACTAGTCGATAGCCTATTTCCAGGACTCTTTGCAAGCCAAGTTTTAGCTTTGTGAAATTAATATCGAAGGAGATATTCACCTGTAAAGTTTATTTTTCTTTCCAGGAACACTGCACCGACTGTTATGCGCTTCATTCCAGACATACAAGCTCCCTCTCTGCTAAGGGTGAGTTCCCTTTGCTTGATGATGCTTTCATTGGTTCTTGTCCGATTTCAAATATTTTAACACTAGTCAATGGCCTATTTCAAGGACTCATTGCAGGCCAAGTTTCAGCTTTGTGAAATTAATATCGAAGGAGATATTCACCTGTAAAGTTTTTTTTTCTTTCCAGGAACACTGCTCCGACTGTTATGCTGTACATTCCAGAGATACAAGCTGCCTCACTGATAAGGGTGAGTTCCATTTGCTTGATGATGATTTCACGTGTTCTTGTCCGAAATTAATCAATTTAATACTAGTTGATAGCCTATTTCAAGGACTCTTAGGAAGCCAAGTTTTAGCTTTGTGAAATTAATATCGAAGGAGATATTCACCCGCAAAGTTCATTTTTCTTTCCAGGAACACTGCGCCGACTGATATGCGCTTCATTCCAGACATACAAGCTCCCTCTCTGCTAAGGGTGAGTTCCCTTTGCTTGATGATGCTTTCATTGGTTCTTGTCCGATTTCAAATATTTTAAAAATTGTCGATAGCCTATCCCAAGGACACATTGTAGGCCAAGTTTTAGCTTTGTGAATGTAATTTTGAAGGAGATATTATCCTGCAAAGTGATTTTTCTTTCCAGTTACACTGAGCCGACTGTTATGCTGTACATTCCAGAGATACAAGCTGCCTCACTGATAAGGGTGAGTTCCAATTGCTTGATGATGATTTCATGTGTTCTTGTCCGAAATTAATCAATTTAATACTAGTCGATAGCCTATTTCAAGGACTCTTTGCAAGCCAAGTTTTAGCTTTGTGAAATTAATATCGAAGGAGATATTCACCTGTAAAGTTTCTTTTACTTTCCAGGAACACTGCACCGACTGTTATGCGCTTCATTCCAGAGATACAAGCTCCCTCTCTGCTAAGGGTGAGGTCCGTTTGCTTGATGATGCTTTCATTGGTTCTTGTCCGATTTCGAATATTTTAACACTAGTCGATAGCCTATTCCAAGGACTCATTGCAGGCCAAGTTTCAGCTTTGTGTAAGTAATATCGTGGGAGATATTAACCTGAAAAGTATTTTTTCTTTCGAGGAACACTGCGCCGACTGTTATGCTGTACATTCCAGAGATACAAGCTGCCTCACTGATAAGGGTGAGTTCCATTTGCTTGATGATGATTTCACGTGTTCTTGTCCGAAATTAATCAATTTAATACTAGTCGATAGCCTATTTCAAGGACTCTTTGCAAGCCAAGTTTTAGCTTTGTGAAATTAATATCGAAGGAGATATTCACCCGCAAAGTTTCTTTTTCTTTCCAGGAACACTGCACCGACTGTTATGCGCTTCATTCCAGAGATACAAGCTCCCTCTCTGCTAAGGGTGAGTTCCCTTTGCTTGATGATGCTTTCATTGGTTCTTGTCCGGTTTCAAATATTTTAACACTAGTCGATAGCCTATTCCAAGGACTCATTGCAGGTCAAGTTTTAGCTATGTGTAAGTAATATCGTGGGAGATATTAACCTGCAAAGTATTGTTTCTTTCCAGGAACACTGCGCCGACTGTTATGCTGTACATTCCAGAGATACAAGCTGCCTCACTGATAAGGGTGAGTTCCATTTGTTTGATGATGATTTCACGTGTTCTTGTCCGAAATTAATCAATTTAATACTAGTCGATAGCCTTTTTCAAGGACTCTTAGGAAGCCAAGTTTTAGCTTTGTGAAATTAATATCGAAGGAGATATTCACCCGCAAAGTTCATTTTTCTTTCCAGGAACACTGCGCCGACTGATATGCGCTTCATTCCAGACATACAAGCTCCCTCTCTGCTAAGGGTGAGTTCCCTTTGCTTGATGATGCTTTCATTGGTTCTTGTCCGATTTCAAATATTTTAAAAATTGTCGATAGCCTATCCCAAGGACACATTGTAGGCCAAGTTTTAGCTTTGTGAATGTAATTTTGAAGGAGATATTATCCTGCAAAGTGATTTTTCTTTCCAGTTACACTGAGCCGACTGTTATGCTGTACATTCCAGAGATACAAGCTGCCTCACTGATAAGGGTGAGTTCCAATTGCTTGATGATGATTTCATGTGTTCTTGTCCGAAATTAATCAATTTAATACTAGTCGATAGCCTATTTCAAGGACTCTTTGCAAGCCAAGTTTTAGCTTTGTGAAATTAATATCGAAGGAGATATTCACCTGTAAAGTTTCTTTTACTTTCCAGGAACACTGCACCGACTGTTATGCGCTTCATTCCAGAGATACAAGCTCCCTCTCTGCTAAGGGTGAGGTCCGTTTGCTTGATGATGCTTTCATTGGTTCTTGTCCGATTTCGAATATTTTAACACTAGTCGATAGCCTATTCCAAGGACTCATTGCAGGCCAAGTTTCAGCTTTGTGTAAGTAATATCGTGGGAGATATTAACCTGAAAAGTATTTTTTCTTTCGAGGAACACTGCGCCGACTGTTATGCTGTACATTCCAGAGATACAAGCTGCCTCACTGATAAGGGTGAGTTCCATTTGCTTGATGATGATTTCACGTGTTCTTGTCCGAAATTAATCAATTTAATACTAGTCGATAGCCTATTTCAAGGACTCTTTGCAAGCCAAGTTTTAGCTTTGTGAAATTAATATCGAAGGAGATATTCACCCGCAAAGTTTCTTTTTCTTTCCAGGAACACTGCACCGACTGTTATGCGCTTCATTCCAGAGATACAAGCTCCCTCTCTGCTAAGGGTGAGTTCCCTTTGCTTGATGATGCTTTCATTGGTTCTTGTCCGATTTCAAATATTTTAACACTAGTCGATAGCCTATCCCAAGGACACATTGTAGGCCACGTTTTAGCTTTGTGAATGTAATTTTGAAGGAGATATTATCCTGCAAAGTGATTTTTCTTTCAAGAAACACTGAGCCGAGTGTTATGCTGTATATTCCAGAGATACAAGCTGCCTCACTGATAAGGGTGAGTTCCATTTGTTTGATGATGATTTCACGTGTTCTTGTCCGAAATTAATCAATTTAATAATTGTCGATAGCCTATTTCAAGGACTCTTTGCAAGCCAAGTTTTAGCTTTGTGAAATTAATATCGAAGGAGATATTCACCCGCAAAGTTCATTTTTCTTTCCAGGAACACTGCGCCGACTGATATGCGCTTCATTCCAGACATACAAGCTCCCTCTCTGCAAAGGGTGAGTTCCCTTTGCTTGATGATGCTTTCATTGGTTCTTGTCCGATTTCAAATATTTTAACACTAGTCGATAGCCTATCCCAAGGACACATTGTAGGCCAAGTTTTAGCTTTGTGAATGTAATTTTGAAGGAGATATTATCCTGCAAAGTAATTTTTCTTTCCAGAAACACTGAGCCGACTGTTATGCTGTACATTCCAGAGATACAAGCTGCCTCACTGATAAGGGTGAGTTCCATTTGTTTGATGATGATTTCACGTGTTCTTGTCCGAAATTAATCAATTTAATACTAGTCGATAGCCTTTTTCAAGGACTCTTAGGAAGCCAAGTTTTAGCTTTGTGAAATTAATATCGAAGGAGATATTTACCCGCAAAGTTCATTTTTCTTTCCAGGAACACTGCGCCGACTGTTATGCTGTACATTCCAGAGATACAAGCTGCCTCACTGATAAGGGTGAGTTCCATTTGCTTGATGATGATTTCACGTGTTCTTGTCCGAAATTAATCAATTAAATACTAGTCGATAGCCTATTTCAAGGACTCTTTGCAAGCCAAGTTTTAGCTTTGTGAAATTAATATCAAAGGAGATATTCACCTGTAAAGTTTCTTTTACTTTCCAGGAACACTGCACCGACTGTTATGCGCTTCATTCCAGAGATACAAGCTCCCTCTCTGCTAAGGGTGAGTTCCCTTTGCTTGATGATGCTTTCATTGGTTCTTGTCCGATTTCGAATATTTTAACACTAGTCGATAGCCTATTCCAAGGACTCATTGCAGGCCAAGTTTCAGCTTTGTGTAAGTAATATCGTGGGAGATATTAACCTGAAAAGTATTTTTTCTTTCCAGGAACACTGCGCCGACTGTTATGCTGTACATTCCAGAGATACAAGCTGCCTCACTGATAAGGGTGAAGTCCATTTGCTTGATGATGAATTCACGTGTTCTTGTCCGAAATTAATCATTTTAATACTAGTCGATAGCCTATTTCAAGGACTCTTTGCAAGCCAAGTTTTAGCTTTGTGAAATTAATATCGATGGAGATATTCACCCGCAAAGTTCATTTTTCTTTCCAGGAACACTGCGCCGACTGTTATGCGCTTCATTCCAGAGATACAAGCTCCCTCTCTGCTAAGGGTGAGTTCCCTTTGCTTGATGATGCTTTCATTGGTTCTTGTCCGATTTCAAATATTTTAAAAATTGTCGATAGCCTATCCCAAGGACACATTGTAGGCCAAGTTTTAGCTTTGTGAATGTAATTTTGAAGGAGATATTATCCTGCAAAGTGATTTTTCTTTCCAGAAACACTGAGCCGACTGTTATGCTGTACATTCCAGAGATACAAGCTGCCTCACTGATAAGGGTGAGTTCCATTTGCTTGATGATGATTTCACGTGTTCTTGTCCGAAATTAATCAATTTAATACTAGTCGATAGCCTATTTCAAGGACTCTTTGCAAGCCAAGTTTTAGCTTTGTGAAATTAATATCGAAGGAGATATTCACCCGCAAAGTTTCTTTTTCTTTCCAGGAACACTGCACCGACTGTTATGCGCTTCATTCCTGATATACACGCTCCCTCTCTGCTAAGGGTGAGTTCCCTTTGCTTGATGATGCTTTCATTGGTTCTTGTCCGATTTCAAATATTTTAACACTAGTCGATAGCCTATCACAAGGACACATTGTAGGCCAAGTTTTAGCTTTGTGAATGTAATTTTGAAGGAGATATTATCCTGCAAAGTGATTTTTCTTTCCAGAAACACTGAGCCGACTGTTCTGCTGTACATTCCAGAGATACAAGCTGCCTCACTGATAAGGGTGAGTTCCATTTGCTTGATGATGATTTCACGTGTTCTTGTCCTAAATTAATCAATTTATTACTAGTCGATAGCCTATTTCAAGGACTCTTTGCAAGCCAAGTTTTAGCTTTGTGAAATTAATATCGAAGGAGATATTCACCTGTAAAGTTTCTTTTACTTTCCAGGAACACTGCACCGACTGTTATGCGCTTCATTCCAGAGATACAAGCTCCCTCTCTGCTAAGGGTGAGTTCCGTTTGCTTGATTATGCTTTCATTGGTTCTTGTCCGATTTCGAATATTTTAACACTAGTCGATAGCCTATTCCAAGGACTCATTGCAGGCCAAGTTTCAGCTTTGTGTAAGTAATATCGTGGGAGATATTAACCTGAAAAGTATTTTTTCTTTCCAGGAACACTGCGCCGACTGTTATGCTGTACATTCCAGAGATACAAGCTGCCTCACTGATAAGGGTGAAGTCCATTTGCTTGATGATGAATTCACGTGTTCTTGTCCGAAATTAATCATTTTAATACTAGTCGATAGCCTATTTCAAGGACTCTTTGCAAGCCAAGTTTTAGCTTTGTGAAATTAATATCGAAGGAGATATTCACCCGCAAAGTTTCTTTTTCTTTCCAGGAACACTGCACCGACTGTTATGCGCTTCATTCCTGAGATACACGCTCCCTCTCTGCTAAGGGTGAGTTCCCTTTGCTTGATGATGCTTTCATTGGTTCTTGTCCGATTTCAAATATTTTAACACTAGTCGATAGCCTATCACAAGGACACATTGTAGGCCAAGTTTTAGCTTTGTGAATGTAATTTTGAAGGAGATATTATCCTGCAAAGTGATTTTTCTTTCCAGAAACACTGAGCCGACTGTCATGCTGTACATTCCAGAGATACAAGCTGCCTCACTGATAAGGGTGAGTTCCATTTGTTTGATGATGATTTCACGTGTTCTTGTCCGAAATTAATCAATTTAATACTAGTCGATAGCCTTTTTCAAGGACTCTTAGGAAGCCAAGTTTTAGCTTTGTGAAATTAACATCGAAGGAGATATTCACCCGCAAAGTTCATTTTTCTTTCCAGGAACACTGCGCCGACTGTTATGCTATACATTCCAGAGATACAAGCTGCCTCACTGATAAGGGTGAGTTCCATTTGCTTGATGATGATTTCACGTGTTCTTGTCCTAAATTAATCAATTTATTACTAGTCGATAGCCTATTTCAAGGACTCTTTGCATGCCAAGTTTTAGCTTTGTGAAATTAATATCGAAGGAGATATTCACCTGTAAAGTTTCTTTTACTTTCCAGGAACACTGCACCGACTGTTATGCGCTTCATTCCAGAGATACAAGCTCCCTCTCTGCTAAGGGTGAGTTCCGTTTGCTTGATGATGCTTTCATTGGTTCTTGTCCGATTTCGAATATTTTAACACTAGTCGATAGCCTATTCCAAGGACTCATTGCAGGCCAAGTTTCAGCTTTGTGTAAGTAATATCGTGGGAGATATTAACCTGAAAAGTATTTTTTCTTTCCAGGAACACTGCGCCGACTGTTATGCTGTACATTCCAGAGATACAAGCTGCCTCACTGATAAGGGTGAAGTCCATTTGCTTGATGATTAATTCACGTGTTCTTGTCCGAAATTAATCATTTTAACACTAGTCGATAGCCTATTTCAAGGACTCTTTGCAAGCCAAGTTTTAGCTTTGTGAAATTAATATCGAAGGAGATATTCACCCGCAAAGTTCATTTTTCTTTCCAGGAACACTGCGCCGACTGTTATGCGCTTCATTCCAGAGATACAAGCTCCCTCTCTGCTAAGGGTGAGTTCCCTTTGCTTGATGATGCTTTCATTGGTTCTTGTCCGATTTCAAATATTTTAAGAATTGTCGATAGCCTATCCCAAGGACACATTGTAGGCCAAGTTTTAGCTTTGTGAATGTAATTTTAAAGGAGATATTATCCTGCAAAGTGATTTTTCTTTCCAGAAACACTGAGCCGACTGTTATGCTGTACATTCCAGAGATACAAGCTGCCTCACTGATAAGGGTTAGTTCCATTTGCTTGATGATGATTTCACGTGTTCTTGTCCGAAATTAATCAATTTAATACTAGTCGATAGCCTATTTCAAGGACTCTTTGCAAGCCAAGTTTTAGCTTTGTGAAATTAATATCGAAGGAGATATTCACCCGCAAAGTTCATTTTTCTTTCCAGGAACACTGCGCCGACTGATATGCGCTTCATTCCAGACATACAAGCTCCCTCTCTGCTAAGGGTGAGTTTCTTTTGCTTGATGATGCTTTCATTGCTTCTTGTCCGATTTTAAATATTTTTGCACTAGTCGATAGCCTATTCAAAGGACTCATTGCAGGCCAATTTTTAGCTTTGTGAAAGTAATATCGAAGGAGATATTCACCCGCAAAGTTCATTTTTCTTTCCAGGAACACTGCGCCGACTGTTATGCGCTTCATTCCAGAGATACAAGCTCCCTCTCTGCTAAGGGTGAGTTCCCTTTGCTTGATGATGCTTTCATTGGTTCTTGTCCGATTTCAAATATTTTAAAAATTGTCGATAGCCTATCCCAAGGACACATTGTAGGCCAAGTTTTAGCTTTGTGAATGTAATTTTGAAGGAGATATTATCCTGCAAAGTGATTTTTCTTTCCAGAAACACTGAGCCGACTGTTATGCTGTACATTCCAGAGATACAAGCTGCCTCACTGATAAGGGTGAAGTCCATTTGCTTGATGATGATTTCACGTGTTCTTGTCCGAAATTAATCAATTTAATACTAGTCGATAGCCTATTTCAAGGACTCTTTGCAAGCCAAGTTTTAGCTTTGTGAAATTAATATCGAAGGAGATATTCACCCGCAAAGTTTCTTTTTCTTTCCAGGAACACTGCACCGACTGTTATGCGCTTCATTCCTGAGATACACGCTCCCTCTCTGCTAAGGGTGAGTTCCCTTTGCTTGATGATGCTTTCATTGGTTCTTGTCCGATTTCAAATATTTTAACACTAGTCGATAGCCTATCACAAGGACACATTGTAGGCCAAGTTTTAGCTTTGTGAATGTAATTTTGAAGGAGATATTATCCTGCAAAGTGATTTTTCTTTCCAGAAACACTGAGCCGACTGTTATGCTGTACATTCCAGAGATACAAGCTGCCTCACTGATAAGGGTGAGTTCCATTTGCTTGATGATGATTTCACGTGTTCTTGTCCTAAATTAATCAATTTATTACTAGTCGATAGCCTATTTCAAGGACTCTTTGCATGCCAAGTTTTAGCTTTGTGAAATTAATATCGAAGGAGATATTCACCTGTAAAGTTTCTTTTACTTTCCAGAAACACTGCACCGACTGTTATGCGCTTCATTCCAGAGATACAAGCTCCCTCTCTGCTAAGGGTGAGTTCCGTTTGCTTGATGATGCTTTCATTGGTTCTTGTCCGATTTCGAATATTTTAACACTAGTCGATAGCCTATTCCAAGGACTCATTGCAGGCCAAGTTTCAGCTTTGTGTAAGTAATATCGTGGGAGATATTAACCTGAAAAGTATTTTTTCTTTCCAGGAACACTGCGCCGACTGTTATGCTGTACATTCCAGAGATACAAGCTGCCTCACTGATAAGGGTGAAGTCCATTTGCTTGATGATTAATTCACGTGTTCTTGTCCGAAATTAATCATTTTAACACTAGTCGATAGCCTATTTCAAGGACTCTTTGCAAGCCAAGTTTTAGCTTTGTGAAATTAATATCGAAGGAGATATTCACCCGCAAAGTTCATTTTTCTTTCCAGGAACACTGCGCCGACTGTTATGCGCTTCATTCCAGAGATACAAGCTCCCTCTCTGCTAAGGGTGAGTTCCCTTTGCTTGATGATGCTTTCATTGGTTCTTGTCCGATTTCAAATATTTTAAAAATTGTCGATAGCCTATCCCAAGGACACATTGTAGGCCAAGTTTTAGCTTTGTGAATGTAATTTTGAAGGAGATATTATCCTGCAAAGTGATTTTTCTTTCCAGAAACACTGAGCCGACTGTTATGCTGTACATTCCAGAGATACAAGCTGCCTCACTGATAAGGGTTAGTTCCATTTGCTTGATGATGATTTCACGTGTTCTTGTCCGAAATTAATCAATTTAATACTAGTCGATAGCCTATTTCAAGGACTCTTTGCAAGCCAAGTTTTAGCTTTGTGAAATTAATATCGAAGGAGATATTCACCCGCAAAGTTCATTTTTCTTTCCAGGAACACTGCGCCGACTGATATGCGCTTCATTCCAGACATACAAGCTCCCTCTCTGCTAAGGGTGAGTTTCTTTTGCTTGATGATGCTTTCATTGCTTCTTGTCCGATTTTAAATATTTTTGCACTAGTCGATAGCCTATTCAAAGGACTCATTGCAGGCCAATTTTTAGCTTTGTGAAAGTAATATCGAAGGAGATATCAACCTGCAAAGTATTTTTTCTTTCCAGAAACACTGCGCCGACTGTTATGCTGTACATTCCAGAGAGACAAGCTGCCTCACTGATAAGGGTGGGTTCCATTTGCTTGATGATAATTTGACGTGTTCTTGTCTAAAATTAATCAATTTAATACAAGTCGATAGCCTATTTCAAGGACTCTTTACAAGCCAAGTTTTAGCTTTGTGAAAGTAATATCGAAGGAGATATTCACCTGCAAAGTTTATTTTTCTTTCCAGGAACACTGCGCCGACTGTTATGCGCTTCATTCCTGAGATACACGCTCCCTCCCTGATAAGGGTGAGTTCCCTTTGCTTGATGATGCTTTCATTGGTTCTTGTCCGATTTCAAATATTTTAACACTAGTCGAAAGCCTATTCCAAGGACTCATTGCAGGCCACGTTCAGCTTTGTGAAATTAATATCGAAGGAGATATTCACCTGCAAAGATTTGTTTTCTTTCCAGGACCACTGTGCCGACTGATATGCGCTTCATTCCAGACATACAAGCTCCCTCTCTCCTATGGGTGAGTTCCCTTTGCTTGATGATGCTTTCATTGGTTCTTTTCCGAATTCAATCATTTTAACACTAGTCGATAGCCTATTTAAAGGACACTTTGCAGGCCAATTTTTTAGCTTTGTGAAAGTAATATCGAAGGAGAAATCAACCTGCAAAGTATTTTTTCTTTCCACTGCGCCGACTGTTATGCGCTTCATTACAGAGATACAAGCTCCCTCTCTGCTAAGGGTTAGTTTCTTTTGCTTGATGATGCTTTCATTGCTTCTTGTCCGATTTTAAATATTTTTCACTAGTCGATAGCCTATTCAAAGGACTCATTGCAGGCCAATTTTTAGCTTTGTGAAAGTAATATCAGAGGAGATATCAACCTGCAAAGTATTTTTTCTTTCAAGAAACACTGCGCCGACTGTTATGCTGTACATTCCAGAGATACAAGCTGCCTCACTGATAAGGGTGAGTCCCATTTGCTTGATGATGATTTGACGTGTTCTAGTCCGAAATTAATCAATTTAATACTAGTCGATAGCCTATTCCAAGGACTCATTGCAGGCCAAGTTTTAGCTTTGTGAAAGTAATTTCGAAGGAGATATTCACCTGCAAAGTTTATTTTTATTTCCAGGAACACTGCGCCGACTGTTACGCTGTACATTCCAGAGATACACGCTCCCTCCCTGATAAGGGTGAGTTCCCTTTGCTTGATGATGCTTTCATTGGTTCTTGTCCGATTTCAAATATTTTAACACTAGTCGATAGCCTATTCGAAGGACACATTGCAGGCCAAGTTTTAGCTTTGTGAAAGTAATATCGAAGGAGATATTATCCTGCAAAGTATTTTTTCTTTCCAGAAACACTGCGCCGACTGTTATGCTGTACATTCCAGAGATATAAGCTGCCTCACTGATAAGGGTGAGTTCCATTTGCTTGATGATGATTCCATGTGTTCTTGTCCGAATTTAACCATTTTAATATCAGTCGATAGCCTATTGCAAGGACTCATTGCAGGCCAACTATTTCATGGGACAGATAACGTACTCATGATAACGAACCGAGTAATTATTTGAGTTATACCATGGATTTGTCGGCAAAACACGAAATGCCTAATCTTCATATTACAGTTCAATTGCTAGTATCCAAAATGGTTGACTTCAAACAAATTAATTTCATGTGCATTGCAACAAGTTTGGAGTGCAGAAACTTACGTGACAAAAGCCACGGTCGCCAGTGGTGAGTGGTCGAATGTGAAGACCAAAATATCCCCGTGATTTGACCGCGGCGACCGCGGTCATCAAAGGCCTCTATGTAATCAGCCGCGTACTGCACGCAATTATAATACCAATCGGGTATTTTTGTTTGTCAGTTTTATTGATATGTAAAGTAGGCAGGGGGGCCAGGAAATCCCGTCCTAGACACGGTGCGGTCAGAACGCGGCCACAGCACCCACGACCAGGGGTGGATTTCACAAAGCCTTACGATGCATCGTAACTCAACTTACGATGGATAACCCATCGTAAACTTCCATAGGTCATATTGGTTTGTGTGTACTTCTCATCGCCTTGCGATTGATCATAAGTTACGATGAGTTTGGTGAAATCGACCCCTGATTAGCCAGCTTATGTTTTACGACGGGAGAAATCTAGTACGGTAATACGAGCCGAACATAGATCTGCGCAAGAACAACAACCTGCTTGTCCCAGTACCGTTGAAATGTGGGGGACCGTTGAGTGTGGAAATAGCGTCCGGTCCAAAACAAAGCGCAGAGCAGTCGGCTACTGCGTTACGCAACAAGTGACCAATTCTGCGTGTGTAATTTGATACTCACTGCAGGGCAGCGCTGTACAGTGCCGTGCATGCTGTGCGTATTATTATCACATAAACAGAACGAAACAGCTTCAAAACGGGGGCCAATTTCATAGCGCCGCTTAATAAGCGCCAAAATGTGCTGAAGCGCAACAACTCATGAGCCACAGAATCCCCTTGCCATCCCATACTTTACTTTTGTTTCACGCTAAGTAAAGAAGAGTGGATTACAAGCAATGGACAACACATCGCAGGGCAGCTTGTAATCCTGCTTACACGAGGCAGACTTTTCCTGCTTAGCAGATTTTCACGCTTAAGCGGCTCTATGAAATTGGGCCCTGGACGGGAGCTCGGGTGCGGGAATGGTCGCGGTCTGTGAAATCCCCCGTACTGTGCGCTCTCCGTCGTAAAACGAAAGCTCGCTAATGACAATTTTGACGGGCCGCCTAACGTGTGCAACTGCTGAACTGAAAGAACAACAATGACGTACTCAATTAGGGAGCGGGCGATATGCCAGGCGTACGTCAAGCATGGAGTCAGTCAAATGTCAGCTCAAGAGGGAGGGAGGGAGACGGTACAGGGAGGGTAACGGATTGTACGAAAGAGAAAGCGAGAGAGAAAACGACAGTGGGAGGAATCGAGACAGAGTGAGAGGGACTGAGAGAAAAAAACGAGAAAGGAGAGATGGTGGTCGGAGACAGACACACAGACTGACTGGTGGAAAGTGATGGAGAGAGGGAGGAGGGGGAAAGCGAGGACAAACAAATAAATGGAGAGTGACATACTTTGGTAGAATGGGGCTGTGAAAAACTCACAGAGATGTACAAAATCCACTAACTGCCTCCCTCTCGTTATCCCTCTCCCTTTCTCGATCTGTACGTCCTGTACGTGCTTTCCCCCTCTCTCTCCCTCTTTCTATTCCCTATCGGTACCCTCTCCCTCTCTCCATTGCCCTCTTCCTCGATCTGGATGTCTCTATCCCCTCCCTACCGATTACCTCTCAATATCTGTCGTCCAATGTCCTATCACCCTCTTATTGATATTTTCATCTCACTTTCTGGAGGGGATAGAGACAGTCACAGATAGGGAGAGGGAAACTAGAGGGGAGGGACAAAGAGAAAGGGGGAGGGAGATGGCAGCTAGGGGAGGGATATATTGAGGCAGACACAGAGGGAGATGGTAAGAGGGGAGGGGACAGAGACAGATTGAGAGAGAGGGACAGAGAGAGAGAGGGGGCAACAAGAGGGGAGGGGTTTTTGACAGACAGACAGAGAGAGGGGACAAACACTTCTCAGGGGAGTGATAGACTCAATGAATAGGGAGATGGAGGGCAATTGGAAGGGAGCGAATAAAGACAGACAGAGGGAGAGGAAATCTAGAGGGGAGAAGAACGAGACAGACACAAAGAGGGAGAGGGAAAATAGACGGGAGGGGATAGAAACAGACACGGAGAGGGAGTGGCCACATGGAGTATAGGTGATATGGACACACCGAGAGAGGGAGATGTTAATTATAGGGGGAATAGATACAGAAATAGAGAGGGAGAGGGCAACTAGAGTGATGGGATAAAGACAAACACAAAGAGGTAGAGAGAAACTTGAGGGGAGAGGATGTAACAGATAGCAACTGGGAGAGGGCACTTGAAGGGGAGGGGATAGAGGCAGACAGAGAAAGAGAGGTTAACTAAAGGAGATAGAGAGAGAGTGGGAGAGGGCAACTATAGAGGGTAGGAGATATAGACAGACCGAGAGAGGGAGAGGGCAAGAGTGTATAGACAGGCACAAGAATAGAATATCATCTGTATTGAGAGAGGGGACAGAGACAGGCAGATAGAAAGGGCTAATAGAGGGAAAGGAAATTGAGACCGACAGAAAGAGGGAAATGGCAACAAGATGGGACTGGAGAGAGACAGACAGTCATAATTTTAAGTAATAAGTCTCTTTTCTCCAGTTTTTCGTTGAATTATCTTTGCCTTTCTGTCTCTCTTTCCCTCTGTCTGTTTCCCTTGTCTCCGTCCCTTCATTTCTTCGTTCTCTTTCCCTATATAATTCTATTCTCTCTAATTCAATCTATCTCTCCATCTCTCTCCTTCCTTTTCTCTCTGATGAAAAAACTATTGGTGATAAGTAAAATGTTTCCATTAAAACAAAAGTAAGTTCGCTAGCAGACCTGTAATATAGTGTACTATTCTGTTGCGCCGACATTTTGTTATTTACATCAGAGACTTTTACTACTTTAGTAAAAGCATGACCACTTATATGCTCCGCGTACTTTGAATTGCTTGTTCTCGAGTCTAAAAGGCAATTACAAAACGGATTTTGCTAAACGATGTATTTTCCTGTACAGACAATGACTTGTTTTATTCTGATATAAATTCAGTGCATGAATAACAAGATATTATGATCATGATTAACGTGAAGGAATGACATCCCAATTTAACAAGAGCACTGCAATACGTATAAAGCGATAGCTAGTCCGTTTGCACTATGTACGAACATTTTAAGTTTTTCGACGACAAGCATAACATCCAGGCTTTACATTTCTTCCACTAAACTGACTTTAACTAGTAGCGATGGTCATAATAGAGTTGTTTTCTGAACTCCACTAACGGACAATCCACTATTCATCGAGTTCGAAGTCTTATTTACAGATGTGCAGATGTATAATACTCCTTGTCGCAGCGTATTGTTCCTCCACAGACTACGCTTTTCCAAGCATATATAGGTCACATCGTCCAAGACTGCAAGTATTCAGCTTCCTGTGCGATAGTCGTTGCGTATGTATTGGCCTCAGTCATAAACACGTATGCCATAACGAAACATTCAGCGTTTTCTAATCATGTACGACGTCCTTTCACCATTCATGTTTGTATGTCATTTCTACCTCGAGCAGTTTATTTTTAAATGTTAAAACCAGTGATTGGGTCCATCATTCGTAAATTATATCATGTGTATTTTACCTCTTGATTTTGATCTTGGACGAGACGAATATCTAAGAAATTTCGCTAAGTCATCTAAAAAATCACTAAAATCCATCAATCTCCACACATTGCTGTTTTCTTCCTCATGAATAAAGAATCTTGAAATTACTGAATATCTCCCCAATAAAAAGTTTATTCATACTCGTAGTAGACGCAGTCTGGCACAATGTTGAAGTAATCCCCGTTGACTTCAGAAGCGGTGACGTTGTTGAGTTGGCACATGTCTCCCTTCATGTTGAAGGAGCGGCAGGTCGGGTCTCGCGAGCAGGCGATGCAGCACTGCACGGGGATCCTGACTCTGAATTCGGTCAGGGTGTGGTCGGCGAGGCAACGGGGCTGGCCATGTGGGATGGCTGAGCAGGTCAGGGCGCTGATAGACACCGATCTCTGGGACCTCTGGCACATGACTCTCCTGAGATATATATCATCACAAGGTATTCCGTGCCATTTCCCCCGATCAAAATGTAACATTATTGTACAGGGTCCAAGTTTCTCGAAGGTGGTACTCCAGTTGGTGTACTCGTCGGGGTCTTTAGCGCAATCCCACTGACCATTGTCGAAGTAGCAGCGGGCCCAGATATTGTGTTCAGAAGCACTTTGGTTGAACAACACCATTTGATAAATGAAGTCATTCTCCTGTTGGCTGCGAGGCAGAACGAAGTCCCCTCCCAGGCTTTGGCACAGCTTTCGACCGTCAGCCCAGGTAAGGAATGGTCCGTCAGGAATGATGTAGCAATTTTTCCCGTAGTGCGTCCATTTTGAGGATGGGCAGCCCTTGTGTAGGGCCCCAAAAACGTGCACAACGAGCGTCAGGCTCACTTGAATTAGCAGCAGTTCCTTCATCTTGGACATAATACACTAGTCTTATATAACCGTTCTAAGGATAGCCGATTTTTGTTGAGTCAATGAAGTCCTGTCGAGGAACCTAAGGTGTGTGCGTGTCTACTGTGCTCTATCCATGAGCGTCTGGTTCGGGTAAGAGCTGATAATGATTATGAGACTGATGTCATGCTTGACTGCGCGTGGCATATCACCCGCTGCCAAATTGTTTGGCGGAACGTCATTGTTTTGTTTGTGAGAGAATAAATACTTTAAGAGAAAGGATCTCCATGGTTACACCATGCATCGACCGTGACGCTTCTTCAGTTGCATTAAGTTTAATTGCCCTAAGGTTGGACACGTTACTGTTTTCGTATATTTAATGTGTGGAGTTGCCCTCTCTAGTACTAAAATTTATCATTTTTTGTTTCTACAGGTGAGATCTCCGAGAAGCCGGCCAATTCCGAAATTTTTTTTCCATCCCCTCTCAATTAAGCTGGCTGTTTTTGATTTCCATATGTGAACAATAACATATTTGTTGCTATCGCCATGACTGGTTTGCACGGGCAGAATGTCGAATTCACACGTGCTAATCAATAGGCCAATAGTCCTCATTACAAGCGAGTATTTGCATAGATGTGATACAACTGGCCATGCACTTTGTTAGCGTATGGGCATACGTTGTGTGTGATTCGAAACAAATGCCGTCTTGTAGCCATGACAACCTCGCGCCGTGTGTGCAGTATGGGTGCATGTGTGCAATGCGTTGGTTATCGTTTTGTAAGCATTGTCATGTCTCAGTGTACATTGTCATAGATATTTTTTAACTTAGTATTCTCATCACGCAGGCAATAACGTGGAAGAAAAACTGCTGTCTTCGAAGGTCACACATCCAATCTTTTAAAGGCATTGAGAAAATTATGGTGTTGTGTATATGCCTGAAAATCATCTCTGCCGACCTCAAACCGATATCTAATTGGCAATCAACCTAAAATCAGCTCGTTATCCTGGATCTCTCTCGCTTGGTCGCTCGCTAATCTCTGTCTATATCCGTTCTTATACTCTACTTGACCTTCCTCGTTTTCCTCGTGTAATCTCCTTCTATTACACCTCTCCCTCCCTCTCTCTCTCTCTCTTCGTCTCAATATATATATATGTCATTCTCCCATCCTTCCACTCTGTATCTCCTCGTTTTCTCCGTGCCTCTCTTACTCTATCACACATACTTTCACGATCTCTCCATTCTTTATCTGCCTCTCACCTCATCCTTCTACTGCCGTTTATCTCCAGCTATCTCCCTGTTTCTCTGTCTCTTCATCTCTCTGTTTTGTTTCTCTATCCCCTCCACTCCCGTTGCTACCCTCTCTCTCTATGTCTCTGTCCCTCCTCTCTCGTTCCCCTCTCCCTTTCTCTGCATTTCTCTCAAAAACTGTAAGGTCGTTTTCACTACAGCGGCTGGAGTGATCGTCGGCTCACAAAGGTCGTTTGTATCCTCGTTCAAGAGTATAGGACATCGATGATTTCCCTCCTCAGACTAAGGAAGTAATGACCTGCGTTGGGAGGCAGCCTTCCGTAAGTCAGGCCCGGGTGACCTTCCACAGGCAGATTACAGGTTTCAGCGAGGCCCAATAGAGTTCCCCGACCAACTGACGTTCCATCTTGGCTTGTCGAGACAGTCCGGAAGTTTAACTTCCGTTCGTGATTTTTGAAGCGCATTCTTATAGTGAAAGAGGTAAACAAAATCAGGCCTTTTCGTGCCTAAACGAGATCGTATTTTCACTCCGTCGTGTTTTGGCCGATTTTTTTCGAAGCAGCCATAGAGGGCGTAGGAATTACCCAGCTTTCTAATGACAAGCTATTTGTTGTGATTTTGCACCGTAATGAGTACCCTATTATTTTATCAACTATATGGCTTCATGATACCATCCGAACATAACCTGGTAGTGACTTACGGTAAACGAAGTCATTCTCCACTTGGCTCCGGTGTCACGGTCTCATCTTTCCCCCGTGCTCGGATTTCCGGAAGAGCGCACCGGATGACTGAGTACATTACAGCAATGTGCTTGATTATCCGGCGTGCTGATCTCTCCAGTCGTACACACACGTACATGTACGTGTGCATGGGATGTGCACGTGCACGTACGCCCATGTACATGTACCTGTACACTGTTCATATGTCGCACGCTGGTACTGGTAGTCAGCGGTTGAGCGATGTAGCGTACAAGCCTTTTGCTTTATTGTGACCTTAATAAGACTTTGCATGGTGGGTTAATCGATATAGGAAGGTTTGCGGTGACACCGTGTATAAGGTCTCTCAAAGAAGAGGTGTGGCTCTGAAAAAGAACCTGAGTGGTAACTCGACGTTTCGATCAGTATGCTCTGGCTGTCATCAGGAGAAAGATGATGATGGCCGTCATCTCCTGATGACGGCCATAGCATACTGGTCGAAACGTTGAGTTACCACTCAGGTTCTTTTCAGAACCACACATCTTTGAGACCTTATACATGGTGTCACCGCAACCCTTCCTATGTTACTGTTACCTGCGACCATTCAAGTGGAGTAGCCAGTATGTTTTCCATTATGTATAAAGGAGAAATGCATGTACTCACGCCTTTTAAGGCTTGAAGACAGAGCTGGAAATTGTACCAACGATATGGTTAGGAAGACTTTTCGAAATTCTACCAGCGATGTGGATGAAGCTTCAATCGAGCGAGTGTGTCCTTGCAGCAGGGATCGTCAGAGCATGATCAGTATTGCATCAATAAATAAATCGTTTCTTGCGCCAACTTATTGCAGGGCGGTGTAAGGTTTTAAGATCAAAGCCGAAAAAGAAGTAAGTTGTAGCGCCAAAGAAATCAATATGAATTCCGAAATCGTCTCCATTTTCAGGGCTTCATCCCGTCCACACTTGTTCATAATGTTATTGTCAAATCATGTGGCGATGCATATCCAACATTTTCAGCAGCGTTTGGCATAACAAGCAAGTGATGATGTCATTTTTCACCAACTGCCCAATAGACCATGTAACTCTCGTGGTGAAAAAGGTCACCCTACACTTCCGGGCACCTCCGCGCCGCCTGCTATAGGAGATTAACGCGTGCCCAATTTTGAACACATTATTACATAATGAAGAAAGCCTCTTTCCGACTCAAAACCCAGGTTTATTGAATATGTATATTAAAATTATAAAAATGAGCAAAATAAACCTACAAAAAAATGAGAATACGGCAGAGAAAAACGAATAAATATAACCTGACCTTCATCTTCCGGTTGGAAGTATAGTATTGCGAATACGGCCAAACTGTGGTACGCGACGTGAGCATTACTACTTCAGTGCTTGTATCGCGCCGAAGTTGGTGTGGTTCGCATTCGGGCCAGAAAAGCGCCTTGTACTGTACTGTATACATGTGGATACCGTACACTAAACAAAACGCGCGACTTTGTTAGCCTGTACACGTAGGTACATGCATTTACAAGCCTAAGGTAACAAGTTCGTTCGTCAGGGAAAACGACTATTATTTTCATGGTGTTTTCGCCAGTGGTCTCCAAGGCCATATTCCTGAGGGTAAATGTCTAGAGGCAATTTAGAAGTACATGGGAGTGACAGTTACAAGGACACCAAACAGTACCTGTATGGGGCTGGTGGTCCCTCTGGTAATTGAATTAGCCATCCATCAAGGCTATAGCTTGCGGTTTTTTCACGGTCTCTTTAGAGAATGATTGAGGGAAAGAAGAGTATGACATCAGAACGGAAATAGACAGAGATTTAGCGAGCGAGCGAGCGAAAGATCTGACCAAGCGAAACGAATGGGAGAGTGAAAGTATAAGGGTTTGAAAAAAGATATATAGACAGAGACGCAAATAGAGTATGGGAGAGAGAGGCAGAAAGAGGAGCGGAAAGCGACAGGAGAAAAAACGAATCCATAAAGAGATAATTTCTCTTTTTCCCCTCTGTCTGTTAGCTTTTCCGCTTCTGGTTCAGTTAAAAAAACAAAAAATGACATCAACGGGATTCGAACCCGTACCCTCCATTCCTACCCCAAAACGCACGTGCATATTTTGTGCACAAAGTCTATAGGACTTCATTATAATATTAAAAAAATCATGATAATTATGAACAATGGTCAATTGGTTCCAAACTCAGGATTTGGAATGCGGAGAAGATTGACCTTAGGCTAATATGTGCTTTAAAATCACGCATTTTGATGACGTCACAATTGCGTCATGGCATTTTGGCCACAGAGGGTGTTTCTTAACTACATCCCCAATAGATATAAACGAAAAAGTCAAAATAATCTCGCTCCGTTAGCCAAATACGCTCAATTTAATGTTGAAATTTGAAAAATTCATGACCTCATAAAGATTCATGAGATGACGTCACGATCAAATGAAGGCAATTTTTGGATACACCTTTTCCCAACTTTTAGCTATACTGCAAAATTGAAACCAAAGTAACTTGTTCTTTTGCTTTTATTGGAGTTTGAAATTTGCCCCTTTAAAGCGCTGTCACTTGTCATGTCACGTCATGACGTTTTCAAGACACCTGTGCACAACTTCAGCAAGGGCTCTATCTATTAATTTTGCCAAGTTTGAAAAAAAAATCCAAGTGTGTTCAATGGAAAAAGTGCCCGACAGAAAAACCCTGTGCTTTGTCTATGGGATTTTTCCGTTAAGAAAAAAAAATAATCCGAACAAAAACAATAGCTTTTCCGCTTCGCGGCGGAAAAGCTAAAAAGGAGAAATAGGGGTCGGAGAGAGAGACAGACATACAGGCAGACTGGTGGAGAGAGAGGGTGATTGAGGGCCGCGGCATGAGTAGACATTCGATTATTATCAGAAGTAACCACGAGGAGCCTTTCTGTCAATAGCATATCCATGATCTCTATTATTTCGGGTCTCCTGAAATGAACTTCACGAGTCTTTTTCTTCTTCTTTCGTGTGAGGCAGCTAGGCAATGTCGCTCAGCCGCTGCAGCCAGCTCTCTGCGTCGGGACTCGGGTCATTCAGGTCAAGGTCATTGGGTGGGGCAAGGTGAGGCATTCGTGGATGATGTGGTGGGCGGTCTGTTCCTCGGCTCCGCATGGGCAGGATGCTGCTTGTAATGTGTATACTCATCCGTTATTAACGCGTGCAACTATACCGAACAGAAAAAAAGCAACAACAATACAGTTCCCGACTACATAATTATGCAGCAGGCGATACGACACGCGAGCACCTACCGCGATGTCAGTTTCTTGTCAGCCAAATAGGAAGGGAGGGAAGGGTTACAGGGAGGACAAGGTATAATAATAAACAGAAAGCGAGAGAGAAAACGATAGAGGGAAGTTCCCGCCTGCATCATCGGCCATTGTGTAAAGCCAGGCGAACAACAAGCTCATAATGAAGTCAGTTACATGTCATCTCTTACACGAACCAGACACTCAACGGTCGAGCTCGGTGGACACGCACATACCTTAGATTCCTCGTCAGGACTACTTGGCTCAAGAAACGAGCTATCCTTAGATCCGTTATATATACGTGTATGTGTCAAAGAAGATGAAGGCACCGCTGCTGATTCAAGTTTGTCTGACGCTCGTGGTGCAGATTTTGGGGGCCCTGCACAAGAGCTGCCCATCCTCAAAGTGGACGCACCACGGAAACAATTGCTACATCATCCCTGATGGAGCATATCTTAGCTGGGCTGACGGTAGAAAGCTGTGCCAAAGCCTGGGAGGGGACATGGTCCTTCCTCAAAACCAGGAGGAGAATGACTTCATATACCAGACAGCGTTCTCAGTCTATGAAAATTCTGCCGACAATATCTGGATCCGCTGCTACTTCGAAGACGGTCAGTGGGACTGCGCTAAAGACCCTGACGAGTACACCAACTTCAGCACCATCCATCCGAAAATCGGGAGCTGCCTGATAATGATAATGGTTGATTACGGAAAGACACGTGGGTTATCCTGTGCTGACCCCAGGCGAGTCATGTGCCAGAGGTCCCAGAGATCGGTGTCTATCAGCGCCCTGACCTGCTCAGCCATCCCCCATGGCCAGCCCCGTTGCCTCGCCGACCACACCCTGACCGAATTCAGAGTCAGGATCCCCGTGCGGTGCTGCATCGCCTGCTTACAAGACCCGACCTGCCGCTCCTTCAACATGAAGGGAGACATGTGCCAACTCAACAACGTCACCGCTTCTGAAGTCAACGGGGATTACTTCAACACTGTGCCAGACTGCGTCTACTACGAATATGAATAAACTTTTGGGGGGGAGTTATTTTGTCATTTTCAGTTTCTGCATTAAGAAGGAAACAGCAATGAGTGAAAATTGACAAATTCCAGATTTTTTTTTTTACTCTAGTGACATGTTTCGATTTTCTTTTCGTCTATGTTCAACTTCAAGAAGTGAGCAGTTCTTAAAAATTTGTTTGTATTTTCAAAATGATGGACCGAATCACTGGAAATGAATTTCCTTTAGAATCTGCCCGAGGTACAGGTGAAATAGAAACACGAAATATGAAAGGACGTTGCATGTGATTAGAATAACATTCAAGGTGGCTCTCTCGGAGATATGTTTTCCGACCGAGGCCTATGAATCAACACGGACTATTGCAGAGTAAGCTGAACTCTTGCCGACTTAGACGATGTGACCTATGTTTGGAGAACCTCAGACTCTGGAGGAACGAAACGCTATGACGAGAAGCATTAGAGAGCAATATCTACGTATGATTATATAAATAAATGCCCAGTGTATATAGAAAGCCCTTACGCGCTGTTTAGATAAAAAGTCAAATGTGAGAACTGTTAAATTGTAGCCTGAATGTTAGGATCGCCGTCAAACGACGATACGCTCATATAGTGCAAACGAATTCGTAAATTCATTCGTTCTTTTTAATCTATTATTACATTTGGCTCTTTATGCACGTAATTAATACCAGAATTAAAAAGTTTATTGTCTTCTCAACAAAAGCATCGTTTAGCAATTTGTGATCGAACATGTTTGCCTCTGGCTCCAAAGTCTCTGTGAAGAACAAGCCATTTGAAGTTGGTAATACGTGGTCGTATTTTAACCTATAAATGATCACAGTCTCTGGTGTAAATGGCAAAAATGGTAAAGACTATAGAAGATGATCTTATAGATCTGCTAGCGACATGTCTTTTCCTTTATTGTTAACATGTTGCGCCATTACCATTTTCATCAGAGAGGGATAGAGTTTTGAAAATGAGGGAAAGAGTGAGAGTGATAAAGGTGGAGGATTGGAAGGGACACGGAGACAGAGATTAGGAAATACGAAGAGAGAGCGACAGAGCGACGACGGACAAAGGGGATTCAAGGAGAGGCAAATATAAGGCTAAAGGGCGAGCCAGACATACAGAGACAGACAGACGATTGATACTGTTCATGACTTGTCATTCAGAGGAGACTGAATAAAAGCATACAACGCGATCGTCATATCCAAATACGAGGAGGCAGAGTCCCGTGTATGTAGGCCCTCAGGAGGTAAGTGCCTCCCATGTACAAGGAGACTGATGTGTACACGGTAATTTGCCTCGTTAATCGTCATTTCATTTCCTTTGTCAAAGCAGGACGATTTCCATTTGACAAGACCGAAATGTTTTGCTGTTGTCTCGGAACTCGAACTTGTCTCTCGCAACTGAAACAACTAACTGGTCTCTATACCCTCTTTCACTGTACTCCCCTGTCCTTCTATTCGTCTGTTACTAATTATTCCCCTCTCAGTTCTCCCGCTCCCTCTTCCTCTCTGTCTGTCTACATCCCCTCCCCTCAAACGAACTGGTCATGCACTTGACTGTGTGTGCGTATGGGGATATATTGTGTGTGACTCAAGGCCAATTGAGTCTTGTAGCCATGACAACCGGGTGCTGTGTGTGAATTGTGAGGCCGTTTACGAAATAAACGCTTACAGTCTCAGGCTTCAGTCCTATTTATCTTACTCGTTATGATATCACAGACATCTAAAAACAAGCGTCTGGCCCCAGTTGCCATAGGTAAATACTCTGTACCTATCAAGCCAACAAACCTTCAAACTCAGTAACAAACCACAACCCGGAATTTTAGGTTTTGTCAGACGGAGATCATTGTTTAGCATACCATGTGTCCTACATTAACTCAATATTATTATCACACAGACAATAACGTGCAAAACTGCTGTCTTTTGAGGTTAACATCCAATCGTATAAAGGCATTGGAAAAAAATGGTGTTGTTTTTGTGCAAGAAATGAATCTTAGACGACCCAAAACAACTATCTAATTGGCATTCAACCTACAATGACATCGTTTAGCCTGGATCTTTGGAAATAGCGGCGGTACAGCAGCAATGTATTCAACAATATCGCGTGAAGGAAAGCTAACGTAAACGTCCCTCACGACGCATGCAGTGAGCGCACTTCCCAGAAAGGCCGCCCCTATTTGTGTATTTCCTTTGCCTGCGGTACGCATTTGTAGCAGGAAAAAATTGTCTAATCGGCTGACGAATGAAGCGTGAGCGCGTTGCAGGAAGGAAAGTTGAATAACAGAAGCTGCTGAAGGGGGCTAAGGCCAAGCAAGGCAAGGGCACGCCATTCTAGCTTGCGACTCTGACCAGTCAAGAACACCACAATGGAGCTCAGCGATGTCTCAAATCTCGTCGACGCAAAAATACTGGATTGTTTGCAAGACACATGTCAAGGAAATGGACTCTTTCAATCGACATTCTTCTGGAACTACCCACACGACCTATGACTCTATCACGTGCACTACCTCAAACATCATATACCTCATCTCTTGTAGAGTTTGTAATATTCAGTATGACCGCGAGACCAAAAACACCCTCAAAAAACGGATCTATGGCCATAGGTCTACTATCAAAACCGGTAAAATGGACAACCCTGTTGGGTATCACTTCAATCTCCCTGATCATTCGATATCTGATATGAGTGTACTGGGCATAGAATCTCTTGGTCACCGTAGTAATGCTGTCCGTCTTAGCCGTGAGAAAATGTGGATGAAGCGTCTTCGGACTATTCAACCACATGGTCTCAACATCCAGGAGGGTAATGACTAACACCATGCAGCTTTCTGATAATCCCTATTTTGTGTTCAGTCCTTCACACTTCTCTCTTTGATCTTTCCCCCTCTTGTCAATAATCCCTACCCCACTCCTTGCCCTTCTCTTTGATCTTTCCCCCTCCTCTCACTAATCCCTACCCTACCCCTTGCCCTTCCCTTTGATCTCTCCCTACCAGCTTCTCTCTTTGTCCTTTGTTTCTCATCCGTGTCCTATTCACTCTCTCCCCTTCCTTCGTGTACATGTATCTGTTTTGTCCTTGTCACTCTGCCTTTGAGAAAGGTCCTGCTAGGATCGAAACGTCAGGCCCACTGGATTTTAGATTTACATTTTGGTAATTTTAGTCAGTAAGCAGTTTGCAACATTTTTGTATATCATCTATAAAAGTAGCTGGTGATTGGGTAACTCCTGTATAGGTTTTGTGATGAGTGGTACATAATGTAATGAGTAAATAGTATCTAAAAGATCTTGTGATTAAATAGGAATTAAAATCATCACCTGTCAGACAAGTTTTATTTTCATTTGTATTTAGCTCAAGAATAGTTTGCCAGCTAGTGATGAATTTATTAAAATCTTAACCAGACCAACAATCAGATTTTTGTATCAACGAGGGGTCATGATTTCGGAGGCACCTTCGAAAAGATGGCTACATGCGGGAACACAAATTCGACCTACGATTCCATGAATTATCTCTTTTTATGAAAATCGTATGTGAGTGTCTCATAGGTAAATGTAGGTTGTTTTTAACACTCATTGAGATAAACCAACTTTATTTTTTGGGTTGCATTCCCCTTTCAGTAAAAATAAGGAAGGAACAATTAATGAAATCTTCTTCGGAACCAATTTTTCAACAAATAAGGAGTCAGAGTGATACACCTTACTTCTTCAGGCATAATCACACGCACAAAGCCTGAAGAATTAAAATGAGACAAAGAGGAAGGGAGAGAGGAGACAGATACACAGTGGGAGAGGAAGAGGTAAACATAGACAACAGTAAGGGAAGAGGATGGAGAAAGGAAGAGACAGAGAAAAGGAGAGGGAGAGGGAACGAGATATGAACCAATTAGTTGCTCAGCAACCGGCAGGTACAAAACATTTAATTGATAGGAATTGGTAATTGTCACTAATTGTTTGAGATATGTAATTACCTATTGATATTAAAAATAAATCATTTTGAAAATCATTCCTCAATTTTCGAGGTTTTCTCAGTCACTGTGAACGTATGGAATCTACAGTATACTTTTAAAAAAAGTGATCAACAAAATCAAGCATCCCATTATCACAGAGAGACAGAGAGAAGCAAAAACAATGAGACAAAGAGGAACGGAGAGAGACAGATGGAAACAAATACGGTGAGACAAAGAGGAATGGAGAGAGACGGAGGGAAACAAATACAGTGAGACAAAGTGGAATGGAGAGAGAAGGAGGGAAACAAATACAGTGAGACAAAGAGGAATGGAGAGAGAGTGAGGGAAACAAATACAGTGAGACAAAGAGGAATGGAGAGAGAGTGAGGGAAACAAATACAGTGAGACAAAGAGGAATGGAGAGAGAAGGAGGGAAACAAATACAGTGAGACAAAGAGGAATGGAGACAGACGAAAAAAAAAAAATAATAAATAAAACAAAGTGGAATGGAGAGAGAAGGAGGGAAACAAATACAGTGAGACAAAGAGGAATGGAGAGAGAGTGAGGGAAACAAATACAGTGAGACAAAGAGGAATGGAGAGAGAAGGAGGGAAACAAATACAGTGAGACAAAGAGGAATGGAGAGAGAGTGAGGTAAACAAATACAGTGAGACAAAGAGGAATGGAGAGAGACGGAGGGAAACAAATACAGTGAGACAAAGAGGAATGGAGAGAGACGGAGGGAAACAAATACAGTGAGACAAAGAGGAATGGAGAGAGAGTGAGGGAAACAAATACAGTGAGACAAAGAGGAATGGAGAGAGACGGAGGGAAACAAATACAGTGAGACAAAGAGGAATGGAGAGAGACAGATGGAAACAAATACAGTGAGACAAAGAGGAATGGAGAGAGACGGAGGGGAACAAATACAGTGAGACAAAGAGGAATGGAGAGAGACGGAGGGAAACAAATACAGTGAGACAAAGAGGAATGGAGAGAGACGGAGGGAAACAAATACAGTGAGACAAAGAGGAATGGTGAGAGACAGAGGGAAACAAATACAGTGAGACAAAGAGGAATGGAGACAGACGAAAAAAACAAATACAGTGAGACAAAGAGGAATGGAGACAGACGAAAAAAACAAATACAGTGAGACAAAGTGGAATGGAGAGAGAGTGAGGGAAACAAATACAGTGAGACAAAGAGGAATGAAGAGAGAGTGAGGGAAACAAATACAGTGAGACAAAGAGGAATGGAGAGAGACGGAGGGAAACAAATACAGTGAGACAAAGAGGAATGGAGAGAGACGGAGGGAAACAAATACAGTGAGACAAAGAGGAATGGAGAGAGACGGTGGGAAACAAATACAGTGAGACAAAGAGGAATGGACAGAGACGGAGGGAAAGAAATACAGTGAGACAAAGAGGAATGGAGAGAGACAGAGGGAAACAAATACAGTGAGACAAAGAAGAATGGTGAGAGACGAAGGGGAAAAAATACGGTGAGACAAAGAGGAATGGAGAGAGACAGAGGGAAACAAATACAGTAAGACAAAGAGGAATGGAGAGAGACGGAGGGAAACAAATACAGTGAGACAAAGAGGTATGGTGAGAGACGAAGGGAAACAAATACAGTGAGACAAAGAGGAATGGAGAGAGACCGCGGAGGGAAACAAATACAGTGAGACAAAGAGGAATTGAGAGAGACAGAGGGAAACAAATACAGTAAGACAAAGAGGAATGGAGAGAGACGGAGGGAAACAAATACAGTGAGACAAAGAGGTATGGTGAGAGACCGCGGAGGGAAACAAATACAGTGAGACAAAGAGGAATTGAGAGAGAGTGAGGGAAACAAATATAGTCAGACAAAGAGGTATGGTGAGAGACGGAGGGAAACAAATACAGTGAGACAAAGAGGAATGGAGAGAGACGAAGGGAAACAAATACAGTGAGATAAGAGGAATGGAGAGAGACGAAGGGAAACAAATATAGTCAGACAAAGAGGTATGGTGAGAGACGAAGGGAAACAAATACAGTGAGACAAAGAGGAATGGAGAGAGACGGAGGGAAACAAATACAGTGAGACAAAGAGGAAGGGAGAGAGACGGAGGGAAACAAATACAGTGAGACAAAGAGGCATGGTGAGAGACGGAGGGAAACAAATACAGTGAGACAAAGAGGAATGGAGAGAGACGGAGGGAAACAAATACAGTGAGACAAAGAGGAATGGATAGAGACGAAGGGAAACAAATACAGTGAGATAAGAGGAATGGAGAGAGACGAAGGGAAACAAATATAGTCAGACAAAGAGGTATGGTGAGAGACGAAGGGAAACAAATACAGTGAGACAAAGAGGAATGGAGAGAGACGGAGGGAAACAAATACAGTGAGACAAAGAGGAAGGGAGAGAGACGGAGGGAAACAAATACAGTGAGAAAAAGAGGCATGGTGAGAGACGGAGGGAAACAAATACAGTGAGACAAAGAGGAATGGAGAGAGACGGAGGGAAACAAATACAGTGAGATAAGAGGTATGGAGAGGGACGAAGGGAAACAAATACAGTGAGACAAAGAGGAATGGAGAGAGACGGAGGGAAACAAATACAGTGAGACAAAGAGGAATGGAGAGAGACGGAGGGAAACAAATACAGTGAGATAAGAGGTATGGAGAGGGACGAAGGGAAACAAATACAGTGAGACAAAGAGGAATGGAGAGAGACGGAGAAACAAATACAGTGAGACAAAGAGGAATGGAGAGAGACGAAGGGAAACAAATACAGTGAATTGAATTTTGCAACAAACCTTTATTTACAACTTAAGCAAAAACAAAAGGGGCAATGAGGTTAGTGCACAAATATCGACAACTATCTTAAGTTAAATTAAGTCTAAATTAAATTACGTATAAATGCAGTGAGACAAAGAGGAAGGGAGAGAGACGGAGGGAAACAAATACAGTGAGATAAGAGGAATGGAGAAAGACGGGGAAACAAATGGGACGGGAGAGAGCTGACGAAGGGTAACAAATAGAAGGAGAAAAAGAAAGTGAAAGATCAGACAGATACATAGAGGGAGACAAAGAGGTAAACAATTATATACAAGTGTGGGGGAGAGGGTAGAGAAACGGAGAGACAGAGAAAAAGAGAGGGAGAGGGAGCGAAATATGAACCACTTAGATGCAAAGCAACCGGCAGACGCAATTTTTTTAATTCATAAGAATTGGTAATCGTCATGTTTTGACATCGGATAATTAAATAACGAGGCACTTAACAAGTTGCCATCTCCTCGTCCTTCGTCCTGTGCTCTGAAGCGACTGAAACCATCCCTGCACGGTGACCAAAGTATATAATTGCCACGTTTGTCCTCTTCAAAGCGGACTCCCCGTGCCCAGTACACGCCCTTAAGCAAAGCACCGTCTGATACACGAAGCACATATCAGGCAGGCAGTTTCATATCATCTCTTACACGAACCAGACGCCCACTTTCGAGCTCAGATATATTCCACGTCCGCAATATTTTGGTTTAGCAAACGTCGGCTATCCTGAGACCTGGTAGATACCGTAGATGCCTACATCTATATCGAAGAAGATGGAAGCACCGCTGCTCATTCAAGTTTGTCTGACGCTCGTGGTGCAGATTTTGGGGGCCCTGCACAAGAGCTGCCCATCCTCAAAGTGGACGCACCACGGGAACAATTGCTACATCATCCCTGATGGAGCATATCTTAGCTGGGCTGACGGAAGAAAGCTGTGCCAAAGCCTGGGAGGGGACATGGTCCTGCCTCAAAGCCCGGAGGAGACTGACTTCATATACCAGACAGCGTTCTCAGTCTATGAAAATCCTGCTGACAATATCTGGATCCACTGCTACTTCGAAGACGGTCAGTGGGACTGCGGTAAAGACCCTGACGAGTACACTAACTTCAGCACAATCCATCCGAAAATCGAGAACTGTCTGATAATGATAATGGATGGTTACGGAAAGACACATGGGTTATCCTGTGCTGAACCCAGGAGAGTCGTATGCCAGAGGTCCCAGAGATCGGTGTCTATCAGCGCCCTGACCTGCTCAGCCATCCCCCATGGCCAGCCCCGTTGCCTCGCCGACCACACCCTGACCGAATTCAGAGTCAGGATTCCCGTGCAGTGCTGCATCGCCTGCTCGCGAGACCCGACCTGCCGCTCCTTCAACATGAAGGGAGACATGTGCCAACTCAACAACGTCATCGCTTCTGAAGTCAACGGGGATTACTTCAATATTGTGCCAGACTGCGCCTACTACGAATATGAATAAACATTTGATTGGCGAGTTAGTCATTTCTTTTTGCATCAAGAAGGGAACAGTAATGTGTGACAGTTGACGGATTTCAGGGCTTTTTTGCCGACTCTAAAGATATTTTTCTCAGAAAATATGTTTTTCTCAGAGCGAATTCAAGAAGTGAAATATACTTTTCCGAATGATGCACCGAATGACTGGGAATGGAAAATCGAAAGAAACTGTTCTTGGTAGAAATGGCATACAGACACGAACATTGGGCGGACGTCGTATTTGATTAGGAAACGCCGAACGCATCGCGATGGCGTACGTGTTGTATGACTGAGGCTACTAGGCCTACATACAAAAGAATAGCGTATAGAGCGAACTCTTGCGGACTTGGAAAATGTGGAATTTGCTCGAAGAAACCTAATTTATGGAGTAGCGGCAAGCCGCAAAAGTGATGGTCGCGATTGCTCAAGAGCGAGGAGACTAGTGTTAATACCAAGCCAACAACCGAAGAAGCACTACACGACAAACCGCCCGCACGCCACGAGCGCCTGTGGAACTTTGCTCCACAAAGCTAATTTTGTTTTGTTTTATTTACATTTTCCACTGTTTTGGTAGAGAGACGATATGCATCATCTTGCATGTACTGAATTATTCATAAGTATATGGACGCGTGTACTCAAACCCAAACACGATTGGTCAAGAGAAATATGAATAATTTATAAAATTAGCATCATGAGTAGCCTAATTCAGATCAACCCACTGATAAAAAACAGAGATCCAAATTGGCGCTAGCGAAGGCACACGCAAAGTCCACGACACACATTTCGGCTACCAGCACGGGCTGGCCCGTGGTGCGGTTTGTCGGCTAGTTTTTCTTAGTGCGTTGGTGTGGTGTTAACCCGTTCAACTCCACGCTCTTGTCACGCAGGTTCCGGCAAAAAAATGACATTTTGTGCAAACGCTCGACAGAGCGATCAAGACTATCCATTTCGCCGCATGTGCCTTGATCAAAAGCTACCTGTAGAGGAACAATGAGCTACGATGAGGATTATAGACAGTAATCTGTACATATCTGTAAATAAGACTTAGAACTGAATGCATAGTGAATTGACCTTAAGTGCATTTTGGAGAAAACAAAATATGACTATCGCTACTCGTTGAAGTCTGTCGAGTGTAAAAAATTTAAAGCTTGAATGTTATCATCATCGTCAAACACCATGAAGTGTCAATGTTCGTGCAAGTAGTGCAAACGGATATATGTAGCAGTTCCCTTGTGAAATCAGTGTTTCATTCCTTCACGATAATATGATCTCATTTGGTTATTTTAGGCACTGGTTTTATTCAAAAATAATACATGTTATTGTGTGCACATTAAACAAATCTTTAACATTTTGTGATCGAACAATTTCGACTCTGATTCTGAAGTCCCTTTCCAGAACAAGCAATTCAAAGTTCGCGAAGCGTATACGTGGTTTTACTAAGAGTAGCGAAAATCTCTGAAAAATGGTCAAATGGTAGAACCAAAAAATAGTTATAGATCTGATACAGACCTATATGTTTAACTTTAAGGTAACAATCAGTGCTAGAATATTAAGGGAGAGAGAAAAAGAGAGGAAGGGACGGAGAGATGGGGACACACAAGGAGGAGAACAGAAAAAAAAAATGCAACGACAGACTGAAGCATCATACTGATTATGACTGGTGACTAACGGAGAACCATTAAGGTAAGGAAATATACAACTGAAACGTTCGTCATTTTCACATTGATCACTATGAGGCAAGGTTAGGTGCATTTTTAGAAGTAGTTGCTTTCTCCCTCTCTCTGTCTGTATATATCCCCTCTTTATTTGCTCGCTCTCTCTGTGTGTCGGTGTCTATCCCCTCCTCTCTAGTTGCTTGTATCCATCTCTCTGTGTGTCTATCCCCTCCTCTCTATTTGGCCTCTCTCTCTGTGTCTGTACCTATCCCCTCCCCTCTCGTTGCCTTCTCGTTCTCTCTGTCTGTGTTTATCCGACCCTCTCCTCTCTTTTTGACCGTTCTTCCTCTCGGTCTGTATATATCCCCTCCTCATTATTTGCCCACTCCATCTCTCTGTCTATGTATATCCTCTCCCTTCTCGTTGCCCTCTCCCTCTCTATACTTGTGTCTATCCCATCCTCTCTGTTCCCCCTTTCTATCTGTGTGTATAATCCCTCCTCTCTATTTGCCCTCCCCCTCTCTCTGTCTGTCTGTCTGTATCCCCTCCTATCTAATCGTTGCTCTCCCTCTCCGTCTCTTTTTCTGTCATATCTGTCTCTATCCACTCCCCACTCTCCCTCTGCTTCTCTCTGTCTATATATATCCCCTCCCCTCTCGTTGCTCTTCCGGCTCTCCCTCTATCTGTCTGTCCCTATCCCCTTCCATCTCGTTGCTCTCCCTCTCCCTCTCTCTGTCTGTCTCTATCCCCTTCCATCTCGTTGCTCTCCCTCTCCCTCTCTCTGTCTGTCTCTATCCCCTTCCATCTCGTTGCTCTTCCTCTCCCTCTCTCTGTCTGTCTCTATCCCCTTCCATCTCGTTGCTCTCCCTCTCCCTCTCTCTGTCTGTCTCTATCCCCTTCCATCTCGTTGCTCTTCCTCTCCCTCTCTCTGTCTGTCTCTATCCCCTTCCATCTCGTTGTTCTCCCTCTCCCTCTCTCTGTCTGTCTCTATCCCCTTCCATCTCGTTGCTCTTCCTCTCCCTCTCCCTGTCTGTCTCTATCCCCTTCCATCTCGTTGCTCTCCCTCTCCCTTTCTCTGTCCGTCTCTATCCCCTCCCATCTCGTTGCTCTCCCTCTCCCTGTCTCTGTCTGTCTCTATCCCCTCCCATCTCGTTGCTCTCTCTCTCTCCCTCTCTCTGTCTGTCTCTACCCCTCCCATCTCGTTGCTCTCCCTCTCCCTCTCTCTGTCTGTCTCTATCCCCTCCCTCTCGATGCTCTCCCTCTCCCTCTCTCTGTCTGTCTATATCCCCTCCCATCTCGTTGCTCTCCCTCTCCCTCTCTCTGTCTGTCTCTACCCCTCCCATCTCGTTGCTCTCCCTCTCCCTCTCTCTGTCTGTCTCTATCCCCTCCCTCTCGTTGCTCTCCCTCTCCCTCTCTCTGTCTGTCTATATCCCCTCCCCTCTCGTTGCTCTCCCTCTCCCTCTCTCTGTCTGTCTATATCCCCTCACCTCTCGTTGCTCTCCGTCTCCCTCTCTCTGTCTGTCTATATCCCCTCCCATCTCGTTGCTCTCCGTCTCCCTCTCTCTGTCTGTCTATATCCCCTCCCCTCTCGTTGCTCTCCCTCTCCCTCTCTCTGTCTGTCTATATCCCCTCCCATCTCGTTGCTCTCCCTCTCCCTGTCTCTGTTTGTCTCTATCCCCTCCCATCTCGTTGCTCTCTCTCTCTCTCTCTCCCTCTCTCTGTCTGTCTCTACCCCTCCCATCTCGTTGCTCTCCCTCTCCCTCTCTCTGTCTGTCTATATCCCCTCCCCTCTCGTTGCTCTCCGTCTCCCTGTCTCTGTCTGTCTATATCCCCTCCTCTCTCGTTGCTCTCCGTCTCCCTGTCTCTGTCTGTCTCTATCCCCTTCCATCTCGTTGCTCTCCCTCTCCCTCTCTCTGTCTGTCTCTATCCCCTCCCATCTCGTTGCTCTCCCTCTCCCTGTCTCTGTCTGTCTCTATCCCCTTCCATCTCGTTGCTCTCCCTCTCCCTGTCTCTGTCTGTCTCTATCCCCTCCCATCTCGTTGCTCTCCCTCTCCCTCTCTCTGTCTGTCTCTATCCCCTCCCATCTCGTTGCTCTCCCTCTCCCTGTCTCTGTCTGTCTCTATCCCCTTCCATCTCGTTGCTCTCCCTCTCCCTCTCTCTGTCTGTCTCTATCTCCTCCCTCTCGTTGCTCTCCCTCTCCCTCTCTCTGTCTGTCTCTATCCCCTCCCTCTCGTTGCTCTCCCTCTCCCTCTCTCTGTCTGTCTCTATCCCCTCCCTCTCGTTGCTCTCCCTCTCCCTATCTCTGTCTGTCTCTATCCCCTTCCATCTCGTTGCTCTCCCTCTCCCTCTCTCTGTCTGTCTCTATCCCCTCCCATCTCGTTGCTCTCCCTCTCCCTCTCTCTCTGTCTGTCTCTATCCCCTCCCCTCTCGTTGCTCTCCCTCTCCCTCTCTCAGTCTGTCTCTATCCCCTCCCCCTCGTTGCTCTCCTTCTCTCTCTCTGTCTCTATTCCCTCCCCTCTCCTTGCTCTCCCTCTCCCTCTCTCTGTCCGTCTCTATCCCCTCCCATCTTGTTGCTCTCCCTCTCCCTCTATCTGTCCGTCTCTATCCCCTCCCATCTTGTTGCTCTCCCTCTCCCCCTCTGTTTGTCTTTATTCCCTCATATCTCGTTGCTCTCCCTCTCCCTCTCTCTGTCTGTCTCTATCCCCTTCCATCTCGTTGCTCCCCCTCTCCCTCTATATGTCTGTCTCTATCCCCTCCCATCTCGTTGCTCTCCCTCTCTCTGTCTGTCTGTCTCTATCCCCTCCAATCCCATTGCTCTCCCTCTCCCTCTCTCTGTCTGTCTCTATTCCCTCCCCTCTCGTTGCTCTCCCTCTCCCTCTCTCTGTCTGTCTCTATCCCCTCCCTCTCGTTGCTCTCCCTCTCCCTCTCTCTGTCTGTCTCTATCCCCTCCCCTCTCGTTGTTCTCCCTCTCCCTCTCTCTGTCCGTCTCTATCCTCTCCCCTCTCGTTGCTCTCCCTCTCCCTCTCTCTGTCCGTCTCTATCCCCTCCCCTCTCGTTGCTCTCCATCTCCTTCTCTCTGCTTGTCTCTATCCCCTTTCATCTCGTTGCTCTACCTCTCCCTCTCTCTGTCTGTTTATAACCCCTCCCATCTCGTTGCTCTCGTTGCTCTCCCTCTGTCTCTCCCTCTCTCTGTCTGTCTCTATCCCCTCCCATATATATGTCTGTCTCTATTCCCTCCCTCTCGTTGCTCTCCCTCTCCCTCTCTCTGTCTGTCTCTATCCCCTCCCCTCTCATTGCTCTCCGTCTCCCTGTCTCTGTCCGTCTCTATCCCCTCCCTCTCGTTGCTCTCCCTCTCCCTCTCTCTGTCTGTCTCTATCCCCTCCCCTCTCATTGCTCTCCCTCTCCCTCTCTCTCTCTCTGTCTCTATCCCCTCCCCTCTCGTTGCTCTCCCTCTCCCTCTCTCTGTCTGTCTCTATCCCCTCCCTCTCGTTGCTCTCCCTCTCTCTCTCTCTCTCTCTCTCTCTCTCTCTCTATCCCCTCCCCTCTCGTTGCTCTCCCTCTCCCTCTCTCTGTCTGTCTCTATCCCCTCCCTCTCGTTGCTCTCCCTCTCCCTCTCTCTGTCTGTCTCTATCCCCTCTCCTCTCATTGCTCTCCCTCTCCCTCTCTCTCTGTCTCTATCCCCTCCCCTCTCGTTGCTCTCCCTCTCCCTCTCTCTGTCTGTCTCTATCCCCTCCCTCTCGTTGCTCTCCCTCTCCCTCTCCATGTCTGTCTCTATCCCCTCCCTCTCGTTGCTCTCCCTCTCCCTCTCCATGTATGTCTCTATCCCCTCCCCTCTCGTTGCTCTCCCTCTCCCTCTCTCTGTCTGTCTCTATCCCCTCCCTCTCGTTGCTCTCCCTCTCCCTCTCCATGTCTGTCTCTATCCCCTCCCATCTCGTTGCTCTCCCTCTCCGTCTCTCTGTCTGTCTCTATCCCCTCCCTCTCGTTGCTCTCCCTCTCCCTCTCCATGTCTGTCTCTATCCCCTCCCATCTCGTTGCTCTCCCTCTCCCTCTCTCTGTCTGTCTCTATCCCCTCCCTCTCGTTGCTCTCCCTCTCCCTCTCCATGTCTGTCTCTATCCCCTCCCATCTCATTGCTTTCCCTCTCCGTCTCTCTGTCTGTCTCTATCCCCTCCAATCTCATTGCTCTCCCTCTCCCTCTCTCTGTCTTTCTCTATCCCCTCCCATCTCATTGCTCTCGTTGCTCTCCCTCTCTCTGTCTGTCTCTATCCCCTCCCATCTCGTTGCTCTCGTTGCTCTCCCTCTCTCTGTCTGTCTCTATCCCCTCCCCTCTCATTGCTCTCCCTCTCCCTCTCTCTGTCTGTCTCTATCCCCTCCCATATATCTGTCTGTCTCTATCCCCTCCCTCTCGTTGCTCTCCCTCTCCCTCTCTCTGTCTGTCTCTATCCCCTCGCATCTCATTGCTCTCCCTCTCCCTCTCTCTGTCTGTCTCTATCCCCTCCCATCTCATTGCTCTCCCTCTCCCTCTTTCTGTCTGTCTCTATCCCCTCCCCTCTCGTTGCTCTCCCTCTCCCTCTCTCTGTCTGTCTCTATCCCCTCCCCTCTCATTGCTCTCCCTCTCCCTCTCTCTGTCTGTCTCTATCCCCTCCCATCTCGTTGCTCTCCCTCTCCCTCTCTCTGTCTGTCTCTATCCCCTCCCCTCTCATTGCTCTCCCTCTCCCTCTCTCTGTCTGTCTCTATCCCCTCCCATCTCGTTGCTCTCCCTCTCCCTCTCTCTCTGTCTGTCTCTATCCCCTCCCATCTCATTGCTCTCCATCTCCTTCTCTCTGTCCGTCTCTATCCCCTCCCCTCTCGTTACCCTCCCTCTCCCTGTCTCTGTCTGTCTATATCCCCTTCCATCTCGTTGCTCTCCCTCTCCCTCTCTCTGTCTGTCTCTATCCCCTCCCCTCTCATTGCTCTCCGTCTCCCTGTCTCTGTCCGTCTCTATCCCCTCCCTCTCGTTGCTCTCCCTCTCCCTCTCTCTGTCTGTCTCTATCCCCTCCCCTCTCATTGCTCTCCCTCTCCCTCTCTCTCTCTGTCTCTTTCCCCTCCCCTCTCGTTGCTCTCCCTCTCCCTCTCTCTGTCTGTCTCTATCCCCTCCCTCTCGTTGCTCTCCCTCTCTCTCTCTCTCTCTGTCTCTATCCCCTCCCCTCTCATTGCTCTCCCTCTCCCTCTCTCTGTCTGTCTCTATCCCCTCCCTCTCGTTGCTCTCCCTCTCCCTCTCTCTGTCTGTCTCTATCTCCTCCCCTCTCATTGCTCTCCCTCTCCCTCTCTCTGTCTGTCTCTATCCCCTCCCATCTCGTTGCTCTCCCTCTCTCTCTCTCTGTCTCTATCCCCTCCCCTCTCGTTGCTCTCCCTCTCCCTCTCTCTGTCTGTCTATATCCCCTCCCTCTCGTTGCTCTCCCTCTCCCTCTCCATGTCTGTCTCTATCCCCTCCCATCTGGTTGCTCTCCCTCTCTCTCCCTCTCTCTGTCTGTCTCTATCCCCTCCCCTCTCATTGCTCTCCCTCTCCCTCTCTCTCTCTCTGTCTCTATCCCCTCCCCTCTCGTTGCTCTCCCTCTCCCTCTCTCTGTCTGTCTCTATCCCCTCCCTCTCGTTGCTCTCCCTCTCTCTCTCTCTCTCTCTCTCTCTCTCTCTCTCTATCCCCTCCCCTCTCGTTGCTCTCCCTCTCCCTCTCTCTGTCTGTCTCTATCCCCTCCCTCTCGTTGCTCTCCCTCTCCCTCTCTCTGTCTGTCTCTATCCCCTCCCCTCTCATTGCTCTCCCTCTCCCTCTCTCTCTGTCTCTATCCCCTCCCCTCTCGTTGCTCTCCCTCTCCCTCTCTCTGTCTGTCTCTATCCCCTCCCTCTCGTTGCTCTCCCTCTCCCTCTCCATGTCTGTCTCTATCCCCTCCCTCTCGTTGCTCTCCCTCTCCCTCTCCATGTCTGTCTCTATCCCCTCCCCTCTCGTTGCTCTCCCTCTCCCTCTCTCTGTCTGTCTCTATCCCCTCCCTCTCGTTGCTCTCCCTTTCCCTCTCCATGTCTGTCTCTATCCCCTCCCATCTCGTTGCTCTCCCTCTCCGTCTCTCTGTCTGTCTCTATCCCCTCCCTCTCGTTGCTCTCCCTCTCCCTCTCCATGTCTGTCTCTATCCCCTCCCATCTCGTTGCTCTCCCTCTCCCTCTCTCTGTCTGTCTCTATCACCTCCCTCTCGTTGCTCTCCCTCTCCCTCTCCATGTCTGTCTCTATCCCCTCCCATCTCATTGCTTTCCCTCTCCGTCTCTCTGTCTGTCTCTATCCCCTCCAATCTCATTGCTCTCCCTCTCCCTCTCTCTGTCTTTCTCTATCCCCTCCCATCTCATTGCTCTCGTTGCTCTCCCTCTCTCTGTCTGTCTCTATCCCCTCCCATCTCGTTGCTCTCGTTGCTCTCCCTCTCTCTGTCTGTCTCTATCCCCTCCCCTCTCATTGCTCTCCCTCTCCCTCTCTCTGTCTGTCTCTATCCCCTCCCATATATCTGTCTGTCTCTATCCCCTCCCTCTCGTTGCTCTCCCTCTCCCTCTCTCTGTCTGTCTCTATCCCCTCGCATCTCATTGCTCTCCCTCTCCCTCTCTCTGTCTGTCTCTATCCCCTCCCATCTCATTGCTCTCCCTCTCCCTCTTTCTGTCTGTCTCTATCCCCTCCCCTCTCATTGCTCTCCGTCTCCCTGTCTCTGTCCGTCTCTATCCCCTCCCTCTCGTTGCTCTCCCTCTCCCTCTCTCTGTCTGTCTCTATCCCCTCCCCTCTCATTGCTCTCCCTCTCCCTCTCTCTCTCTCTGTCTCTTTCCCCTCCCCTCTCGTTGCTCTCCCTCTCCCTCTCTCTGTCTGTCTCTATCCCTTCCCTCTCGTTGCTCTCCCTCTCTCTCTCTCTCTCTCTGTCTCTATCCCCTCCCCTCTCGTTGCTCTCCCTCTCCCTCTCTCTGTCTGTCTCTATCCCCTCCCTCTCGTTGCTCTCCCTCTCCCTCTCTCTGTCTGTCTCTATCTCCTCCCCTCTCATTGCTCTCCCTCTCCCTCTCTCTGTCTGTCTCTATCCCCTCCCATCTCGTTGCTCTCCCTCTCTCTCTCTCTCTCTCTATCCCCTCCCCTCTCGTTGCTCTCCCTCTCCCTCTCTCTGTCTGTCTCTATCCCCTCCCTCTCGTTGCTCTCCCTCTCCCTCTCCATGTCTGTCTCTATCCCCTCCCATCTGGTTGCTCTCCCTCTCTCTCTCTCTCTCTGTCTGTCTCTATCCCCTTCCATCTCATTGCTCTCCCTCTCCCTCTCTCTCTCTATCCCCTCCCATCTCATTGCTCTCGTTGCTCTCCCTCTCTCTGTCTGTCTCTATCCCCTCCCATCCCGTTGCTCTCGTTGCTCTCCCTCTCTCTGTCTGTCTCTATCCCCTCCCATCTCGTTGCTCTCGTTGCTCTCCCTCTCTCTGTCTGTCTCTATCCCCTCCCCTCTCATTGCTCTCCCTCTCCCTCTCTCTGTCTGTCTCTATCCCCTCCCATATATCTGTCTGTCTCTATCCCCTCCCTCTCGTTGCTCTCCCTCTCCCTCTCTCTGTCTGTCTCTATCCCCTCGCATCTCATTGCTCTCCCTCTCCCTCTCTCTGTCTGTCTCTATCCCCTCCCATCTCATTGCTCTCCCTCTCCCTCTTTCTGTCTGTCTCTATCCCCTCCCCTCTCGTTGCTCTCCCTCTCCCTCTCTCTGTCTGTCTCTATCCCCTCCCCTCTAATTGCTCTCCCTCTCCCTCTCTCTGTCTGTCTCTATCCCCTCCCATCTCGTTGCTCTCCCTCTCCCTCTCTCTGTCTGTCTCTATCCCCTTCCCTCTCATTGCTCTCCCTCTCCCTCTCTCTGTCTGTCTCTATCCCCTCCCATCTCGTTGCTCTCCCTCTCCCTCTCTCTCTCTGTCTGTCTCTATCCCCTCCCATCTCATTGCTCTCCATCTCCTTCTCTCTGTCCGTCTCTATCCCCTCCCCTCTCGTTACCCTCCCTCTCCCTGTCTCTGTCTGTCTATATCCCCTTCCATCTCGTTGCTCTCCCTCTCCCTCTCTCTGTCTGTCTCTATCCCCTCCCCTCTCATTGCTCTCCGTCTCCCTGTCTCTGTCCGTCTCTATCCCCTCCCTCTCGTTGCTCTCCCTCTCCCTCTCTCTGTCTGTCTCTATCCCCTCCCCTCTCATTGCTCTCCCTCTCCCTCTCTCTCTCTCTGTCTCTTTCCCCTCCCCTCTCGTTGCTCTCCCTCTCCCTCTCTCTGTCTGTCTCTATCCCCTCCCTCTCGTTGCTCTCCCTCTCTCTCTCTCTCTCTGTCTCTATCCCCTCCCCTCTCGTTGCTCTCCCTCTCCCTCTCTCTGTCTGTCTCTATCCCCTCCCTCTCGTTGCTCTCCCTCTCCCTCTCTCTGTCTGTCTCTATCTCCTCCCCTCTCATTGCTCTCCCTCTCCCTCTCTCTGTCTGTCTCTATCCCCTCCCATCTCGTTGCTCTCCCTCTCTCTCTCTCTGTCTCTATCCCCTCCCCTCTCGTTGCTCTCCCTCTCCCTCTCTCTGTCTGTCTCTATCCCCTCCCTCTCGTTGCTCTCCCTCTCCCTCTCCATGTCTGTCTCTATCCCCTCCCATCTGGTTGCTCTCCCTCTCTCTCTCTCTCTCTCTCTGTCTGTCTCTATCCCCTTCCATCTCATTGCTCTCCCTCTCCCTCTCTCTCTCTCTCTATCCCCTCCCATCTCATTGCTCTCGTTGCTCTCCCTGTCTCTGTCTGTCTCTATCCCCTCCCATCCCGTTGCTCTCGTTGCTCTCCCTCTCTCTGTCTGTCTCTATCCCCTCCCCTCTCATTGCTCTCCCTCTCCCTCTCTCTGTCTGTCTCTATCCCCTCCCCTCTCATTGCTCTCCCTCTCCCTCTCTCTGTCTGTTTCTATCCCCTCCCACCTCGTTGCTCTCCCTCTCCCTCTCTCTGTCTGTCTCTATCCCCTCCCCTCTCATTGCTCTCCCTCTTCCTCTCTCTGTCTGTCTCTATCCCCTCCCATCTCGTTGATCTCTCTCTCCCTCTCTCTGTCTGTCTCTATCCCCTCCTCTCTCATTGCTCTCCCTCTCCCTCTCTCTGTCTGTCTCTATCCCCTCCTCTCTCATTGCTCTCCCTCTCCCTCTCTCTGTCTGTCTCTATCCCCTCCTCTCTCATTGCTCTCCCTCTCCCTCTCTCTGTCCGTCTCTATCCTCTCCCATCTCGTTACCCTCCCTCTCCCTCTCTCTGTCTGTCTCTATCCCCTCCCCTCTCATTGCTCTCCCTCTCCCTCTCTCTGTCTGTCTCTATCCCCTCCCATCTCGTTGCTCTCCCTCTCCCTCTCTCTCTGTCTGTCTCTATCCCCTCCCATCTCATTGCTCTCCATCTCCTTCTCTCTGTCCGTCTCTATCCCCTCCCCTCTCGTTACCCTCCCTCTCCCTGTCTCTGTCTGTCTATATCCCCTTCCATCTCGTTGCTCTCCCTCTCCCTCTCTCTGTCTGTCTCTATCCCCTCCCCTCTCATTGCTCTCCGTCTCCCTGTCTCTGTCCGTCTCTATCCCCTCCCCTCTCATTGCTCTCCGTCTCCCTGTCTCTGTCCGTCTCTATCCCCTCCCTCTCGTTGCTCTCCCTCTCCCTCTCTCTGTCTGTCTCTGTCCCCTCCCCTCTCATTGCTCTCCCTCTCCCTCTCTCTCTCTCTGTCTCTATCCCCTCCCCTCTCGTTGCTCTCCCTCTCCCTCTCTCTGTATGTCTCTATCCCCTCCCTCTCGTTGCTCTCCCTCTCTCTCTCTCTCTGTCTCTATCCCCTCCCCTCTCGTTGCTCTCCCTCTCCCTCTCTCTGTCTGTCTCTATCCCCTCCCTCTCGTTGCTCTCCCTCTCCCTCTCTCTGTCTGTCTCTATCCCCTCCCCTCTCATTGCTCTCCCTCTCCCTCTCTCTGTCTGTCTCTATCCCCTCCCATCTCGTTGCTCTCCCTCTCTCTCTGTCTGTCTCTATCCCCTCCCCTCTCGTTGCTCTCCCTCTCCCTCTCTCTGTCTGTCTCTATCCCCTCCCTCTCGTTGCTCTCCCTCTCCCTCTCCATGTCTGTCTCTATCCCCTCCCATCTCGTTGCTCTCCCTCTCTCTCTCTCTCTGTCTGTCTCTATCCCCTTCCATCTCATTGCTCTCCCTCTCCCTCTCTCTCTCTGTCTCTATCCCCTCCCATCTCATTGCTCTCGTTGCTCTCCCTCTCTCTGTCTGTCTCTATCCCCTCCCATCTCGTTGCTCTCGTTGCTCTCCCTCTCTCTGTCTGTCTCTATCCCCTCCCCTCTCATTGCTCTTCCTCTCCCTCTCTCTGTCTGTCTCTATCCCCTCCCATATATCTGTCTGTCTCTATCCCCTCCCTCTCGTTGCTCTCCCTCTCCCTCTCTCTGTCTGTCTCTATCCCCTCGCATCTCATTGCTCTCCCTCTCCCTCTCTCTGTCTGTCTCTATCCCCTCCCATCTCATTGCTCTCCCTCTCCCTCTTTCTGTCTGTCTCTATCCCCTCCCCTCTCGTTGCTCTCCCTCTCCCTCTCTCTGTCTGTCTCTATCCCCTCCCCTCTCATTGCTCTCCCTCTCCCTCTCTCTGTCTGTCTCTATCCCCTCCCACCTCGTTGCTCTCCCTCTCCCTTTCTCTGTCTGTCTCTATCCCCTCCCCTCTCATTGCTCTCCCTCTCCCTCTCTCTGTCTGTCTCTATCCCCTCCCATCTCGTTGCTCTCCCTCTCTGTCTGTCTCTGTCTGTCTCTATCCCCTCCTCTCTCATTGCTCTCCATCTCCCTCTCTCTGTCTGTCTCTATCCCCTCCTCTCTCATTGCTCTCCCTCTCCCTCTCTCTGTCTGTCTCTATCCCCTCCCCTCTCATTGCTCTCCCTCTCCCTCTCTCTGTCTGTCTCTATCCCCTCCCATCTCGTTGCTCTCCCTCTCCCTCTCTCTGTCTGTCTCTATCCCCTCCCCTCTCATTGCTCTCCCTCTCCCTCTCTCTGTCTGTCTCTATCCCCTCCCATCTCGTTGCTCTCCCTCTCCCTCTCTCTCTGTCTGTCTCTATCCCCTCCTCTCTCATTGCTCTCCATCTCCCTCTCTCTGTCTGTCTCTATCCCCTCCTCTCTCGTTGCTCTCCCTCTCCCTCTCTCTGTCTGTCTCTATCCCCTCCTCTCTCATTGCTCTCCATCTCCCTCTCTCTGTCTGTCTCTATCCCCTCCTCTCTCATTGCTCTCCATCTCCTTCTCTCTGTCCGTCTCTATCCTCTCCCCTCTCGTTACCCTCCCTCTCCCTGTCTCTGCTTGTCTCTATCCCCTTCCATCTCGTTGCTCTCCCTCTCCCTCTCTCTGTCTGTCTCTATCCCCTCCCATCTCGTTGATCTCTCTCTCCCTCTCTCTGTCTGTCTCTATCCCCTCCTCTCTCATTGCTCTCCCTCTCCCTCTCTCTGTCTGTCTCTATCCCCTCCTCTCTCATTGCTCTCCCTCTCCCTCTCTCTGTCTGTCTCTATCCCCTCCTCTCTCATTGCTCTCCCTCTCCCTCTCTCTGTCCGTCTCTATCCTCTCCCCTCTCGTTACCCTCCCTCTCCCTCTCTCTGTCTGTCTCTATCCCCTCCCCTCTCGTTGCTCTCCCTCTCCCTCTCTCTGTCTGTCTCTATCCCCTTCCATCTCGTTGCTCTCCCTCTCCCTGTCTCTGTCTGTCTCTATCCCCTCCCATCTCGTTGATCTCTCTCTCCCTCTCTCTCTCTGTCTCTATCCCCTTCCATCTCGTTGCTCTCCCTGTCCCTCTCTCTGTCAGTCTCTATCCCCTCCCGGCCATCTCGTTGCTCTCCCCCTTGCTCATCTCTGTCTATGTCTCTATCCCCTCCCATACCCATTGCTCTCCCTCTCCCCATCTCTGTCTGTCTCTATCTTCTCCTCTCTATTTGCCCTCTCCATCTCTCTATCTGTGTCTACCCCTCCTCTTTATTTGCCTCTCTCTCTTTGTCTGTGTCTATCTCCTCCTCTCTATATATATTTTCCCTCTCCCTGTAAGTCTATCTCCTCCCCATCTTGTTTCCCTCTCCATCTCTATACCTGTATCTATCCCCTCCTTTCTTTTTTGCCCCCTATATCTCTCTATCTCTGTGTCTAACCCCCTCCTCCCTATATGTCCTCATCCTCTCTGTGTCCGTCTCTACACCCTCCCTCTCGATACTCTCCCTCTCACCCTCTCTGTCTGTCTCTATCCGCCCTCTCTATTTGCCCCCTCCATCTCTCTATCTGTGTACCCCCTCCTCTCTTCATGCCCTATCTTTCTCTGTGTCTCTATCCCCTCCCCTCTCGTTGCCCTGTCCCTCTCTATACCTGTGTCTATCCCCTCCTCTCATTTTGCCCGCTCTCTATCTCTTTGTCTGTGGCTATCCCCTCCTCTCTATTGCCCTCTCCCTCTCTGTCTTTCCCTTCCTCTCTGTTTGCCCCCTCTGAGCCCCATGATCCACTCATGTACGATTTTCACAAAGAGTGAAAATCCAAGGAATTTTAGAGTCTCCAGTGGTCGAATTTGTGTGCCTGTACGCAGTCATCGTATCGACGGTGCTGCCGTCACCTATCCAAGTTGGCTTAGCAGTGACCTGCCAGGTTTCCTGAGAGCTTTTGCAGGGCTAATACTGCACTCTCGGGTTTTTTTTCTCGCAAACTTCCAAAACGCACGAGAGTGTTTTTTTTTTTTTTACTGCAAACAAAAATTCGTGTGCGCCTCATTATAGCGGGTGATCCACGCTGACTGGTAGAGGTAAATATACACAACTGTGACGGAAGAGGGTAGAGAGAGGGACTGACGTAGAAGAGAGGGAGATGGAGCGAGATATGAACCTCTTTAGTTGCATAGCAACTTGCAAACACAATGCAGTAAGTTATCGTTGCGTTTTCCCCCTTCAAAGCAGACTCACCGTGCGCGTTCCACGCCTTATGGGCACCGTCTGATACACCCAGCATACATTAAAGTCAGTTTCGTGTCATCTCTTACTCGAACCAGATGCTCATCTTTGATATCGGCGGACACGCACAGACATTATAAGTGCGTGTCCGCGAGACGACCATGGTATGGATGCATCGGCGGATTACTGAGCGATCGCACAGGGAATTAACCGGCAGCAGTTTGTAATGTTTGGTTCTAAACAAACTCAACAAATTTACGACATCTTACGTTGGAGTGTACGTGGTTGTGGTTGACGTGGTTCAGGTTAAAGAGCTCTTATTATAGGAAACAAAATGTTCAAATTTACAAAGTGTAGAGCGAAGGCCTGACATGTATACCCTCACAGGAAGAACCTTTCCAAAAGTATATAGACTATTTAAAGAGGCGAGAATTCTACCAAGGCGTTACCACAAACTCTCCTTGCATTGAACACTCCTTCAACGTGCAAACATTCAGATTCCACTTGACTAGTTTCTCGTCCCTTTTCGTTATTGATTGTTGAGTGCAGGGTTAGTTTTCCCTTTCGCTAGACTGGCAATTAACCAAGCATGGAAGTATGTCAGAACCATTAACTGCAAGTGTTACCCTCCCTTCTCTGATCTCTTCCTCCGTCCATCCCTCCCTTCCCTCCCCCTCCACATACATACGCACAGCAGTGTGTGATACATTATCAAGCAGTCAATTTCAAGTCAGCTCTTACCTGACCCAGACGCCTATCTTTGACAAACCTAAGATTCCACGTCCTAAATAAAATAGATAATTGGCTTAACCAACTTCGGCTTTCCTTAGATCTGACAAACACACACACACACACACCCACACACACATATCAATATCGAAGAAGATGCAATTAATGCTGCTGATTCAAGTTAGTCTGACGCTCGTGGTGCAGATTTTGGGGGCCTTGCACAAGAGCTGCCCATCCTCAAAGTGGACGCACCACGGAAACAATTGCTACATCATCCCTGATGGAGCATATCTGAGCTGGGCTGACGGTAGAAAGCTGTGCCAAAGCCTGGGAGGGGACATGGTCCTTCCTCAAAGCCAAGAGGAGAATGACTTCATATATCAGACAGCGTTCTCAGTCTATGAAAATCCTGCTGACAATATCTGGATCCACTGCTACTTCGAAGACGGTCAGTTGGACTGCGGTAAAGACCCTGACGAGTACACCAACTTCAACACTATCCATCCGAAAATCGAGAACTGTCTGATAATGATAATGGATGATTACGGAAAGACACATGGGTTATCCTGTGCTGACCCCAGGCGAGTCATGTGCCAGAGGTCCCAGAGATCGGTGTCTAACAGCGCCCTGACCTGCTCAGCCATCCCCCATGGCCAGCCCCATTGCCTCGCCGACCACATCCTGACCGAATTCAGAGTCAGGATCCCCGTGCAGTGCTGCATCGCCTGCTTACAAGACCCAACCTGCCGCTCCTTCAACCTGAAGGGAGACATGTGCCAACTCAACAGCGTCACCGCTTCTGAAGTCAACGGGGCGTATACTTCGATGTTGAGCAAGACTGCACCTACTACGAATATAAATGATTATATAGAGAGGTAGTTAACGTACCAATTTCAATTCGTAATTGAGATTGTCTTTCCTTAAATTTAAGGGGAAAAAATGTGTGAATACTGTCAAAGTGCAAAGTTTCCGACTTTAGAGATATTTCTTTTGATTTTTTTTTTCGTCTCGGAGGAATTTCATTCGTACACGCATGTGTTTATTTTAGGAGGTAATGTCTTTGAAAAGTCACAAACAAACTAACTTGAATAGTGAAAATGATGTGTTTTATGATAATGAAACGCAAATGAGTACTGTCTTTATAAGTTGCGTGTATTGAGAATGAATCAACAAACTAAGACCATCGTACAGGAAGCTGGACTCTTTCAGACTTTAGACGATGTGACCGATGTGTGGAGAAAACTGTGGAGGTCTGTGGACAGAGGAAGGAGATGCTATGACGAGGAATATCGGACAGCAACCTGAATAATATCTGTAAATAAGACGTTAGACTGGATGTTCACATCAATGCCTTTAAACCCCCAACACAACAAATGTAAGATCGAAAAACAGAAATGTTCACAGATTTACATAAAACTTATACAGTTTGAAGATGGTTATAGTCGAAACCTCGCACTGAAATATTTCTGCTTAAAATGTTGTATTTTGGGAGAAATGAGTAAACGAAAGAGTTTACGTTTTACCGATCGAGATCTAAACTACATTTCGGAACAGTACGGCGATGAATGCTGCATTTTCGCGAAACAAACAAAGCGGTTGTCACGATTTTCTCGAGACTCGGTTGGCGGATTGAGCTGAAATGTTCACAGGTGTGCTTTTTCATGCATGTGTTGGATCAGACAACGTATGGATGCTATTCTTTGACCTCGACCAATGTCGTGTAGGGGCTTTGAAAATAAATAGAATAGTATTACGCTGTGTCAATCGAGTGATAGATGTATGTCGCTGCGACTCCATCAGCCTTTTCAAACACATTGATTAGTGTATGTTCAGACGAAAATGCCAATTTAATAGATGCAGTATTGATACTCATGTAAAAATGGATGTATTTATTCTTGATAGCCAACTCGTTGTAATCTTTTGACTCTCACGCTTATGATAATTTTTCTAACAATAAAACATTAATTGTATGCATTGAAAACATCGATCGTTTGACGTTTTGGATACGTTTATCATTGACTTCCTATAGCCTACATAACAATCTGCACCAAGTACAAGGCAGTGTTTTGCTTTCACCCTGTGTGCACTGAACTAGGCCGGGGAGCCCAGAGGCCCCCTATTGCATGATCTCAGAAACGTAAAGGTTCGATGAACTTGACATTTTGCATGCAAATAGATTTTCCTGTGCTTAATCTGCTCGCATAATTAATTTTAATCAAATATGCAAATTTGTCGAATAATAAGCTAATTAACTAATCATAATGACTATTTTATATTTTTTTTCCAATAGGCCCTTATGCTTTTCACAATTTCAACTTAACAAATAAATTGTCAAAATTAGAAAAAGGTTTCCAAGATTTCCTTATGCTTTCATGGTTTTCATTGCTTATGTTTTTAATGTTTTAAAACTTTAATTACTTTCTCTCAGAATGATACAGAAGCATGAAATAATTGGAATAACAATTCCTGAGCACGATTCATAAACAAAATGCAAGCCACTGTGTAACAGTTTTAAATTGTACACAAATATAATCATGCAATTGTAATGACAACAATGCATACTAATTTACACGTAACACCATATGCCTACGTAGGTCTGATATTGATAAATATTGGGTATCGAAATGTGCGCAAGACAACAGGGAAAACGTCATGAAGCAAAACAAACAAAACACATTTAATTGTAATTGTGAGCGGTCGCGATGCAGCACAAAAATATAATTATATGGATGAGGAGGGGCCCGAGCCACCCCCCCCCCCACAAGTCCCGATAGGGTTAAACCATACAGCTCTATAAATAAACTATAGAGTGCGCACTCCCCTATCAACGCGTGGTACGAACTTATGCCGACATGGACGCGCATCCGCCAATAGACCCGTCTTTGATGACGTCACGGTTTTGTTTACCGGCCCTCTTGGATTACTCACATGAGCACGTCGTCACCGCCGTTACTAAGTCAGCTGTGCATACAAACAACTCCACATGCACGGCGGCAAGTTTTGAACTCGTCGTAGTTGTACTACTGCTACTACTGCGTTTTACTATAGTATTACTAGTTGTGCCATGGAGGAATCTCTTTTTATACCTCCGTGGTTGTATCATGGATTGGAGGTACTTGTTTTTTTGAAAAATGATTAACTTTTGCGCTGTTCTTGGCTGTGGAAGCAGGGGGAATCGTGATAAGAAATATTTTTATCGTTTACCCGCTGTACTGACAAGAGAAGGTGACGCAACTCGAACACTCTCGCTAAAAAGATGGACGAAATGGTTGTCGCGGGTTAATTGTGTACGGATCTATTTCAGCAATAAAGCCGAGAATGTCGAGAGAACTGTAATAAGCCGACCGTGCAGCATTCGAATTCGCCATGATGACTAGCGTAACGTTAAACGAACACAAACGTGCGAGCGAAAGCGTATGTGTGTACTCCAAAATGGCGGATCTCGCTGTTTCTAGTAGCAACGTGACGTCAGTAAGAAGGGTCTACACCGGTACATGTACTGAGAATACAGTACATGTACATGTACATGTATATACGTACATGTACATGTACATCATACATTACATACGTACATGATGGACCCGTACTGTACACGTTGCGATGCACATGTCTAGTACATGTACAATGATTGTACATATACATGTACAATGTACATATGTACATGTACATGTACAATGTACATGTACAACTAATGAACTATACATGTACATTGTACGTGTACATGTAGTGTGGATGTACATGTAGTGTACGTACGTGCATATGCTGTACATGTACAGTACGTGTAAAATACAGTACATGTACGTGTACATGTACATGTACATGTAATGTACATTCAATTTGCTGCTTCCCTCAATCTATATGATATCCGAATTTGTACCGTTTGATCAATGATCATCAGCTTCGGGTGGTCTTCAATAATAATGTGTCAGTGTAATGCGTCACTTGACATTAAAGCCGCATTATTTCAACTGGGAAGAGTTATATCGTATTGTACATGTTGCTTCAGGTTGTAACTTTGCTTGAGTTTAGAATCGACAATATCAAAGGTAAAATTTAACTGACATGACATGATTTTCACGTCAAACCTCACTAACATTTTCACTTGAACAATTTTTTACATGCATGCCATTGTACTGGGCCATGCATAATAATGATTGCTTACGGAAGTATTTTAGTGTGCTGCACCTTTACCCACGACGAAATCCAAAAGCCCGCCGTCAACGGCCATGCCCCGTAATTTTAATCGGGTTCGCTAACAAGTATAAGATATCCGTAACTGTTGCGTAACACAAGTGGCCTTGTGTGAAAGACGCTCGCCTGCCAACGTGTAGGTTCGTGGTTCGATCCCGGGGGTATTTTTAACTTATTTTTTTCTCAGCACAATAGTGCAGTATAAGGTGTTTAAAAAACTCCCGCAAACACCAACGTCGCATGTGGCGCATCTAGATGGGTCGCTGTGACGCTGGGACTGTCCTCGTAATCCAGGTTCGCGTCTTCGTAAAGGGACACATGCGTTTGGTCGACTCGGCGGCCAAGGTCTAGGGGCCGCTGTGTTTCCTCCCTCACATGGCGCAGGGTCTACGGGCCTATATGGATGAGGGCAGGGAAGGACGTGCGGTGGACCGGTACCGAGACCTTAAGAGCTCTAATAGATCCGTGCACACGGGACGACCCTGGAGGTCCCGGGGATCTGAAAGCTTGGTCTGACACCGCATAACTTTTTTTCTCGCAAACTTTGATTTTTGAAGTGTTTCGTGCTTGTATTTTCTATTCATTTTTAGCTGTTTGGTTTTCCGAAACAGCTTTTTTTTTCTATACATTTTGTTTTATTCTTCCCTTTTTTGTCCATCTGTTTCGTCTTCCGAAACGGCTCTTGTCTTCGTTCTGTTTTGTTTTCCTATTCAACTTTTTTCTTAGTTGTTTCGGTCTTTCAAAAACAGCTCTTGTTTTCGTTTTTTTGTAAATACCCTTTTTCATTTTTTTTTAACGTGATATACAAAGATGTTGCAAACTGCTTACTGACGAAAAATTCCCAAAATGTAAATGTTAAATTTTTGTTTAACGTGTAAGATATCCGAAACTGTTGCGTAACACAAGTGTCCTTGTGTGAAAGACGCTCGCCTGCCAACGTGTAGATTCGTGGTTCGATCCCGGGGGTATTTTTCACTTATTTTTTTCTCAGCACGATAATGCGTTATAAGGTGTTTAAAAAACTCCCGCAAACACCAACGTCGCATGTTGCGCATCTCGATGGGTCGCTGTGACGCTGGGACTGTCCTCGTAATCCAGGTTCGCGTCTCCGTATAGACCCGTCTTCGATGACGTCACGGTTTTGTTTATCGGCCATCTTGGATTACTCACATGAGCACGTCGTCACCGCCGTTACTAAGTCAGCTGTGCATACAAACAACAGTACTCCACATGCACGGCGGCAAGTTTTGAACTCGTCGTAGTTGTACTACTACTATTACTGCGTTTTACTATAGTATTACTAGTTGTGCCATGGAGGAAGCTCTTTTTATTCCTCCGTGGTTGTATCATGGATTGGAGGTACTTGTTTTGTTGAAAAATGATTAACTTTTGCGCTTTCCTTGGCTGTGGAAGCAGGGGGGATCGTGATAAGAAATATTTTTATCGTTTACCCGCTGTAATGACAAGAGAAGGTGACGCAACTCGAACACTCTCGCTAAAAAGATGGACGAAATGGTTGTCGCGGGTTAATTGTGTACGGATCTATTTCAGCAATAAAGCCGAAAATGTCGAGAGAACTGTAATGAAAAGCCGACCGTGCAGCATTCGAATTCGCCATGATGACTAACGTAACGTTAAACGAACACAAACGTGCGAGCGAAAGCGTATGTGTGTACTCCAAAATGGCGGATCTCGCTGTTTAATCTAGTAGCAACGTGACGTCAGTATAAGAAGGGTCTATACCAAAGAGGTCAATTTCAGCTCGAGGTGCCCGGATGTCAGTAGCAATCGCGCGTAATATGAATGGGGAAAAGTATAGCCGAAAGGTTGTGAATGCGGGAACTAAAATGCCACAGAAATGTTTTTTAGTAATAAAAGTAAAGGCCATCAATACCTCAAGGGATTGGCGAATTGTAATGTCCTACTTTCTTTTGTAAAAACGTGGGATTAGTTTGCCCCATAGAGATCCATGCATTTGCACCTCTTTGGTAATTGGTAATTTTGACTGCATGAACCCACGGGCCGTGACGTCTGGCCCAATGTACCAGGAATCTTACTACCTGAGCTGGCAGGCCTTACATGGTGGCCTTCTCACAAAATAATAATCAGCTATGCTGCAGATTGCCAGGTTGAGGGCGCCATTCCGCCGGAAGAACCTTTTTTTATTGTAATAGTCACCATTCCTTACAACGGTAACCGTGAGACAGTATACTTATACTATTGAGTAGGCCTACTAGGCTACTATACGTACAATTGAGTCCATTCCGAACAATGGTGATGCATGAAAATAATGGAGATTTATAGATAACAGAGAGTGGGAGGAGATAAATAGAGAGAAGCCGGAGAGACACAAATCAATGGAATGATCGAGAGGTGGGGGACAGAGATTGCAGAGGGAGGAAGTCACACACAATGGGGAGAAAAGGAAATTTAGAGTAGTATAGTACTAGCGGGAGAGAAACGATAGGACTAGGAGGAACGGCCTATACTATACGAGGCAGATATTGAGGGGGATTCAAACACACTGAGCGAGAAAAGAGAAAGGGGAGAGATCGCTATAGTGCTGGAGGAAGAGGGAAAGAGAGGCACAGAGAGAATGAGGGGCCGAGGGACGGAACGGCGACGGATGAGATTTGTACAGACGGAGAGTGACAGAGATTGAGACCGTATACACAGAGGGAGGGAGACTGGGGACGGAGAGTTAGAGGAACTCCGTGCCCTACTCCTTCCTCCATGGTGATACACAACACTAAACATGAGCGAACGAGTATGGGAACCCAACGAAAGAGAGTATAAGTATTGAGGAAGAGAGACAGCTAGGAGCCACACAAATCATTATTCTACCACGGAATTGCAAAGTCCGTAATAGACTTGCCGTCTACTTGGAAGTCGTAGCTAATGAATTCGACACAATAAAACGGCAACGTCAATATAAATAATTACGAACATCTAAACCGTGATAAAGGGGTGAAAATGTCATTTCGCCGTGAAATTAAAAAATAATTCATTTTGAATTCACGGTGCATTTTACAGTGAATTCATCGTGAAAATAATCGCCTCTCTGACCTGATAAGGACAGGTCAAAAAGACACCGTGAAAAAAAACGTGAATATCTAGGTGGCAAGCTCCAGCCTTGATGAGGGATGGCTAATTCAATTACCAGTAGGGACCACCAGCCCCCATAGATCGAGGCATTGTGTCGTACCTGCAGTCACTCCCAGATATACATGTACTTGTAAAATAATTGCCTCTTAATTGGCATTTACCACCAGGAATGTGGCCTTGGAAACCACTGGTGAAAACACCGTGAAAATGACTAATTGGCTAACTGTGTGCCATTAAATAGGGGTGAAAACACGGTGAATTTTCTTCTCACGGCTAAATGACATTATTTTTCACCCCATTTGCACCGTTTAGATAGTGGTACTAGTGATAGTATTAATAATAATAGTAATACCAAAGATACTACTTAACTAGTAAAGAGGGGTATCTTTTGTAATACCCATAAAGCCCTGCAGTGCATGGATTGTAGTCTGGCCTGAAATCAGATATGGAATCCCGTCTCTGTAAGGGGAAATTTCTGTGTTACGGGGCAGCGTGCCAGACTGACTGGAGTAGCACGCGTGGTATTCGTGCTGCCCATTCTTTACCAGGTGAAGGAAGAGCGGGTGTAATCGGGGCGTATCGCGGAAACTCTACTCTTTAGTTTCCCTCTTTCAGGCGTGAATAACTAGCCGAGGACAGTCCTTATCTGGTAACTCAACTGTAATTTGCGTTATTTTCAGTCTTGCTCATCACACTGCTATCGCCCGGAGGCGAAATTTGCCCGGCAGTCGGAGAGATTGTGGCTCGTGGCAGGTAATTTCGGCCAAGTATTGTCTACTCAGTCAGTACTGAGTCAGTGAGTGTAGGCTCCAGTCCATGCTGTAACTAGGTTACCGCAAACCCGTGTAACTTGGAGTTGCGTCGGACTCTCTCTCTCTCTCTCTCAAATTGCAGCATTTCATGCTAATTGAGATTGCCTGTTGATGCGATATAATTCACGCATAGCTTGCTAAGGCACGGGCAGGCTATGTTGCGGTAACCGAAACCATTCCTCCATGCCGTAACCCTCATCCTCCCGAAGGTCGGATGAGGGAGGATGAGGGTTACGGTTACCACAACTAGGGCAGGCTAGTACTACTATCATGGAGGAATAAGTTCTCCATGGTACTATAGACATAGTAGTGCTATAGCAGGTTGTTGTTTTTTTGCGTCGCGATGCTCATGCTGTGGTGAAAATGGTATTGCAAATCGCCTACCACCAGTACAACTACACTACACTAGTACTACTACTAGTACTAGTAGTACACTAGTAGTAGTACACTACCTAGTACCAACCAGTACCAGTACCACTACCAGGAAATAAAATGCTGGCAGTGAAATGGTGCATTAAAACATACAGGGGGCTCAAATTATGGCAAGATTTTAGTTTAAGGGTGGATAGGGTAATCACATTGATTGTCATTCATTGCGGCAGAGTTTGAGTGGTTGTCACAAGCCACAAACTGCAAAGGTCGAGTCTTTAGTATGCACAATGCACATGTACTACTACTAGTACTAGGGCCGGCATTGTAAAGAGAGAGACTACGGACTACTAAGTACTACTAGTAGTAGTAGTACATCACCACCAACTACATATGTACATGTACTAGTCCCACTTACTGGGCCGCTAGGAGTAGGAGCTCCTCTGAAACAATTTGTGTGTTGATCTGTCGCACTAGCATCCCACCACGCCTAATTTATAGTAAAACATACATTCTCTACAGATGGCCTTAAAAGGCTTAAAAGTGCCCGAAATCACGTCAAAAGATTCAATAAAAGCACCTGACGGATTCTACACATGTATGTCAAGACGAACAAGTGGTATTTCAGCGGTACATATGATTAATTTTTGGATTGCAATTCTGACAAAATGTCTGGTATGTCGGCATCGGACGTGTCGAGTTGTTCAAAACGCAATATGTTTGTACACCATGTAGGCGTGTACACGATGTAAAATCTCATCATACGCTTTAGCAATGAGCCCACATACAAACTATACAAGAAGACTGGGTACTAGATGTTGAGAATGTCTGTTTTACTATATTACTATTAGACACGGGGGACACTAGACGACAGATAGTGTCAGAGGAGCTCTTAGTAGCGGCCCAGTAAGTGGGACTAGTGTGTAGTTTTCTGTGTACCATTATTGCACTGAGTTCTCTACTCGACTAGTCTCTTGTCCCTTTTTCTGTAAATTGATTGTTGAGTGCAGGTTTGTTTTTTCCCTTCCATTACACTGGCAACCGAGTGCGGAATTATGCCATGACCATAAACTAGTATGAGTGTGACATTGATTGCCGTCCAAACTTGACTTTCCAGTCAATCAATTGCCTGTTGAAGACCCAGTGACAATAGTTGCCAGGGAGCTATGCCATTATTCAAGCACTAAGTGGGGTGCCCTGTAGAAACAATTATGCAGAATATATTATGAGCATTGAGCTGGGTTCCTGTGGTTATGGTCATGGAAAACCTGGAAAAGTCATTGAAAATAGAAAACAATTCCCCCAAAAGTCCTGTAGAAGTCGTTGAAAATTATCTGTTTTCAAATTGAGAAACATAGGACCACCCTAATACTGCCCTGTCTTTTGACACTGCAAGTTTCCATGCACCGTAGATGAAGTCTGCAGTGACTGTGGGAAAATAGTTCTGGATTGGATTTCACAGACACACGTATGACAGAGCCTTATTATGAAATTACAATGCATTGTACAATTTCAACTTGCATCTATACACATACACTACAGTTGATAATGTTCACTTGATAGGTCTGAACAGGACATACTGTTGCTGTGCATTGCTCATCTTGTTACTGATCGTTAGTTACGATGGGTTCCATGAAATTGATGACTGCATTTTAAAAATGTTCTCATGAAAAAGTCATGGAATTTATGTTTGCGAATGTTCAGGGAAACCTATATGAACTTGAAGGCCTGTTTTCTTCACTCTTTGATTGTCTGTCCTAGAGTCGGTGTTTTGTTAATTTGCCGCCTGTGTGTGTACTTGAAGTTATGCCACGCCTGACCTCCGCCCAACGCGCGGTGCTGCTATGATGGCGGAGAACGTTGCCGTGGTCCTGGAGGAGAGCGAGACGCCGACCGTGGCCCAGCCGGGGGCGTCCTGGCCCCGGGGCAAGCGCCCCCGCATCCAGGAGGAGGTCATCAGCAGCAGCGAGACGGACGAGTCGCTGCTGATGCGGCAGCAGCACGCGGCGGCCATGCTGGCCCGCATGAGCGCCATGCAGGGCCGGCGGGAGCTCTGCGACGTGACCCTGGTGGCCCAGGGCCGCTCGCTGCCGGCCCACCGGCTGGTGCTGGCCGCCTGCAGCCCGTACTTCAGCGCCATGTTCACCGGCGAGCTCCGCGAGTCCTCGCAGAAGACGGTCACCATCCAGGACATGGAGTTTGCCGCCCTGGAGGAGATTGTGCACTTTGCCTACCTGGCCCGGGTCCGCATCGGCGAGGACAACGTGCAGGCCGTGCTGAAGGCCGCCTGCCTGCTCCAGATCGACCAGATGGTGGGCCTCTGCTGCGCCTTCCTCAAGACCCAGATGCACCCGTCCAACTGCCTGGGCATCCGGAGCTTTGCTGAGCGGCACGGCTGCTTTGAGCTCCAGCAGGCTGCCGACCTCTTTGCCCAGCAGAACATTGGCCAGGTGGCGCAGCACGACGAGTTCCTCCACCTCTCCGTGGAGGACCTGATCGACCTGATCCGGCGGGACGGGCTGAACGTGCCCAAGGAGGAGGACGTCTACGAGAGCGTCGTGCGCTACCTCAACTACGAGGGCGCCGAGGCCCCGCCCCAGGGCCAGGGCCAGGGCCGCCGCGCCAGGCTGGGCGAGATCTTCGAGCACGTCCGCCTGCCGCTCCTCTCCTGGGAGTTCCTCCACAGCCGGGTCAAGGAGGACGGGCTGGTGACGGAGGACGAGCGGGGCAAGGGGTTCTTTGACGAGGCCCGGCGCTACCACGCCAGCCAGTTCTACCCCGGCCTGCACTGGGAGGTCAGCATCCGCACCCTGCCCCGCCACTCCTTCAGCCGGTCGCTCCACATTTACGTGGTCGGTGAGTAAAAGCTCTTTCGGTTCTCTGAGATCAAAAGTGTGGCTCTGAAAAGAGTAGCCGGCCCCTTTCAGAACCACACTCCCATCTCGAAAGAGACGACTGAACATTGCATGCGAGTTGAAGTCTTGAATTCCCCTTGTTATTCTTCTGTCAAAAACTTTCACGTGGTAGGTTGTGTGTATATTACTGTACAGTGTTGTACCAAGTATAATTGTAAGTGATACGTCATCGGAAATATGATTGCATATTTGTATGATTTTGAGGACCATGGGCTAATTTTGGCCAGTTGAAAATTTAACTGTTACCTCATGTTTTTCTGTGTTAACCCATTTGTGTAATCGTTTATGGGGAGCAACGTTTAGCATTTTTTTTTTTTTTGAGGGATAGACTGGTACGTGGTAGACTGGTACAACATACATTACAATTTACAATAAAACACAAACAGAAAACTGTTCAAATATGTACCTGTACAGGTCTACTCGGAAAAAAATTCATGTGTACTGTGTCACGTGTACTGTACACATTGCGAATTCCATTTCATTTCGTTTGGCTGATTTCAGGCAAGGCCTGTTGACATGGTCGAGTTAAAACGTACATAATGTATGCAAATGTACAGTGAGAATTGTAACCTGAGATCTAGTTGAATTTTTTTTGTGCACATGTACAATACATGTACATTTCTTTCTTTTGAAAATTGTGCAGCATGTACATGTACATGTACATGATTACATCATGTACATGTACCGGTCCGGTACATGTACATGTGTACAGACAAATATACCAGTACACATGTACATGTACCGGTCCGGTACATGTACATGTGTACAGACAAATATACCGGTACATATTTTTGTACAGGTACGTACATGCACACGTATGATTGTAGTCTATATAATTATGTATAATTATTTGTACGTCTGGACATATCGTACACTTGTACAGTACGCATACTGTATACGTGTGCATGAATAGACATGATCGTGTACTATACATGTAGCCCTAGTCAGGCCCTAGGTTATAAACCTACATACGTGGAAATGTTATATATTTATATGTTCACGTACATGTACAGTACACGTACATGTACGTAGGCCCTATATTATGCTCAGCCTAAAGTACTGTACACTTACTGTACGTACATGTACATGCTCATGTACGTGCATGTACATGTAGGCCTACAAAGTGTACATGTACATGTACATGTATGTACAGTAGGGCCTACATCATGCACAAATATGTTTTTATTATTTTTTATGTTGTTTCTTAAAAGTTACCTGTACCAGTACTTAGCAGAACCTTTCTCAAACATGTCGAAGATGAAGGCAAAGATAAAGGTCCTGCTAGGATCACCACATCAGGCCCTCTAACTTTTGAGATTTATACATATTGATCAGGGTTTATATATACAGTATGTATTTTAGTCAGTGAGCAGTTTTGCAACAGCTTTTTTTTATTTATCAGTATTTACTGTTTACTTCTTTTCTTCTTGCTACGTGTAGGCGGCGAGGTGAGCCCAGGCCGGACCACCACGGCCACCTGTGAGCGCTACACGCCGGCCCTGAACTGCTGGGCCGGCATCGGGCCCATGGCCACGCCCAGGCGGGGCGTGGGCGTGGTCATGCTGGACAAGATCCTGTACGCTGTGGGCGGCTCGGACAGCGCGGCCCTGCGGGTGGTGGAGTGCTTCGAGCCGGCCGTCGGCGGCGGGACCTGGCGGCCCCTGGCCCCCATGCAGACCTGCCGCAGCAGCGTGGCCGTGGCCGCCTCGGGGGGCAACATCTACGCCTTTGGCGGCTACGACGGGCTGACCAGCCTGCGGACGGTCGAGAAGTACGACCCCAACACCAACGAGTGGAAGTACACCCCAGGTTAGTGTACACCAAATGATTCCGGGAGAATGTAAGCACTTCAGGTTTTGCACTCCTTGGACTGCTGCTGACTGGAAGAACCGCGGACAACTCGGGCGTGATTTGAACCCGTGACTCCACCTTTTCAGTGCAGATGTGTCCACTGAGATACTGTCTGACAATGTCTGAGGCCCAAGACTGTTATCAGAGCTAATCTCTTAAAGGCCCTATAAAACATCGGTAAAGGTCAAAAGATTGCCACGGTTTGTGTGTTAAATTAAACATTACAAAAAAGAAATCCTACCGATGTTTTAAGCTCAAATGGTAATCCGAGAAATCCGTTCTAGTGTAAGAAATAGTTTATTACTCGTGAGTAATAGACTATTTGTCTATGTTTGGGTGAAGATTTCTCGAGAAGTACCATGAGTACATGTACAGGATCCCAGACCATAAGATTTAAACATGAGGATTCTAACATGACATGTACGGTAGACATCGATGTTACCCCATCTTCCCAATGTTGTATTGGGCCTTAAAGTCACTTGTCACATGAATGCAAGTCTAGGCATGTGATGCGTCTCACTCTAGGACACTATCCCCATCCTTGAGGTAATAATTATATTCACAGTCTGTTGCGCTGCCCTCACAAGACCTCAAGCTGATTGTCATCTGACCGATAGATGCCCTCTTCTCTTCCGCCTCTCTTGTCAGATATGACAACACCACGGAGCATGGCTGCAGCAGTGGCTCACGGCACTGGCATCTATGTGATCGGCGGATACGATGGCTCTGCAGATCTGAGCACCATGGAGTGCTTCACGCCCATGGTAAAGAACTCACTGCTATCAGTCTGCTCCAGCCACTGAGGTTCTGAAGGCTGTAGCTGCCAGAGTGGCCGTGCAGCGAGAGCTCAGGCTCGTCACGGTTGGCTTCTGGTCCTGTCACAATATATCCAGTCCAAGTTTGTACGTTGGTCAGAGTCTGGTTCATTTGTTATTGTCCCTCGAGTCCTAGTCTGAGGTAAACGAGTCTTGAGTCTTGTGAGTCTGCTTCTTGATCCATTCACTGTCCACTGAGGACAGGCAGAGCACATTGGTTTTGACAAATGATTGAGGCAGCTCTTTTCAGAACCACACAAAAGAGTTTGTTTGCACGTTGTGCTGCTGTTACCCTAATAGGGTTCGTATTATTTTAGCAGTTGCTCAGTGTCGAGTTGACATTGTCTTTGGCCAGTTGAAGGTCATTTCCAACTGGGCCGGCTGACCAGAGAAGAAACAGTCTCAAGAACAAGTGTTTTCTGGTTATGATACAGCAATTTTTTTTTACAATTTTGTTTTTGCTGTGTACTACAAAGTCATGCTCTTGCGTGTCGTTCCAGAGACTCAAACTGAACATGAGAATGACAGAGCAAGTTTCCTTGCCCGCATTAACCACTTCACGCCGGGACCTCTGAAATCGGAGTGCGGCTGGTTTTACTATGCGACATGCCCTCTGTATGCTGGGACCCCTTTTGTCCAAATTTTAAACAAATACTCTTTTTTTACCTTAGAACAAATCAATACGAAGCATGACCGAGACCCATTTTCACAAGTTGGCACATGAATTGTTAGATCAGCGGCAACAAAACTTTTGCTAATTGTGGGACCTTTACTGTTGGTGATCGAAGGATAGCACGCTGCCACGGGAGACATTGTGTTGGCATGTCAGGCAGCCCAACAGTCTTCGGTCTGGCAGTGGAATTCCACCCAGACTCTTCAGCAGAAAACAGTGGCTGAGCAAGCTGAAATTGGAGTCTGGTGGCCCTGTTTTTGAGTTGAAGAAATGGTTAGGATGGAGCCCTCCCTAATGCCCAGTGTTCTTGGTTATGGTTTTCCCTGATCAGATCAGGAAGTGGCGGACCCTGTCACCAATGCACACCGCACGGTCCATGGTCAGCGCCACGTCTTTCAAGGAGAGGATCTACGTGAGTGGCGGATGCAACTGCAGCATCAGGTACTGTTAATCCCTTGCCCTCTCTGACTGTGTCTAGTCATGCTAGTACATTGTAGTGCTGATCTCTAATGCTCATTCTGCTTTCGCTGGCCTCTGGTTTTACTGTGTGAAGTATGGAGGCCCTTGGGCAGCTCAGACCTCTCTGAGTACATGTACGTGTGTATGTGTCCAAAATACCTGGCTATGGGCTTTTCTTTTTAAGAATGGGTCTGAGCCACCATGTAGCCCTGACCACATTGGACTTTTGGGTAGCAAAGTTACCAAGACGATGGGTACTTTACAGGCAATCTTCCTCCAGGTTTATCACTCTACCTGACCCTCATGGAAATTGTTGCCGCCCGACTTCTGCCCGGGTAGAACTCCCGGGACAGGACACTTTTGCCAGAGACGAAAAGTCCAGTGTGGACAGTGTGTTGTGGTAAAAGCAGGTTGGTAAAACGTACGTCTGGTCGCCGATAGATTGCAAAAGACCTTGTGCGGCCACAGGACACCACGCATGCGCCCTACAGTTAATTCTTGATCTCTTTTGTATCAGCCATTGTAGTGTGAATTCATTATGTGGTTTGAGTAGAGTTGAAAACCAATCAACTCACTGAATCGAGGGGAAAAATCGGGCAGCGACAACCAGAAGTTTAATATAGGAAGGTTTGCGGTGACACCATGTATCAGGTCTCTTTAAGGAAGAGGTGTGGTTCTGAAAAGAACCTGAGTGGTAACTCGATGTTTCGACCAGTATGCTCTGGCCGTCATCAGGAGAATGGCCGTCATCTTTAAGAGACCTGATACACGGTGTCACCGCAAACCTTTCTATATTGATTTACCCACCATGCAAAGCCTTAAGTCTTATTTAACCAGAAGTTTGTAAAAGGCAGGTGACCACACACAGGTCAAGCAAAGTGGATATTTTGAGCACTGATCTGTGTAATACATTAGGTTATGGTTTTTTGTGGACACTAGTGCATTGCTGTTTGTGAAACCTACTCATCTATCATCCTTGTTTATAGCGTTTAATTGTTGGTGTTCGTTTGGTCTGGTTTCCTTGGTGACTTTTAGTTTGGCGAGTGTAGAGGTCTACAACACAGCCACAGACACCTGGACCAGTGTGGCCGGCATGAACCACCCCCGGAGTGGCGTAGGGCTGGCCGTCATCAACCAGCGGCTCTACGCCCTGGGCGGCTACGACGGCAACGACTACCTGCGCTCGGTGGAGATGTACGACAAGGAGAAGGAGGAGTGGACGGTGGTGAGCCACATGGAGGCTCCCCGGAGACGATTTGGCTGCTGCTCCTAGCAGCGGCTCCTGGAGGTCCTCCTGGTAGGGGCCTGGTAGAGCCCAAGTGAGGCCTCCTTGGGAACCCCCTAGAGTTTTTCAGAATCCCTTTAGGCATCTTCTAATGAGACTCCCAGGAGCGGCTCACCTCGGGTGGATTTCACAGAGCGTTACAATTCATCGTAACTGATTGATTGATAACCCATCATAAGTTGTGATAGACCGTATTGTTTATGCGCATCACTCATCACCTTATGATCGGCCTTAAGTTGCTATTGGAGTTGGATGAAGTCGACCACCAGAAGGACCTCATAGAGTCCAGAAGCGGCCTATTAGGTACCTTTTAGATCCTCTATAATCCCTGAGGTCATAGAGGATATGGAGGCTCCCTATGTGATGCTTTGGCCGCTGCTCCTGATTGCAGCTCTGGGGCTAGTAGAGCCCGAGAGTCCTCATGAGGAAGCCTCTGGAACCTCTTAGAATCCCTCATCTCCAAAATCTTATGAACACATTGGGGAAGTGCATCAGGTTTTGAATAAGTTGCTAGACCTTCCTTGATCGGGGACATGCTCCGAGTAGCTTGGGAAGCTGCTCTTAGAGACCTTTCCAGAGGACTAACAAGGAGGGGCTAGCGGAACCCATAGTGGTCTAGTAGGAACCTTTCCGAACCTCTTAGAATCACCTATCTACTAGAATGTTCTACTGGAGGGCCAGAAGATGCTGGATGGGAGGCAGAGGAGCCATGACAGACAACCAGAGTGCCTAATAGTTCCTTGCGTCTCTGAGGTTCCAACATATGCTCCTAGCTGCATTTGAGACTCCTCCAAGTGTCCTGATTCTCCAAAAAGCACATTTGGGTACTGCACGGTTAATTTTGAGAGTCTTCTTAGATACCTGAGACTCCTGATGAGACGCTGCTTACTGAAGTCACTGCATCGCACAGACTCATTTGGAGAGATCATTGGTGTCCTCAAAGGCGTCCAGTGGCTCTCTGAGGTCCTCTTTGATTGCGTAACTCTTGAAGGCTCCTGGACCTGTCAACAGGCAGCAGGTTTTTTAGAGTATACCCGGAAGGCTTGAACTTATAACAGAAGCAAGTGAACTATCCAACACCGACAGAACCTCTGGAGCCGATAAAGCCGAATATCAGGAAGGGAAAAATTGCACTTGATGGGTACATTCTCTGGACCATGAGCCCGAGTCTGTAAGCATTATGTATTTTGTAATGGACTGCACAACTGCAATACCCGATTCAGAACTGGGATTTCATTCCAACGATTGTAAAAAAAGACTAGGCCCTCCGATTTCTTCTTAAAGTACATGTACAGTTTCAGCGCCCACTGTTTTTTCTATCGTATTCTTGAAAGTTTTCAATGCTGCCTAGCTGCAAGTATATGCTGTATATTTCTACGTAAGCCCATTCACTTTATGTACTTGTATATAGTTGTTGTTTTTTGAGAGGGCACTGCCATATCAAATTGAGGAATATCTCCCCTTACAGGCGTGAAGGGGTCGAAGGTTGAGGATTTGGGAAATCAATTGTTGGTGAGAACGGATTTCCTTTTAGTGAGAGTGCCGCTGAGATTGGAGGCGGGATTTGTTTGAAAGCTTTGGTTTGGGTTCTAGCTTTGTCACCGTTTCATGGAGTGGGCGATGCATTAGGAATGATGTGGGGCTGAAGCTTGTGAGAAGTTTTCCTTGTGTAAAGAGGATCAGACGAGATTTGAAGGTTTTCATGGTGAGAGTAGCAGAAAAAGTGAGAGGTTTGCGGTAACACCATGCAATTTCTCTTCTGTGGGTTGTCAGAGCCACACACTCTCACAAAAGAGAAATCGCACGGCGTTACCCGTAAACTGGATCCCAAACTGCATTGCTGTTGGCAAGTATTCCATTGTTCTCTACTACAGTGAAGTTTTAGTTGGCAAGGTGATCCCATGATTCATAACTTTATTTGTCCTCTGAAAGAGTGGAAGGTTTGCGGTGATACCTTGTAACACTTCTCTTTTGGGACGGAGTTTGGCTCTGAAAAGTGCTCAACATTTCGGGCAGAGTGTAATCTGCCTGTTGTCAGGAAAAGAAGACACTCTGTGGTTATACAAATTGTTGTGGTTAAGCAACTCAACAAAATTGTCCCCTTGGTTGGAAACCGAGCCGCATGTTTACGGCGAGTGCTATTGTGTGACAGAGACGAAGCCTGAGCCCGCGCTTCAAATCCAGGTTCACCTCCCCCAGGCCCAGTCTTAAAGGCTTAAAGCATTTTAACCCTAACGCTTTGCACCTTCCGCACGGGACACACACACTGTATACCGCAATTTACCACAGTGCCTACAGGGGTGCAGGCTCACATACCACAGGACACCACAAATACCCCGCTGTGGAATGTCCTGGTGCATGGCCCTTATCCTCCCACAGGAAAAACCATGTGTGGTTAATTGTGGTTTCAATGCCGGTTAGGGTTAAGGTCACCTCGAAGGGCCTCAGGAATTTGCCACCATTGACGTTTTCCCACTAGGAGCCCCTTCGTAAGCCCAGGACCCAATGTCATGTTTGCTGATCATGTACATGTTCGAATCCACCACACGACCAAGTGGTTAAGACGTCTGTACTAGAAAGGAGAAGTCGCGGGTTCGAATCCCGCCCGATCTGCCTGGTTTTGGTTTCACCAGGCATCTGAGCATTCAGTGTTTATCACGTCGAGCAAGGCCAAAACCTCATTGACTTACATATGCCTCGACGCAAAGCATCATGTTATATAATATGTAATGTTCATGTTCAAGCCTTATCTAACGTACATGTAGAATTGACATGTTTTGGTCGGCAAGCTCTTCCTGTGAATCATGACTTTCTGTGCGGGGTTTGGTGCTTAAATAGGTCTAAGAAATAGGGCCTGGGTGCTTGATATATAGCGTTAATCCGTGATGTGGCAGTCGTGCATACCTGACAATGTGAGGGGATTCTACAAACCGTACGTCCAGGCAACAAGCATGCCCGTAGGCCTATGCGGTATAAAGCAAGGAATGTGTTTTAGGCCCAGGCCCACGAAGCTTGCATGATGCAGCCGTGAATTTCTCCCGGTGAACCCCATTGAACTGCATGTAGCCCGTGGGCCTAGCTTAGCAGACCAAAGAAGGAAGGTACCACCTTCATCACAGTTGGTTACCCCTAACCCTACATTTACCCGAACTTTCAAAATACACTGACGGTGTTTGGTTTCTGAAACATTGGGGGGGGGGGGGGTCCCCAAACAGAGTTTCTTCAGAATTTTATTTTTTTGGGGGGAGTGGTCGTTGACCCCTCCACAAGGGATCCCACAGGCCAGGGCTGGATTAAATTCCACAAAAGGCCCACACTGAATCTGAACCGGCTCGGATTATCAGGCGCTTTGAAAGGCACATTGTCACTGGAACTTGTCTTGTGCCTGACAGTCTGCGGGGACATTAGACTGGCATTTATTTCACTGCACTTCCAAACATCTCGGGTGCGACTGGTACTGATGGTACTAGAGTACAGGTTCAAGGGGACTGCATGCCAACCCACCCGAGACGTGGAATTAAGCGGCTCTGTAGCTTTCCGCACCGCCAGTGCCAAATAACCCATGAAATAAGGGAAAAAAACACCACGAACCTTTCTCTTCTGCTGCAGAAATTGTATGTTTTTCACATCACTGTATGCATTCGGTTATGCCAGTTGGTGAGAGTAAGTTCTGCTTCCTTCTCCGCCTTCGTCCTTTCTGGGTTGAATCACGTCATTCGTTTTCCCTGTCCCTTCTATGGCCGCCACTAATGCGGGAATGTCGTAAGTAGTTCGCCCAATTCCTAGTGGAAGTTTGCAGTGACACCTTTTCATCCCATTTGTCAGAGCGATTGTGCCTGAGAGCCACACTCCATCTCAAACTGAGACGTACTTGCACGGTGTCACTGCAAACTTTGCACTTTGTACTTTCACCAAGCAAACCTTCAAATTTATAATCGGACCTCTTAGCTTCAGGGTGTACATAGGAGGAACTTTTTGTGTAAAGTATTGCTGCAACGGTGTCTATTTTTGCATGGCATTTTTCTGTGTATAAATTACGAAAAAAATGAAAAGCACCACCACCGCCACCAGCACAGATTTTCAGACCGATGGCATATCATCGGTATGCGTATGCCGGTACCCAAGTTGATAACAAAATACTATGTCTACTAACTTTGAGGAAGGTACCCGGCTCTCGTATTTGTTTTTCTTCAAAATTGTCTTCTGTGAAGACTCTTGGTTCTCAAACGATTGTCTTTTTTGTTTTTTTTTGGGGGGACGGAGTTGATCTGTATTCAAATTAATACAGTCGCAAAAGGGAGGGAGCTAGTTTTATTTTCTAGTTTGATATCTGCACGAGAATGCACGTTATCTGAATGCACTCGGTTCGGGGTTGATTTTCCCTGCCCCCCTACAAAAAATTAAATAATTAAATAAATAAAACATTATAATAATAATATGAATTACGTGTTATATTCTCCTGGGGAATCGCTGCTTGTAGATTTATTTGGGTATAGTGAGATCATTTAGTTGAATTTCGTAAGATGTGGTTTAAAACTGGTGATGGATCTATTTTTTTATATAAATTGCGTAGGCCTATATTTTTCCCCAACTGAAAATCTTGACGGAGATTCCACCAGACGACCGTTAAGAAAAACAAAATCAGTCAAAATCAAGAGCCTGTAACGCAATAAGCAGTTTGATGTCCAAAGAGGGTAGTTTTCCCGCTTTTCGCGGGATTGTAGGTTTATCATGGAGGAAATAAAGACAGTTCCATGGTAACTTTATACATGTACACGTTTAGTGACTTTGCCATTTTCCTTGATCATCAATTATACTTACCTCTTAAGAATCCTTGTTATACACGCAAATATGCCAACAAGATTTACTTTACTTTACAAAACATACACCAACCCGTGTTATTGCTCATAAGCTTATTGTTCTAGTCATGTATTCCCAATATGGGACAGATACCGATCAGTGAAGGTACCTAGGTTTTCCTGGCAAATCTGGTGTTGTATAAATCACAATTCTATTTTGTTTTGTTTTTTGGGGGTTATTTTTGTATTTATTTTACCTGATAGGTGTATAATCCTGATGCTTACTTTTTTTTAATTCTTTATTATTATGAACGATCATTTTAGATTGTGCTCTGTATAAACTGTGGGTTATATTAAGACCAACATTTTGACCAATATTGGTGAAGGTATTACCTGATAATGTGACCATGATTATTATGTGACTGGTCTGCATCTTTAAAAGCCCAACTGTGGGATTGTATCGCTACAAAATAATGATACATGTCCATGTACTAAAAAATCTAGACCAGGTGGTGTGCATATGGTTTTCCCAAACATTAACGTCAGTATGGCATAGCCTTTTCACCAATTAATTATTGTAGTAATTTTGCTCCGAAATTGGTTTCTCAAAACCGAAAAACTCCCTAAGGTGCATGCAGCTGGGAGGGTGCTTCGCATCCGATGCTTTGATGTTGTTTGAAGATTGAAATACGGCCTTGCCTTGTCCACACGGAGCGATGAGACATTGGTGCCCAGTTTCCCGGACAATTAAACCGTTTCCGCAGTCCGACTTGATGTCTGCGTTTGATACAGGGGACACATCACTAAATGCAAAATGGCGTGCTTGGTAATAACGAATTCCCACGTGCTCACGAGTACTCAAGGGGACATTTCACATTTTTAGGTCATAACATTCCATAGACCAATGCACTTTTTGAGCCGAGATCCTCGGATTTTGATACAAAATTGCTGTGTCTGTGGACACTATTGAGTTATTTTATGTCAGTTTTCAGCGGAACCCGACTTTCTTCGTGAGCGTTGCAAAAACGGACCGTTATTACTTACCGGTAACTGTTTCACCTTCTTTAGCAAAAGCAAACATTACTTTCATCTGTCATCAGAAGTATGCAAAAACAATGTTTCATAGTGTATCTTCATAGTACGATGGCTACGTGATGAGTACGAGTCGTTGGTAATGTCCAGAAATAGTATATTTAGTATATTCCACACGGAGCGGTGAGACATTGGTGCCCAGTTTGTTACTTACCGGCAACTGTTTCACCTTCTTTAGCAAAAGCAAACATTACTTTCATCTGTCATCAGAAGTATGCAAAAACAATGTTTCAAAGTGTATCTTCATAGTACGATGGCTACGTGATGAGTACGAGTCGTTGGTAATGTCCAGAAATAGTATATTAAAAGTTGGGTCTTCCTGAAACCCGAAATCATCACAACCGTGCTGGATTTACAAGGTATTGGGGTTACTGTGGGGGATTCACCCGGGTGTACACTGCCTTGGCTGTTCTGCTGGTACAGGCCATGGAATTGTTGTTCCAGGGCCAACCTTTTCAGGAAAAAAAAACCCACGTTGATGTGTTTTTGTTTCTGTCTGATTAGCTTTACTGTTGGGCATTGTCTGAGTTAGAAACTGTGTTGTTCGACCCGCATCTATTTGTGTGTGTGAACTCTGTGATTGCATTATTATTTCCAGTGAAGGTTTGTTCTAGTCATAATGGTGCTGGTAAGTCTCTGACAGACTTGCCGGTCGTTGAAGAGACTTGAGAGCAATGCTCTCCCTATTGCAGCGGTCAGTCAAACTGGGTCAAACATTTTCAATTATAGTAATTTTGCATCCCCCACACCCGCTGTTACACCATCCAGCTTTGGAAACAAGAATTACGGTGCCCAACGACGCGCGCAGTAGGGACGAGTGGACAGTTTTAGTTGACTGATCCAGCACCAATACGTTCGCGCCGTTTTTTCAAGTGTCACTTCCTCCATCGACCAGTTTGGAAAACAAACTAGACGCCGTGACGTCGTTCGCGTCACTGACTTGAGTATCGAGTTCAGTTGCGTAGTATGATTTAGACTATCAAGCCCATTTTAAACCTGCGTTCGAATGACTGATCGACTAGTAGCCCAACTAAACCAACAATCAAGTGACTGATCGCGAGTGACTAGCTAGCCCAACTAAACAACCAGTCTAGTGACTGATCGAGTGAGTAGCTTGCCTAACTAAACCAACATTGGAGTGACTTTTTAAGTAACTAGCTATAGCTCAACTAAACCGACATTGGATTGATTGATCGAGTAACTAGCTAACCCAACTGATCGAGTGACTATAATTATACCTAACTGATCGAGTGACTATAATTATACCTAGCCCAACTAAACCAACATTGTAGTGATTGATCGGAGTGACTGATCGAATAACTAGCTATAGCTCAACTAAACCAACATTGGGGCGACTGATCGTGTAACTAGCTATTGCTCAACTAAACCAACAGTGGAATGACCGATCGAGTAACTACATGTAGCTATAGCTTAACTAAACCAACATTGGATTGATTGATCGAGTATAACTAGCTGTAGGTCAATTGAACCAGCGTCCGAGTAAACTGATAGAGTAATTAGCTATCCCAACTAAACCAGCACTCGAGTGACGCAAGCCTAAACCAGCGTCCAGGTGACAGTTCGTTAGCTAATCCATGGCTAGTCCAACTTCACTTATAGAATCAAAGTCACAGTTCGTGTGACAAGCTGAACCAGAGTGACAGACTATCCAGTCTAAGCATAATATTCATAATAAACTTTAGGGTACAGCTGAGACGGCTCTAGTGACAAGTCCAACTAAGCAATGCGTTCGAATGACTCGGTATAGATAGACTAACATGTATATCGTTGACTCGTCGACATTACTCGTCTCCGTGTGCTTTATCGGTGAACTGGGGTCTATTTTCCATCGAGACTGCTGGCACGATACGATAGTGTTGTAAGTAGATGGACAAAAGGCAGTAGTCATAATGCTCGAGAAACAGCACAAAAGCCAGTTGATTTATGAGTGCCAGTAAGAACTACTACACCACTGTTTATTATTATGTTCATGCATGTGCATGGACCGGTACATAAGCTTGCTGGTCATTATTTCAAGAACAGGAGTTCCTCAAATTCGTTCAGCGGCCGCTCAGATCAGATCAATCGGGTTCATGTAAGTAACATAGTGCATGCATTTGTTTTCCTCGTTTACTACCATCGGAAAGCTTTCACGTGTGTTCATGGGATGTGATTAAGACGTGTGTGAATTGATTGAGCCAAGCTATAAAAATTATACCCAAGTTGATGGGAATTGGCCACAGCCGCTATTTGTGGTTTAATTTGAAGCAACATCCAGCCTGTGTACACCGTGTCTACGTTATCGCATATTTAGCTGGTGCCTTGCAATGTGTGTATCTACCGATGTGAAGCCGTATGCCAGAGTACCAGGCCCAGACATCGTAAACCAGGGCCAATTTCTGAGGCCGTTTACGAAATGAAGGCTAAAGGCCGCGCCGCCGCACACGAGAGCTATCTGCTGAGCAAAACATTCTCTGGAGGTCGTTAGCTCAGCACGTAGCTCACCGTGTGTGCTGAACTTTTAGTGAGATTTCTGCATCGAGAGGCTTTGAAACGTGAGGTGAACAAAATCAAACAGGATAGAGATCGTGTGCGCTCGGGCTTATACTTGGCCTCAAACGGCAAATACTCTGTACCTAACCAGCCAACAAATCTACAATTTCGGCGATATACCGGTACAACAACCTGTTTTTTCTGGCTTTGTCGGAAGAAGAAGCAGCCTAGACCACAAGCCTGATCCACGGTTTCATAAATTAGGCACTGAAAGTTGCTTTAGCGTGCCAGTATTGTAGCTCCATTTCCATTTTGAATCGTCAAATACAAGGCAACAACCAATTCAGATTGAATATCCCAATGAGGTTTGTTATCCTGTTAATAAAGTAGGAAGACAGTTCAGACTTGGCTGTTAAAAAGCCCTAGATTCTCCGTCCTTTAGTCTACAGTTGCTGTACTATAGGCCTACATGTAAATGATACAAGCAAATTTTCGTGCTGATATGATCTAAGTGGCCTTGTGCCGTATACTTTGGTGGCACTGAGCGTCACGTAATGGCTGATGGAAATGGTGTGTAAGTAATAAATGTTTGCATGGCAGCGGCACGTATAGCTTGCGCTAGGTATCATTTGTGCCTCTGACCATGGAGGAATAAGGAGAGTTCCTCCATGCTCTGACATACCCCTCGCTATTCCACGGCGTTATGCGCACTCAACATTTTTTCCACCCGACTAAGTCAGCACATTATCATACTTAGCCATTATGTAAACTAGCATTTTTCGCTCCATGAAAATACTGAGGGAGGGGACTAGGAGCCCCCTCCCCATTGATCTCAGAAACAAAATTTCCGATCATGGTCCGAATTTATTTGCTGAATTTGACAGCATGATTGATTTGAAACAAATACGCCATTTTTGGAATAATGAGCAAATTAACTATTAAAATTACAATCTATATATTTTTGCGATATTTTCAGAATTTCACTACAGCAAAGGTATACAAACAGTAGGAAACTGTGTCAAAATTAGAGTAACGTTTCCCTGATGAGAAATTAGTTCTGATTTAATTTATGTGTACAGCAGCTTGAACTCTACTCCCCCTTCACATCAAAAAGCCAGCACTTTTGATGTCATTATGTTTTTATTATTTTTAAGTGTTTATGTTTTATCTTGTGTTTTTATTGTTTCTAAACTTTCATTAGTTTTGTTCTCACAATTATACAGAAGCGTGAAATCAGTGCAACGTCAATTGCTAAGTATGATTCATGATTCATTCAGCCACAGTCTGACAGTTTTAAATTGTACACAGATAATGAAGCAATTATAATGACGTGTGCATACTAATTGACATGTAACACCAAATATGTACAAATTAGGTATCTAAATGTGCGCAAGACAGCAGGGGAAAACAGTCATGAAGCAAGAATCCTATTCTTTAAACGGTCGCGATGCAGTAACAGGAAACATGGAGGAGTGCTCCGAGCACCCCCAACGGAGATAGGGACGACACAACGAAATTAGTTTGGTCCCATGCTCCACAACACTACTGCTATGATATTCGTCTGGGTACTGGATTCATGAAGAGACTGTGCGCATTGTACTTGTTACCCTGATTTCAACACCACCACCCTGAGCTGCAACAGAAACCAACATCGCCATGCACCATTATGGATCACCACAATAGCAGCAGCAACATCAACAGCAATGCAGCATTGCAGTCTCTTTACTGAATATCATAATATTCAAGCTCATTTTCTGCTGTCATCTAGGGATCTAAAGTCAATAAACACATTGGCAAGCTTCTTTTTCTTAGTAGAGTCAAAAAATTGTCATCTTTTTTACCTTTGAAAATATCCTCATAAAAATGAGGGCGTTATTGGGATCGAGGTCATGTCAGGAACCCACAGTTTAAAAGGAAACATAAGAAAAACATTAACATTCAAATTCCAAACTGCAAATTCATCCCTCTAGGTTAGGTTTGATTTAAAACCCCTTCACAAAATTAACACGAAGTAGAAATTTTGACAGTAGATCAACAGGTTTAATGATATATCTACAGGAAAAACCAGCAATTTTCTGAAACTTTTGTACACAACCAATTTAGTTTCTGTTGCATGATCATGTGATGACATCACAAATTTGCTGACATTTTCATTAGCATAATAACTGAAAACTTGCAAATTACACCCCCAAAATGAGTGTTAAAGGCATCCCACTCCCTTCCCTTTGTCCTTCCTCTGTCAAGTGTGCGTCAGGGCTTTCCTTCCTCTGACTGTCTGTGTATAATGTCCTCGATTTAAAAAAAAAAGAATCGTTAGGAACATTGCTAAACAGTTATGTAGCATGATTTAAGATTTTTTTTTATTGCACAGACCCTTTAATCATCACAGCTATACCACAACACAAAACACCATGAGCTGCAATAGTATCAGCAGCAACAGCAACATTAACATCATCACCCGCCATAGCTATCACCACAGTAAAATCATGATTATCAGCAACAGCTGCAAAAAGAGCAACATCTGGCGCAACAGCAACAGCAGTAACAGCAGCAGCATGAAGAACAAGTGAGCAACAGCAGCAACATCGAAAAATGCACCAAACGAAACAACCATCACTTTGCATACAACAGTGTGTAGCAGGAACAAAATCAACGACAGCAAAACTACACGCACTTCTCTCCATGGATTTGGCCGGACTGCAGCCGGGATTCACACGGGGCTCAAGAGAGAAACCACGATCATTGTGGACGGCAAGGGTGTTGTTCCAAAGCGTTTAAGCTCCAGCTCCCGCCTCTACCCACCTGTCGGTGCCTTTCAAATCCCCACTTATTCAAATCAAGTGCTATGGTGGTTTTAAAGGGACATGTTGGATTTTCTGTTTGCTATCGACACATTTTGATGAGGGATCAACAAGTTTTGTTGGGCCAAGAAAACATTTCGATGAGGGAAAACCATTTTTAGTTGTGGAAGCGTTTTGGCATTTTTGTTTTTAGGGAACGACACATTTCGAAAAAGGAACATTTATTTTCTGAGGGAACAACACATCACCAGGGGCTACTTCCAATGAGGTAAAAACGTTTTCAGTTGAGGGAACAATATATTTTTCATGGAAATAGATACCAGTACATGAAACAGCTGCAGACAACACAGATAAAATTATAGGCTGACATTAGTTATGTCCAAAAACAGAAGCCATTCTAAAAGCTTAATTTGAAATCGGACTAAAATACTCAGAAATTTAATTTCCCTTGCCACAATATCACATTATGCTAAGTGAAAGACACTTGAAACTCCTATTCATATATGCACGTTGGGGTGGGGGGGGTTGAGAGTTCGCCCTGTATGATTTTTGTTACTGCATCGCGACCGCTCGGAATTTCGGATTTTCGCTTCAGGACTTTTTACCTGACGTCTTGTGCACATTTGAAAACCAAATTTTGTCCATATCGGCCATGCCTATCTTGAATTACATGTCAATCAGTATGCACATCTCCTTAAAATTGCATAATATTCTTGAGCAATTCATTAAAAATGAGCCATGCTCTCAGTAATTGATGTTGCACTGTTTGCACGCTTCTGTATGGCGCTGAGAGAAACTAGTCAAAGTTTGGAAACATACATGAGAAATTTAAAAGAATGTAAACATAAAGACGTAAGAAATAATTGCTTTTCGTTGTGAAGACGAAGTTTAGTTTTAGCTATACATATAAAAATACATCAGAACTGAATAATTTCTCATCTTGGAAATATCCTAAATTTTAACATGTTTTTACCCATGTTTTTATACTTCTTACAGGTTTGAAATCCAATCAGCGCAGTTAGATTTAGCACATGAAAATCTATCAACACGTAAAATATTCAAGTTCATCGGACATTGTGTTTCTGAGATCAATGGAGGCTCCCAGTATTTTCATGGAGCGAAATAGCCCAGTTCACATAGGGTTAAGGGATGCGTTTTTTTAGACGCGCGGCTACAGCGATATCGCACATGCCAGTCAAAACATTTTTGAGGGGCGGTTGCGAGGGTCCGGTCGGCAGCATGAGTATCGAAGGATAGCAAATAAGTGCCCGAATATAGGTGGACTGCAATGTGTCCTAGAGGAGGTCCGCACCCTCCTCGGCACTCTTGACTTCGAGGGTAAAAACACAAAAAAGATCGAGTCCTTCGAACTTACTTATGAAAAAGACCCGAAGTTTATTTGGCAATTGGACAGCTCTGATAACACTGACGTGCTTCTGATTGTTTGCATCAACGTTTACGTTGATGATTTCTTACGGCTTTGTATCTAGTTAAACAGCCATGTGACAAGCACCGACCCAAGTGTCATTGCTGGATATCTTTATATAAGCTGTAATGGGTTTTTTACTAGTTATCCTTGTTTAGTGCGAAGAGAGGTGACTCTGGGACAGAACGCATCATGGCCAGTACTGACACCATGTGATGAGGATTCACTCTGGTCTCTTATCGTGGCGGAACAAGATCTGCTGTTCCCAACGGACTTATATTATTTGACGCCAAATGACATCAACGGGGTTCGAACCCGTACCCCAAAACGCACGTGCATATTTTGTGCACAAAGTGTATGGGACTTCATTATAATATTTAAAAAAAACATAACAATTCTGAACAATGGTTAATTGGTTTCAAACTCAGGATTTAGAATATCTAGCCCAATAGCTAACTGCCCACCAAATTTCGAGAAGATTGTCCAATGGCAAATAATTATGTGTTTTAAAAACAAGCATTTTGATGACGTCACGATTGCGTCGTGACATTTTGGCCCTGGTGGGTGTTTCTAAACTACATCTGGAATAGATATAAATGAAATAATGAAAAAAACTTCCTCCATTGGCCAAATATGCTCAATTGAATGTGAAAATCTGAAAAATTCATGACCTCATTAATATTCATGAGATGACATCACGATCAAATGAGGGCAATTGGATACTCCTTTTCCCAACTTAGATATAGTGCAAAATTGAAACCAAACGAACTTGTACTTTTGCCTATATTGGATTTTGAAATTTGCCCCTTTAATGCGCTGTCACGTGACACGTGGTGACGTCATGATGTTTTCAAGACTACGGCGTAAAATTTCAGCAAGGGTTTTATGCATTTACAAAGTTAGTTTTTATGCATTTACAAAATTATTTTGTTCAATGGCAAAAGTGCCTACCGAAAAAAACCTGTGCTTTGTCTATGGCATTTTTCGCTTCGCGGCAGAAAAGCTAATAATTATGATGATAACCATGCACAGATGGCGTAAAGTGAATGTTTTGTATTGTGTAACGACTTTGAGAAAAAAAGTTCAATTAGGAGCATTAAGTTTTTTTACAGTTGGGCCAGTATACATGTTTTAATTCTGTTTGAAGGATGGCTAGGTTGAAAAACATCTGATAGCATATTATCATTATGAAAAATGATAATGGTGAATGAACGTGGAGACCAAGACCGAATCGAGGCATGGCAAGCTGTGGTTCGCTGAGTCGTCTCGGGGTCGAAACGGCTACTCAATGTAGCGTTAACCCTATACATCATATCGGCGAACTGTAGACATTATGAATAGGGAGCTCGGATGTTACGGGAAGAAATGTACTTATAAAATGTCAACCTGGGTTGCACGTCGAATTTTGTAAGGAGTAATTGTTCGTAATTGTTCAACGTATGGAAACGCGACCTTACGGATAAAATAAACATAAACTCGGGTAGATACTGGGGGTCGGGAACAGTGAGTCAGTGGGTTGGAATTGTCTGGCTTTCACTGCAAGGGTCAGTCAGTTGTAAAAAAGAAAAGAAGAGAAAACAGAATGGTGCGATAAAAACAGCCTTGGACTTGCAACCATTCTGACTGGTTGAGTGGATTCAAGTTGAGGTGCAGCGCAGTGGGGGAATTAAACATGCATTGAGAGTTCATCCAAGATAGTGGCGGGGTTTGCAGAGCGGGGAGTCGTGGGTTCATTTCACTGCAGTTATCATGGCAGGGTTGAGTGTGTTTTTTTATCGTTCGTTCGGTGCGCCCTATTCGATCAGGCATGATTGTGTTGTACAGGGGCCAACTTATCTGAGGTTCATAACATAGGACTAACCCTGCGCACGTACCTAGTGGTCCCAGGACGCGTGGTGAGTATCATCGTGAGCTCATCGCACACACCTGTTTTATATAAATCTTAGCCACCTTCCACTACTCCTTATTCCATCTGCTAATAATTCATAATTACGAGGACGTCCAACCAGGGCTCCACGGATGTACTATTCGCACACTTGCCTGTCGAGTACAGCTGATTTTTTTAGTACATTAGTGTCATCCAGAGCCGCGTCTCTATCCGGCAAGTTTACGCAGGTGATTCCACTCTACAACGCCTCACCTCGCATGCACGGGTACACGAGAGATATAGAGCGAGATAGAGAGAAAGAGAGGGAGAGGTGGAGAGAGGGGAGGGTGTGGAGGGGGTGAGAGGGAGGGGAAGAGAGAGAGAGTGAGAGAGAGAGAGAGAGAGGAAGAGAGGGGAGATGGAGAAGACCGGGATGATACAAATTCAATCCACGACTTGCTGCTGCCCATTCGTTACTCTAATCAGTGTTTGTTCTCACTCTGCTTCCCCCAGGCTTGGAATGGAATAAGCGCTGCCTTCTCGCGTTCATGGAGATATGATGCTAGCCGTGACGTCACACTGAAGTCCACGATCCAGTGGTGGATACACCGGGTCGACCGAGGAAAGAAAAACAATCCCCACCCCTACAATAGAAACTGCATGAGTTTGCGGCGGGCGTTGATTTCAACGGAGCTCGGTCTTATTTGTTGTTTTGGACGATGGTCCGACGCAACCGAGGCAGACACGAAGGCGGTACCGGGCAAAGCCCGCAGTCGCCCGGCAACAACGACCGCAACACCCGCTCCGGGCAGGACTCGGCAGACGGACGATACCTTTCCGGTAAGTTGTTGCAAACACATACACGCAGTATGTCCCCGTGCTTTATGTAATAATGAATGATGACGGCAATTAGTTTGCAGTCCGCTAGCCATATCATCTAGTAAAAAAATTTTTTTTTAAGTGTTGAGAAAAACCGTTTGTCCAGCAGATGTTCTGGTTTAAATTGACCTGTGGGATTTGTGACTGATTTTGATACTGGTTATACAAGGGAATGGTCCAAATTGCACGTTGCATTTATATTAAAAAAATAAATCAGACAAAGATTGTATACATTATACAATTGTTAAAAAAGTAGAAGTTACAAATTTGAATGGAAACCAATATACAGTGCAAAGAAAATCAGTAAACGCTTGTATAAACACACTTTCAGGCTAATTTATTCACGGAAATGTAATGGTAATGGAGTCTACAAATTTGGTGCAGCACACTGACAAGAATTATCGCCATGGATCACCTTGGCACGACACGCTAAGTGGCTTAGGAGGGTTTTGTCTTTGAGGACTCTAAGATAGTGGTTGGATGAAAATCGTTTTGAAAAAGTTCTTAACAATTGTTTAAACTCAATCCTGAATATCAACGGAAGCCAATGTAAATGTGGAGCGATATGACAGCAAATGTGAGCGTACACAAACTAGTCTGGCACAGAAATGATGCACACCTTGAAGCTGTGATATTTGAGCGTCAGGCAAGTCATAAAGTAAGCTATTGCAATAATCCAACCGACTAGAAATAAAATAGTGTATTAACGTTTCAGTACATTCCCTTGCCAGATACTTTCTGATCCGTATAATGCTGTGTAAATAATAGCAAGATTTGTGATATGATCAGACATTGTCAAATTCCAACCAGGCACCCAAACTCTTCAGTACGGAAACAGGGGGAAGTATGACCTCCCCAACACTGATGATGTCAATGTTAACCACAGCCAATATTGTTTGCGAGTACCAATGATACTGAATTCAGTTTTTTATCGTTTAACGTCAACCCGCTACAAAGCTTCCATTTACGCACAACATTTACAACAACAAACGGGAAGATAAATTTGCGTGTCGTCAGCATAACAGTGAATATCTGAAAGTTGAGTCCCAATAACTTTAAACAAACAGTTGGTATATAAAATGAACAACAATGGAATGTCCATTGTTGAACCGTGGGGTTATGCCCCACTCAGGGTCAAATGTCTGTGTCAAAATTTTTGTGTCACAGTGCATAGAGACCTTTTGGAATCTATCAGACAGAATGTACCAGAGGAGAGCAGTACCGTCAATATAACACACCAGTACCATCAATACCAAACTAGGACCTCAGTGTGTTCAACACGACCGTATGATCTAAAGTATCAAATCAAGTAGAACTATTAAAGAAACTTGCTGTTTGTTCGAAGTCATTAATACATCGTTTTTTTTATCTCAATAAGGCCGTCTTAGTACTGTGATGTCTACGGTAGGCCCACTGATTAATTGGATATAAACCGTTCAATGCGACTGGGATACGAACTGAAGAAGAGTAACAGACCCAAAATGTTCACTCTTTAAAGCCCCTACACAACATTGGTCGGGGTCAAAGAATAACATCCATATACGTTGTCTGATCCAACATATGCATGAAATAGCACGCCTGTGAAAAATTCAGCTCAGTCCGCCAACCGATCGAGTCTCGAGAAAATCGTGAAAAACCGCTTCATATGTTTCGCGAAAATGCAGCATTCAACGCCGTACTGTAAACGAGTTATTTTAGTCTTTTCTCCAAAAATACACCATTTTAGGCAGAAATATTTCAGTGCGAGGTTTCTACTATAACCATCTTCAAACTGTATAAGTTTCATGTAAATCTGTGAACATTTCTGTTTTTCGATCTTACCAATGTTGTGCAGGGCTTTAAGTCTAGACCAGGATTTTTAGCAATGCTAAAACCACTGCTGATTTCCAAACTGTTGGAAAATTGCCAGTACATAAAGACAAATTGATCATTACAGGTAATAACAGATCTAGATACAGGCCTTGAATTTGGTAATTTTCAGGGCAAGGCCACTTTGGCCTTGAATGATGCAAAATGTTCGGGGGCACAACGGCCAAAGGGTAGGACAACAAGGTCCCCCAAAAAAGTGGGAAAGGGCACAAAGGCCAAATGGAATTAAATTGTATTTTTTTTTCATTTTTGTATGCCCTGCTAATTACATGTACTATACATACAGTGAAAACTGCTTATCTGGCCACCTCTATAAAATTGTGTGAGTCAATGTTGTAGTCGAGTATATAATTATCCTCCGACTACAAGGCTGCGATGCAGAGTCATTGGTTTCCGAAGCCGAGTCCAAGATCGAGTTATAGCATTAGAGGCTGATGTCGTAGTCAAGGCTTCATTGTGTCAGAGGCCAAGGCCGGCCAGTTACATCATGCACACACATAATTATTCCTTAAAAAATGTACACATAGATATTTGATTTCATAACAAATGCTTTGTAATGCGAAATTCGCAAAATCTAAGGCTACGTTCGATTTTCTTTTTCATGTAGTGTTGTACTATATTTCGGTCAGGCCTTGAAATGGGAAGAGAAGTATTAATGAGGATTAAAGATGATGGAGATGTTTTAACAAAATCAAATACAAAGACTTTTATTTACCCACAATGATTTTACAGGAATTAGCAGACATTATTTTCATTGATCAGGTCATCATTTCAGACTAAACAACGATAGAACGTACTTTAACTTCAACGATAGAACGTACTTTAACTTCAACGATATAACGTACATTGATTTCAACGATAGGACGGACTGGATTGGATTATATGCCGCATCCCCACATGGGTTATGTCCTCTTCATGGAACTATGAGCAGGACCCTGTGTAATTTGTGTGTTATCATAGAGGTTGCGGTTGCGCACTTAAATTGCTTCTATAATGCGATCGTAAAATGTGCGAATTTTCGGTCTGCTAATAAGCCTCAGGTTCGCATCAAATTGTCATGAAAGAAATAGTGAGAAATTTTCAGCAAAACTTGCGGCCTCGAACCGGCCTCGGATTATTCTTTGAGGCCAGAAGGTACCGAGGTAATGGCCAGGTCCGAGTCATTACATAGCGAGGCCGAGGCCGAGGCCGAGACCGCCCGGAGTCGGTCGGAGTTGGGGGAGTGTCGGGCGACGAGCTTTCATTGGGTCGGACGCCCCCACCCCCGTAGCTACGCCACTGCCCTCCATCCCAATGCACAAAACTATAATTATATTGGCTATTTGAAAAGGGGTTGGGCAGGCTCCGATGGAGCTGCGGTGTATAAGTCAAAGTTCCCTCTGGGTTTTTTTATCCTCCGATATATTCCTTTTCTCCCTGTAGATCTTCTGAATGGGTTGTTATGCATTTTTGAACCGCTAATGGCGACTGAATTAGTTATGATGACCCGAAGCTCGACTTAACCGTCGATGTAATGAGATATTGAAGGTCGCATTGTGTTTGACTCGAAATGTGCTCTTCAAACCACAACGCAACCCACGCATGTCGTCTGGCCGTCTCGTGCAAATGGAGAGGTTATCCCCATCGTTGTCATCGCGTTAGTCTGTGCTAACTAGGTGCCGGTAGCGGTTGTGCATGCACAGCCTTAGCCAACTGTTGAATCGAGACCTGTGGTACGTTTCCCTAATCGTTATCATACTTTGGGGAACCTTTTCATCTCAGAAATAATGCAATGTCCGATGGAATGCGTGTGCTGGTAGATTTTCATGTGCTAATTCTGATTCCATATCATTATTTGATCAAACATGCATTGTCTTTGAATACATTTTCATAGTGAAGATTTTAAAAATAAAATGGATCATTTCAACTTGAAAAGTTTGAAAACATGAGGCACACATGAGGTGTCAAAATTTAGGATAATGTTTCCAAGATGGGAAATTATTATGTTGTGGTGTACTTTCATAAAATACAGCTAAAACTCAAGTTCCCCGTCACAACATCTATATCTAGATGTTTCCGGGTTTTTTTGCCCATGTCTTTGTACTATTGTTCTATTTCTGATGAATTAAATTGTCTCCAAACGTTGAAGAATTGGCAATGAAAACGTTAACTGGATCGGGACTTGAACCCGATACCTGGATTAACGTACCAGCGCACTCCCATCTGAGCTATCCAGCCCGTAGATGGTGGCCTTCCCAAATAGTCAGCAAGTCTTTGCCGTGGTGGGGGTTGCCAGTCAGAAGCAAATTCAATCACTGCCGTGTATCTCCAGGGATCTTATTTCCCGCCGGTACGTCAATCCAGAGGTCTCGGGTTCAAGTCCCGGTGTCACGGTCTCATCGTTCCCCCGTGCTCGGACTTCCAAAACGCGACCGAACGCCCCGAACGTATGCGCAGTAATGCCCCGTATAATGCTCACTTTAGGGCCGTGCTGAGTTCCTATGTCAAGTAAAGGTCAAGAAATTTGCATACACACGCATGGGTCACATACTGCGGTCGAGCAGGGTACAGTTAGTTGTGCAGACCGTACCCACGTACAGAACATACAGTATACATGAACATTTATGTGCGTATTCGTGTACGTTTATGTACATCTACATGTACTGTACTTGTACGTACGTACAACTACAAGTAGTTTTCGCGGCAAACTTTGAACTTGGAAGCCATGGCGTCAGCGGCAAGTATCACTATCAGGTTTGAGAAATACAATAATAAGTGCCTCAGGATCTTGCAATACATGCAGAGCAGAACCTATCCACTGGGGACATCGGAGTCGGCAGCCAGGGCTACAAGACTCCAGGCCAAGACCCACGTGTTTGATGCTGAGAGTAAGTTCTGTCTTTATTTTTATTTTTGTTATTAATCATGATTATTATTCCATGACTTCTGTCTTCTGAAGAAGTTCAGGCATGGTTCAGGCATGGAGGAGTACTAAAATTACTATTCCCCCTTTGGTTCAGGTTTAGGCGACCACAACTCAGTCACTCAGTACAGTACAACTGTACTGTACTGAGTGACTGAGTTGTGGTCGCCTAAACCTGATACTAGTACTACACAGTAAGTGAGTATCACTTACTTCGAAGTTCTGTAGTGACACTCATATAAAATAGTCACAGCATGGTCACAGTCACACTAGTACTACTACTAAGTGCTAGTACTACTACTAGTACTAGTACTACTAGTAGTACTACTGTACTAGTACTAGTACTCAGTAGTAGTACTTAGTAAAGTGCTAGCTGCTACTGTGCTGCACAATACAATAACATAGTATTAGTAACAATACTTTAACAGTATATAGTGCTACTGTACTGGTAGCTATAATACTTAATAGTAATACACAACAGTGGTAGCACTGACACTCAGTAGCAGTTAGCACTAGATTAGCACTTGGGCAATAAGAGAGCATGTAATTTTTGATGATCAGTTGCTTTGAACAATTGCCTGATGCCCTGGTTGACTGAATGAAAAAATGAAAATCACAAATCCTGCTTTTTGTTCTTGTCATTTATCATTATGTGTCATGGTGAGTATTCCTTTCTGCAAATTCATTATCAAGTGCTTTTTGGTATAAACTTGTTATCTTTCCTGTGTTTGCTCAGAGAATGAGTTGTACTACACAGGGGCAGGAGGAAAGGAAGCCAGAAAGCGGACAGTTTGGGAGCTACAAGAAGCGATGGAGCTCGTCCGTTTCTATCACAGTGGATCCCTGGGTGGACACAGTGGCATAAATGCCATTCTGGCTAAACTTTCCCAGTTCTACACGTGGAATGGCATGAAGCAGGATGTGGTTGATTACGTAAGTCATTGTGTTTTCATTGTCTTAATGTTAATCATGTGGATGCTTGGACACAGCTAGAGGCTATTTACAGAGAGAATTAGACCTTAAAACAATATGTGTCCTCATGTCACCTTTGCAGGCTGTATAATTCTGCTTTTGTTACCATTTTGTGCCTTTTACTTTTAAAAATTTGTTACTGATTTAAAACAATTTGTTGGACAGATCAAATCCTGTGACAGGTGTCAACGGTATGACAAAATCCAGACCCAGGCCCCAGAACTGAAATCCATCAAAGTGAAGCAGCCCATGGAGCTGGTGGGAATGGACTTAATAGGTACTAACTTCTTGTTTTGGTGTGTTTATCCAGCTTATTTATCTATTTATTATCACTGTACTGCAGAATTCATTTCGAGGTGAAAAATAGATGGTGTCCGCCTGTTATGCGACCCCTTTTAATCTGGCAAATTGTGAAGGAGGTGAAATACAAAATTGTTGGAAACTGCTTACTGATTGAAATTGCCAAATAGCAAATCTGAAATTGTAGTGCACCTGGAGTTTCGATCATACATGTAGCAGGACCTTTCTCAAAGGCAGAATCCACTGTTCCTTTGAGAAAGGTCCTGCCAGGATCGAAACGTCAGGCTCATTAATTTTGAAATTATGGGGAGGTTAATTAATGTTTTCTTTTGTTTCAGGACCCTTGCCGACAACAGGTGATGGTTACAAATATGTGTTAACCTTCACTGATTACTACACACAGTTTGTTGATTTCTTTGCACTGAGAACCAAGGAGGCCTGTGAAATAGCATGTGGGATCAGTACGTTTGTGTGCCGTTGGGGAGCCCCACAGAGACTGCTATCAGATCAGGGACGAGAATTTGTCGCAAAGGTCAGTTTTGGGCTGGATAGTTTTGTAAACATTCTAAATTGATGACTTGCTGTAATCCATATTCATAGTTTGTTTCTTTGCAAGTCGTGTCTGGCATCAAAGATGACATTGTGGTCTTATGGAAAAGCAGATTTAGATTATATCTTCAGTGAGGATGTTTGAGAGTCACTAAATTTGTTGTGATAAACAAGTACATGTACAATACTCAAAAGCACAAGAAGTGTGTTATTAGCTGCCCTCTTTACGATGAGACTGCAAAGGAAGTGGAGAACATTGCAATGTTAAAATTGCTAAGAAATGGTTTACTTTGGTTTAATGGAAATAAATAATTATATTTATGATGTCTCGGGAAAATGGTATAAGCTAAATGTTTTCATGCTTAGGCCAAAACATTGTGGTCTGTTTTCTTCATAGATAAATGCAGAGTTGTGCAAACGCCTCAACATTTCCCGTTCCATAACAAGTGCATACCACCCCCAAACTAACGGCCTAGATGAGAGGACCAACCAGACGTTAAAGGTTCGTCTCAGCAAGCTCGTTAACGAGCATCAGAACGATTGGGCCAACTATCTGGAGGGGGTTGCGTATTCGATTCGCACCCAAAAGCAGGCTTCAACTAAATACACACCCTTTTTCCTCATGTTTGGACGGCACCCGAGATCACCAATGGAGGCAAGTATTAAATCATTTACAGTATCACCTTCCACTCGCATTTTGAACTGTCAGGGTCCAAAAGATAAGATGATGTTGCTTAACAAACATCGATGTAATACTTTGAAAAATACAAGCACATTTTTTTGACAACAAATCTCTTCTTTTTTTTTAAAGATGGACCTTTTAGAGGAGGATACAAAGCTTCCATCTGCCGAAGAGATTGATGACGGATTAGAAGACATGGTTGCTCAGCGGGAAGCCACAGTCATAGATATCCACCCAAAGGTAACAAATAGTTTGATAGTTGAAAAACAGCAGTGCTGTTACTACACTGAATCAATTGCCAAATAACACATAAGTGCTCTTCAAAGCCAGAGAAAAGGATCAAAGTCTAAGAACATTAAATTATCACTATCAACTATTACACGTTCAACATAATTCCAAAAAATTGCGATGTGGCATCTGAAATTTAGCCATTTGAAAATTAGAAACAAGATGTTATGATGCTTTTGACTTTTAAAGACTTGGTTGTCAAATGACTTCTCAATGTTTGTGATGCATCCTACTACAGGTCCTTCAAAATGTCACCAATGCGCAAAACAAACACAAAAAGGCTTTTCAGCGCAGAAAGTCCCAAGGAGTTAAGACTTTCAAATTCAAGGTTGGGGACAGGGTGCTGCGTTGTAACTCAAAAAACAAGGGAAGAAAAGGCGGCAAGATGGAACCACTGTGGATTGGTCCATACAGGTAGGAGTGACACATTCAGTATCTCAAAGCAGTTGCTTGCACCTGTGAGTTACTGTAATTCCCTGTTTTAGCACAAACAGATATTGCTAAAAAGATTCCTTTAATTGTTCAAGTGTGTTCCTCTTTCTAATGCTTTTAAAACTCTTCCCATAGGGTTTCTACCTTTTCGTGTTTCTTCCAGTTGACTTCAGCAGTTTAGTATATGTGCGCCGGCATCTGATAGGATGAGTTTAGACTTGGTTAATACAGTACTTACACTACCACTACAAATTTTTCAGAGAGAGAGATTCATCATGGTGACTTCAACAAGTGTCTAGGCCTATAGCTACACAATGACAAGTCTGATGTTGTAGTCATTTGTTGTGACGTCATCATGGTCATGAGGGGTCACATTAAAAGGATTTTACTCTATAGCCCATAACGACACGTACTACTGTAGGTCCAATCCTGTTGTTACTTCGAAATTCCCAGCAGAGGATTGTTCAATACAGTACTGTACATAAAATGTGTTAATTCTGTGACACATGACATTTACTTAACAACTGAAAACAGCTGATGTGCTATTCACAATTAACACCCGTCTTGGGAAAAAAACGTTGCACTTGAACACATTGTAATGTACAGAGATAACATTTCTTGCAGCATCATGAACATAGACTCATATCAACGAGTCACTGTGATGGGTTGCTCTGGACAGGAACTACAGAGCAAGATACCATATGATCAGCTTCGTCCCCACAAATCAAGTATCCGCCTCAAGTGTTCCTTTCATCATGTTGAAATATATTCATTTCATTGATCCCCATGTTCAATTTCATTATTCTGTTCCTACTAACTCTTGGTGCTGTAAATTTGTTCCCCAAGGTCAATCAGCAACAAGCCTGGATATTATTATGCAAAGCATGTACATGTTGTTAAGTTTTACAGGTCAAACCACATGGCATGCTTCATTTGATTCCTAAGCATTACTTACATTTTATCCAAAGTTCTTATTAAGGAAATGAAAGTTCTTCTGAAGTGGTTTTAAACAATCTGTGGTCCTGGTCGCTGATAATGACCAAGCCAAAGCTGAGCTTATTATATCAGTGACAAAGTCTACAGCTGGTTGCAAACAAACTTTTTAAAAACCGCTTCTAAGCACTTCTATTCCCATTCATAAATACCGTTGATATCCAATTTATCCTCAGAGTGGTAAAAACCAATTGGCAAGGCATAAAACACCAGAGGAGCTTCAAGACCTTGCAGTGTCAGATCCAGTGGTGTCTCTTACAGCATTGTAGACATAGATACAAATCAGCGTGTGACTCTGCAAAATAGTGCTGCACATGAATTCCACGAAAAAATCCCCTATGATCAGCTTCGTTTCTATGCAAACAGTATAACAAATATTGTTATTTCCCATTAGTTTGCATGATTTTGCCAATTGTCCAAAAGGGATGTTGTATGATCACATAAGTTGGTCTATCAGATATGCCTGCATGCATGAAAACATTGTTTTCACATGGCCACCAATTTTTGTACTAATAAAAGCTGCATATTCAAAGCTATTAAATCACTAATAATCTTATCTTAAAAATTGAGACATGCATTTATTTACATGAACAGTCTCAAGTTGTTACATTTTGTGTTTAGACGATGCAGTTATTGTTCCATATGACATTAACCCTAGACTTTGTTGCACAGGGTCTTTCAATTTTCAAACCTTTTTCCATATTTTCTTACGTTCCTTTTTTGTTTGTTATGAACATAGGGGTGTGAAATAATTACCGGTATCTGTAAAATTTATGTGCAGGTACTGTGGCCAAGAAGAGAACAACTGAAATAAAGACGGAAGTAATCAAGCAGGACAAATCAGCAGGTATGTAAGTACACATGCTGGTGCATGTAAGGATTTGTTTAAGTGAACAGTATTGTTGTGCCCATTACTTGATACTTCAAATTGTCACCCCCTCATTTTATTCCCATTGTGCCTTTTCTCCTTATGATTTAATAGAGACAACACAGCAGCTAATGACTCCAACCCTGGATGTGTATCTAAGGAGCTTGCAGCAGTCATCGGTTGTTGAGGAACTGTATCAACGGGTTGTTGGACATTTCCAATTGCCCAAGCCTGCATCAGCCTATGAATGTCTTTCCTTGTCAAGAAACAACCCAGTGTTGTCCTTGACCATGGAAATGGAAGAACGCCATGAACATGTGATGGACAGTGTTTTACAAGTCGTGGGCCCCCTGATATCCTCAAACAGTGATGTGCATGGCATTGTAGAGGAGACTGATATCTGCCAGATACTCTTAGCTGTTCTCTTCTCACATATGCACATGTCACAGGCTACGAGGCATATGACCTTGTGAATACATTAGAGCCACTATCTCCAATGTACTCTCTACATAACTTGTGTCAGACTGTGACAAGTGTCAACAGCATTCCAGTTGGTCCATACACATTGACGAGACAGGATCTGCAGTGTCTCGAGGTCGATTCCTGTCTTAATGACCAGGTAACATTATTATTATTGAGTGTGCCTGTGATCTTTTCATATTCCATTATAAAATCAAAGCAAACAAGCATTTTTGAAAAATGGAATGCATATGATTATTTGACCTGCAAGTCTTTATAATAGGGTCAGTTGGTTATATTAATCTTTTGAGCCTTCCAATAGCTCCAAAGCTTTCTAATTAGATTGTAACGTGAAACCACTTATTGATGAGCCTGTAATAAGTAAATGTACATGTACATTGTACATGTATACGGAAATACTTTAGTTCTAATTACATCAGGGTTATCCAATTACTAGTTCTCTATGTTGTTGGTTTTGTTCAACTTCACTCAAGGCATATTACAATTCTATCCAATTTCTTTATTTCTGACTGTTGATCACTTCAGGTAATCCATGCATACTTTGAGCTCATGCAACGGCAATTTAATGAGCTTTCCAACAATCATGTGGTCACCTTGCCCTGCCACATTTTCTCACTATGAGAAAAAGGGCAATATAACGAGTGGCTTTATCCCAATGTAAGTAAATTGACCGATTATATCGATGCAATTATCCAGTACAATCTTTGATTATCAACATGGTATTTATCCATATTCAAAAGGTTATTTTAATTTTTTTTTATCTTAATTTCAGATTGCTTTCAATGAATATATGTGGACCTTGCTGCCCATATGTGTGGACAATAATCATTGGATTTTGCTGGCTGCCAACAATTCTACCAGATCTGTTGGTATTGTGAATTCACTACCTGGCTACAGCGCAGCTGAAACTCGCTACTTTTCACATTTCATGTATGTATATTACACTTCCACCCCTTCCACATTATTCAACATTATTTGTGGGTATATACTTTACTTAAAGATTATTAAAGCATGTATACATGTAGGATTTACATTTTAAGTTGTTTTTAACACACCCGTGCAAGCACATTACAGTGTATTTATCTCTTTTTTCCATTTTTCATATGTTCCATAACAAAATTGTTACATTTTAATGTACTGTTATTACAGTAACTACATGGACTCCAGGTCTACAATTGTCCCCGAAACGCCGGTTGCATGGACCAGGAAGGCATACGCAAGTTCTCGCCAGCAGGACACGATCAGCTGTGGGGTGTTTGTGCTGATGGTACTGTAACTCTTGTCAGATACATTTTTAACTTCCAAATTTTTTTTCTCACTAAGTGAACATATCTGCCCTTGTCACAACATATAATATACAGTAATATAGAAGCCACTAAAGGATATCATGACATGGCATGAGAAATAAAAAAAATTAAATCACAAATGTTTTTTTCCCTTTTTTTTATTTCCAGTTTGCAGAGCAGCTTCTTGACGGTGCTCCACCTGCTGTGCTGCGACAGTGCCACGTAGCAGACTACAGGCTTCACATTAAAAATAAATTTCTTTTACAAATATTGTAAATCTAAAACGTTAGAGGGCCTGACAGAGGGAGAAACTGTGAATTAAGCAACATCAACCTCATGGCCTTAACATTCAGTAAGGGAGTGACAAATCCTCACCTCGATGCCTCATTAACACCTGTTATTTCATCCTCCCTGTTGCTTTTTTCTTTGATCTCCCACCTCCCTCCTGTCCCTTTGAGCCTCCCTGCCCTCTGTTTTCCCTAATTTCTCCTCCCTTGCTGTACATCTACATCCCACTCCCTACCTTTGTCATTCCTGTGTGATGCCAGTGTGTCAGAGCTTTCCTTCCCCTGACTGTGTTTCTGAATTAGTTATGATACCCGCAGCTCGACTTAAGAGTCGATCGATGTAATGAGGTATTGAAGGTCCCATTTTGTTGTCTTCAAAATTAGCGCAAGAGTGCACATCGCAACTCACGCATGGCGTCTTGCCGTCTCGTACAAATGGAGCTGTTGTCCTCATCGCTATCGTAGCCTTTTTTGTGCTCATTAGGTAGCAGTTGCGCATGCACAAATTTGGCCAACTGTTGATATGGGCCAAATTTAATGATCTCAAATAGGCCACGCTTGCGAAGCTATAATAAAGGTTTCATGCTACTTCGAAGCGCTCATTCACATTGACAGAGCCCAAATAAAGAATGCCGGTAGGGACCATGGCATAATCTGATTCAATATTTGTTTTGCAGACATTCTAGGAATACAGACCTACAATGACGGTGGTGCTGAGAGTCAACGATCAATCCAAACAAGAATAAAGTCCAAGAGAAGAATTGTGTTCATTACTTTCTACGGTCATTAGGCAACAATATCACCAGCATGCACCCGAATATAAAATTGAGCAATTTGCAAAAAAATGCTGCAAACTGCTTAGGCCACTGACTAAAATGACCCAAATGCAAACATCCAAAAATAGGAGGACCTGGCGTTTCGACCTTTCCATTTGCTAGTGTGGCATGGCCAAAGTTGTTGTTTTATTAAGTTAAAACCAACGGTGGATTTACAATTGCCAATAGTAAAACCCACTCCCGCTTGCACAGTGGTGTCTCCCTTGCGCATGCATATAATTAAACATGTTTTATTTTTCTTGCTATACAGCAGCTCACAATCAGTTTGCAGACCGGCAGTGGAGTGAGAAACACTTTCTCGCTTTCTCACTCTACTACTTCCTCACCTTCATATTTTCTTGAATACTTATTTTTTCCAGGGTTCGCAAAACGAAAACATTTTCATTCCTTTTTTACTTGTATTGATTGAAGATATAGCGTGCTCCTTTTTTCAGGCTACACTAGCATGAATCGATATTGGCAAGTGGGAGGGACAATGTCCTTGAGTGCCACAGGGCCTGTAAAAAATAGGAGAAAATAAATATACCCTCAAGAAATCCAATGGTTACGACCCGGGGATAGTTATAGGTGGGACGATCCCATGGGATAGTTAGGTGGAACGACCCCGGGATAGGTATGTGGAATGACCCCGGATAATAGTTAGATTGAACGATCCCGAGGTACTGGTTAGTAGTATCTTTGTGGCTTGGTTTGCGTGCGTCTGACCTAGATCTCTGACCGGAGATACCGCCTTGGACAAGGCTACAATTCTATATAGGCTTCAGGTTGGCCGTTCTTCTGATAAAAAGAATTATTAACAATGCACTTGGCAGAGCTTAACCCTTTGTGTACTGGGATATTTCGCTCCATGAAAATACAGTGAAGGGGGGGGGGCTCGGAGCTCCCCCTTAATCTCAGAAACGCAAATGAAATGTGTGTGCTTATAGATTTCCATGTGCTGAATCTGATTGCAAAATTGATTTTAATGAAATACGCAATACTTTAAATAATGTTTTAATACATTATTCATAGTGAATAATTTATGCACTTCTGAGATTTGTTTTCTTCGTAATTTCAACTTAAACATGTAGGGCGTATGAAAACATGCGGAAACGATGTCAAAATTTAGGATGATATTTACAAGATAAGAAATGATTCAGTTCTGAATCATTTCTGTACTTTGATATGTACATTTAAAACTCAACTTCCTGTTCACAACAAAAAGCCGTAACCTTTTATATGTCATCATGTTTTCTTGGGGTTTTTTTTATTTGATATGCATTTTATTGTTTTCATTCATGATGTTTATAATAATTGCTTCCAAGCTTTAAAAAAAACACAACTTCGACTTGACCGGGATTTACCAATTAGTCACATAGTGAAAATCTTAACCATACAAACTGGGTGAATAATGTCATGTTGCCTTGAACAACCAAAATCAGAGTGATTTAATTGACCCCATTTCATATTCACCATGAATATTTCAATTAATATGACCTGCTATAGCAAAATTACCCCACAAGTCATCTGCCATGCATTAGTGGTGTATTGAATTGTTATTGTATATATTCTATAGACTTGTGGCCTTGGCCACCAATAATGTTGCCTTAAATAGACCACTGGTGAAATCACCATGACAAGCTGGTGAAGAACATTGAGCTTGAAAACAGTGGTGAAACTGCAGTGAATTTTCAAGGCAACCTGACATTGTTCACACGATTTTCAGGGTTTGGATATTCACAGTGTCAATTAGTCTTTGCCGGGATTGGGGGGCAGTTTGAAGCGATTATAACTGCCGTATAATCTCCAGGGATCACACCCACGCTGCTACGTTAAACCAGAGGTCTCAGGTTCAAGTTCCGCTCCAGTCAAAGTTTTCGTTGCCGATTTGTCGATTTTTTTTCAAGTTTCAAGTAATTTTTTTCCTTTGTCTGCTTGACGTTTCCTAACTCTGACTAATATATTTACTCAGAGCTATACAGATCCTGAGCAGGATTCACGAAGAAGTGCAAGTCACTGTAATTGTTAATTGTACACAAATGTATGCAGTAAAGAGCAATTATAATGGCATGGGCATAGTAATTGACATGTAACACCAGATAGGTTCATGTCCGATATGGACAAATTATCAAAATGTGCGCAGTCAAAATGTATTCGAAAATTCTAGCGGACGCAATGCAGTAACCAAAATACATATAGAGGGTGCGTCCACTGATGGCCCTTCCCCCAGAAAAGATAATGGTAATAAAACGCATCACAAACCACCGACGCTATACTTTGATTTAGAAATGAAAAAATCTTCAAAAAGAAGGCCAAACCTTTTTTTCGGTTAACTTTTATCGGTCATAATCTAACCAGTGTGTGTTTTTGACGTTTCGAATCCAGCAGGATATTTCTCAAAGTAGCAACGTCTTCTCCCTTTGAGAACAAAAATATTTCTCGTTCGCAAATCGCAAATAAGCGGACATTTTCACTCTCGAAATTTTCCTAAGAAAAAATCTTACGAAGATGCAGTTGTTTTTTGTTTCAAATCAAAGATTAAGCAGGGATTTTCAGACTGCACCTTATATGGAGCCCAGGTCTTTGGTTAAACCTAATAGCGCTCTATCGAAAGTATATTTCCCTCACCTAAAAGAAATGTGCATGGTTTGTTATATACCGTTAGACATTCGGTTTTCAAAATCGCTTTGTTTCTGTTTTTTTTTTTTTACGTTGTAGATGAATGAAACACATTATTCTGTATTCAATGCCCTGTCTTTTACAGATGGAACCCATAATCACATGCAGAATACAAATGCTGGCACGTCAGCTAATGGTAACAGGTATGTAAATGAGCGGTTGGTTAGTCGGTGTGTCTGTTTGGGGGTGTGTCTGTTGTCTGTCTGCCTTTCAGGTTTGTTTGTCTGTCTGTCTGTCTGTGTTACTGTCTGTCTGTCTCTGTCTGTCTGTCTGTCTGTCTGTCTGTCTGCCTGTCTGTCTGTCTGTCTGTCTTCCTTTTCTGTGTGTCTGCTTCTCTGCCTGTCTATCTGCCTGCCTGTCTGTCTGTCTGCCTGCCCGTCTGCCCGTCTGCCTGTCTTCCTGTCTGCCTGTCTGCCTGTCTTCCTGTCTGCATGTCTGTCTGTCTGTCTGTCCGTCTGTCTGCCTGCCTGTCTGTCTGTCTGTCTTCCTTTTCTGTGTGTCTGCTTCTTTGCTTGTCTATCTGCCTGCCTGTCTGTCTGTCTGCCTGCCTGTCTGCATGTCTACCTGTCTGCCTGTCTGTCTGTCTTCCTGTCTGCATGTCTGCCTGTCTGTCTGTCTGCCTGTCTGCCTGTCTGTTTGTCTGTCTTCCTTTTCTGTGTGTCTGCTTCTCTGCCTGTCTATCTGCCTGCCTGTCTGTCTGTCTGCCTGCCTGTCTGCATGTCTACCTGTCTGCCTGTCTGTCTGTCTTCCTGTCTGCATGTCTGCCTGTCTGTCTGTCTGCCTGTCTGCCTGTCTGTCTGTCTGTCTTCCTTTTCTGTGTGTCTGCTTCTCTGCCTGTCTACCTGTCTGCCTGTCTGTTTGGCTTTTAACCCACCTCTATTTCGTCCCGAACCCTGCGGCAGTTCGGAGGACTACGCTCTCGAGATGAGGCCGGCATCGCACGGAGACGGGAAGAACCCGCAGGATGAGGCGGGCCGGTCGGCCGGTCAGCCCTGGGGCCTCTACAGGATGACCGAGGACTTCGCCACCAACGGGTGCTCCGCCCACGGCTTCCCCAACATCTTCAAGGCCCGCCGCCCGCTGGGACGGCTAATCTGGTCGCTGGTTTTCCTCGCTGGACTGGGAGTCTTCACCTGGCAGGCCAGCGTCCTCATCAGCAGGTTCTTCAGCTATCCAGTGGCTGTGGAGGTAAGCCTAATGCATCCAACAGCCATACAGTGGTCCCACCTATGATCCAGACAAGACGTGTGTTTTGCATCCATCCAAATAATAAACCACAGTGGACAAAGAGAAGGGTATCTCCATGGCCACCCGCTGCTTTTGTCAAAATAATATCAGTGTAGGGAAGATATTGTGTATGAATGACTACATGCAGACAGAACTGTCAGACAGTGGCTGGCATTTCGTAATGAATCATGCTCAGGAATTTTTGTTGCACTTATTTCATGACACAATTCTGAGAGAAACTAATCAAAGTTTGGAAACGATTTAAAACATAAGCATACAAGACAATGGAAACATGAGGACATAAAAAGTGCTGGCTTTTTGTTTTAAATGGGAATTTAGGTAATTAGCTGTACACTCTGATAAATCAGAACTGAATAATCTGGGTAAAGGTTTTCAAATTTTGAGACAGTTTCCTCATGTTTTTATATGTTTTTGCGTTGGAATTATTAAACTATCAAAAAAATTGCATTCATTTGTCCTTGTAAATACTTAATGCGGAATTTTTTTCCCAAAGGAAATACATATTAGATTAAAATCAATCAAGCAATCAGCATCAGCAAATGATTCTCCCCTCCAGTATTTTCACCTAGCGAAATAGCCCAGTGCACCCGGGGCACATTCTTGTCATTCTGCCTTTGTGGAAGGTCTCGCTGCATTTGAAGGAAACACCAGCCCCTCATCTGCATTTTGATAATTGTTGTCAGTAACACTTTGAACATCTAAACCGTGAAAATGGGGTGAAAATGTCATTTAGCCGTAATAAGAAAATTCACCATGTTTTCACCCCTATTTCATGGCACTCAGTTAGCCAAGTCATTTTCACAGTGTTTTCACTAGTGGTCTCCAAGGCCAGATTCCTGGTCGAAATGGCTAGAGGCAATTTAGAAGTATCTGTGAGTTACAGTTACAAGGAAATCATACAGTACCTCTATGGGGGCTGAGGGTCCCTACTCGTAATTGAATTAGCCATCCCTCAAGGCTGGAGCTTGCACCCTAGATATTCGCGGTTTATTCACCGTCTCTTTAGTGTCCTGAAGATGTCCTTTTCAGGTCAGAGAGGCCATTATTTTCATGGTGATTTCACTGTAAAAGGCATCATGAAATCCAGGTGACTTTTTAGTTTCACGGCAAAATGACATTTTCACCCCTTTTTCACGGTTTAGATGTTCAAAGTGTAAGCAGTTATCAACGTTTGTGTGTTATCACTCTTCGAATCCGAATGGTTCTCGTGGACAGATCGAGATCGTCACCAAGACCGAGCTGGGTTTCCCGGCCGTCACCCTGTGCAACACCAACAAGGTCCGGCGCTCGGCCATCAAGATGTCCCGCTACAAGGAGGCTCTGAGCATCGACGACGCGGAGACCTTGCCGTATTACGGTAGGAAAACGTGGGCGGGTGCACGTGTGTGATCGGCGGGGGATAATCTCGAAAATTGTATACTGGCATATTATTGTGTATGCGTCGAGGAGAATGTAGGCCACCTAACTCAATGAGGGTTTGTCAGACTGAAAACGAGGTCATGGACGCTAGATTCCCAAGATTAGTTGTTGCTCACCGCTGCTTTTTGATCTTCTCTTGACATATTCTTTAACGAAACGGAAAGGAAGGACGGTAAGGTGCTTTGAAAGCACAGCTATCATGAAATTCTATCACCCATAGTCTCGTTTTGTGGTTGAATTCCGGGTCAAATTGAGGCTCTTCATCTCACTCTCCAATGTGCGTCGCCAGGTGTTCTTGGATGTCCTTTCCCTCTGGAGTCCATCGGAGAGCCATGTTTTTGTGATATCAATTACGTTTAATTACTGTTTGAAATGTATGATGCACTCACTCACGTAGGCGACAGGCATAGTGTCGGGGTTGTGGAACTGCCAGCCGGTTGCGTATAGTCGATTAGTCGATTGGTCAACGATCGATTAGTCGGTTGGTCTATATGGTCATCTAGTTGGTTGGTCTGTCCTCGGTTGATCTATGGTCAGTTGGTCTTCGGTCGGTAGGTCTATGGTCGCAGGTCTATAGTCAGTTGGTCTGTGTTCGTTTGGTCTATGGTTTTAGTCTATGATCGGTTGGACTATGGTCAGTTGGTCTATGATCATGCGGTAGGTCTACCGTCGGTTGGTCTATGGTCGGTAGGTCTATGATCGGTAGGTCTATAGTCGGTTGGTCTACGGTCGGTAGGTCTATAGTCGGTTGGTCTACGGTCGGTAGGTCTATGGTCGGTAGGTCTTTGGTCAGTTGGTCTATTTTCGTTTGGTCTATGGTCTTTTAGTCTATGGTCGGTAGGTCTGTTCGTTTGGTCTATGTTTTTTTAGTCCATGATCGGTTGGACTATGGTCAGTTGGTCTATGGTATGTTGGTTTATGGTCAGTTGGTCTATGTTGGTTTGGTCTATGGTCTTTTAGTCTACGGTCGGTTGGTCGATGGTCGGTAGGTCTATATATGGTCGATTGGACTATATAATGGTCCGTCGGTTTAAGGTCAGTCGCTCGGTTTGTCCGTGGCTTGGATTGTATGGTCAGTCGTCATGGTCGGTTAGCCCGAGGTCGGTTGGTGTGTGGTCAGTTAGTCATTGAAATACCGTTTGGTCGGCCTATATGTGACCCGGCACAGCATAAAGAGAAATAACCCCCACTTTTGAGATTTTGAGGTTTTTTAATGATGTGAAAGAGTATACCATTAGCTTTTAAATGATATCAAAATATAATATCCCCTAATACTTGAATTTTCCGAAAATACAAACAAAATTAAATTGATTTGTAATCGAATTGTGAAGATATTTTAACTTCAGGCGTTGTTTACTTAAGTGTTTTGGTGGGATATTCCTCATGTCGTTTTCCCTGATCATATAATGGTAGGTAGGATCGTGGTCAGTTGGTAAGTCCACCAACCGTTCCTTCCTCTATAAAATCAGGAAGAAGCAAGTCGGTCGTTTCAGCGGTTACTCAATCTCAGCACACCATTTCATTCCGCATTTTGTCTATGGTTTATCTACTCCCAATGCAGGACCTTGCTTCTCAGGGGACTTCCACTGCAGTTTCCACGGCCTTTGCCTGAAGCCGTTCCTCGTCTGTGACGGCATCAACCACTGTCGGGATTTCAGTGACGAGCAAGGCTGTGATTACGGTCAGTAAACAGCCGTAGAATCAAGCCGCCACGTGTGTGTTGGTGAACAATGCTTTGTTCCGGTGGCACAATTAAGGTCTGGTACCTTGCGTTCATCAGTGGGTGATTCATTTTCTTGAGTACACGATTAGCGTTACCCGTTGAACCCCTATCTACCACCACCATGTGGCTGAAATACAAGTGATGGATACAGTATTACTACATCGTATAAGCCAATATCCCAAGCATTGTAGATATCACAGTGACCCGGTTGTATCTGCATTATTCCGTATACAGTATTCGTGTGCATGGAAGTTTGCAGTTACATAAATCACACATGCATAAATCATCAATTTCAGAGAAGAACCATACCTTTCTCCGAGCAAGACTCCATCTCGAAATAACAGTTTGCACTGTGTTATTTTACAATGCAAACCTTCAAGCCCCATCAACATAATTATAATCAATAAACTGACAGGGACTATCAAAAGTGGCGTCTGGATACCGTACCGTTAAGCCACGTAGAACCAGATTGACGTGCGGTTTTTCTTATGCGAGTGGCATCAACTTCTCCAGCCTGTGTGTTATGACGCTACGCCGTGGCGGCGCCCTGCTGTTTAGCTCATTTAACGTACAGGTTGGCTGCTGAAGCTGGCACATATCCGTCTATCATAATATTGTGTGCAAATGGAGACTTCCATTGACTGACGTTCTGGCGCCCTCTTCTGTCCGCCTCGAGTTTACCTATATCGAGGCATATAAGCGTCACGACGTATGACACTTACCCACCGTGGCTAACCTATAAGTGCGTATGCGCGAAGCCTCCCCCATTCATTCATTCAGTCATTCATTAATTCATTCAATTATTCATTCATTGATTCCTCAGGTAGTTACAGGCACAAGCACGAAACCACCCTAATCCTTATCCTTATCCTAACCCTAACAACCCTAATCCTGAACCTAACCCTAATCCTAATCCTAATCCTAACTCTATCAGTAACGCTAACCCAACCCGAACTCTAACTCTAACCGTAACCATAACCCTAACCGTAGCGCCCTAAGCCTAACCTACGCTGGTTTACAAAACACGTCCTTGTATAGTCCCCACACAATTTACAAGGTACCAGCATGGCTCAACGACGGTGGTTAAGCACCATATTTCGGTCCTGTTATATATCTCCTATGTCTGCAGCCGTACTACACGATACTAATACGGTATTGCAGAGCGCACACCATCGACTCGATATCGAATAATACCATCCCGATAGATGTGAAAGTCCTCGTCTTTGGATAAGGTCCCTTTGTTTGTGCCTCTCATATTTTTCTCGTCCATCACCACCGACAGATGTGTGCAGCAGTCAGGAGTTCACGTGCTCCAACGGCAGCGCCCTTGGATATTGCATCAGCGACTCGCTCAAGTGCAACCGGAAGCGAGACTGCTACGACGGCGAGGACGAGACGGGCTGTGGTAAGTCCGTCCCCGAAGAGAGGAACGCTCGTTGAACGTCACGAACTGTAGGACCCTTGTTATGATGACTGATGAACCGAAAGAGGGCGGTATTCGTGTGCCACGGCCTGCTCGGATAACTTCGCTGATAATTTAGTCACTAATGCCCGGATGTCTGTATACGTAATTGCTGTAGGGAATGGTAAATCAGATAACCCATGTCTAAAAACTGGCTATAAAACCATTGTCAGTCTTACCCCCTCAAACCAAAATACAAAACAAACAAAAAACGTATCCCAGTATCTACTCTGGAACTTTGAACTCACAAGAGACGGAGTATTTGTTTCCTTATCTTCTTTCCCTCATATTCGTCTCCGTCTGTCTCCCATCCTATAGCTATATTAATTTATCCTCATCCTCTCTCTGTCTTTGTCCCAACCTCTTTCTTCCGCTCCAACTCCTCAACTCCCTCCTTATCATCTTTCTCTCTCCGTCATCACATGTTTCCCATCACCCTCTTCGTTCATCGTTGCACCTTTATTTTGTTTCTTTCCAAACATGTATATGAGAACCGAGCAGTCGTCCCACTTTGCTTGAGCAACAATACCGTAATAATTGTGTATACATCTAATCTCCGCAGAGTGCAAGCCTTCAGAGTTCGCTTGCAATGCCGGTGGTTGCATTCCAAAGGCCCTTCGATGCGACGACGATGAAGACTGTATAGACAGAAGCGACGAGGAGAACTGCCGTGAGTATTCTGCTCCCTTTCTACCTCTAATTTCCCCCTCTTCCACCCTCTTCTCATCCTTTTCCCTCACCTCCTTCTCCATCTCCTTCTCCTTCTCCTTCTCCTTGTCCTTGTCCTTCTCCTTCTCCTTCTCCTCCTCCTTCTCCTTCTCCTTCTCCATTTCCTTCTCCTTCTCCTTCTCCTTCTCCTTCTCCTTCTCCTTCTCCTTCTCATCCTCCTTCTCCTTCTCTTTCTCCTTCTCCTTCCCCTTCTCCTTCTCCTTCTCCTCCTCCTTCTCCTGCTCTTTCTCCTTCTCCTTCTCCTTCTCCTTCTACTTCTCCTCTCCCATCTCCTTCTCCTCATCCTTTTCCTTCTCCTGCTCCTTCTCCTTCTCATTCTCCATCTCCTTATTCTCCTTCTCCTCCTCCTTCTCCAATCTACTTCTCCTTCTCCTTCTTCTCATTCTTCTCCTTCTCCTTCTCCTTCTCCTTCTCCTTCTCCTTCTCCTTCTCCTTCTCCTTCTACTTCCCTTCTCCTTCTACTTCTACTTCTCCTTCTCCTTCTCCTTCTTCTTCTTTTCCTTCTTCTCTTTCTTCTCCTACTCCTTCTCCTTCTCCTTCTCCTTCCCCTTCTCCTTTTTCTTTTTTTCTTTCTCCTTCTCCTACTCGCTCTCCTTCTTCTCGTTCTCCTTCTTTACCGCTCTCTCCTCCCCTTCTAGTATTACCTTTCTCCTTCTTCGATTTTCCCTTCTATGTCCCCCCATCTTCTTCATCCTTGTTTCACCATCTTTTTCATCTTTCCCCTGTCTCTTTTTCGTCGGCAGAACCGGACGGTGATTGCACGGGTCTCTTTACCTGCGAGAGTAATGGGGCGTGTGTGCCGAACATCTACATATGTGATGGGTTCAGTGATTGCTTTGCCGGGGAGGATGAGACAGCCTCGGCCTGCGAATCCATCCGAACCGACGGTAAAACTATAGATGAGACCGTATCTAGTTCTGACCATGGGATTGATTTTAAACATCCACAAAATCTCACACATAGGCCCTAACGTTTCTATCCCAGCAGGCTCTGTATCAAACTAAAAGGCACGTAGGATTTTTCGCATCGAAACGTCAGGCCCTCGAAATTCGCCTGTGAAATTCGCACTTTGGAAAAAGTCAGTATGCCTATGTAGCTTGTATTGTACATTAAGAATAATGTTAAAAGAAACAGAGCAAAGACATGATAACTGGGAAACTGTAAACAAATCGTTAGCATTCCAATAACAAAATTGACTGTATCGTGGATTCAAACCATGCCTCTGATATAGCGGGGGTGCGTGCTATAGAAGCATTTCACCATTGACCGCTGATATAACTATAAAACGCTGTTCCTACGATTCGAACTCCCGATATCTAGTTTGGACGTCATAACAACGTGACCACCTACCTGGTCGAGGTCGTGTTGCATCATAGAAATAACATGACGTTTGCGTCGATGAGAATGTAATTCAATGAGGTTTTTCCCTGGTAACAACGACAACAACAACAACAACAACAGCAACAACAACGACAGCAACAACGCAAACATCAGCGACAATAGCAACAACGACAGCAGCAACAACAACAACAACAACAATATATATAGAGCTCGAACAGAAACAACAGTAACAACAACAATAGCAGCGGCAACAACAACATCAACAACAACAGCGACAACGACGACAAGAATAACTGCGACAGCAACATCAGCAACAACAGCAATAACGACAGCAACAACAACAACAACAACAACAACAACAACATACAGCTCCAACAACAACAAAAGTAACAACAACACCAACAAAAGCAACATACAGCTCCAACAAAAACAAAGGTAACAACAACAACAACAAAAGCAACATACAGCTCCAACAAAATCAACAGTAACAACAACAACAACAAAAGCATCATACAGCTCCAACAAAAACAACAGTAACAACAACAACAACAACAAAAGCAACATACAGCTCCAACAAAAACAACAGTAACAACGACAACAACAAAAGCCACATACAGCTCCAACAAAAACAACATTAACAACAACAACAACAAAAGCGACATACAGCTCCAACAAAAACAACAGTAACAACAACAACAACAAAAGCAACACACAGCTCGAAAAAAAACACCAGTAACAACAACAACAACAAAAGCAACACACAGCTCCAACAAAAACAACAGTAACAACAACAACAACAAAAGCAACATACAGCTCCAACAAAAACAACAGTAACAACAACAACAACAACAACAAAAGCAACATTCAGCTCCAACAAAAACAACAGTAACAACAACAACAACAACAACAACAACAAAAGCAACATACAGCTTCAACAAAAACAACAGTAACAACAAAAATAGCAGCGGCAACAACAACATCAACAACAACAGCGACATTGACGGCAAGAACAACAACGACTGCAACATCAGCAACAACCGCAACAACGACAGCAACAACAACAACAACAACATAATTATACAGCTCCAACAGAAACAACAGCAACAACAGAAATGGCAGCAGCAACAACAGAATCAACAACAGCAACAACAACAACAACCAGCAAATACAGCTACAACAGAAACAACAACAACAATAGCAGCAACGGTAACAGTAACAACAACAATAGCAACAGAACTTTCCGACGGCGTTCCGGCGTAGCCCGCCTCGAGTGTCACTAAGGATCATGCATGGAGGTCTTCTGTGAACATTGTCTCTTTCTCCTCTGTGAATTGGCGAACGGTCGGTGCGCGGCATACAGGCATCGACGCCGTGACTTGCAGCGAGTACCAGTTCAGCTGCGGAGAGGGCTCCTGCATCCCTCGGCCCTGGATCTGCGACGGCGAAGCGGACTGCCCGAGCAGCGCTGACGAGGACCCAGTCCTGTGCGAACGGAGTAAGCCATCCAATTATTCGGTGTTTTAATAATAATATTTACTTGTCTCGACTACTACAAACAAACCGCACCAAGCATACCTTCGTTTATGTTGGTTTAGGAGTTCATATGTGAATTATACATATAAATATTACTATCAAAGGCCCGATACAACATAGGGAAGGTCAGAAAATATCGATGTCCAGAGATTTCCTTTTAATTTACACAGCTTGTAGATGTTCATGACAGAATCCTCATGTTGAAATCTTACGCTCTGGAATGTTGTACTTCCCTAGAAATCTTCACTCAAACATCGGCAAATAGTTTATTACTTGCGAGTAATAAGCTACCTGTATTTCTTACACTTCAAAATGGTACAAAAACCGTGACGGTTTTTCTTGTACCCTTTTCTCCTTTCTCTGATCACTATTATTTTGAGCTAAAACCTTCGCAGGATTACTCTTTTTGGATGTTTAATTGTTTAACACACAAGCTGTGGCAATCTTTTGACATTTACCAATGTTTTATAGGGCATTTAATTAACAATTTCATTTACATGATGGTTAAATCGTTACGATAATACGGCTTAGGCCGTTACGCAGATTTCAATTTATTTTCAAGTTTTAGAAAAAAATAATATAATTTTATCACGGCTGTTTTCAGTAGGTGACGACCTGGCTTGTGCTTAAACTAAACACCTTTGAGTTTTTCTGAAATATCTGCGATACTCAAGTAACAACAAGCAATTAAAAAGAAAAAAGGAAAATGTTCACAACATGCCGTGTTGTGTTCGTGATGATAGCCAAGAGCGAAGTGGCACTCACAACGAATGGTTTGACTTCACCAGCCACACCTACCAAGCCTTGCTCTCCCTTGTTATGTAAAATAGCCTGAGATTCACATAAAGAGGCAATGCTTTCGGCTACTTGATGTTATGTAACTTTCCTCAGGGCGCACTGGCCTTTGCGCATCCCAGGTGTCTATGCAAGCTGTACCCAGGTTGAGCTTCCACCGGTGAATCTTTTCCAGAACAAGCAAATTAGACACGCTTATCATGAATCAGATTAAATTTCCATACTGTCCACAAGCATACAAATCAAAAATGGATAACGTTAATTGAATATATATAATAACAATATAACAATTAAAGTCTCAGAATTTAGTGGGCCTGACGTTTCGATCCTAGGAGGACCTTTCCCAAAGGCAGAGTTGAGAAAGGTCCTGCCTTTGAGAAAGGTCCTGCTAGGATCGAAACGTCAGGCCCACTAAATTCAGAGATTTGCACTTTGGTAATTTTAGTCAGTAAGCGGTTTGCAACATTGTTGTATATCACTCAAAATAACGCAAACATTCATAGAGAACTTAATGTAAAAGAAGGTGAGAAGTACGGGGGATTTCCATATAAGTCGACCCTTGTAGAGAACAGCCTTTGCAATTAGACGTAAATACATGAGCAGAAAAACAGGTAACCAAAGACACGAAGTGAATACAAACTGACGAAGAGAATTTGACTTGAACTGGACTTAAACCTGGTACCCCTGGATAACGTGCGAGCGCTGTCACTACCTGGGAGATTCGGCCTCTTTAAAATGGCTTGATAGCTCAGGAGGTACAAGCGACGGTGCGTTATGCAAGGTTCCTGTGTCAGTAAATTATTGTTTATAGTAAATTTCACAGGCATTTGCTCTTTGCCATTATTTGTTCAAAGCAAGCAATGTTTGAAAGATATTCGATTCCAGCTTCGGGTACCCTGAAATACCCCCAAAAAGAATAAACTTTCTATTCTGGGTGCATTTATTTGATTGACTGCCTGCTTGCCCGTCGACTGCCCTTCTTGAGCACTTTATTACCCAGCTGGTTGAGGCCGGTGGTGGATTTGAATCTGTCTGGCGATGTTACGTCGAGGAGCAAGGGGTTGATTAAATGGTCGGTGGGTTAACCAACTCATCGACTGGTTGACCGGTTGCTTATTTTACAGATGGTGAGTTCTTTGGCGAGCAGCGGTGTTCTGAAGTGGATATACTGTGCGCAAACCAATGGCAGTGCGTAAACCCAGAAGACATCTGTAACCTACTGCCGCAATGTTTGGATGGCGGCTACCACTTCTCCGACGAGTTCAACTGCAGTAAGTTATTTTGTTCACAGTGTCTGGCTCCATTTGTTTGACAGCGAGGCATGGAAGCGGCAGGCCTTTGGGTGACATCGAATTCGGAGAAGGTACACCTAACACAAAATAACACAGACACAACTTCAACGTCATCGAAGAACCCAAATAAATGCTTTGTAATCAGTATGCAAACCTTTAGCAAACCGCTTATACTGAATAAAGTGATCCAAATGCGAATATCAAATAATTAGGACAGCCTGACGTTTCGACCTTTGAGAGCGGTCGTGCTATAGGCTCGAAACGCACGACACTCCAGATTGCTGATTTCCATCTGTTGGTAACAAAGACGAAGCTGGGGCCGAAAGCCAAGCCGGGTTCTGAAAAAGAGCCCAGGCTTTGGCTCGCTCGCATGATGAGACTGGAAGTACATGTCATCAAGTGAACGAGTCTTGAACCCTCTCGTTCACGTCTTACAATATGGGCGTCCTGGTAGTTCGCCCTCAAGATACTGTAACGCGTTGGCCAAGGGTACACAACTGGAAAGGGTGGACATTTTTCGCGCATTGTGACTGGCCAACGCGTTGCAAACTCTTGAGGGCGCACTATTGTGAAACGCCAGTATCGTTTCGCTTGTTCGGGTGTTTGAATTATCCCCATTCACGGGTACACTTTGGTTTCTCATATTTTCCCCACCCCTAGCTTGCAACCTAAACGGTTCCATCCCGGCCCAGTCTCAGAAGGTCAAGTGTTTCGGCACCGCGGTCAGCGAGCAAAACCTGGGTTATATCACTTTGAACAGGACCAGTAAGTTATCAGCTGTCATTGTCATGGAATTTGTTTAAAGCCCCTACACAACATTGACAAGATCTAAAAACACAAATGTTCACAGATTTACATGAAGCTTATACAGTTTGAAGATGGTTATAGTAGAAACCTCGCGCTGAAATATTTCCTCCTAAAATGTTGTATTTTGGGAGAACAAAAGTAAAAGAAATCGTTTACGTTCCACCAAGATCTAAACTATTTTTTTGGAACAGTACGACGTTGAATGCTGCATTTTCCCGAAACAAATAAAGCGGTTTTCATGATTTTTTCGAGACTTGGTTGGCGGATTGAGCTGAAATTTTCACAGGTGTGCTATTTCATTCATATGTTGGATCAGACAACGTAAAGATGCTATTTTTTGACCTCGACCAATGTTGTGTAGGGGCTTTAAGCTATCTAGCTCTTAGATACATGGCGGCATTCCCCAAATAGTCAACTATCCCTTTCCCCCAATTTTTCAACTTTCCCAGCCAGTTCTTTTTGACTTGGTTTACATGAAATATTTCTGAGAGAACAAATGTATACAAGCACTATCCATAGATGGATGCCTGTGCAGTATCCCGAGAGCGGGCACATATCTTCAAACGGTGAGTTACTGGCTCTTTTCAGGGCCACACTTTTCGAAAGAGGTGATTTACATGATGTCACCACAAGTCATACAAATGTACATGCATACAAATTCCTTACGAAGTTTCCATGGCCCTAGGCTATGCTACATATACCGAGCGAAGTGTGTGTTTGTTATAACGTATCCTGTGTTATTTTATTCTTCCTAAATCATTATGGAAGACGGTGGGGGCACCAAGGATGACCATGCAGCCAGCTCTATCCGTCTTTTCCTGTTCTCCGATTCCCTCTCTCTTCTGTCACTCTTCCTTCCTCTCTCTCTGAGTTTTATAATGTTGTTTTGGTAAAGGATTAGCGAGCGTACGTTGGGGATTTTTAAACTATTGGTGGCAGCAGACACATACACAACTTTGCTGCCACCAAGAGTTTAAAAACCGAAGAATTTTCATTTCCCCCACAACTCAGGATTCAGCACCATGGTTTGCTCAAACGAAGAAATGTCCAACCCCATCTGGAACCCCATATTCTACTTCGAATCTTATATTTGCATTGGGCGTGCCAACTGCTTCAACGGCCTGAATGACTTTCCAGAGCCGTGTGAAGGTGAGCAAGAATGCAGGTTCGCTTTTGCGCTGTACGTTCTGTTGACATCAAGGGCCCGAATAACGCTTAACTTGAAAGACAATAGAGGGGAGGGGGATAAGGGAGGGGGATAGGGGAGGGGGTAGAGGCAGGAGATAGGGAGATGATGGGGAAGGGGATAGACGAAGGGGTAGAGGAAGGGTATAGGAAGGGGATAGGGAAGGGGGATAGGGGAAGGGGATAGGGAGGGTGTAGAGGGAGGAGATAGGGAGATGATGGGGAAGGGGATAGAGAAAGGGGTAAAGGAAGGAGTAGAGGAAGGGGTGGAGGAAGGGGATAGGGGGAAGGGGATATGGGATAGGGTTAGGGGGATAGAGGAGAGGGGCCGGGAAAGTGGGGAGGGGGCCCAGGGTTGCTAGACAGATAGCTGGAAAAACGGTAATAAAATCAACCTTAAACGTACTCAATGTGACTGTGTCAAAATGGAAAGAAAAAGTGAAAAAAAATCTTAACGAAAAAGATGAGGTTTTTAAGAAACACATTATAGTGCCACAACCAATGCAACTTGAATGGGTCAGCATCGTAAACTACTCATAAGCAAATGATCTCATTGCATTTCAAGAAAACTATGTTTCAACAATGAGTAAAGTTAGGGCGCTGTTCGCAGAAACTTGTAAACAAGTACTTGGTAAAAACCTGGACTTGGCAGTGGATTGAGTGTGGTTACCATAGCAACATTCGAGATTTTCTCTTGGTACTGAAAGGGTTAGTTGACCATTGAGATCTTTTTGCTATTTCCACCCAGACAACGAGACCAAAAACCAACTTTTGTCAATGGCCGATTTCATGACATACTTCTTTACTAGAACGTTGAAGGTGTCGATAAAAGTAAAGCTACTCTCGTGTGATGCATTCCCTGCTATAGTGGCATGCACCCTTTCATTGGCTCCTTGTCTGTTCGTTTCATCTGTGCAGTATTTCACGAGTGCTACGTGTCCCCCAACGCCCAGGACTACCGTGGACAAGTCGGTTATGCTGCCAGTGGCTCGCAGTGCATGGACTGGAGCCAGCCGTTGGCTGCCAGTGCGGGCTTCTCACCGGACGTCTACCCGGAGCTGATGGGGCCGGTCTGCCGAAACCCCGGCGGCAGTCGCTCGGGCGCCTGGTGCTTCTACAACACTGCCGCGTCGGCCAACGACTGGGGCTTGTGCAATGTGGGGCCACCCTCCTCGACATGTCACCCCGGTATCAGAATTTTTGTTGGAAGATTTCTATTCATAGCCATGAATTTATGAAGTAACAGTGATTCAATGATCCTGACTGCGCCCCCACCAAGCACCAAAGATTGGTTTCCTTGGCCAGCAGCTTGTGACAGTATAGTAAAATTAAAATTTTATTTGAAAAGAGCGCAGTGTTGCTATACTATGACATGGCCTTCGTGTCAACCCATTGACACCATTTCATTCTATTCTCTCCTCTGCTGTCTCTCCTATTTGTCTGCTTCTCTTCTGTTCTCTTCTTCCATCTCTTCTCTTCCCTTCCATCTGCCTATTTTCTCTGCTCTCTTCTGTTATTTGTTGTCCTGTCCTGTCCTATAATGTTTTCTCCTGTCCTGTGCTGCCCTATACTGCCCTGTCCTGTCCTGTCCTGTCCTGTCCACTCCTGCCCTTTCATGTCCTGTCCTGTACTGCCCTGTCCTGTCCTTTACTGCCCTGTCCTCTCCTGCCCTTTCATGTTCAGTCCTGCCCTGCCCTGTACTGCCCTGCCCTGTCCTTTTCTGCCCTGCCCTCTCCTGCCCATTCATGTCCTGTCCTGCCCTGTCCTGTCCTGCCCTGCCCTGTCCTTTCCTTTCCTGCCCTGTCCTGTCTTATCCTGTCCTGTCCTGTCCTGTCCTGTCCTGTCCTGCCCTGTCCTGTCCTATCTTGTCCTGTCCGCCCTGTCCTATCCTGTCCTGTCCTGTCCTGTCCTGTCCTGTCCTGTCTTGTCCTGTCCTGTCCTGTCCTGTCCTGTCCTGTCCTGTCCTGTCCTGGCCTGTCCTGTCCTGTCCTGTCCTGTCCTGTCCTGTCCTGTCCTGTCCTGTCCTCTCCTCTCCTCTCCTGTTTTGTCATGTCCTGTCCTGTCCTATCTTGTCCTGTCCTTCCTGTCCTGCCATGTCCAGTCCCGTCATGCCATGCCCTGTCCTGTCCTATTTTGTCCTGTCCTGTCCTGTCCTTTATCTTGCCCTGTCCTTCCTGTCCTGTCCTGTCCTGTCCTGTCCTTTCCTGTCCGGTCCTGTTCTGTCATGTCATGTCATGTCATGTCATGTCATGTCATGTTATGTTTTGTCCTGTCCTGTCATGTCATGTCATGTCCTGTCCTGTCCTATATTCTCGTCTCATTCCTTTCATTCTGTTGACTTCGTGTCTTCTTTTTTCGCCCTTAACTCCTCCTCTTCTATTCTTCTGAATGTCATCACTTCCTGACTTTCACTTTCCCATTGCCTTTTCTCTCTACAGATGTGGTGATATCGGTCCGTCTTGCCGGCAGGGAGAGCGACAGCGAGGGTCGGGTCGAGGTGTCGTACGGTGGCCCCTGGGGAACCATCGCCGACGACGAGTGGACGGAGGCGGACGCCCTGGTCATCTGCCGGCAGCTGGGCTTTGACGAGGTGTTGAGCACCAGCACCTTCGCTGCCCCCAGTGGGCCGGTCTCCATTGCCTCGGTACGGCGTTCAGACCTTATACCCCAAACCCGGCTTTATAGGCTCAGGCTCCGGCTTTGTCCCCGTTTCTTTCTTCCATTCTAAAGTTTTATGGCAGGAAGACGGGAAGCTCTTGGCTTTGATTTTGAAGATTACCGTGCGTTTTGAAAATAAATTCCAAGCTTCAACTTCAGCAAAGAAAACCATTATTTTGTTTTCCGCTATTGGATAACAAAAACGAACCAGGAACCGGAAAAGTCGGATTCGGGAGAAAAGGGTGCTTATAGGTAATGAAGCAACGCGACGAAAGGGTTGGGTTGTTATTTTCCCTACTTTCTGAATGTCCCCTAATTCCACATCATTACGTCCATCAGCTACACATCAAATTTCTATATAAGATCAAAGTAGCGTACGACGATATGTTGAAAACAAAATACTAAATACAAGAATACTGAATGTATAAAATGTAATGTTTGGTTATGCTAGTCAGAAATACACCAAGTCCCGTTTGACAGTTTATGCTAGTATTGTTGAGATTGATATCTTCGTTATATCAAATAACATGACTGTGTTCTTATTTCCCCACTCTGAAGACTGCATGCACGTAAAGTTCTTCCAGTGTGAACGTTTAGTTTTCGTTTTATTTTATTTTTCACTGCCTCATTTTGCTCCGTGAAGGTGGAATGCTCCGGACACGAGTCTTTCCTGGTCGACTGTCAGTATCGTGTTGTCATGCCGACCGAAAACATGTCACACAACCTGGACGTCAGTGTCGTCTGTGGAGGTAGGAGCTGCCGTTGTTGTGTATTTTTTTTACCCGGATGTCGACCAATGCTGAGGGCGTTTACCAAGGAAAATAAGGGTGTGGAACGTTTCTTTTGGGGAGTAGGGATCTGAATAGAGCCGGCTACTCAACGTTTCAGACAGTCCGTGATCTGCCCGTCTGAAAGAGACTCACCATGTCCCGGATGTTGTTCAGCACTGTATTCCAAAGAGTATCATTCGAAAGGTTTACGAACGGTTTGCTTGGTTTTTGTACTCAAGAGCACAGCATGTTTGTGTCGGCGTAAGCTTTACTGCGACGGCCTAGTAAGGGATTCTTAGCGAACGCACCGTGTGCACATTTTCGGTGATGGACCAAATCAATGCATAGACGCTGTACATTATGTCATCGATCTGCGACATGGGCCGATATACCGTAATGTGATCTCTATTGTGGAGATATATCATAAGGGCCTGCCCCAAGAGAAACGGCTCAGGCTGTGGCTCCAGCTTTGTCTCTGTCACAAAAAAGCTGAAACACAGATTGGGGTTCTGTGATGAATCTGAAGCTCCTTTTCTTCTTCAAAACCAAACCCAAAAGGACTTCCATTTTCATGCACTGTGTTAAAATGGATGATAGAAATGGAGAGAAAACTGGAGCATGAACCTAAATCAGGTTTTTGGAAGGTGCCCTAAACTGGTGTAGACCTTATGCATATGACGTAATTTCTATCGGCGCTATCGTCCTGTTAGCTTATTGGCTACTCCCGTTCCCTGTGTGTACACACTGTGCGCCGTTTACTATTTCGTCATCACTTTCCGAGTAAGGTGGCGATATGATGACTTTAGTTGACATGGAAATGAGTTTGTTCTCGTCAAAATACCTTTCTACAGGTGTTCACCTTTTCTTTCTCAGGTATTGTGCTTTGTCTACAGCCTGTTTCTGTTGACACTTTAGGCCGATGGTGTATATTTTCCCCCTTACAGGCTCACGGAAGAAAAGACAAGTGGCGGAGACTTACCAACCTACAGGCAATGGTACGTTCTCTTTACCCGCAAAATCCATTGGCTGTGGCTTCGAATTGCACAAGAGACTATGCACGCCACGGGGCAGAATTGATAGCCGTTCCATGTAAAAGCCTGCTGTCTACCAAAATTGAATGGAGGCACGGAATTATGGCATGGCGTTCATTTCCGACAGGCTCTTTTTCGAACGTGTAGTCTTGCGCCCTCTCGTGTTTCAGCGCGTTCACATAATTAGTCATATTTATTCGTCTAAGAGTCGAAACAAGAGTAGACAGCTAAATTATTTTTTAATCTAGCAAAATCATTACAATGATTAATGATGTAAATTGCTAACTACTGAATCGTAAAAGTTAGACAGCCTTAAATTTACATCGGTTCCTAGAAGGAAGTTCCCACTGGGCTTTGGTTAAAGTTTTCCTTTAAATTAAGGTACACAAAACAACGAATAACACCAGTTGTTAAATGTTCCAGATTTTTTGGTGAAAAACGAGCCGTTACAATTTTTCCATTTGCCGGTTTTTGGGACGAAATCATTTTTTGTGATTTCTCTCCCGACCGTCCGACAGGGAATTGCGCAGACAATGAATATCCATGCGTCAGTGGCGAGTGCGTAGCCATGTGGCAGACTTGCAACAACTACCCCGATTGTGCGGACGGAAGTGACGAGTACCACAACGTGAACTGTCCGGATATTGGTCACGGTAAGTGGCCGACCTCGTGTTCCGGAAGTGTAGGCACTCGGTGCTTTATTTTCCTCCAACATAGCAGCTGCTAACAATATTCAGGACTTGCTTATCGTCAGCAATACACCTCTCACCCAATATGATTTGTCTGCCACAAATATCTTCTTCCTGTCAGACGAAAGCAGAATTATTATATTAAAAAAAACAGACACCGACCACAAACTCTGCAACGTACTGGCCTTATTGGATAACGTTATTGTCCAACAGCAGCAAAAGTTGACATCGTGTAGGGTGATATCAAACACAAGTTCCTATTTGCCAAACATTCAGGCTCAATGCTTTTACAACATCTACATAGGTGCTTCGATGATAAGCTCTCCTGCTAATCGTGTTGCTCTCACGTTATTGACCCATAACTCACAAGCGATAGAACACTTCCCATCGAAGGTGCCCGTCATCTGACTAGATTAAACTACTCGAACGCATAATTCCATCTTAACTAACAGGGTGTCCCGTCGGCGAGGTTCCGTGTAGGAACTCCAAGACGTGCATCAGTCGGCAATACATCTGCGATGGGTACTCGGACTGCCCAAGGGGTGTAGATGAGCAATTCTGCAACAATCCCGCCGGTAGGAGATATGGTACCAGGCGTGCCACAGTATGATTACCACTCATCGATGCACCTTCACCGAGCCTTGTGTAGGCTAATCATACACTGAACGAGTCCATGTGGTCTTTACCTTTCAATGATTTTGAGAGATGTGATACCTTGTGAATTTGGCACCTATAGTGCCTGGTGGGTCCCTATAGTGGCCTTGTCCCTACAATGATCTGGTACCTATAGTAACCTGGTCCCTACAGTCATCTGGTACCTATAGGCCTAGTAACCTGGTACCTACAGTCATCTGGTACCTAAAGTTACATGGTCCCTACAGTCATCTGGTACCTATAGTAACCTGGTCCCTACAGTGACCTGGTACCTGTAGTAACGTGGTCCCTACAGTGACCTGGTACCTATAGTAACCTGGTCCCTACAGTCATCTGGTACCGATAGTAACCTGGTCCCTACAGTCATCCGGTACCTATAGTAACCTGGTCCATACAGTGATCTGGTACCTATAGTAACCTGGTCCCTACAGTGATCTGGTACCTATAGTAACCTGGTCCCTACAGTCATCTGGTACCTATAGTAACCTGGTCCCTACAGTGACCTGGTACCTGTAGTAACGTGGTCCCTACAGTGACCTGGTACCTATAGTAACCTGGTCCCTACAGTCATCTGGTACCGATAGTAACCTGGTCCCTACAGTCATCCGGTACCTATAGTAACCTGGTCCATACAGTGATCTGGTACCTATAGTAACCTGGTCCCTACAGTGATCTGGTACCTATAGTAACCTGGTCCCTACAGTGATCTGGTACCTATAGTAACCTGGTCCCTACAGTGATCTGGTACCTATAGTAACCTTTTCCCTATATTGGTCTGGTCCCTACAGTGATCTGGTACCTATAGTAACCTTTTCCCTATATTGGTCTGGTCCCTACAGTCATCCGGTACCTATAGTAACCTGGTCCCTACAGTCACCTGGTACCTATAGTAACCTGGTCCCTACAGTGATATGATACCTATAGTAATCTGGTCCCTACAGTGATCTGGTACCTATAATAACCTGGTTCCTACAGTGATCTGGTACCTATACTAACCTTGTCCCTACAGTGATATGATACCTATAGTAATCTGGTCCCTACAGTGATCTGGTACCTATAGTAACCTTTTCCCTATATTGGTCTGGTCCCTACAGTCATCCGGTACCTATAGTAACCTGGTCCCTACAGTCACCTGGTACCTATAGTAACCTGGTCCCTACAGTGATCTGGTACCTATAGTAACCTGGTCCCTACAGTGATATGATACCTATAGTAACTTGGTCCCTACAGTGATCTGGTACCTATAGTAACCTTTTCCCTATATTGGTCTGGTCCCTACAGTGATCTGGAACCTATAGTAACCTTTTCCCTATATTGGTCTGGTCCCTACAGTGATCTGGTACCTATAGTAACCTTTTCCCTATATTGGTCTGGTCCCTACAGTCATCCGGTACCTATAGTAACCTGGTCCCTACAGTCACCTGGTACCTATAGTAACCTGGTCCCTACAGTGATCTGGTACCTATAGTAACCTGGTCCCTACAGTGATATGATACCTATAGTAACTTGGTCCCTACAGTGATCTGGTACCTATAGTAACCTTTTCCCTATATTGGTCTGGTCCCTACAGTGATCTGGAACCTATAGTAACCTCGTCCCTACAGTGATCTGGTCCCTATAGTGATCTGGCACCTGTAGTGATAGGGGTAAAAGTGAGCTGTCTATAGTCTTCGATGCCTAGTAACCTGTCCCCGGTGATCTGTGGTACTAAGTAATCCGCCACCAAGTGACCTGGTACCAAGGGATCTGGTACCCAGTCAATTGGTAACTTCTGATTAGGTGCCTGAAGATGCGATACCTGGTGATTTTGGCAAACTTTTATGTTGCAAAACCCTCCAGAAAAGACAAGGACATCAGGTGTTCAAGTAAGATACATACGGAGACTAGAATTCACGTGTCCATGGTTTAATACTGCACGACTCAACTCAGATACAGACACTGTGAACATCTAAATCGTGAAAACGGGTTGGTGGGAAATGTCATTTAGCCGTGAAAAGAAAATTCACAGGGTTTTCACCCCTATTTCACGGCATACAGTTAGCCAATAGCTTTCACGTCATTGTCACAGTGTTTTCACCAGAGTGGTATCCAAGGCCACATTTCCGGTGGTAAATGGCTAGTGGAAGTTTGGAAGTAGCTCGGAGTGACAGTTACATAAGACACCATACAGTACCTCTATTGATGCTGGGGGCCCCTACGTGTAATTGAATTAGACACCCCTCAGGCCGGATTTTGCCACGCTAGATATTCACATTTCTTTCACGGTCTCTTTAGTGACCTGATGATGTCCTTATCAGGTCAGAGAGGTGATTTGTTTTTCACCCGTGAAATCACAGTGATTTTTGTTTAGTTTCACGGCAAAGTGACATGTTCACCCCTTTTTCACGGTTTAGATGTCCATAGTGAGAGTGGAATGAGAATGAACAACTAGATACGTTCAGCCGTTGTCGACGGCACCTCAGAGCCAACTGCGCCCTCCATGACTCTCGGCCTTCTGGAATAAACAGCGGTAGTTACGTACATGTAACCCATACCAAACTGGGAACATATTTGAAACTCTCAAATTCCAATCGGTAACAGGCTTGAGCCAAGATGCACAATAAAGAACTAACACGCATCACAACAACGCAATGATCTAATGCGTATCAATCTGGTGCCTATATTGATCTGAATACTTTTGATAAATATTGATATGGGGAATGATGTAATATAACCCCTAGTGATTATTGATGCGCTACCGAGTGATGTGGTATCTAGCGACGAGGCTCCTAATAATTTATTAATAGGCAATATGAAACTGCCTTCGTGAAGTGAAATCTAATAGGCTTTTACCCTTTTCGATTTAATGCTCGTAGAACCGTGCCCAGAGGGCTATACCAAGTGCGAAAATGGGAAATGCATCCACCTCTACCAGGTCTGCGACACCATCGAAGACTGCCCTAATGCTGACGATGAAACGGTCCAATGCTTGTTTCAAGCTACCGGTAAAGTTCTTCCGAAAAGGATTTACAATGGTGACGGTTCAAATAAATGGATCTGACGTATATTTGTACTGGTCTGATCTGCTCCACTTTGCCCTCACCTGCTCCGTTCTCCTCTGCTCTGCTTTACTCTGGTACTCTTTACTCTTTACTCTGGTACGCTCAGTTTCTCAGCTCAGCTGCT